>CM028130.1:740045000-741245000 GCA_016271365.2 Neoceratodus forsteri | reverse complement strand
GGGTTGGAAACCCTAATGCCATATTTCCCTATTTTTATGGCTTCAACTCTAACTTGTGCGTTAATGAAGTTTTTTGCAAAGAGTTTCTTAACTTTTTGAGCTATTATAAGCATATCCTTATTTGTCTGCATCTGTGCACTCCCATCAGTCAATAATGGTATCCGTATTTGGGTGTGGAACGCTCACATCCATGCATAATTTTTGAGATAGTGCAATCTTATCCTTATCTGCCTGTGGGAGCGCAAGACTCTCTGAGCCCTTTGCACCCATCCCATGGTGCGCAGTGCCAAAGAAACACCTCACAGTAAAATGGTATCCTACGGGAAACAGCAAAATTTGAAACCTGTGTAACTCCACACCAAATTAATATATTTTCACAAAACCAGCAAAAGGTGCATTTATGGGTAAGCCCTTTGTACCTTGAAAATTTCAGACCAAAACTGCAAACCAATTTTTCATAGTGCAGTGACAGGGAAGCAACTGTGTACACCTCACATTACAATATTATCCCATGGGAAACGAAGCAACATTTAAACCCACAGAACTCCACAGCAAAGTAACCTGTTTTCACCAAACCAGCAAAAGGCATGTCTGTGGGGCATGCCCTTTGTACCTTGAAAATTTCAGACTAAAATTCCAAACCATTTCTTCAGTGTACAGTGGCAAAGAAACAACTATGATAGAATTATTTTTTCACGGCCGGCCCGCTGGTGCAGCGGTTGGATTTCCGCTTGCGACGCCGGCAACCTGGGTTCGGGAACGGACTCAGGTCATCGGAGGGCCAGCCGGGGGAGAGAAGGATTGAGCGTCCCTCGACTGCTCTCCTTCTCTGGGGAGGGGTGATGTCACCTGCAGTGACTCCCTGGTGGAGACCAGGAGCACCCTAGCATACGGGACACAAAGTATCAAGGGGCGGGACGGGACGCAGGCGCTGTCTGCACATTCCGCCCCTAGAGAGAGAAAATCCAGCCTCCCTCACACCGCCTTGGTGATGCCGCCTCGGCTCAGCTGTTGGCTCCCCAAGCCGGCTCTCGCCCTATCCGTAGTCGTGGTGCCTGAAAGGGAGACAGGTTGCCACGTCTCACGCCTGAGGGGTAATCCAGGGGGTCCCGGAGCTTGGCTACATATGGGGATGCCACAGACGAGGGGCCGTGACCAGGCGGATGGTACGGCAGAGCAGAGGAAGAAAAAAAAAAAAAAGAATTCTTTTTCACAAATTGTGAAACAGGTTCCTGTTTCGCTTTCCTTTTTCACAATTTGTGGAAAAGGAAAAATCCTTTTTCATAAATTGTGAAACAGAATCCTGTTTCGTGTTTCTTTTTTCACAATTTGTGAAAAAGACTTTTGGCATGTTCAAAAAACACATTTCCAGGTGATTTATCGAAAAAGTAACAGCAGAATCTGATAGAACAGGTCCCAATTAGTAGAACACGTGTCTGTTACTTTAGAAAACATTTTTTTCTGTTTTTTAATTTTGTTTTCCTCTATAATAAAAAACAAGATGGCGGCAGCATGAAAAAAAGTTTACCCATTTGCAACAAAAGATTACCCATTTGTGACAAAGAATCCTTTGTCGAGGCTCACATCTAACTGGAAAATGAAATTCCAATAGGAAATAATGGGAAACTTTAAAATGTTATAATTTTTCCGAATGGATTAGTATTTTTTCACCAAACCTTCAAAAGGCACATCTGTGACCCAAGACCTATATACATGAAAAAATTCAGACCAAAATCCCAAGTCATTTTTGCGCTGTGGCATGACAAACAAATGGAAAAAATAAACTGTAATTTTCACATTTTTACACACTCTGTATCTCTGCACCCACACATCTGACTGGAATGAAACTTAGCATATCAAGAGATCTTTGGTCCCTGATTGCACGTGCAAAACATCATGCATATCGGTTGAATTGTTGCAAAGTTATTACAGTGCAACGGTTTGACTTTAACATAGACATGGCTGTTCAACCCTAACTATAGTATAGGGGTGCGACCATGCCCTTTCATATATATTTTTAGTGTGCCTTATACATTAACATGATTTTATTTACAAGTTTGATCATACAGTGTGTCTACTGTGTTCTTGTGTGTTTATACAGCATAGATATATACATAAATGCTTTTTGGCTTGCACTGCTTCTCACACACACACAGCTTGCCTTTAGGAAGGCTCTTAGACATTTAAGCATTTAATAATTTATAGGCTTCCTGCTGTCACATTCCATCCATGGAGAGGAGTCCACGTCTGATTTATAACCACCTAGGATTTCAAGAACAGTTTTTTTTGTCTGTGAACATATCAGATTAGTTACTTCCTTTTCAACAGAACTGTCACACTCATATAATTGTATTTGTTTGCTTTTTTTAAGAGACTGCCAATGCCTGATGAAGGGCTCTGTGTAGCCTGACAGCTTCTATTTTGTAAATCTCTTTTTGGTCCAATAAAAGGTGTCAAATCATCCACTATGTTCATCCTCCTGTGCTATACTGTAAGTTGCCCCGAGCCTATAGGAAAGGTTGCCAATTAACATTGATTACTACAGTACTACAAGATTGCTTCAGCAACCAATTTTTAGTCAAGAATGTGCTCAGCATGACTGTCCCACTTTGTATCTGCCTGTCAAAGCCGCAGGGTCATGTTCACATGGTAAGGAAAACACTGTCAGAAATATTCTAAAATCCTTTACTGATTTTTTTTTTTTTTCTTCAAATGCCATTTGGTAGATATATTAATTCTTCACTCAGTTACATGCAGCTTTCAACAGATAAGAGATTTATGACAGTTTATTACTTACCACTCTGTTTCTACCACTGACTGACTGTGTGGAAAGCTCTGCTACAAGAGTCAGGGTGTCAACACCTTTTGGTTTTTATACAGGAAGTAACTTCTGATTTGAAATGTGCAGAGAATTCAGCTTGCAGAGTTTTCTACAAATTACCTGCACTTTGCAGAGTTTTTTTTCCTTTGCAAACAGCAGGATCTATCAGGTCCTCTTATCAGATGTTAACCTGGAGCAACTTATCGATCAACCCTCCAGACTTAACATGAAAACAAGCGGCCGCAGGCTTTTGGACTGGATGCTGACCCATAAGAAACACATCAAGGTTGCAGGAGTTTTTCCTGATGCCCTTAGCAACCATCTCCCCACCTATTGTGTTTGGAGGAACAATTTCCAACCTCCTCTGCATAAAAGCTCATGACCTGACAAACTTCAATCCCGCTGTTTTTATACTTAGTCTAAAATCAGTCGATTGGTCACCTATTACATCCCTCCCCGACATTAATAAAGCATTAGAATACTTCGTCCCCATCTTCACTTCCATCTTGGACATGCATGCCCCTTTCAAATTAAGGCACGCCAAAGGCAACCACTCCCCAGGACCTTAGGCAATTAATTCACTCTCATGATAAAGCATGGGAAACCTTTAAAGAATCCGGACTACAAGCTGACTGGCACTCCTACAAGCAATTACAGAATACCTGTAAAACTAAAACTAGCAAAGCCAAGTCGGACTACTTACATTCCCTGCAGACAACACATCTTACTAATCCTAGAAGCTTCTGGTCTCATATTAACTCCTTACTCAAGGGCAAAGAATGCACTATCGCCCAAACTATGATTTTAAGGGTGAAACACTATCCAGCCCTTCTGATATAGCTACAGGCATAAACAACTTCTTCACCAACCTGGACAAATACAAATCTGACTTGCTTTCCACACCCCATCATCCACAGTCCCCAAACCCTACGGTCCATGATCCCCCTGTCCCTTTAAAACTCTCAACACGTTCCGAGGTTCTTAAGTTATGAAATGTTCTCAATTCAGACAGCTCTTCAGGATTTGATTCACCCCAACCTAAATTCCTCACAATAGCAGCTCCTGCAATAACTCACCCAGTATCACTATTATTCAGTAGATCCTTCCTCACACAAACCATACCAGACAAATGGAAGACTGCGGTAGTTGTCCCCACATACAAAAGCGGAACCACTGACCTAGTAGAGAATTACTGACAGATCGCTATCTTATGCCCCATAGCTAAGATACAAGAAAGGATAATCTACAAACAACTTTATTCCTACCTTGAGCAGACTAATTCCTTACATCAGCATGGTTTCCGGAGACTGCATGGCACTGAATCTGCCCTCCTGTGTGTCACAACGGATATTCTTCAGACCATGGATCAGGGGCTTTGCAACAGAGGCCACTTTTGGGGACTTAACGAAAGCCTTTGACCTCATCAGTCACTAACTTCTACTAACTAAGCTTGGCAATATTGGTCTCGATACTCTATCTCTTGGCTCTCCAACTATCTAACCAACAGGTTACAATGTGTCAAATGGTCCAGCTCTATGTCTTCCCTATCGCCCATCATGGATGCGGTTTCCCAGTGCTCTATACTGAGCCCACTACTCTTCTCCATCTTTATCAATAAGCTACCATCAAACTGTGGGAGGCATCAATACAGCTCTATGCTGATGATGCCATACTTTACAGATCCTCAAATGATATCTCTTCCCTCAATATCAATCCAGAGTGTGACTTCTGGCAGTTGGAGGTGTGGTTTAAGACCAACCTATTGGTGCTTAACATAACAAAAAAAACAGACAAAAAAAGTCTATGTTATTTCACCACACTGCTTTTGATAGGTCTACCCATCCTTCTCTGGTAATCTATACCTCTTCCAGTGAGACTATAGAATGGATAAACTCATTCAAATACCTCGGTTTAACACTCGACAAACACCTATTGTTTGAGACACATATTGACAAGGTCACAAAATCCACAAATCAGAAGCTAGGCCTCCTATACCGGACTGCTCCCTACCTTTGACCTCAGACCAGGAGAATCATAGCCTCTGCTACCCTGCTTCCAGGCCTTCTCTATGGCACTTCACTATTGCTCTCAGCTAAGACTACTAACCTAAACAGACTAAGACAAGTTTATCATAGAATAGCTGCGTTAGTCCCTGTGCGTACACACCACTGCGATGTGCTTCATACTGTAGGCTGGCCATCATTTAAAGCCTGTCTTGAATTCCCTTTGCTCTGCACCACTTTTAAGCTCACCCACCTGCCTTCCCCACCCAGTCTCTACAACCTACTCGCACTGAACCCCTTTACCAGATCCTTACGATTATCTCAATATCAAATCCTAAAACTACCCAAGACTCGACTAGCTATTTGCGAAAGATCCTTCTGTGTTGCTGCACCTCAAAAATGGAATAATTTCCCACCGGACCTACTCGTATGTACGTCTCTTTCACAATTTAAAAGATTCCACAAAGCAATATCCTTTCAGCCTCCATTCTGTGATGGTAAATAATCCCTATTTTGTTCTACCTCCCTCCCTCCCTCCATCTCACAGGTCTTCCCTCCCATTCTATGCCTGCTATCTCTCCCAATCACCCTCCCCCTTCCTCTGCCCCATATGTCTTACTGAGTACGATAATTTCAACTCCTCACCTATGTTTTTATTTTTCTCTCTCTTTAATTCTCCTAGATGCATGTATTGAATGTTTAATAGGCAATATTTATGCGTATGTATCACACTGCCTTTACTAGACCTACCTAGTACTCTAATCCTGTGTAATTATGTTAAGCTCATCTATTTTTGGATTCCTTGTCCTGACTGTTTACTGTATGATATATCGAGTATAACCACAAGTCACAATGTATCTCTGTACATTATATGTTTTAATTTCCTGTATTTATAAGTGTAATTTGTTTCCCCCACTGTATAGCAATCTTTATCTTATGTATGGAATGCTTATGTTCCCCGGGTCGCCCCTGAAAAAGAGACAGCTTTGTCTCAGTGGGCCTATCCGGTCAACAAAATTCAAACAAATAAATAAAGTACACCCTTCGGTGGTAAAAAAGTCACAAAGTGTAAATTTTCACAAAAATTGTAAGATCTGCACTTTATGGATTTTGCACCAAGTGCTCACTTTGCGAAAACCACGCAAAGTACTCTACAGGAAGGCTGACAGTGAATTTTAAATTGGCTGCCTCCCTAGATGTGACCACTGGTCTATAATAAGAGAGTAACAATGCTGAAAATCAGTTCAGTTGAAGTTTATTGTATGCTTTCGCATTTCAAATAAAACCAATATAAAAAAAAATAAATAAATAATATACACATATGATACCATAAAAAACAGAAGGATATACTATGCAATCCTTAAACTCGGTATGTCGATGCTCAGCATATAAAGTTAATCTGCCAAATTCACAGCCCCGAGATGGATTATGTGCCTGACAATAGTAATATTCGGGCATTACGACCAAATCTAAGTGTAAAATGCGAGGTATTCCCCCGGACTCCTATGTAGGGGCTTTGCACCTACACACCCCTGTAACTAAAATGACTAACCCGAGGGGGAGCAGACCCCAGAGTAAAAAAATAAGTTTTACGGGAGGTGTGTTCCCGAAAAGGATGTGACCCAGACCAGAACCCAGGTCTGAGAGAGCGCGCTGGCAGAGCTGCTGGTGGTTTAGCCCTGTACACCACCGTAGCAGGTTGGCCAACTCTCCAAAATAACTGTCCCTTAACGTGCACCATCAGGGGTAAGGTAGCAACCCATCACATCCTCTACCTTACCCCTGTCAAAATCCATCAGATATTTTATCGACGGGATGCGCACTCTCGGGACACTACAACTATCAGGCAATAGTGCCCAGGCAGGTGTGTGTCAGGGAAAGTGAGCCATGGGAAAACATAAGGGTACCAAGCAAAACAAGGAATACAATGCCAATACACACAGAATTCTTCTGTGCTTGTAACACATTAATAAGGTAACAGATAACAGTTGCTCCTATTTAAAGTGCAGACCATTAACTGACCAACTGGGATTACTTAAAGCCTCAATCTAATTTTGATTGCTTTGTGCACTAAGATTGCAACAGTCCTAGTCACTATTTCCCTGGAACCTTTCAATAAGTAACATACCAAAGAGACTGTATCCAAAAACCTTTTTGGAGGGGATATCACTCAAGAAAGTAGACTGGCCCTGCAGGCAGACCTGGAAACCCTGGAGAGGTGGTCATGCACCTTGAAGCTGAAAAATAACTCCAGTAAATGCAAGGTGCTTCACCTAGGGCATAGGAACCCAGAACATGTGTACACCCTGGGAGGGAGGACATGCTACAGGCTTCTGCTATTGAAAAAGACCTGGGGGTTCTGGTGGATGTCAAAATGAATAATTCTGAGCAATGCAGGAGGGCCACTGCCAGGACGAATAGAATGCTGGGCGACATCGCAAGAGGTATTACCTCAAGAAGCAGGGAGGTGATTCTGCCTCTGTACAACAGCCTGGTTAGACCACACTTCGAGTACTGCATGCAGTTTTGGTGACTGCACCTAAGGAAGGACATCATGCTCCTGGAGTGGGTTCAGAGGAGGGCAACTAGGATGATCCAGGGGGGTGGGATATAGGACATACAAGGAGCGACTTGGGGAGCTCAAACTTTTCTCGCTGGAGGAGAGGAGGGACAGGGGGGATATTACTGAGGTCTTCAGGTACCTGAAAGGAGTAAATAAGGTAATCCTAAATGGGTTCCTTCAGAGGAAGGAGGGAGGAGTCACCAGGGGTCACAGTTGGAGGCTGGAGGGTGGAAGACACATGGGGGAAAGGAGGAGGTGGAACTTCACTGAAAGAGTGGTGGAACCATTGAATGCACTGCCTGAGGAGCTGGTGGAGGTATCTATGGTGGAGGGATTCAAGAGGGACTGGGGCAGGTATAGGTGGGGGGGTAAAGCAGAGGAATGCTTATCCGGGGGGACTTTGGTGGGGGGAGTGAGCATGGAAGAAACCAGGAAGATAGTCACGGTACCCATTCAGGGTACTGACTCCCGAGCAGACTCAATAGACTGAGGCCTACTCTGCTGGCACTTTAGTTTGTTAGTATGTAAGGTTACTTTTATAGAAAAATATGCTGTAAAGGGACATATTTTTTTTCAGTTCTGTTTATGCTCTCTACTGCAGGCAGTGGACTCCCCTACTCAGTCCTCTTACCCTCACCATCTTCCAGTGGAAGCACAAGATTGCGACCCATAGCTTGCCCCCTATGGCAGGGCTCGTAGGGAGAGCTAAGACCCACCAATGTTGCCTGTCCAGAAGCTTACTCCACAGCGTCATTTGGGGAGTTGCAGAGGGCTTCACTCTGCACTGCCACAGAAGGATTTCCCTGTGTTGGTTACCGTGAGGCGTGGACTTGCAGTGACATTAATACACAGGCATATGTGCTTCCATGCATGCCCCACCGACTTCCGCCACTGCCTCCTCCCTGCTGTAGTGGTCCCAGGCTTGTTTGTATACCCAGCCTCCACTGGCTGTCATTCAAATGCCGGGCTCCATGGTCCGCCCCTCCCCCCGGCTGGCCCTCTGACGATTCAAGTTCGCTCCTAAACTCAGTTCATCAGCATCCCAAGAAGAAGCGCTACTGCTACGCTGATGGGCCAGTCCTATAAAGGAACATATTAAAAGTGAGATCTTCAGTATCTTGCCCAATGTGGGGGCAGATGCATTAACTCAAAGCAGTACCACAATATATGCCCTGAACAGTAGAACTAAGCAAGACAATAAAGCCAGATTTGTGAAGCCCTACCAACATTTTGGGGAAAAGCCTCTGCGACTGTCTTAACTGAGCCACTGATGTCACACAACAGTGACTTCTCATGAAGTTCAGTATTAGAGCTTATCAAAATTGCCTCGCTTAAAATAAAGTTTACAAAAAATCGTCCCTGGTTTCTTTCAGACACTGACTTGACAGATAACATCCCTTCTAAGTGCGTGTATACAATTCACTATTCACACTTTGGCACTTCCCCTGGAATAAGCTGATTTGTTGGACATCTTCAAGCTTAAGCTCCCCCCCCAACCTGGACAGTATATCCTCTGACTCCACCTCATGACATCAGATCTTCTTTCTGCTGAAAGGGACAGGTTACTCCTTTGCATCTCTGCAGCAAGTGAGTGTTATCCTTTGTTGAAAGTGCTTTCAGGTGAGTTTTCAACTAAATAAAGTTTACTTTTCAAAATCCTCATCTCCAGTTCTGCTTCCAGATGTACAAACAATCGGCAATGGAAGAATGGAAACAACTGAGTTTCAAATTCTGCATTCAGTGGAAGCAGAAAATGTTGGCCATGGATCCCCACATTTCTTGCCTTTACTGCTTGGGCAGGCAACACAATGTGGTGGGTTGTGGCCCTTGTCCAGTGATGTTCCCAGCATCGTTAGAGGATCAAAAGGCAAGGCTTGCACTCAGTCCCTCCTCAGAACAGGATTGGCCCAAGGGCCACAAGAAGGCCTCAGCAGCTGCAGGTCAGCTTCACAGCTTGCAGACCTTGAGAAGGCGGCTGCAGCTGTGGTGAGCTACTCCTAAGTCTCGGTGTTGCTTCCAGGTGGAGCCAACAACGAAGGGTCCTTCTCTCATGATTTTCATGAGATGTGTCTGGTCCTCCAGATTTTTGGGGAATGCCGGGCAAGAAGCACAAGCATCACTAGCACAAACTTTGGGATCGGGAGCAAACAAATTCCTCCTGTTACCTTAACTCCCTCGACCACTCGACTTTGATCACGCTACCTTCGGCCGAGGGTCAAGTCTAGAGCTCCTCAGTACCCCCTGTTGGGCCTGTCGACCTTGACTCTGGTTGACCAGGCTGTTGAGATCTTTCTCGAGTCTGTTGATCAGTTGGAGATGATGGATGATGATTTGCTCTCCAAGACCCTAGTGCTCTCAGTCCTTACACAGGAGGATGTGGCCCATTCGATGTCCCTGGCTGGCTCACTGTGGTATCAGCCTCAGCCTGTGGTCATGCCTCCAAAGTCCATGCTACTGAACCTAGCCTGGCATGTGTTCTACCACAACCTTCCTGAGGATCAGTCTCAATGTTGGCCCTCAAGTCAATGGTCAAGGTCAAGGCACCAGTCGACCAGGAGGTGCTGCTGTTGATGCTCCTCTATATCCTCAAGCAAGGAGTGGCACCGCCACAAGATGTGACAGTCCTTCAAAGAGTTCCTCTTGCAGCAGTTGACCATTGTAAGGTAGGACTCTACCCTCTGGACCTTTGGTCAGCTGAGAACTACAAGTCATGCCCATGCCAGTCCACCCTAGGTAGATGTCCCCAGCATCTGCTTCTTCACTTCTGAGGGTGGAGCTGCCGCCACCACCACAGCCTTTGGTGGGTGCTCCCACAAAGGACTCTCATGCTGCTGCTGGCTTGCTAGATTGACTGTCTGTGGAAATCATTCATTCATAGGATATCAGGGTGGTCCATGGTGATAAATGGTTGAGGGCCATTTTTGAGGAGTACTCAGATGACTCTGAGGGGTCATCCATGCTTTCCTTGAGGACCCACACATTCAACCATTGCTCGATCAAGGAAGTGTCCACCAATGATGGGCCAGTGTCATTTGGGGCTTTGCTCCATCTCATGTCGGAGTCCATGAGTGTGTTCTTAGAGACAGTTAAGAAGAGTGCAAAATATCCCTTCACTGACATCCTGGACAGGAACGATTCCCCAGGGATTGTCTTTACCATGGCTGAGGCCATTTTGAGACCAGCCCTGGAGCTCTTACTGCATCTACCATTCTGCCCAGCAACCTCCACTCATATGGTCCACAAGTACATAGTCCCTACAGGATTCCTTTCAGGGCTGTCAGATCACCCTTCAGCCAAAGGGTTAGTCTCTGACTTGGCCTTCTGGAAATCTGGTGGACAAGGGAACATGGACAAGCCTTCAGACAAAGAGTCCAAAAAGATTGACAATATGGCTAAAAGTTCTGCGCTGCTGCTGCATTGTTGAGTCTCCATCAGGTGAGCTGTGCCATGAGGATGGCCAACTTTAGCCACTCTCTATTGGGAGTGCTAGATGATGTCCTCCTTTGCCTTCCTGCTGACCGTCAGCTGCTGATGAAGTTGGTCAGGGATCAGAGTCAATTGCTGGCTGAACAACAGATCCAGACGGCCCTGGACATGTGCCATGGCAACATCAGTCATGATGTGTTGCAGGGCCTGGCTGTGGCTTTCCACCTTCATGGCAGATGCACAGCACAAATTGGACAATGTCCCCTTTCTGGACACTGGCGTTTTTGGCCCTGGGGTGGAGGGACATCTCACCAGGATTGAGAAGTCCAGTGCCACTCTAGATTCTGTGGCACTGTCCCAAAAGGAACCAGAGGCACAAAAGCCTAAGAAAAAGACCTTCCAGTATACTGTAGGTCTTTTCAGCCACAGCAGCTTTGGCAGCAGTCTCAGCAGGGGCAGTACCAAGTCTGGCACCTGAAGCCCAAGTTCAGTGGCCAGGGTCCAAAGAGAGGCGGGGCAGTTGAAGTGGTACTCTGGCAGCCCCAGCAGCCTGTGCCTCCTCCAAAGCTTCCCAATCTATGATCCAGCTCCCGGGAGGGTCAGCTGTGCCACTTCTGGCCAAAATGGTTCATCATTAATACAGACAAATGCGTATTAGAGGTGCTATGCAGGGGGTTGCTCTGGATTGCAAGGTTCTCTCAGCTTACTGACTCCATACTACTTGGGAGTCCAGGGTGTCATAGGAAATGCTGTCCACCCTCAGGGAGGACATCGCTAAGCTCTTTACCAAAAAGGCCATAACCTGTGTCCCAGACACGATGGCAAGTCAGGGATACATGTCCAGGGTACTTCTTGATCCTAAAACAGATGGGGGGGGGGGTTGATGTCTCATACTGGCTCTGCACAACATAAACCAGTTAATGCAGAAGCACAAGTTCCAGCTGGTCAGTCTGAACCAGATTTTACCATCCTTGGAGCAGGGTTTGTGTTTCTACTCCCTGGACCTCAAGGATACATTCTCATTCATGACTGGTGGCACCTTTGGTTACACACAGAAGGGGTTCTGTATTAGTTCCTGGTCATGCTGCTTACATTTTAATTTGTCAGTTGACTACAGCATAGTTACAGTGCAACTATACAGTAACTGCATTGCAACTACTATGTAGTTGCATGTAACAAACATGTAACTCATGCCCTTCGGCCTCTCATCCATGACAAGGGTCTTCACCAAGGGCATGGCAGTGGTGGCAGCCTTCCTGAGGCACAAGGGCATTTGGGTGTATCCCTAACTGGCTGATAGCCTGGTCATCTGAGGAGGCTGTTGAGGGGTGCAAAGATCTGGCCCTCCAGACTTGCAGAGACTTGGGCCTCTTAGTTAACCTAGACAGGTCCAAACTGATACCCTCATAGCTCATCAAGTTCATCGGGGCAGAACTAGACTCTTTGTGGACCAAGGTCCATCTCCCTGCAGACCGGGTTCAGGATCTTATCTCCACTGCCTGATCATTTCAGTCTGGGTTCTCAAGTTCTGCCCTGGATTTCCAGAGGCTGCCTGGGTACATAGCATCCACCACCACTGCAGTCTTCTAGACTCATTGGCAGATGTGCCACGTGCAGTGGGAGCTGAGCCACCAATGGTCTCAGTATCTAGGTCACCTGGACTAGCTGGTCCTTGTGACTTGGATGCCATCCAGTGGTCGCTGGTCCCACATCATCTGGAGGAAGTAATTCCATTTATCCACCCAGAGCCATCCATCATGCTCATGACAGATGCATCTCTGGTAGGATGGGGAGCATACCTGGGAGGCCACATAGCCCATGGGTTCTGCTCACCCTGGGAGGACCGTCATCACATCAACCTGCTACAGGTCCATGCAGTGTGGCTGGCTGTCACAGAATTAGCTCCTCTAATCAGGGGTCAGGTCTTGCAGGTCCAGATGGACACTACCACAATAATGTTCTACCTGAAAAGGCAGGGTGGAATACACTTCCTTCCCTGTGTCGGGAGACTCTCTGCACCTCGACAGTCGTGCACAGACTGGGCACAGATCTCCTGGCAATTCATGTCACAGGAGTTCAGTCATCTGGCAGGTGCTCTCTGTTGGGTGGAAGAGATGTCACATGTGTGGTCCCTCTATCAAGAGGCAGCTGTTTCCCAGTGGGGCACCACTCTGGTGGATCTCTTCACCTCGGGGGAGAACAGAAAGCTGAGGCACTTTGGTGCTCACTCCCATCCACAGTCTGGAACACTGTTGGGGGAACCCTTTGCAAAGTCCTGGACCTTCTATTTAAATAGGAGAGTTTCTGTATCTGGTGCTAGGGCAAGTAGCTTGATCCCTTTACCCACCCTATGGAGAGCATCCTCGATTACCTCTTGTCCCTTTCTCAGGTGGGCCTGCAAGTGAGCACCCTGAAGGTGCACCTGGCAACCATCTCTGCTTACTGGGTACAGGCTGGTAAGCTGGCAGTAGACCAGAAGAAGGTAGGCTTTTTTAAGGGCCTTGACCACTTGTCCCCTCCTCTGTGCAAGCCATCATTATCTTGGGATCTACTGCCAGTGCTGTCTATGCTAATGGAAAAGCCATTTGAGCCTAGCACAGATATGAGATGTCACACCTGTTGTGAAAGACGGCCTCCTTGGTGGCTAGCATGTCAGCCAGATGGATTAGTGAGCTCCAGACACTCTTGGTGGAGTCTCCTTATCTGATTTTCCACAAGGACAAAGTTGTCCTTCAGCCCCACCTGAAGTTCCTTCTGAAGGTTGTATTAGAGTTTCACCTTAACCATGCGATAAACCAGATATATAAATGTATGTATGTATATTTGCAATGAAAGTTTATTGGCAGTCATTTTTATTTACAAATGAAAAAAGGCAATACAATACATTACATCTCACAAGACATTTGACAATGGTATCTATGCTGAATTTGTAACCTAATAATATAAAAACTTTTAATACAGGACTACTGCCAAAGGGGAATAGGAGAGGTTCAGAAATACTGACAGAAGGGCTATCAAGGGGGGGTGTTAGACATGGACGACTCACGTACTACATTAAAACAACTTGGAGTTCTCAGTACCACAGTGGTACAAATAATTTCATCATCCATACTTGATGCCTACTCTAGAGGGGTCTGTGGTTAATGGTACCTGACACAACTTTATCTATACTGTGGAAGAGAGAACATACTGCGCAAGTATGCATCCATAAAGCTTTGGGCAGCTTATTCAGGGATAATTAATTTAACTCTATCCTGCCATTTGATCCAGGACAGACTGAGCCGTTCTGCTCTCCAGAAAGTCCATCCCCCTTCAGTTGCACTTGGGCAGTCAGTCTCTCACTTCCTGCATCTTTTTACATATGCCTATCCAGCCATCAGGGAGGGAGGTGTTGCAACCAGCCAGTTGCAGGTAATTGCCTTTGCTGCCCCACTAATTTAAACTTGGTATAAATATTTAATGTGCTTTTGTTTTAAGCCAGGTGGTGCAAGACCCTGAACCAGGTATTGCACCTCTTGAGGGATGGAAGGTTGGAATATCTGGCCTAGTGTGTCCCTGACCACCTGCCAAAAGTGGGTGAGTCAGGGCAGGTCCAAAATACATACAGATGATACCGAGTCTTCTGGCCATATCCCTTCCAGAAAGAGTCCGAGTGAGTGGTTCCAAAATGCTTCATTATTGCTGATGTCAGATATATCTGGACCCTACCTTCCACCTGTGCTCCCTCCGCTCTATGGAGCAGAAACTTTAGCTCTTGCCTACCATATCTTTCTCCAATCCTCCTCTGACCATTGCTTACCCACCTCTGTCTCCCACGTCTATTGAATTGTTTTTCTGCAGGGTGGATCCCACGGTTTGTGTGTCTTGTATAAATAAGATACCTAATGTCCCATACCTAGGAAACCCATATGCAGCTTCATAACTTGCTGTAAAGCATCTGGTTGTTGTAATAGCTGATCCCTCTGGGTTGAGGAACCTCCTGATTTGGAGGTAGCGGTAAAAGCCCCACTGTAGGTTAATAAAGTCCTGCTGCAAACTCAAAAAGGGTTTGACGTTATCTTGCTACATTAGCTGTCCTACCTGAGATAAGCCCTTCTGGGCCATCTGGCAAAAGTGAGGTCTATTCTTTCTGGGGCAAACTATATGCAAGCTACTATAATGGTCAAGAGACTAATCCCTCTGTTGCCCTACATTAAGTCTGTTGCCTTATTCCCTGCTCGGACCATCATCTTAGCCCATGGGTTAATTAACTTATTAGTTGTGTTCCTATCAATGTAATTGAAGGGAATATCTCCCACCCTCCTCACCACCAGGTTACCCTGCTCCAGTGCTACTCACGACAATTGGATTGTATCTAAGGTATGGATCAGTACTGGGTATAGTTGATACGCTTAATAATATTTATGAAAATCTAGGATTCCCAGTCCTCCCCCCTTTTTAATTTTCAAAAGCTCCCTTTTGATCCAGGGTCTTTTTCCTGCACAAATGAATTTGGACACTGCTTTGTTCAGTGATTTGCAAAAGGATGATGGGATTTCAATTGGTATGGCAGAGAACAGTTGCAAATGGTGTGGGCGGACATTCATATAAGTGGCTTCCACTCTCACTACCAAATGAAGTGATAAGTCATTCTATCTATGAAGATTAGCATGGAAAACCTGGAGTAAAGGTCATAATTAATTTTAAACAGACTACACAGGTCCTTGGGGATTTTTACCCCCAGCTACCTAAAATGTTTTTCCACCCACTTAAATGGGCACCACTGCTCATGGACAGGGGAATGAGCCACTGAGGAGCATGCTCTCCATTTTATGTCTTGACTTTACAGCTCAAAGCAGCACTACAGTCTTGCAGATGCTGGAATAGATGAGGGCAGGGAAGTCTCCAGTTTACTAAGATAAAGGTGGGTGTCACCCGCATAAAGCTGTATTTTCACCTCCTCCTCCTCCAAGATCTTAATCCCCGTGAAGTTTTGTTGAGCCTGTAGGGAAGCTGCCAAGAGTTCTATGCTATTAGCAAAAAACAGTGGGGATAAGGGGCAACCATGCCCCATGCCTCTGCAGATGTTAAATTTATCAGATAGGGCCCCTTTAATCCAGACTTTTACAAAGGGGGTGGAGTAAAGGGAACTAAGATGAGAGCAAAAGATGCCACTGAGCCCCATCTTCTCCAGGACTGCTTTAAAAAAAAAAAAAGACAATCTAGGTGGTCAAACACCTTTTTTGCATCAATTGTGATAACCACATTTGTGACTTTGTTATTCCTAGTACCTGACATCACATTTAGCAAGTGCCTAATATTGTCCAGAATGTGTCGGTTGGGAATTAAACCAGTCTGTTCTGTGTGAATAAAGGGTTCGGTTATTTTCTGAAGCCTATTTGCTACTGCCTTCACAAATATTTTGGTGTCCTGGTTCAGGAGGGAAATGAGCCATGCCGAACAAATTCAATTGTCTTTGCCGGGTTTTGGCAGGACAGTTATCATGGCCTCTGACCAGGAATCGGGCATCTCTCCTTCATACTGTACATCTTGTTAAACACCTTGCAAGGATGGGAGCCAAGTCCCTCTTGAGGGTTTTATAGAACTCCATTATAAAATCATCCAGCCCCAAGGATTTGTTATTAGGGAGTAGTTTCATTATTTCCTCAACCTAACCTACCAAAAAAGGTTGTTCTAGGCTCGTTAACTGCTCTTCTGTGACCTGCAGAAGTTCTGTCTTGACCAAAAAAGCCCTTAGTGCCCCTTCACACCCACACCCAGTTCTTTCCTGTAGAGTTCACTATAAAATTTGGAGAATTCTGCTGCCATCCCTTCAGGCGAGAAGACCCACTCTAAGCCCCCCGATCTTATGAATCTTAGGAATGTACAGGTCCACAACCTGTTTGTGCAACTGGAAGGCCAGTAGGCAACCAGCCCTACTACCACTTTCATAATATTGCTGTTTGATTAACCTAAGTTGACTTGTGATTTTGCTCGCCATCACATCATCCAATTATTTTTTAATGTTTTGCAAGTTTTCCCAATTCTCTGTGGACCTTTGCTGTTTATGCAGATCCTCCATGAGTCCGAGTTCCCTTTGTAGTACCTCTGCTTTTCTTGTCTGTTTCTTTTTGTAGGAAGTGTGACTAATGAAGTGACCCCTTAACACCACCTTTTGGCTATCCAGTATGTATTTAGTCCTGGAATCCTGTTCCGAATTCTGAGCCAACTACTCCTGAATCTCCTTTTATATCTTTGAGTGTAAAACCTCATAAGTCAGCAGGTTGGCATTGAGATGCCATATCATGGTTGTGGCCCTGAGACCCAGATCCAGTTGCATTGTTATTGGCACGTGGTTTGAGACAGTACAAGAGCCTATCGTAGCCTCTGCCACTGAAACTAGTAAATGCCCAATTAAGAGACTATCTCACTAAATCAGATCTAATAAACCCAGCTCAATCCGGCTTTAGACCAGCCCACAGCACCACCACTGCCCTAGCCTCTGTCACAAATGATTGATTCCTTGCGATGGACAAGAGACAAATCACAGGGGCAGTCTTTCTGGACCTAAGCAAAGCCTTTGACACAGTCAACCATACTTTGCTCCTCGACACACTTAATTGGCACGGCATTTCTGGTTCTACACTATCATGGTTCAGCAACTACTTAATCAGACTTCAACAAGTGAAATCGGATAGTTCCCTTTCCCCACTCCTTCCACTCATGAGAGGAGTACCTCAATGCTCTATCCTTGGACCACTCCTTTTCATGATTTATGTGAATACCATTGGAAATAACATCAACAAAGCAAAGTTACACCTATTTGTGGATGACATGGTAATATATCTGTCCAGGCCATCCATGACCGAAGCCCATGTAGAACTCCAATACAAATATGATTTGCTACAACATAACCTTGCACGATCCAAACTAGTCCCAAATGCAACAAAACTAAAATAATGTATTTCTACCCCAGTCATTTGACTGCGATCTCTAACATAAGAATCCTTGTCCCCTATCAAAACTCTCCTACATTACGACCTCAAGATAGTCGACAAATTTAAATATCTAGGCTGTGAATTAGACCGACATTTAACTTTCTCTGCCCATATCACTTCCCCTTGCAAAGAAACTACAGCAAAGGATTGGCTTCTTCTACAGGAACAAATCTCTGCTCACCACAGATGCCAGGCTATGGCTGGTTCAGACAACATTCATCCCCCTCCTCAATTACATGGATATTCTGTATGGTCATGAAAATTCCAAAAAATGACCCAGCGCTCTGTAGATGGTTGGTGGGTGCAGTGATAGGATGCCAATCCCAAACTGCAAGAACAAAAGTTATTCACTGCACTCCAGAGACAAAATTAATGAATAAAAACATGATAATTTCACATTTACTGTATATGATTTATTGCTGAGCCAACCTGCTCTACAATTTAATGTTGGTCAATTACACAGGCACGAAAAACCCAGCGCTTAGCCTTCTCCCTAATGTAGAGTAGGTTGGCTCAGCAATAAATCATTATAAATGTGAAATGATCATGTTTATTTGTTAATTTTGTCTCTGGAGTGCAGTGAATAACTTTTATTCTGTATGGTCGCTGCTCAAACTCCCTGTTACACCAGCTAGACACGTTCTACCATGGGGCAATACATTTAATTTCTAATGCCCACTGTCGTACACACCATTGTGACCTATATACCTCATTGGGCTGGACCTTCTTATCTACTAGACTTCTCCTCCACTCCTACCAGGCCGGTATCTTGTACACATAATAGCGTACATTAAAACTGCGCACAAGGAACTGCGCAGTAGGGTAGAGGGAGAAGGTGCAAAACTGCAAAAGGGTGTATACTTGGTAGTGTACCCACTCACTCTTCCAAGGTAGTGGATGAGATATGTGCTGGGAGGTGGGGCTGGTGAGCAGCTGCCGTGGCTCAATGGCATGAGCCAGAGGTAGGGAGGTGGTGCATTTCGGACCGGGTTTCAATTCCTGGTCCCAGGCACAAGGAATGTTTTTATTTTTTGAACTTTGTTCAAAGTTAAGTGTTAACCCCCTCCCAGAGTTGGTTATTTTAGTTGGGGGGGTTTGTGGGGCGCAGCTCCTTGTAATGGGAGGTGTGGAGGGCACAGCCCCCCGCAAAAGAAAGACATATGCCACTTGCAATATATCGTGCTGTATTGGCAGTACGGTATATTGCCGTGGCATAATGTCTTGCAACATTATGACCCTGTGCCTCATCCAGTCACCTGACTCCACAAAGCTCTCCTGGCAAAACTCCAACCCTACGTATCTAATCTTTTTCAGCGGTCGCCTCACTTATACCCCTTGAGTAGAACCTCCAACATTATACTGAAGATTAAGAGTGCCCATACTCATTTTGGTGACTTGGCCATAAGCCGTGCTCTCCCTACTGCCTGGAACAAAGCCCAATCTAGTCTTAAACTTCAAAACCTAATTCTGCTAATTAATTTCAAGAATCTGGTTGCCTGCAAATTTAATGAGTTGTGCACTTGTTGCTAAGTGAAAATTTCTCACTACTCCCCTTATGCCCCTCGAACCCCTGTCTCTGATTTCATCCTCCACCTCCATCCTTCACTCTTTCCATCTCTCACCTCCATCCCTCACCCTTTATCTCCTCTGCTACCTGCCTACCCTTACCCCTACCCTCCACCCTAGCCACCTACCTGTCTCCCCACCCTCTTTTCCTCTCTTCCACCACGCCCGCCCTCCCTGCCTATCCTCTTCTCTCATCTCCCCAGCCATCTTTCACTCCTGACGTCCACCATCTACCCCTCACCACCACCATTCGCCACCTTCCTCACCCCTCTACCCTGTCTGTCTTCCACCTCTATTCACCTACCCTGTCTACCCTCCACCTCTATTCACCTACCTGGTCTGTCCTCTACCTCTCTTCACCTACCCCTGTCCCATACCCCCCTCTCTTCACCTCCATCCTCATTCCCCTTTTACCCTCTCATTCTACTCCCATCCACCCTAATCCTCTACCCTACCCTCTCACTCCCCCACCCACCTTCCCTTATCATCCTCCCCAATTTATTTCCCACCCAACCCATATCAGATGTTCTACCTTACAATTATCCAATTAAAGTTCAGCCTACACTATTGCTAAATTGCATATCATATTTTTTGACAATTATTTATGTATAAGGCATAAATACTTGTATAAGCTCTGCTAGTTATGTTGTATCTTTTTGTACATGTCATGTATTTGCTTGCTGTATCAAGACCTCCTTGTAAATGAGCCTGCTCAATGGAGTTTTTTCCTGTCAATAAACTTGAACTTGAGTGAGAATGGCTTCTGAATACAGAATCTATCAATTCTGGAGTAACTTCTTAGGGTTGGGGAATAGAAGGAAATGTATTTTGTTAATGGATGAAGTTCCCTTGATACATCTACCTATCCTCCCTCCTTTTCAGGTGAATAAAGCATTTGGATACCTGGGGGAGCTGCCCAAGAATCTAGTGCTTCTATCCAAGATGGAATTTTCCTCCATATCCCAGTCCTCCTCCCAATACCAATAATATACCATCCAAGAGGTCCATCAGTTTGTTAAACATAGTGGAAAAGAAATCCCCTGTGGGGGAGATGGAATCATACACATTACCAATATGCATAATATTACCTCTTAGTAACAATGACTAGTCTCCCACATTTGAGTCTGAGTTCAAAATCCTGACAAAAGTACCAAACCAAGAACTCAGGAAATCCACATTTGGAGCCAACACAAACTACAAAAAGTCACATCGACAAGTCAAAAGACTGGCAGCTACCCAAACACTGGTATTGTGGAAAAAAATTGGAGACCAATACTGGCCGCAGGATTATTACAACAAAGTTTCATTCATTAAAAGATAAAACTAGCACTCACCCCTACCCTAGTTGCCAAATGTTTTCACGCTCACTCGCACTTTGTCAAGGCAATGTCAGCACCTGTTATATTTTTTTTATTTTATTTTATTCTTTGGTAACTGGATAAGGCCCACTAGGCACAAGTGCTTGTTTTCAGGGGAGACCCGGGAACACTGCGTGGTTAAGTGACTTGCTCAGAATCACACAGTATGCAAGTGGAGGTTGTGGGAATCAAACCCATGTCTGCTGGATGTACCAAGCTCATTCACAGCTCATTACTCTGACCTCTAGGCTATATTGCCACTTCATACATCTAGAGATAAAATAGGTCATATGACCCATATTCCCACATTTTATAAAATATATTCTAAAAAAACATGCTAAATATATTTTACTAAAAAAAAAAATACTAGACATTAGTATGGACAAGCACTTAAAAATAATAGTGCTACATCTAACAACGTGTGTTTGTGTGTGTGTGGGGGGGGACAACAAGAAAAACTGAGGTGAATAAGAAGGGGGAAGACAACATGAAAAACGTGGCACATAAAGGCAAATGGGAAAAGGGAACAAAAGAAAAAAAGGAAGGGAAAGGAAAACCACTTGGATATATAATAAAGATTAATATATGCATGTTTACATGAACTAATATGGATAAAAGATGCATAAAATCTATGTGCAAAATCACATCCACTATACAATACATAAATAAGTACATAAAACAACCACCCAAACAGCACAACAAATACATAATTTTAAATAAGGAACCAACTGAAAAGTATCATTTAATCCAGGCAGTTTTAAAGATTGTAAAGTGTACTGCCAAAAAGTCTCTTTCTGCAGCAACTTATTATTCAAGCCCCCCCCCACATATGCCTAATGCAACTCTTGCAAGTCCTTTAAAATTAAAAATATGTCTATCTCCACTGTTTACAATATGGAGGGCTAGAGTGTTTTCAACATCTCTTCTCTCAACGACCCTTAGATGTTCACTAATACGTCTTTAAATGCTCTAATCATCTTTTCCACAAAAAAAGTATTGCAATTACAAATAGCCAAATATATCTAGCTCTCAGCACTACAAGAGTTGAAATCATGTACCTCTATCCTCTTCTTTGTAACTGGATGAACAAAACAGTTGCCTGTGTAACTGTTTCGACAAAATATGAGTTCCCACACTTAAAATTCCCTTTTGCTAAAAGTGGCATGTCAAGGTCCTTTGGATCAGAAATAAAATGAGTGTGCACCACAGTGTCTTTAATGCTCATTCCTCTTCTATGGAAAAGATATGTGTGTGTGTGTGTGTTGGGGTGGGGGGACTTGTAAAATCCTTACGTTTACCCCCTGTCTGCAGGATATGCCAGTTTGTTCATCAGTTTTACGCAATTCAAAAACCTGTGGATTATATGCCGTAATACAAAAATAATTCCAGATCTACAGCCTTCATTATGATTACTTACTTTTTTCTGTAATAAAACCTCTCTGTCAATCTTATCGACTGTATTTTAGCTCTAGTTATACAGGTACTATTGTACCCTCTTTGTCTAAACCAGTCACACAACACCTCACTGGCTTGAACATAATTCTCAGGGATACTGGAATTACGTTTTACTCTCATAAATTATCCCACAGGTGTATTTCCAATCAGATGTCTAGGATGGCAGCTTTCAAAGTGTAACCATGAATTAACATCAGTAAGTTTGTGAAAAAGGGATTTCTTAACGTACCGTCTTCCATCCTTTTCTATAATCAAATCTAAACAAAAATTACTGTCTCCTGACTACAATTCATGGTAAAATTTCAAATGCTGTTTTCTTTTTCCAAAAAGAAACAAATTGACACAATTCTGATTCTGTACCTTTCCAAAAAAGTAACAAATCATCAGTGTATCTTTTACAGAGGTCAATTCTGTTGAAAATGTGGCATTCATTTCAGACAGGTCTGACCTCTCCTCCCACATATTCAAATACAAATTAATATAATTTGGTGCAAAAGATACACCCATTGCTCTGTCCATTATCTATTTATAACAAGCATTTGTCAATGCTGAAAGTTCACTGTTGGTATTGCTGTTGTACATGCCTCCCATATTTTTCTGTGTATATTCCTCTGCCTTACATTTTAAGGCATCACTCTCAACACAAATTTCTTATATGTTTCCAGCACTGGTTCACTTCATTAGGAAAACAAGCATTTGTCAATGCCAATGTTTGCTTGCTGGCATTGGCATTGGTAGTGCAGGAGTTGGAGAGATGCATAATAGGAATAGGAGTGTAGTATTGAAGTAACGCCAACCCCCACCCCCACCCTGCAGAGACTGACAAGCATTGGGGGTGTGCCTTTGGGTCATTGACCATAACATTCATTCCATTCCACCTCATCCCACTCTGCAGACACCGACCAGTGTCACAGTGTGCCTTGAAGACCACGGCCCTTACGCTTACCCCATTCCATAAGGAAATAAGTTGAGATCAGTGCAGTGTAGGAGAATGGGGTGAGCATTAGGGCCAAAGACCCCATGGCACACCCCTAACACCTGTCAGTCTGTACAGGGTGGGTGTTACAGTTGGAAGCCCTAATACCTTGGGTGTTTGTTGACATTTTTGCTCCAAATTTTCAACATGGGCTTTTTGGGACCCCACCTCATCAACAGTGGCAGTATAATTTCGTTACTCAATCACAAAAGGTGATTTTGCACAGTAAGTGTGCCATTCAGCACCACAGTGTGAAAATACATTTTGAGCAGCATGTGAAAACTGACAGCTGTACTGTTCATGAGGAGGTACAAAGAAATGGCAATGTTAAAAATCTGGAATGAAAATATGAAAAAGTGGCGAAGTTACGAGTGTGCTTAGAAACTGTGCAACGCACGCTCATACTGCAGTCAATTTTTGGAATGTTTTCACCAAATTATCAACATGGCTTTTTTGGGACCTCCCCTCATGAACAGTGGCACTGGGATTTTGTTAATCTGTCCTAAAAGTTGATTTCACACATTCTGTGCCACAGATTGAAAAACACATTTCAGGAAGGCTGCAAAAATGACAGCTGCACTGTTCATAACGGAGTATGAAAAAACAGTAATGTTGGAAATTTGGAGGGAAAATATTAAAAACTGATGAAGTTACGAGCGTGCACAGAAACTGCAATGGATGCTTGTAATGCAGTCATTTTGGGGATTTAGTTTACCAAATTTGCAACAAGGGCTTTTTGGGACCCACCTCATGAACAGTGGCACTGTCGTTTCATTAATTGGTCCTGAAAGGTGATTCTGTGCAGCAACTGCAAAATCACCTTTCGGGACCGAGAAACAAAATTACAGTGTTCATGAGGAGGGGTCCCAAGAACCTCATGTTGAAAAATTGGGACCAGAACTCCAAAAAGTGGCTGAGATATCAACTTAAGTTGAAATAAGCCCTTTTAAAACCATACTCAAGGAATTTCTCATTAACAACTCTACTTGTGACTGCTGTTAGTAGTACTGTACTAAGTCAGCCCTGCCACATCCCTTACACTGACTAATTACTATTTTTCCTGCATTATCAGCTAGCATGATTGAATACCTGCTTTACAATCTGTATCTTTGTTTTCTGTAAACTTTACAGCTGTTTTGCACATGATGCTGGGCTGTCTCTGCCCTCTGCTATGACGTTACCCAGTTCTTTACTTACCTACCAATATAATGCATGGACTGATTGATGTCTTGCACCTGTACTTGTAATTGTTGTACTGTGTCTACCGAAGAGGAATCTTTGCAAAAGAGTCCATGGACTCAAAGGGTGTAATTCCAATTTCTCAATAAATAAAAATAAAAAAAAAAACATTGATTGCCATTATAGGGCTTACCAGTTTGCTGTCAGCTTTTGAAGAGTGCAGACGTGTTCCCAGTTCACAGAAGATCACTGCTTCAGAGGTAAGTATGGGTGAGGGGGGTGCAGGGAGGTAGAGTGCACAGAGGGAGGTTGCAGGTTGGGGAAGAGGGGCTGACAGGAATGACGAGGGACTGTTTTCTTTTTTTTTTTTCAGGTAAAATAAAAGACCTTTTCGGACTGTTTTCTTTTCTACAGGTAAAATATTAATAACACAGATTTAAGCATGCTTGGGTGGGCTTCCAGTGTGCCAGAGTACTGGGGAGGGGGGATCAATGCTGAGCCGGGATTGGGCACCCGAAGGTCAGCTGAGAATATAGGGGCGTAGGGTTGGGGGCGGTGCATCTGACACTGGGAGTGGGCATCCCAGTGTCAGAAACATCAGAGGTAGTTTTTTGGCACACTGGGGTGGGCTCCCAGTGTGCCAAATTAAGGGGGAGGGGGATACATGCTGACATGTGTATTCAGCACCCCAATGTCGGCAGGTGGGGAAGGGGATCCACTAGCATGATCGCACTTAAACTGAAAGTATCTTCAGGCACTGTATACTATCAGTCCGTATGGAGTTTAGGCTGTGGCCTACACTACACGGGTGGGAGAAAAGGAGCAAAAGGAGTCAGCAGAAAGTGGAGGAGGCAGGGGAGAAAAGTGCCTCCTCCTATCTTCAAGGGAGGGACCGGTGGGGTGGTGAGGGGGGGGAGATGTTAGCCAGGCTGCTCGGGACACAAACAGCTGTTTGCTGCATGGTGACCTGCAGATGAATGGAAAAAGCTGCCACATGATTGGTACGGCTTTTTCTTTTCAAGTGCAAACCACTTCAGGCAAAACGGCATCAGGACCAGAATGGCTGATGATTGATGTGATACTGTCAAGCCCCTTGCAGAGCACTCTGTATTGGACAGACAGTGTCACACCCCTTAAAAGTCCCTCATCCCAAGAAGTTTGATGCACATGCACAAACTTAAAAAGTATCTTTAAAACTAAAACATTGTTTTTAAGACCTAATTCAGTGAGAGTATCCAAACATGATCATTGGAGCTGTTAAATCTGTCTTATTGTATAGAGAGTAAGTAATAACAGTAACATCATCTGCAAGTGGAATATTGGTGACAGTGTTTGTATGCCTAATGTTACCAACCACAAACTTTCTGTCATGGCAAAATCCTGAAGAATTTCTAAGATATGGGTGGTATCATGTGCATATGTTCTTGATAATGCCACTATTAATGTAATGAAATCCACCTATTGAGCCAAAGGCTCAGTCACTGACCCAATACTTGCTACAATGGGTTCTAAAGAGGGATTATGTAGATCCTTCTGGATCTTGGGAAGCTCGTATATAGTTGGCTTAATGGGATGTTGCACAGTAAGAAATTCATAAGTTTGTGTATATATTAACTTTATTAATAAAAACATCATGCAAAATAATATAAATTTCTTTTTTTGCAAGCAACAGTAGGATCATTAGTTAAACGACAATAATATTTAACATCTTGCAACTGTTGTAACATAGCAGACTCATACTTATCTTTATTTTGTATGGTAATAGAGCCACCTTTATCTGTTTATTTAATCATTATATCTCTGTTGTTTCTCAAACTTGCAAGCGCTTCCCTTTCTTGTTATGTACAGTTGTTGAAACTAGGACATTGTATCTTTTGCATTATCTGTCTAATATCCCTCTCATAGGCTCAGTTTCCCAGATTAATTATGATCTGTGCAATACACAATGTACTTTAATCTCAACTCCATTATACTGTTCAACCCCCTTTGAATTTGTTGTTTATGAGCAATCGTTCTTTACAGTAAGCCTCATATTTTAAAAGTAGGCTCTCTACATTTCAGCCTCTCTTAGATGTTCCCACCCATTCCAGTTCCACAAACTTCAGGTTAGGGAGATTGTATCTTGCTTCTCTGAAGTGACGAGCTAGGGCTGATATATCATCTCTTCTCTTTATGATATTTTTGCACTCATTTATTCTAACTCTTGCTTCTCTCTGTTTTTTCTATATACATTTGGTCACATGGACACATCAAAATTTATATTACCTATTCTGATTTCCAAGTTATAAATGGTTTTATTTATTTTGCCACATTTTTATATGAGTTATGTATACTTTTAGTATGCCTGGTATTATTACAGTTTTGGCAGTTTCCACAAGGATGATTGCCTACAATTGGTGTGCTTTCCAGAAAAAAAGCTAGTCTCAGGTTTTGGGCATTTGTGGAATGAGTTAGTCTGTTCCTATGTTTGTAACTTCCCTAGGGATTATCAATGGTTTATCTTTAAATGCTTCACAGCTTAAATTAGTAGCTTGTAATACATTCCAGTGTTTTAGTATTATAGATTTCATACTTCAAACATTCAGCCCTGTTCAGATTGTCACATTTGGTTCTTGCCTCCTTAAGTACTATCTCAGTATAACCTCAGTCCTGAAAATGTCTCTGTAGCTTATCAGCAGACAATTGGTAGTTTTCCTCTTTCGTACAATTTCTCCTTACTCATGCCAGTTGCCCATGTGGTATATTGGTTGATTGTGGTTGGGTTATGGAAGCTTTTAGCATGTACTGTAGTAACACATTCTTGTCAGTCTCCCTTATGTATAGTTTTGTAAAATGTCTTGAATCCTCCTTAAAGATGCAACCGTCCCAAGAATTGATTCTTTTTTGATCCCAATCCTTCACAAATTTTAGGTAAATAGTACATTCATTCACATATGTAAAGAATTAGCTAGGACAACGGATGCCCCATCCTAAATGCACAATACATCATCATCAACATTTCTAAACCACAAAGTGATGATAATAAGTGTTTCTTTTTTGAGTGTAGATGAAGTCCTCCTCAAATGTATTCATGAAAAGATTTGCATAATTGTGGCCACAGAGGACCCCATTGGCGTACCCTTAATTGTTTTTAAGCAGTAACTATGTTATGTGAATATTTCATACTAAATACATCGGAGTTGGTAGTATAAGGGGATGTAGACCACAGAATAAGTAGTTGGAATACACCTAAATGGAGAGTGTTTTTTTCTTCTGTCTGTAATAAAAAGGAAAACGTTAGTTATGGTACAAAGTACTGTATATACTTATTTAAGATCATATAACTGACAGTATAAAACCAAACCAGACACATGTATGTACTTTCCATATTTTATATTTTGGAAATTTATATGTCTGCATTGTGGGGAAGTTTAAGCAGAAAGTTTTTCAGAAGCATAGCTTACAGAGCCATTAAGCTTTGAGGTATGCTATTCATTTTGTAACTAGTTGATACTTTATAAAAATGTTCAGCTTTAATAACTGGTGGTAATTAATTTGCAATGGTGTTGATCCATGCTATCTTCTGTCTATTTTCATTTTATAGACCAAGTACAGTCCTGAAGAAACAATGGGTTAGCACTGTGAAATGTCGACACAGACTCATTAAAACTTAGGGTCTATCATAGTTTGACAGCAATTTACAAATAACAAACAGAAACAATTTAAAATACATGACTTGGTAAATGGGTCTTTTCACCCATACTGATTTGGTGTTTCTTACCCTTAATTTGCTGGAAAAATTACTTCTCAGACCTAAAACATTGTTTTGATAATACCAAATCTTCCAACTTAGTAATGAAGTGGTTTAGCATATTTGTGGTATTTCCTCTATCTGTTGCTCTCGAACATATTATTTAATGCTGCTAGACTTGCCTCAAGTTGGATGCGGATGTAGAGGTCCTTAACATCTAGGGTAATTAAAATGGAGTTACTCCAATCCTTGGACTGTTCATTCAAATCTTCAAGTACTTTGGTTATATGTTTGTATCCCTTAGATATGATGCATTTGTCACTAGTGGCTGAAAATGAAAATCAACAGAGGCAGATACAGGCTCCAGGACTGACCCAATACCAGAAACTATTGATCATCTTGGTGGGTTGTCTGTGGCCTTGTGGATCTTGGAAACAGCACAGAAGACTAGCATTATTAGATGTGTGTTCAGTAGAGCCTTGCTTTCCCAGCCTATTAGAAATTTACATTCTAAGTCTTTATCTTGAAAACATTTTACCAATTTAAGCACTTCCTCTGTAGGGTCTGTTTCTGTTATTGTCCAGTTGTCTTTTGCACTCAGTTTTATCTTTTTCATAATTTAAACGACATGAAGTCTTCTGTATTCTGACAATATGCAGTATGATCAACCGGTTCAGCTGCCCGGAGAGTTAAGAGTTAAACTCTATGCAAATGCATAGAACATTGAGCTCGAGCTCGGTTTTAAAACCACTGTCCTAAATACATTTTATGCACTGTAACTGACCAGATTCTTTAATCCGCTTGCCTGTGATGATGCCTCAGACACTGCTCCTCAAATTCTTTGGTTGAATTTCATATATTGACAGTTTTTCAAACTACCATTTATTTCTTTGGTTTTTCAAACCTCTGTCCTGCAGTTACAGGTTAGACTAGTCTAGGTTTAACTTCATTTTCGGTAAGTTTTCAGTTTCTAATGGTTCTCCATGACTGGGAGGAAACTGAAGATCTTACTTTTCCTGTGGTAAACTGTTATTTAAATTCTATCTTTATTGTGTTTAGAGATCCATTTCAAAGTTTGGAGTAAAAACTGAGACTATTTTTCATTTTTAACACAGGTGCTAAACCGTTTGCTGACTAAAACTTTGCGTCTCTTTTTCACCCAGCTTAACTAAAGCCATCCGGGGTAAATACATTATTTTGTTTTCCTTTTCTGGGCCTGACTGAGCCACTTCAGATAAAAGGTTGTAATTAGATTTGCTTAACCAGCCTAAGACTCTGGGTTAAGCCCTACATTTACTGAGGGTTATGTCATTGAAATCCAAGAGAAACAATGGTCCCACTGGTTTTCAACGCTGCACGGAGTATGGGGCGCAATTTACTAAGGCTGATCCACACTTAGTGTATCTGTATTGCCTTGGGTTTGACCATTTGCAGTCAGACTGCAAAATCTGTAAACATTTTCCTCAGTCTACCCTAGATAGATGTTTGGGTAAACTGAGGGACAGAATGGAGAAACTGTCCAATGAGGTCTGGTCCAATTCAAAAGATAAACCTGTGGAACTGGAGACCGAACCCTCGGACCAGGGTGAAACCTCATCAGGGGAAAACACAAGCGGACTCAGCCACTGAAATGGGCCCTGTGAAGAAGATGAGGAAAAGTGGTTTAGAACCACGTAAACAAGCAGTTGTGGCTCCAACCACTGAGGAGATGGCAAAAGCGATATGCATTGTCCAGTCGTTGCAGCCGAGTTGGGATGAACCAGCTAAATGACTGGTAACTCATGCCTCAGTTCAGATGCCTGTCGGTTCGGTTCCTTCAGATTCTCTGGATCCAGAGGATTTTTATGAGTCAGAATATGAAGATTATGATGAGGAGGAAGATCTGGGAGAAGCTGTTGAGCCTGAGGTTTCTCCTGAACATCCTCAATATAAGTCTCCGCCTCATCCTACAAGAAAATCTACTTCTCATTTTGCATTCATGTGGCGGGTAGCAGAGACTTTACAGATGTCTGTCCAGGAGACTAGACAGGAGGAGGAGGAGGAGGAGGATGACTACAAGGAGATGATGAATCTCCCTGTCTTCCAGGGACTCATGATTCCCATTCATAAGTCTCTCAAAAAACAGATCTCTAGAATTCTCCAGACCCCAAGTTCTGTCCCTCCAGTGGACATGAAAATGGACAGGAAATATGTGTTGGCTGGCAATGGCACTGAATTTTTTAGTAGCCACTGCAGTCATGTGGTGGTAGTACAAGCTACAGCTTGTGAAAAAGCAGGCACTCATTTTGCCTCTCATCCTCCTGATAAGGACTCAAGGAAAATTGACTTCTTAGCAAAAAAAAGGGTATCTAGCTGCCTCCTTGGGTATCAGGCAGGCTTCCTATATGGCCTACATATCTAGATACCAGAAGTTCCTCTGGAAGTCAGTGGGACAGTTAGCCAAGAAGGTTCCCCTTGAAGTGGTAGCAGATTTACAGGAGCTTGTTAGTAAAGGGGTTCAGTAATCCAAATACTAGTTTCACATGGCAGTGGATGCCAGTGATGCAGCCTCTAATTCTGTGGCTTCGGCCATTTCCCTCAGGAGGTTTTCTTGGCTGAGGTGCACAAATCTCTCCCAAGACACACTGGACAATGCCATTGATTTTCCCCGACACAAAATTCTTTGTTTGGGGAACAAAGGCATATATGAAAAAGATGAACAAATGCAGGGTAGCCTACAAGAATGCAGCTGTATAAGAAAAGGCTGCCACCCTCAAAGGCAGCAGACTAGAGGAGGCAGAGGTAGGTCTTACCCCAGGCTTTTCCATCAGACTCAAGCCTTCCCCTCCTACCAACACCTAGGGGTTACTTTAGAGGTAGAGGCAGAAGAGGCACTGGCTGAGCTGGTTCCACCTCTCAGTCCACTACACCCTCTCAACAGACACACACTGAGGTGTCTGTCTGGGCTGCCTCCCCACCAGCAATAGGGGCAGGCTGTCCTTCTACCTTCAGGCCTGGCAATCCATCACGTCAGAAAGATAGGTCCTGGAGGTAGTAGGCCAGGGTCTTGCTCTCAGTTTCAAACTGTTCCCAGAAACAGGAGCAAGACCATTCAAACCTGTCACCCTCTCACAAACAGCGCTGCTGGAGGCAGAAGTTTCCACCCTACTTCAAGTCAGGGCAGTGAAGCTTGTTCCTTCTCAGCACAGAGGAAAAGGATTGTATTCAAGGTACTTCCTAACCCTGAAGAAAAATGGTGAGTAGCGACCCATTCTAGATTTGAGATACCTAAACAAGCACCTCACGAAGCCAAAGTTCAAGATGGTCACTTTGACTGTCATCTTACTTATTCTCAGACAAGGGGACTGGTTAGCATTCCTAGGTCTAAAGCATGCTTATTTCCACATTCCCATTGGGCAATCTCACATAAATAACCTCAGATTCAGACTGCCCTCAGGCCATTACCAGTTCAGTGCCATGCCCTTCAGACTGACATCTGTTCCAAGGGCCATCACAAAGTGCATGGCATTGATCATGGCACATCTGAGAAGGCAAGGAGTCACTGTTTTTCCCTACCTGGATGGCTGGTTGGTAGTGGGTCACTCCCTCCAAAATGTAGAGGAAGCCTTGACCCTCACACAGGATACCCTCCAATCACTGAGGTTCCTGGTGAATCTCAGGAAATCAGTTCTGAAAGCTGTCCAGAGCCTAGATTTCATAGGAGCAGAGCTGAACACAATTCAAGCAATGGCCTTTCTGCCTCCAAGAAGGGGCGGATGCCCTCATCCAGTTGGCAGAGTCCTTTCATCTTCAGGTTCCTCACCCAGCAAGGTACTTCCTTTAGCTCCTGGGCCATTTGGCTGCCACCACAGCAGTAGTCCCAGGGACCATATTTCAGATGAGGGACATCCAGTTCCATCTGAGGTCCTTTTGGTCCCAGAAAAGGGATTCTTTGTCCCAAACTGTTACCAGTGACTACCACTCTAAGGCAAGCACTGCAGTGGTGGCAAGACAGAGACAATCTCAGGGCAAGAGTCCCATTTCTGCAACAAGCTCCTTCAGTAGTGCTGACCACAGATGTCGCACTACTAGGATGGGACATTCACCTAGGGGAACACACTGCTCATGGAACATGTCTCCAGCAGGATTCTCTCCTGCACATAAATCTGCTGGAGCTCAGAGCAGTGTTTCTAGCACTTCAGTCATTTGCCATGATGCTATGGGACAACGTAGTGCAGGTCAAAACAGACGCCACCAGCATGTTCTGCATCATCAAACAAGGAGTAACCAGGTCCTCAGTGCTGTGCACAGAGGCCATGAAGATCTGGAGTCTGGCCTACTCCCTAAACATCTATCAGCAGTCCACCTGCCAGGGAAGGACAATGTCCTGGCAGATGCTTTCAGTAGGATCAACCAGGGCCATCACGAATGGACCCTGAGCAGGCAAATTCTGATGGCAATTTTCAGGAGATGGGGCACTCCAGAGATAGATCTCTTTGCATCCCCAGACAATCATCAGCTTCCCCAGTTATGTTGCAAGCCCCCAGCACTGGGCTCAGTGCCTCTTGATGCTGTGCTACTGGATTGGTCAGGCAGATTCCTGTATGTCTTTCCTCCATTCTCTCTGATACGCAGAGTCTTAGTCAAACTCAAGGTTTCAGTCATTCACCATGGTTCTGATTGCTCCAGATTGGGCCAGACAGCTGTGGTATTCAGTGCTGTTGTCCCTGTCAGTGGCCAGTCCAATTTGCCTCCCCAGGAGGCACATCCTGCTGACATCCTCCCAAGGAAGGATCCTGTACCCCAACCTAGAGTCCCTCTGGCTCAATGCCTGGTTCTTGAAGACTTAGAGTATGCAAGTCTGCATCTCTCAGAAGGAGTCCTGAACATCCTTAGGGGCTCCAGAAAACTTGCCATCAGGAAAACCTACTCTTCCAAATGGAAGAGATTCTCCATCTGGTGTTCCAAGAGGAACATGGACCCACAGGACGCTGATCTGGCAGTCCTATTGGATTACTTGGTTCATCTTCAATCCCTGGGCCTGCGACCCTCCACCTTGAAGGTGCATTTGGCAGCTGTTTCTGCTTATCTGTCAGCTGGGAAGGGCCCTTCCCTAGCTGCCCGTCCTGTCTTTAAGAAGTTCTTCAAGGGGTTGCTCCATCTTCACCCTCCTCACAGGGAGCCTACTCCTTCTTGGAACCTTAACGCCTGCATAGCTCAGGTTATGCAGCCCCATTTCGAACCCATGTTCTCAGCAGAGCTCAGATTCCTGACATGGAAGACAGTGTTTTTGGTGGCCATCACCTCAGCCAGGAGGATCAGTGAGCTTCAGGCCCTGTCAGTGAACCTAACTACATTGCCTCACATAGGGACAAGATTGCTCTATGGACTACCAGAAAGTTCCTCCCCAAAGTAGTCTCGGACTGCCACTTAAATCAGTCCATAACATTGCCTGGCTTCTTCGCTGATAATTCCAGTTCAGGTGAATGCAGGCTGCACAGCATGGATGTAAAAAGGTCCATCAGCTATTACATGGACAGAACAAAATACCATAGGAAGGACTGTACTCAGTTGTTCCTTACCTATAGTGAGGTGGGTAAAGGCAGGCCAGCCACAAAGAGGCCCATTGCTAGATGGATTGTGGCTTGCATCCAGTTCTGCTATGGCAAACTGGGTAAGGAGCCACCAGTAGGCTTGTGGGCTCACTCTTCTAGGGGGACAGATGCCTCAATAGCAGCTGCCAGAGATATTCCCCCTGCTTGACATCTGTAAAGCAGCTACCTGGAAAACTGTTCACACATTCACTAAGCACTACTGCTTGGACTCCCAGACCAGGAGTGATGCCAGGTTTTGCACAGCAGTATTTCAGAGCTTATTCTCTAAGTAGGTTCTGTGCCCACCTCCATGGGACACTGCTTGGTAGTCTGCATATTGTTAGACTACAACACAACTTCATGTTGTTTGATGAAAAAATTACTATAGTGATGTTGTTTCTTCTAATGGAGTCTTGCTGTATTCTGACCTCCCACTCAGTCTCCTCTCTGGAACCTAGGGAAGCAGGGTCTCTGCACTCCAGTTGTTAACTCCTTTACCCACCAGAGGGTTGTGTTTTTTGGGGGCATCAGTGACCTGAGTCTTTTTTTATGCCCTATCCTTGTGTGTATTTAGCTTTGGGTGTTTACTTATAGTTATGGCTTATTTTATTAGCATTTTAGCAGTAGCTACATAAGAATCTGGTCAGTTGCATAGAATATACCGAGGACAGTGGTTTGAAAACCGAGCTTGAGCTCAACAATCTATGCATGAGCATAGAGTTTAACTCTTAACTCTCCGGTGCAGCTGAACCAGTTGGTCATACTGCATATTGTCAGAATACAGCAAGACTCCATTAGATGAAACAACATTTCTATGATAAGTATTTTTTTCTTTTGTATGACAGTCCCTCCTCCTTTATCTCCCTTCTTAATTATAATTATATCATCACTTTCCAAACTGCTAATTGCAGCAAATTCTGCTGCTTTTCAAATAAACTATGTATACATCTGTCTCTTTTATTGTTTTCCAGTCTCTTTGTCTTTTTCTACAAGGTTCATAAATGTTTCCATGTTTGCAGGGTTGGGCATGGAGGCAAATAATATGATTTATAGTTAAGGGTTCTAGCTAGAATATTTTCCTTTTCTTTTTCTCCTCTCTCTCGGTCTTTCCATGTTACCTCTTCAGTTGAAAAGTGTTATCTCAGTCTCAGTTTTTCAGTGAAACTTTTGTAAGTCTAACTTCACATTAAAAAAATCCATTTCATCATGTGGACAGAACAAAAGTCCTTTGTTCAGTACCTTTTCTTCCAGCTCTGTTAGTTTTTTTTTGATGACAGGTTAAAGATTATACTTTACTCTTTTGTTTGGCTGCTACTCTCCCTCCTATTGTCACATCTTCTCCTGTATGTATTTATGTTTCTTCTATTCCTCCTTCTGCTACGTCTGGAGTTTCGGGTTGTCTTCCTTCCCTTGTTAAATTCTGTCTACTTCTGCTCACTCTTCCTCTGTTTCTGCCACTCCCCCACCCTGAACTCTGTTGCTCCCCTTTCCTAGAAAATACAGTTCTCCTCTTCCGTGATCTCTTCTGTCTCCATCTAAGCTGCTATCCAATCCATAGAGGGACAAGTCACAGTCTGACTTATACCTGTACTGTTGTACTATGTATGTGGTCCACTCTCTTTCCATGAATAAACCTTTCCCTCTTTCCTTCACTAACATCTGTTTTAAATTTGTTTTCAGTTTCTGGTTTATAATACCATTCTCATAGTCTTCTAATCCCTTGTTGATTTTGTTTGGGAATTCTTCTTATTCCTTTAGATCAGGTTTCTAAGTATATACTGCTCTGTAACATTCTTTATTTTGCCTCCCAAGTTCCCCAATTCTTTTGTTAAAGCTTAATGTAATAATATAATAATAAGCTTTATTTTTAAAGTGCCTTTCCAAAGCCAAGGTGCTGTACAGCCATATAACATGTAAAATCCAATAAAACACAGAGAATCCAAACAGCAAGAAACTGAATAAATAAATATCTAAAATATTCATTCTGAGTAGGCACAATGCTGCAGATGGGTCTGTAAGGTCTTCTTAAAACTCTCCACAGTTGTGCACTCACATGTCCGATAAAGTAGAGAATTCCACAGGGACCTAGCCACCTACATAAAAGCACGGGCCCCAGTTGTTTTAAGATGTACCCTTGGAATCTCTAACAACCCCTCGTCAGCTGAGTGGAGTGGTCACCCGGAGCAGTACGGATACAGAAGCTCTTGCAAATAGTCCAGGCCCTGTCTGTGCAGGGCTTTAAAGGTCAGAAGCTGACCTTGAAGGTGATCTGCCACTGAATCGGCAGCCAGTGCAGTTCGAGCAGCACCAGCATGATGTGACTTGAACGAGGAGTCCCCATCAACAACCATGCTGCAGTGTGCTGCACCAGCTGCAAGCAGTGGATATCAACCCCCCAGAAGCCCTAGGTACAGGTAGTTGCAGTAGTCAAAGTGAGAGGTCACAAAGGTGTGGATCAGCGTTGGAAAGTCACCGAATGGAACAAGGTGCTTAATCCTGGTGATATTCCTCAGATGGTAAAACGATGACTTGACAACTGCCGACACCTGCGAATGCAGTGTCAACCTGTCGTCAAAAATCACCCCCAAGGTTTAGCACCCATTCAGAGGAAGGAAGCTGAGCACCTCTGAGACAAAGTCCTGAGGGTTGTCCAGCCCCCAACCCCTCTGTCCAATGACCTGGATTCACTACCATCACCTCAGTCTTTCCAGAGTTTAACTTCAGCCAGCTGGATCTCATCTAGTCCTGGACTTCTGCGAGGCCGTTGTTAAAGACCAAGCACGCACTATCCTGGTCAGGTGCGAAAGGTTGAGCTGGGTATCATCAGCATAGTAGTGAAACCTCAGTCCATACCATCTTACAATGTCTCCAAGGGGCAGCACATACACCGCAAACAGCATGGGGGACAACACCGAGCCCTGAGGGATTCCACATGGCAGAGAGAATGGGTCAGAGGAGAAGATCCCCAACACCACCCTCTGAGAATTGCCAGTGAGTAAAGATTTAAACCATCTGGGAACTGTACCAGAGAGGCCACAGATGAATCTCAGGCACTCGAGAAGCACTCCATGGTCCAAGGTGTGAAAGGCTGAAGAGAGATCTAGAAGTACCAAGATAGAATGAGCTTCTGATCTCTCACCATCAGGAGATCATTGAGCACCCGAACCAGAGTGGTTTCAGTACTATGCCTCTTATGAAAACCGGACTGGAGAGGTTTGAAGATGTCGTAGATGGTCAGGTGGTTCTCCAGTTGTAGCGCCTTTCTCAATTACCTTCCCTGCAAAGGGGAGGTTTGAGATCAGTCTGTAGTAAGCGAAGTAGCCTGGGTCCAGAGCAGCTTTCTTCAGGAGGGGTGTCACCACCACCTCCTTCAGGGAGCTAGGAAACTCGCCAGACTCTAAGGAGCACCAAACTATCCATGCAAGGATAGGGTATATGATGTCAACACAACCCATTATCAGGGAAGTTGGACCCAGGTCTAAACTACAGCATGTTGGGTGCATACCCTGGGCAATCCGCACAGCATCCACAGTTTCCAGCCGGTTGAATGAGCTCCAGGTTAACCGAGGAGAGGTGACCAAACACAGACTGCTATCAACTCCCATAGAGTGAGATGGACAGATCTCCGCTCTGATGCTGGCCACCTTATCTGTGAAGAAATGAGTGAGCTCATCACATTCGATTTGTAAAAAGGCTCTTCAAACTAACTAGTGGAAGCACAAAGTCCAAAAAACACTAATTTCAAACCCTGTTCCACTTCTCTAGGGTACTAAATCCTACGTTTGGCTTTGCTAGTACTCTTAAACCACTTGAAATAGGATTTTCTTCACATACTCTGCCAATGTTAACAAATGCCATTCTAATCTGACTTCATGTTCTTTCAACTGTTCAAACCTGCTTAATATGTTTTTTTGTATTCAATTTACCTGTTAATTTTTTCTTGCTAATAATATCTTGTAGCATTCGATCTTCATCTGTCTTAGTGAGGGTTCATAGTATTGATCTTTCAGTTCTGTAATGCTTCAAAGGGTTCCAGGGAGGTGAATCAAGGGAGAGCAGTGGAAGTGGTCTGTCTGGACTTCAGTAAGTCTTTCAAGACTGTTCTGCATAGGAGGCTAGTTATGAAGCTAAACAGCCTGGGGGTGGGGGAGAAAGTGACAAGCTGGGTATCAAACTGGTTAAGGGATAGGAGGCAAAAGGTGGTGGAAAACAGTAGCCGCTCAGGTGACAGGAGAGTGACTAGTGGGGTGGCACAGCATTCCATGCTGTGACCGGTTCTCTTCAATATTTTCATAAGTGACATTGCAGAGGATCTTGAGGTTAAGGTGTGTTTCTTTGCAGATGATAAAAAAATCTGCAGTGGGGTTGACACTCAGGAATGGGTGGAGAGAATAAAAAGGGATCTGAGGAAACTTGAGGAATGGTCTAGGGGGTAGCAGCTGGGTTTCAATGCCAAAAAGTGCAGGGTTATGCACGTAGGGCTATGGAACCCAGGGGCTTTGTATAAGATTGTGGGAGGGGAGCTTACAGTCACCAAACAAGAAAAAGACCAAGGGATTATCATATCTGATGACCTCAAAGTAGCTGGGCAGTGTGACAAAGCAGTGGGAAAGGCTAGCAGGATGCTGGAGTGCATTGGGAGAGGAATTTCTAGCAGGAGGAGGGAGGTGGCACTGCTGTTGTATTGCTGTCTGGTGAGGCTCCACCTGGAGTATTGCATTCAGTTCTGGAGGCCACACCTCTCCAAAGACATTGTAAAGGTAGAGAAAGTACAGAGGAGGGCAACCAAAATGGTGAGGGGTTTGCATGAGAAGCCATATCAGCAAAGGATGCATTAACTCAACATGTACTCCATGGAAAAGTGGAGAACGAGAGGGGACATGATTGAAACTTACAAGTACCTCGCAGGAGTGAACAAGGTGCAAGTGGAGGATGTATTTCAGATGAAGAAAGGCACTAGAACAAGGGGGCATGCAATGAAGCTAAAATGGGAAGTTCAGGAGAGATATATAGAAATACTTCTTCACAGAAAGAGTGTTGATGAATGGAACAGCCTGTCAGAGGAAGTAGCAGGGGCAAAGACCGTGGGGAACTTTAAGCATACATGGTATAGGAAGAGTGATATATTAGGTAAAGGAACAGGAGAGGGAGTGACACCTTTGACCAACTGATGGAACAGGTAGGGACAAGGAGCAGACTGGATGGGCCTAAAGGTTCCTTACTGCTGACAAAATCTATGTGTTGATGTTTCTATACCCTCTTAAACTATAGGTTGGGTGGAGTGGGTGTTATGGTTTTTTAACTATCTATTGGTACAAAATGAAACTGTGTTCAAATCTAAGGGGATCAGATGACCTGAGAACTTACAACACTGTTACTCAAATCTCAGTTGCTGGTACAAATACAGAGTGATGTGACAAGAACCATCCGACCCAGTAGAATCAGGAAGATGGCTGTCAGGTAACAATTTTCTAGTCAGCCACAACCACAACCACCTGTAGTCCAAAGTCCATAGGGAATCAAAGTAGGGGTCTCCTGGCCAAACACCAAGGTCCTGTTCCAAACTGAACTATCCTAATCACTTGTGCTACTGTGGCCCATCTGACCTGTGAACAAAAACAGAAACCAGGAGAGATCTGCTCACAATCCAAACACAGCTGAGACATTACTCACTCAAAGGTAAGGTTTTTAAGTAATTTAATACCACATCTCCAATAGTTTATATGCATACAAATGTGGCATCAACGTTTTGTGGTCATTTATACCATTTCAACTGTTCTGCTATTTCTACGGACAATCTGAAGAACATTCAGATCCTCCAAAACAGGGCTGTCCAAATGACCCTAAATAAGTATTACTGCAGCTTAGCACACCAATGTTTAAGGAAATCAGCTGGGTTCCACTGGAATGCAGACAACAAATTCACTTCTCTGTTCTCATGTATATCAATAACAATTCTCTCCCTCATTCTTACTTGACACATTCCACAGGATCTACAATGCCTATAGCTATTCTGCTAGATCTGTTATTACAGCTAACATGCAAATCCCAAAAGTCAAGAGAAATTCAGTCCCAAACATCTTTGATCAGTGCAATCTACATAGCAGAACACAGTGAACTTGGATATTAGGCAGGCCAACAAAATCCACAAGAGTAGACAAATTTGTCTTTAAACAGAAATATTCTAATGGCCCATAACATTGGCACTAATCATTGGTAACCATTTATTTTCCATAGTCTATGTATTGCTTTCTCAGTATGCATAAATTTCATTAAAGATAGCGCCTCCATTGTGCCACACCCTTGGAACTGTAAGCTGGGGGCCGCCCACAATGATGTGCAATGCTGGCATCTATGTAACCATCGGTGGCCCAGTTGCTCTTCATTTTTTTTTCTTCCGTCATTGACCGCTCATCAGACCAGCAGAGAAAAAATTCCATAATTTTTTCGACAATTATTTTCTAACATTGTTTTTCTTTTCTTGACTTTGCCCTTTTATGTTACCATCAAAATAACTTTAATTTAGGTTTTGTACCTGCGACTACAAAATCTACAAGGGTGATGCATGCATAGTTTGTATTTGTTGACTGGGCCATCCCATAATGTCATGGCCTGCAAGATCTGCCAGCAATTCAATCAGGTCATGAGGTGACGTCAAAAGAAGGCTTTAGAAATCTTCATTGCCATCAAGGTCATGGAAATTCAAGTCAAGGCAGCGGGCTTCATGCTGGCTTCTCCCTCTCATTTGACCACCACAAGGAAGGATATGTCCAGGCATTTGGTGATGCTGTCACTGCCACCATGGTTGAGGACTAAGGACAAAGACAACAATAAGTCATTGTCAAAGTCCTCCTCTTCCATCCTTTACCACAAGCATAACGATAAAGCTTATACTTCATTGATGAGGTTGAGGTCTCCATTGAAGAAGTATAAGTCCTCGTCATTGTCCATCTGGTGATGACCAGTACAGCTCCTCCCCCACGATCATCAATGAGACACCAAGTGAGGGATCTGATGTTGGCAGTGCCATACCTATTATAGATAGTATGCAACCCCATTGATGTTGGTTGTCCAGGGCCCTTTACAGGGTGCTGCTGACTCTCAGGTTGTGCTGGTGTCATTCTCTGAAATATTTAGATGCATGTTACTATCACTACCATCAATGATAATGGCTATCCCACTGACTGGGCCCCCACTACCACCATTGTTGTCAGTGAAATCCAGAAGCAAACTGATCATTCGTCTGTCTCAGCTGCCACCTTCATCGATTGTGCCCATGGTTATTGTAGATGATGAGGTAGAATACAGTCCTGATCTCCTTAATATGGAGGAGGATTCTGAGGATGATGCAAGGGATAATGATCTATATTAGGGGGATTTGTCTTCCAGCTTTACTTTGTCCTCATGCAGTGAAGACTCTGTGGTGTATACTCCAGATCTCCTCCTGATGATCCTTCTTTTCAGGCTTTACTGAGATAAGTCCAAGATGTCATAGGATTTGAAGATGAGGAGGACACCACTAAGGAAAAGGTAATAGAGTTTTTGTGGCTTTTCACTGCACCCTCCATTGTAGTTCCTCCTGTATATCCTACCTTTGAGGATGCTGCCTGGTATAGGCCTAATACCTTGCCTGCAGTGCCTAGAAAGTCTGATAAACAGTACCCTGCTCTGTCTGTTAAGCCTTATTATGCTTCCCAGCCAGAAACAGATTCTGTGGTTTTAATAGCTGCTCATGACCATTCCAGAGTCCCTTGACACATGAACACTTTGCCTCCTGACAGAATCCACGAGGTTGGATGTTGTGGACAAAAGAAGGTATGCCTCTGCATCCTTAGGCATAAGAATTGCAAATTGCCAGACATACATGATTGAATAGCAGAACAGCCTGTGGAAATCTGCTATAACTACCATTCAGTCTCTACCTGATGGTCCCAAGGCTGACTTGCTTAAAGCTGCCTCACCTGGGGTGGCTACTGGAAGGCATCTGTTACACTCTGCATATGATGTTTCTGATGCCTCTGCCAGGGCTCCTGCCTCTGGCATATACCTTCAGAGATATACCTGCCTTATAGGGTTGGATTTGCTACTGCTGTATAACACGCTATTCTGAATTCCCCTTGCAGAGGCTCCAAGGCATTTGGGAGTGAAGTTGAAAATGCTTTACAGAAGCTTCAGTTATCTAGGATGATTTTAAAGTTGCTTAAATCTCTGACCCCTCAACCCACTAAGAGGCATGGTAGGGGTTCATTTCGAGAGCCTGCTGCCGGCGGTGGCTGTGCCTCACATTAGCAGCCTCATTCACAAAACCATGGCAGTGGTTCATTCAAAGGTCCTTTTCCCCTTGGTGCCCATGCAAAAGCAGCCAAGGATATCAGTTGAAGCAATGCCCCTGCCACCCCTGCTACCTTCCTCCCCCTACACTGTTGCCTCTAGGGGTGCAGGTGGGGGGACAGATCTCTCTTCATCTGCCAAAGATGAGGGTGATCACTATGGGCAAGTTGGTTATGGAAACAGTGATAAAGAGTCATCTACTTGAGTTTTATTTATTTATTTCAAAATTGGGAACTGGGAAAGGCACAGTGATCCATTGCTCATTTCCAGATACAAGTAGGAGAAGGCAACAGAGGATACAATTAAACCATACCCAGTAATAGTAAGTTGGTACAAAAAAATTATAAAATGGGCTAAGGATTTTGAACAATTTGATTGGTTGTTAGCTGTGCAATAGAACTGTCTAACACACAGCTAAAACTAGTCCTGGCCAGTTGGACACAGATTAAGTAATACATTAATGGGCCAGTAGTTTTTAAAAACTATCAGATGCCATTTTTTCCCCCTCAGTTAGCCCACACATAAACATAAGCACAAACATGCATCCCAATTCGTTCAGACAAACCCAGTGTTCTGCACATCAGTACTTTGTTATAAAGCTCATTAGATGTTAATCAAAAGTGTGAATGATACATTTCAAACCTGCACTTCTAGTTCAAAATACTTTTTCTTCATGATGCAGCATTCTCTCTACGCCTGACCCGCTAACCCACCCACTCCCTTTCCTTCCTGCTCGCATCCTTAAGGTGTAACCTTCATAGCTCAGTAACAAAAAAATGAAAAATAAAATGAAACGCACCTTGTATTATTCTATTTTATAAAATGGGCTTAAAAAATCCACAACGCTGATTGGCTAAAACCTAGTTTCAGCTGTGTTCTTATCAGCATGTATTTTGCCAACCAGCACTACCCTCCAGTCCCCAGTCCAACAACATCACAGAATCAGTGAGCTGTGCCAGCTGAAAACAGAAACAAAGCCTGGCACAGCTCACAGCGCGACATCCCATCCCTGTGGATCCCTGCTCCGGTCTTGGTGCCCCATCTCTTTCACAGCACATAAAGCAGCTAAATCAGCCTCCATATAAAAAAAAAACAGCAAAACATTTTTTGAAATTTTTTACTCACATTTCTCATAGAAAATCTCACCTTTCCTGCACACAACGATCCCTGAAGTCACCAAATGGCACGTGCGGGCATGATGCCATTTAAAACAAATCCCCGATGTAAATAAAATTTCACTCCCCACACACACATAAAAATTATCCATTTTGTACCATTTCGTTCAGGTACACACAATGGAATTTTCACATAACCATGAAACATCATGGTAAGCCAAACCCTGGTTTTCTCCCAAAAATCCTCTTAGGGTTTTAGCGAGCGTGTCCCTTAATGACCACCGTACAGAGCACTTTCGTTCTTCTCATTTTCAAATACAACTTGCTCCATGACAGTGCGGCTTCACAGATTGACTATTTTTTTTTTCATACTGTAGTTAGGACGATGTAGTAGTGGTGGGAATATCCAAAACATCGGACACTGGAAACAAACGAAATCGGAGACCACAGTTTAAAACAATGGGCATGAGAACTGTACATCTACGGACAAAGACTGCACTGAAAAAATAATTACAGGTAGAGAAAAGTAAATTTACTCTTCTTCTTGGGCATCGGGGATTGGGGGGGGATTGAATAGTATCAGTCTTTTTGCTCCACTACAAACCATGCCAAATGCAAACGAACCCAAATAAAATGTACTGTACAGCACATTACATAGAGGGACTACTTTATCTCTCCAACTAGATAAAAAGCTTTCTTACTTTTTTAAATTTTTTTTAATTTCAAAAGCTTTTTTTCTTTTTAATTCTCAATCTCTACTTGGGGCCCATTTTATAAGCACAATAACACACTCCGAGGTGTGGGTTACGTGCTGATAAAAACATGCTTAGGGGCATAAGGCAAGCACCTCAGCCTTGTTACACCTAGGGTGCTCTTATCAACACAACCCCACCTCATCATGTGTTATTGCTTGCTCATACCACTTCTGCAGCTGTTAACGGCATTGCAGAGACTCACCCTCTTTGTACCAGGCTTGCCATCTACCAGGCTTCTGGTCTCTCACATTCATAAAGTACAATCTCCAATCTGGGTAATAATGTGTGGTACTATTCTCACAATCAGTTGTGTAGCCACAGTATTTTAGTGGCAATAATTTAAAATAAAAAAAAAACAAAGTCTTCTGACTGTGCTGTTTCAAACAGCACATGTTCTTCCTGCATGCCGTATATGTCCCGTTCCTCAAGAGCTGTCACTTTCGGCGTGCTGAAATAGAAACTAGAAAAAAATGTAAAATCAGAACTTAGCAATTCAAATCAAGTACAAATTTACTGCTCAACAAAATGTTATTACAATATACTACAAAGCATAAAACAAATCGCGTATAAATATTAAAATACATAAATCTTAGAGCAACTTTAAATAATTCATAGACTGATAAAGCTGTTCATCTATTTAAATACAGTTATAAATGGGCAAAGCAGTAGAACTCCATTACCACATAATGTGCTTAGTTGAAAATAAGGTGCACTGTAATAGATTATGTATCTATAAATGAGTAGACAGCAAAAATTTTCCTATGATTTCAAGTGGGTGTTTATCTTTGGCCTGAAACAGGTGTACCAATATGTCACCGGGGGACTGAGACCCTTTAACAACCCACCCAACCATCTTTTCCTATTTCTTTCATATAAAGGGCATAGAAGGACTACGTGTTTCAGATCGTCAAGAGCCCCAGTCCCACATTTACAGAAAGCTGCAAGAATTCCATTTCTCTTTTGTCTGAAATGGACAAATTGGGCATTGTAATTTTCAGTCTTGAATCTAGTAAAGATTCTCCTTAGCTTAGGGCATGTTAAAAGAGTAAGATAAGTCCCAAAGTCACATCCAGATTTAAAAATGTTATAATTATTGTGCAGCTTCAAAGAGGAGAGCTGTGAAAGCAACTGATTGCTATCCAAATCCTTGATCCTCATTTTAACATCTGCCCTGATATCATCAAGTGGTCTAACATAAATCTTATGTAGAAGATTTCCCAACCCTGCAGGCATAATTGTTTCTTTAATGAGTTTTAAAAAAGGATGCACATAGCCCATACTAGCTAGTCTTACACAACTTAGCAGTTAAGAGAGAGAGAGAGAGACTGTGTGTGTGTGTGTGTGTGTGTGTGTGTGTGTGTGTGTGTATGTGTGGCAGGAAGCAACATCAAACTACAACTACAGAAACCTTCTAAGGGCAGATTTAAGAAAAAAGCAAACCCATTACAGGCGGCAGAACTATTTAATGTAAAATTACTTGCAAAACTTATTTTTTTTCCTATCTAAACCTATTAATCTTGATTTCCACTGTAAAATTAAAAAGCACAGTCCCATTTTACAGTATAAGCACAATAAGACACTCCAGCATGTGCGTTAGACAGTTCTAAAGCATGGCTAGGAGGCTGGACGCACTCGGCCTATGGTCTCATGCCTCACTATGCCCCCTAGCCATGCGTTAGAACTGTCTAACGCACACTCTGTCTTGTTTTATTGCTTATATAAAGTGCTGTCATAGTTCAATTTGACACATCACAAGTGCAAATAAAGCAGCAAGGCACAATGAGCAGTAATAATGTACATAAAGAAAGACCTGCACAGGGGAAGGATGGCTGTGCTGAGGTAAAGAGTACAGGAGCCTTAATATAGGCTGAGGTAGAATCCAGGAGGAGGCCTGACAACACTGAACAGTAGGAGCTCTAAAGCACGGGAGTATCAGGGTAGGGTTGGCAGGAACAGTTGGGGATGCAGAGGAGTTTCTGCTGATGCCTGAGGGAGCCTGGGAAGGTGGAGAGGTGGAGAGAGGAGGGGAGCAGGTGCCAGATTGAGGGAAGGTGATAAGAGAAGGCTGATTACCCTACAGAGGAGCGGGGATGTGGAATGGAGAAAGTGCAATGATCCCTGGAACAGAGGGAGCACGAGGAAGGTGGATGGGAGAGAGGAGTGAAGAAAGGTAGGATAGAAGAGACCCAAATCAGCATTTGGAAATTAAGGCGATGCAGTGGTACTGGCAATGTGAGGGTAAGTGAAGGATGGATAGAGAAGAGTAGAGTGAGTAGTAGTGAGCTTGGGGAGGAGTTTGTAGTAAAGCTGCAAAAGGCATTTCAGAGGGTGTCCAGTCTGGCAAGAGAAGTGGAAGGTGGGGGGTGCCATAGACCACATCTGCATGGTCGAATACTGGGTGCACCATTTTGGTAACAAGCTTGTGATGGACCTGTGGAGACTGTCTTTGTTGTGGTACAGTGCGCTAAGTTTTTGGTGGACCTTGGCATAGATGGCATCAGTGTGGACAGAGAAGTCAAGCTTGCCATCTAGCCACACACTTGAAGGACTGAACCACTTCAAGGTGGCGCCATCCAAAGTGAAGAAGACAGTGAGAGTGGGGAGTCTAGCAAGTTTCTGTCTGATGTAAAAGGTCATGGACACTAAGTTCTTTTTCAGTGTTGACCAGGAGTTGGTTGGAGTGGAACCAGTGCAGGACATTGTGGAAGTCTTGTTGGAGCAAGCCTTCCACTGCTGTGGTAGAGAGGTTTGAGGTGAAGATAACTCTGTAATCTGCGAACATGTGAATATGTCAGTTGGTACAGGCAGAGGGGAGGTCATTAAGAAAAATGGAGAAGAGGATGGGACCCAGGATGGAGCCCTGTGGGACCTCAGTCTGGATGAGTAGTAGAGGTGACAGGATGCCTCTAACCTGTAACGACTACCGACAGACCATGAGGTAGGAATGGAACCATTCAACAATACAAGCTGAGAGGACACAAGAACCCAGCTTGTCTAAGAGGAGTGGGTGGGCCATAGAATGAAAGGATTTGGCCAGATCAATGACAGTCGCTGCCATGATGTGCCTCTGATCCATCCCAGAGAAAAGGGAGTCAGTAGCATGCAGCTGGGAGGAGACTGTCTCTCCCTCCAGTTCATCCTTCACCTCCTTGTCATTATCCTCTGGAACACTTATCCATTCTGCTAAAATAAATTCTTTACATGTAGTCCAGAATGAAACAGTTGTTTGTGGAACTGGGTGTATTGGTGAATGTACCAAAATTCATGCTAATTCCTTGTCAGCCTCTCAAATATATTACTGCAGTGCTGGATACCATGGGCAGTGACTTCCTACTTGGAAACAGGACAGAGGCTCTTGTTGCCCAGGCCCAGTCAATACACAGAAGCCATTACTTGTCAGTTGGAACAATGTTATGCCTCTTGGGGTGGATGGATGCTGCCATCATTATGGTTGCCTTTCCCCTTGTCCATATGTGCAGACTGCATTGGACTCTTTGGGTTCAATGGGATCAACTGATGAACAAGCTGGAGTAAACAGTCCTTGTCACATCCCCTCTTCTATGTGCTGTAGTATGGAAGAAAGACTACCAGAACATTCTACAGGGTGTTCCATTCTTTTCCCTAACTCCTGTGGAGATCCTCACAATTGACTCCTCAAGGTACAGCTGGAGTGCTCAGCTTGGCTCCTATCAGATCTGTGGGTCCTCGACCAATCTGGAATCAGATCTCCATATTAATGCCCTGGAGATGCGAGCTGTTTGACTTGGTCTCCAGGCTTTCTAGGAGAAACTGAGCCCATCTCTTGCTGATTTGGACAGACAATATCAGTGTCATGCACTACATTAACAAGCAAGGGGGCACTCACTCTTATCCCAGTGAGACTGTGGTGATGGATGATGTCTAATGGCCTTCAGCTATCTGCCGTGTTTCTCCCAGGTGTCCAAAATGTCTTGGCAGACAGGCTAAGGAGGTCTCAGTTCCAGGTGAATGAAAGGGAACTGCTGACCTCTGTTTTAAACAACCATTTCATAACATGATGTTATCCAGAGTTGGACCTTTTTGCATCCCCACACAAAGCAAAACAGGTTTGTGCTCGCTTGCTTCAAGACATGGAGGTTTTTGATGACATGCACTGTCCCTGTCCTGAAAAGAGAGGTTTCTTTATGCTTTTCCTTCAATACCTCTCATTCAGAGGTTTCTACTCAAGCTGTGGGCAGAGCGTGCCACCATCATACTGGTATCTCCCTTCTGGCTTCACTTGATTTGGTTTTCACTTCTGCAGCATCTAGCAACAGGCTCTCCAACTCAGCTCCCCCTTTGTCAGGGTCTGCTATTGCAGGATCAAGGGTCCCTGGTCCATCCAAATCTGCATGACTGACTCCTGAAGACATAGTCATTGCCAATTTTGGGGTTTCGCCTCAGGCAGCTTATGTCTTGCTTGCAGCCAGAAAGCCATCTGTGAGACAAATGTACTGTTTTAAATGGAATCACTTCACCATATTGTGTGCTTCCTGTTCAGAGGACCCATTTTTGTGTCCTGTGAATACTGTACTGGACTTCCTTCTGTCCCCACTTGACTCTAGTCTCTAGTAATCCTCCATTATAGTGTACTTGACTGCTATTATTGCTTTCCATGCCTCTATTGTTGGGTGCACGGTGGCAAAATTAAAGGTGTCCCTTATGTTTCTAAACAGTATTCTGCACATGCATTCCCCTGTTTGTAAACAGGTTGTGTCTTGGGACCTGAATTACATTCTGGAAGAATTGACCTTTAGCCTGCTGCGACCTGTGAGATGTGTTTCCTTTCATGAAAAATGCTGTTTTTAGTTGCCATGACTTCTATGCATAGAATTTCTGAGCTTCAGGGTCTGAAGCATGAACCTCTTTATTTTCATTTCCACAAGGGTGGCATATGTTTGTGGATCAGTTCTGATTTTTTACCTAATGTGGTCTCTGATTTCACATTGAATCAGACCATACCCCTTCCTGTGTATTACCTGGAACATGCTAACAAGGGTGAGGCCTTACTCCATTCACTTGATGTACATAGAACACTTTGTTTCTATCTTAATTGCACTAGGAACTGCAGAAAGTTTCAGATTTTTTTTGTTCATCCCTTTGAAAGAGGGCAACCCAGTGTCTGAACAATACCTGTCCAAATGGCTGGCTAACTATATTGCGTTTTGTTATTGGAAGTTCATATGGAACTTACTGGTGCTGTGTTGTGCTTGCAGTGTTGCAGGGCCTTCTGTCTTGATGTCATATCAGACTTTACCATCCCCCCTCAGTACCTTGAGCACTACTTGGGAATTGTTCCAAAGGCGTGGCCCAACGGAGGAGATATCCTCGATGAAGACATAACAGTTACTCACCCTATCAGTAGATGTTTGAGAGACTCTCCTCCATTGGGCCACAGTCTACCCACCATCCTTTCCCCTTTTTCTGAGGTATAAGCTGCCAATTTTGTCCACTGCCCTGTTTAGAGGTGAGCATAGTGCCTTATATACAGTATATTATATTTCCAGTCCTATTCCTCCACCCCCCCCCCGTGCCTGGTACTTGTTTGGTGTCCTGGTTCCTCACAGTATGAGGCCCAATGAGCTTATCTCTGGGAGTGAAATGATGAGAAATGGAGCTGCCCACAGTTATATAGGTGTCGACATTGCATGTCATCATTGACGGTCTATGGCTAACAAAAGTTTCTGAGTATTCTTGATGCAGATGGCTTGCAGTTCCAAAGGTGTGACCCAATGGAGGAGATTCTCTAAAAGATCTAATGTTACTGTGAGTTACAGTAGATGTTCAAGAGAAGATCTGCTGTTACTTATGGCAAGTGTTCTTTCCTACAATTCAGTGCGGCAAATGTTTACCTAAGTACTCCTGTTGCAAAGGTATGTGTGAAGTCCCTGTGCCACAGAACTTCATCCAAAAACAGCTACATGTATGCCCAAGCAGTCTCCAAGTCTAAATATTTTTAATAAAGAAATGAGTTAATTTAAATTACATTTGAGTACATCATAGGCCTTTTTCTGCAATGTCTTTCTTATAGTCATGGTGCATTTTCCAGATTCTTCACATTGCTATCCTAGGAGGATAAAGTTTATGTGCTCCAGGCGATGCTAGTTGAGGGGGAGGTAGATGTAGCAGCAGTCACTGAGACCTGGACCACTCAAGGGCACGAGTGGGACCTAAATCTGGAGGGCTACACTATGTTCAGAAAAGATAGGGGTGAGGGAAGGGGGAGTGGTGTAGCCCTGTTATTCAGAAATGACATGGATGTTGGAGGGGTAGAGGAGGCAGAGGGGCACGTGGGGGCTATTTGGGTCACCTTGTTGATGCAGCGGGGTAAGAGAGTAAAGGTCGGAGTGGTATACAGATCACCAGCACTGGCGGAGGTCCTGGAAGAAAGTTTGGTGGCAAATCTCGAGGGACACTGTAGATTGGGAAATGGAAGGGTAGTGGTAATGGGGGACTATGACGTCACCAGTGGCCAGAGAGCAGAGGCTGCTGGATGTCTTCTAGGATGCGTTTCTGACACAACAGGTGGGTGAGCCAACTAGGGAGGCTCTGACACTGGAGGTGGTGCTGGCGGACAGTGATCAGAATGGGGCGTAGAGGTAAGGGACCCGTTGGCAATAAGTGATCATGCCACAGTCTGCTTCTTCCTGGACCTGGGGGGGAGGAAAGCTGAACATGGATGGTTGTAACTGAGAGGTGCAGACTTCAGGGAGATGGGAAGGATCCTTAAAGATCATCTGGACAGGATAAGGCTGGATATGGATGCTGACAGCAGGTAGGGGATCATTAGGAGGGGAATACAGGAGGTTGCCAGATCCTGCACAAGGGAAAGCATAAGTTAAGTAGGGCCAGAAAACCCTGCTGGTGAACCCGGGAGGTACAGGAGGTGGTGAGGGAAAAGAAGGTGGCCTATAGGCACTTCAAGTGCTCAAGGAGGGAAAGGGATCAGGAGGAAATTGAGCTGACAGATAAGAGAGTCCCCAGGGTGGTGAGAGCAGCTAAGGCAAAAAAGGAGCAGTCCTTGGCCAGTGGGATCCAGAGGGGGAACAAGGGGTCCTTTAGATACATAGGGGGAAAAGGAAAGTAAGGGGGCAGATCAGCAAGATAAGGATAGGGGACAGTTGGGCACAGGAGGCAGGGAAACAGGCAGAAATCCTAAATGAGTACTTTACCTCAGTTTTTACAAGAGGGGGATGGAGGGGCTATGTCTTGCAAGGGGAGTGGGGGCAATCCGGAGGAAGGGATGGGACTGGTAGAGACCAGGGGCCCTGATGGGTCTGGGGAAAGGAAGTGACCACCACAGACAGGTGGGGGCCCAGCATTGCAGGCTGAAAAGAGGGAGGATGTGGAGGCTGAAATCCCAGTAGAGAGAGTAAGGGAAGTCCTCAGGTCCCTTCGGATGGAGAAAGCATCCGGGCCAGATGAGATATATCCCAGGGTGCTGAGGGAACTGGCGGATGTCATGGCAGTCCCTCTAGTGTAGCTTTTCAACATCTGTCTGAGGACTGGGTGGGTGCCCCAAGACTGAAGGGTGGCCCATGTCATGCCGATCCACAAGGGGAGGGGGACAAGAGAGGAGGTGGGAAATTACAGGCCCATTAGCCTGACATTAGTGGTCAGCAAGGTGATGGAGGGTATTGTCAAGGAAAGGCTAGGGGGTTACTGGAGCAAACTGGGTACTTGGACGATAGGCAGCATGGCTTTGTCATGGGTAGATCGTGCCAGACAAACCTTGTTGAGTTCTATGACTGGGTGACAAGGGTCCTGGACCAGGGTAGGCCAGTGGACTTCCTCTTTCTGGACTTTAGCAAGGTGTTTGATTTGGTACCCCACAGTGGCCTGCTGGCTAAGCTGAAGGAAATGGGGGTAGGGAGACAGTTGTTAAGATGGATAGGAAATTGACTCTCTGAGCATACTCAGAAGATGGTGGTTGGAGGGTTAGCCTCATCCCCAAGGTGGGTTACTAGTGGGGTTCCCCAGGAGTCAGTGCTAGGGCCACTCCTGTTCAATGCCTATATCTCAGACATCAGGACAGGGATCAGGGGTGAGATGAGTCTCTTTGCAGATGACTCAAAGCTGAGTGCAGTGGTGGATGAGGAGGAGGGGAGGGTGGCCTTGCAGGAGGACCTGGAGGCTCTGGAAAGGTGGTTGGGAAAATGGAAACTAAAATTTAGTGCGGGGAAGTGCAAGGTTCTGCATCCGGGAGTCAGAAATCCAGGCCAGGGGTATACTCTGGGAGGAGACATGATTCAAGTCACAGAGAGTGAGAGGGACCTGGGGGTCGTGGTAGATGTCAAAATGAACAACTCAGAGACCTGTAGGAGGGCAGCGGCAAGGGCAAAGAGGATGCTTGGATGCATCGCCAGGGGGATTGTCTCCAAAAAGGCGGAAGTGATCCTTCCACTGTACAATTGCTTGGTTAGGCCACACCTCGAGTATTATGTACAGTTTTGGAGATCACATTTCAAGAGGGACACTATACTCCTAGAGAGGGTCCAAAGGAGGGCAACCAAAATGATCTGGGGCCTAGGGGAGAGGACCTATGAGGAGAGGCTCAAGGCGCACGACATGTACACCCTGGAGGAGAGGAGGGGCAGGGGGAACATGATAGAGATCTTTAAGTACATGAAAGGGATCAATAATGGAGGTCCAGTCAGGGTGCTCCAAAGGAAGGAGGGTGGGGCAACGAGAGGTCACGGGTGTAAGCTGGAAAGGGGCAGGCTCAGAGGGGAGAGGAGGAGATCTTATTTCACCGAAAGGGTGGTGGAGCCGTGGAATGCACTGCCAAGGGAGCTGGTAGAGGTGGAGACTGTGGACAGGTTTAAGAGGGGATGGGATAGGTACAGGGGAAGGGTAAATCTGACCAAGCCCAATACAGGTGGAACATCTGGGACTGGGGACAATATAACCCAAGGGGAAGGGGGATACAAAAATTGGCCCTCAGTGCGGGTGCTGAAAATTAGGCAGACTCGAGAGACCGTTGGGTCTATTCTGCTGGCATTTTAGTATGTTGCTGACATGCTGTTCCAGTGGTATATCTTTGGGGGAATGGTAACATCAAAAGTTTTAAAACTGAACAGAGTGACTATACAGTTCAACATAAAGACAAAAATAATAAATATGGACTATTAAATGTAAAAGTTCTTACTCAGAGACTCATTGCAACTGAGGTAGGTACTGTAACATTTAATAATAAGCTTTTGTCAATGCCGAATGTTTGCTTGCTGGTACTTGCATTGGCGTTTGACATTTATGCAGGGCCCCCCAGTTGTATTCATGCCCCTTCAGCATCCATATCCCAGCAGAGTACCTCTCTGCAACTCCTCTTACATCTGAGTAACATTTCACCCTCGTACTTCTTAAGTGACTGTCTTAAGAATCCTAACGCCCTTGTTGTGCTCAAGGGAACAAGCCTGTGTGGAAACTACGCAACCTGCACTTATAACATAGTCATTCAGTGGAATTATTTCACCAAATTTTCAACCTAGGCATTTTGTTACCTCTGGTCATGATCAGTGTCACTATGATTTTCTTACTGTGTACCGAACCCTGATTTCCCACAGCATCCTTGCTATTCTGCAACGGAAGTGTGAAAATAGATTTCGGCCAGGATGTGAAAAATGACAGCTTTACTGTTCATAAGGAGGTGTGGGAAAATGCAAATGTTGAAAATCTGGAATGAAAATATGACAAATTCGCCGAGGATTCACAGTCGCATGGAAACTCTTTAACCACTAAATAGAAACAGTAATTTTGATTTCACACCAAATTTTCAACATAGGCATTTTAGGATGTCTGCTCATGAACAGTGTCACTGTGATTTTCCTACTCTGTACCAAACATGATTTTCCACAGCTGCCTTGCCATTGCATGCTGGAAGTGCAAAAACATATTTTGGCCAGGATGTGAAAAATGACAGCTATACTGGTCATAAGGAGATGTGGGAAAATGGCCATGTTGAAAATCTGGAGTGTAAATATTACAAATTCACGAACTTACGAGTGTGCGTAGGAACTGCTCAAAGCATGCACGTAACACAGCCATTTTATGGACTTTTGCCACCAAATTTTCAACATAGGCATTTTAGGACCTCTGTTCATGAACAGTGTCACTGTGATTGTTTTACTCTGTAGCGAACACTGATTTCCAGCAGCAACCGTGCTATTTTGCACCGGAAGCACGAAAACACATTTCAGCTAGGATGTGATGATTGACAGCTGTACTGGTCATAAGGAGGTGTGGAAATTTGCTTATGTTGAAAATCTGGAGTGAAAATATTACAAATTCACGAACTTATGCATGCGTGTGGAAACTGCGCCGCATATATTAAAACAGTCCTTTTGAATTTTTCAACAATTTGCATCATAGGCTTTTGAGATCGCGATCATGAACATCATCACTGTCATTTCATTACTCAGTCCCGAAAGGTGATTCCGCACAGTGACCACGAAATCACCTTTCGTGACCGAATAACACCATGACAGTGACTGAATTCATGAGAAGGGGTGTCAAAATCCCATGTTGAAAATTTGGTGTCAAAAGTCAAACAAAATGGTCGAGATATCCACCTAAGTTGGAAAAACCCTATTTATGCCATTATATAGCTTACCGGCATTTCCTTAGTTCGCGGTCGGCTTTGAAGAGTGCAGAAATGGACACTTTTGGTATGCTGGGGTGGGCTCCCAGCATGCCACTGACCTGTTTGTTGGGGGGGATTAGAGCCGGCAGGGATTGGGCACCCTTGCCAGCCATACAGTGTGTGTGCTGGGGGGGGGAGCATAAGTGCACTGGGGTGGGCTCCTAGCGTACCAACTGTTTTTTTTTTTTTGAGGGCGCATCCGATGGGGAATTGGGCACCCCTGTCAGCCACACAGTGTGCTTGGGGGCTTCATGAGCTGAGGACATCCCTCTCAGCATACAAGTTGGGGGGCCGGGGACAAAAGGAGGGAGGGGGAGGACATTAGCAGAGGGAGGAAGCAGGAAGGATTGTCCAGCTGTGCATGACAGCAGTTCGGCTGACGTATGCTAATTGTATACACGCTACCACCGCTGATTGCAGCAGACCTTTTGTTAGAAGTGAAGACCAATACAGCCGAACTGCTGTCATACACAGCTCGGCATGTATTGGTCCCCTAGGGTCGCGCCTGCTACACTGAGCAGTGCATTGGGGAGGAGGGTCACACACATCCAAAACTGGTACTGTTGCAAAACGTTCCTTGCGCATGCATGCAAGCGAGCATAAAAACATCTCAGCAATGATTCGATGTTGGGTAATACCTTTTAATGTGTCCAACTTAAAAAAAAAAATTTAAAATAGCTTTCAAGGATTATAATCTTTTCATCACTTGAATCAATGCCAACAGCTGAATGTCATTAGTATATGAGTCAGATTTTGATTTAGATGACATTTAACTGCCTTAGAAGGATATAAATCATGTGTGACTGTACTTGTACAGCTTGCTCTATGCCTTTACTCAACCCATCTTGCTGAGGCAGTGCCATGCTCATGATTATGAAATGGAGATAGCACCCAGCAATGGATTGAGTGAGGGACATAGAACCAGGCCAGCAGTTGTAATATTGCTGTTACAAGTTAGTAAGATAGGGCTCTGTTGTGGGTAGCATGTATCATTTTGGAGATGCAGGGGAGTAATGTGTCTTTTCCATGTGGACTAGTCTCAGGTGGGTATGGTAGGGGTCATCTGGGGGGCTTGGGAGGGAGGGAGGTGTTTTATCTATGTGAGCAGGACTTGGCATAGCAGTGGTAGAGGCCAGCTGGTGGGATGCAGAGGGAGATGTTAATGGATTTTCATACCGTTTCACTGAACAAACGTCACAGAGTGCAGAAACTGCAAATATTTTTGCACTTGGCAAAATGTGACACTTAAACCCAACACTTAGGGCTGCATTATCACTCTCTACTGTTCAGCCACTTACTGCCCTGTCTGTGGTAGCCAGGTGCTTTCTCCAAATAGGGGCCATTTAATTAGACAGTCCAGTTCCCTTTGCACAATGTACTCAACCTCACACCACAAGGTAATTTCTACCATTATATTTTATTTTCTTCTCATTTCAAGTCCCTCTTTCCATTTGCCTCATGCTCTAAGTTCTTTTCTTGTGTTCCCACCTTTTTTGTCCAATGATTATCCAGTTTCTCCCTCACTAATATGCCCGATACTCTGAAGCATCCCTGAGGTCCGTTGCACCTCACAAAGTAGCTGATCTCCTGGACTCTCTAAATGACTGTAGGCAAAAATTCTGGGCCCAGTTTTCAAAAAGGTCTTAGATTAATGTAAACTGTCAAAGTGGCAGCTTGCGTCAAATGTCGGTACGGCAAACAGCTTGCGCTCGATTCTGGAAAATTCCCAGTTTGCACTGAATTTTCCAGAAATTATGCAAGATACAAGCTGCATCGTAAAAAGTGGCACAATGGGAGAGTTTGACGGAAGGTGCACCAAAACTGAGATCGCTGCAAGACATGGCAGAGCGAACAGGCGAAATGTCGCAGAATAAGGAAGGAAAACAGCACAGGAAAAATATACTTCATGCAGGAGGAGACAGACATATTGATAGAAGAAGTCGATGCCCAGGTGGATCTTTTGCCCACCAGGAGTGGTGAAAAGGACCCGACAAACAGCAGAAAATGGGCCTTGGAGGAGGTGGCCACCAGATTAAATGCTGTTGGCCCAGTGAAGCACTCTGTAAGGGAGCTCCAGAAGCAGTATCATGATCTGTGGTGGAGGTCTAAGGAGAAAATGTCACACAATTGGTAGTGTACCATGGCAGCAGAAGGTGGGCCAAGTGAGATGATATCAACACTAGTACTGTTTATTGTTCGGCTAAAAACAGTGGAGGCAGTATAGTGCAGTGGTCTAAGTCTCTGAGCTGCAAATTTGGTGACATCCAGCAGACCAGACCTGGGTTTGAATCCCACAGCTTCCACTTGCATACTGTGTGACCTTGAGCAAGTCACTTAACCTCCTTGTGCTCCCAGGTCGCTCCTGTAAAAAAGCTATCAGCTTAGTGTGCTATACCTGGTTAAATAAAAAAAAAAAAAAAAAGCCATTACAATATCTTAACAGGTGCGAACATTCCATACAGAACTCAATACATAAAAGCAGTATCATTAAAGATACTGTGTAATATAAAACGCATCATAATGAACAGCATATAAAATTTGTAAATAATGTACAGGAATAGTAATAAGATTTAAATAAATAAATCCTCTCTGTATTCAAACTAATAATACTAGAAATAAGCTCAGATCAACATTCCTGTGGGCCAAAGGCTATCCATTAGACTAGTCAATAAGTAGCAGTCTAGTCTATCCTAACAGAATTTAGCCCCTCCAGCTACATCATGTCTCATCAATACCAACTTAGTAGCCAAATGGTTATGCTGCAGTAATAAGGTAACCATTAAAGGTATTATGCAGAAATACCGCTCTATACCCTGCAGACCACTTCCTATCCAACCACTCCTGTTGGCTATACCCAAGGTACTTAGTGAAACCATATTTCAAGAGGGGTCCCATCTGATCACAATGTATCCATGCTGAACCTACCTTGAAGCCAATGGAGTCTGCTGACAATGAGAGAGCATGTCTACTCGGGCACCATGCAGTGCATACTGCTCCGTGCCCATGGCACATCCCTCATCTGGCTATACCTGTCGGCCTCTTTCGGGTATACAGCATGGCTGCATGTCACAGTTCAGTCCCCTCCAACACTACAACATCACAGCTGAGCAGCACCTCCTTGACAACCAGCTGGACACGCCGGCCTTGAAGCACGTTCACTGGAGCACCACGCGACTCATGCTGCCCCATGACCCACTGAGTGCTCCAACTCCAGTTACACCCATTGTCCACTTTTGTGGCACAAAATGTGACTCCGTATCACTGATAGGGCCATTCTTAATGGGTAGCATTGTTCTGCCTAATACCAAATGGCCACAGGACAAACCCGAGCCCTAGTGAACTGAGAAGTACAAAGTTATACAGATAATTTGCCTTATTAAGACTTATTGTGGCTTCATTGTTACTATGTATTAAGCTTCTCCAAACATTTGGGAGGAGGCATCAGGTAGCATTATCCATACTTTAACCTTCAACATCCTGACTCAAATAAAGGTTAAAGCAAGTTCACTCAAAACAAACCACAGTGCTCACACTAAAATCTGAGATAACATCTACAAAATGGAGTGAAAAAAACTCCTGTGTAGGTACACAGCTCTGGTAATGCCACAATAGAGAGGGCTCTTTTTATGCTTAAGAGTCCATCTGTTCACATGGGGGGAGCAGAAGGAGAGTAGAAAACTCCGTATATACAGGCAAATTCATCAATCCACGGATAGAACAGGTTAAGTGGCTCCATTTAAACTCATTCTATGATTTGTTAATACAAATTAATGAGCGTTTTAATCTCTATTTATACTTTATTCAATTAACAAAATCATAGTAATGCCACGCCATGGCACCTTTAGGATAAATGAGTCCCGACAGTACTCTCATGTTTACTTGAGTCAATTAAAGGAGCTTTTAGAATTTAAATCGTTATTTATTATCGGATAGAGCCCACCACCACAGCAGGCACCATCACCTGGAGTCAACCTTCCAAATGACTCCATGTAAATTCTCACAGTATTTGCTGTAGGTTCAATCCATAACAGGAAACAGAAAGGTACCACTTAACAATAAGTCACCCCTTATCTATTGATATCCTCATAACAACGAAGGGCAAAACAGTACCTTGAGAGGGAGGAACCCCCCTTAAACCTGCTGTCCGGTAGCTACTAGGCAGAGTGTCTTTTACCAAGGAAAGCCATCATCTCACAATGAGTTTTAGCATCTTTGCTTTTATCTTTTAGATAAGGGACCAAAGTATCCTTCTTTTTCCAAAGTTTGACCTCAGTCCATCAGCCAATCCACCTCAATTCGGCTCATTTCCAAGAATATGGCAAACACTGTTAAAGGCTTGAAAAAGCCTATAGCACAAAGTGCCACTGTTGTTTCACCTCCTTCGTCATACTTCAGGAGTTTTTCCTATGAGGAACAGTCAGGTTTTTTAGAAAGCCTTGAAATCCTCGGGAAGCACTGCTCATTACCATGGTTTATTGAAAATAAAAACAGCTCTCCCAAACTTTAGTGTGATGCTAGATATGTGACATATTTACTTATTTAAAAATAATAATGCGCCTCCTCAAATATGGCAGAATTTTTGTAATTTCATTTCATTTAACCGCCACATATTAATGTCGTAAAACACATTTTCTTTACCGGGTTCCGACCATAGCATTTTGGACGCCGAAAATCAATGGCCGACCGACCGCCAGCTACAAAAAAGCATTTTCTATACAAAAAATATGAAACCCAACCTGCAGAGATAACTCATTGCTGGGTGTTGCTGATCCAAACACTTGGGGTTTCATTCATTGAAACCTCACAAAAGCCACATTTTGTCCAGCTACTAAGAAGCAAGTAGCATGGTACAGGGGAGCGGAGCAGCCTCATGGCCATCTTGGGGCCCCACACCACCCCAGAGCATGGATTAAGGCTCATGTATAGTAATGTCAGTCCATTGGCACAAACTTAATCCTGTATCGAATAGGGATCCTGTACTGAAGAAGGATCCTCTTCTAGATCTTTCTGTGTGACTGCCCATTATGGTTGGAATATCCAGCGCCCTGCCTGGACTGTCTGGCTCTACTGAGACCTCCTGATTATTTTCAGATAATAGTTTTATAAGTTGGACCACATTACCTAGCTGTAATAGTTGGTTTATTATGCTTGTTTAAGCTTTCAGTGTGGCCTGAGAACGCTGCCGTATCGCACTGCAATCCTTAATCGAACTAGGACTGTGCTCCGCAAGAAGTTTACCACTGTAATTCCTTAGCACTGTGGTCCAGACTTCGATGCTGTGTCGAGATGATATCACTAAGCAGCCAAGAAGAGCATGTGGCATCACATCTGAGCAGCCGGGCCATTGAGGGAGACACCAACCTGGACCACTACAGACTTCAGAGTTCAATGGGTACATCAGGCACTGAAACTGCACATGGGGTGGTGTGAAGATGGCAAACTGATAGTACAGACACATGTTGTTGCCAGGGCTATGTAGGTATGTACCGCATGAACCCAGGGGATGGATGTGGCTGCCCCATAGCAAATATGTGTGCCCACATGCATGAGTGGAACATCTGTTATGGTCCACATGCATGTAGTAATGCTGAGCAGAGGTGACTACAGTATGGATTATGTATACCAGGGACACATGATGCAACCGTAAGTGCACTGAACGGCATGAAGACCAACAGCAGGGCATGTGGGAGTTGTGGCACCGGCAATGAGAAAACACACTGCCAGTAACTGCATGACAGGCATATTGCACACAGCTGTGCAGGACAGGCACAGAGCCACTGTGTACCCAGACCTGGAGTGGGGCATGGTGCCACTGGTAGGGGGCTGCACATTGTGGCACAGGCTGCAGTCCTGGAACATGGGATTGAGTGGCAGCCAGCACATATGTGTTGGCCGTCACTACTGACATGGAAGTAGCTATGAAGACCACAGGCATGGCCCGCACCTCTGTGGCAAGCATAAACAGCAGTATTGGATGGTGTTATGTAGCATGCAGCAGTGAGGTGACCTACAGCCTGATAACAGAGATCTGCTTCATACAGATGTGGACAAAGTGCAAGGACAGGGGTTGGGTGACAGATCACCCAGCTGGAGAAGGTTCCAGAATGTGGAGGACTGGGGCATGCTGCCGTGGGTGCCTGCACATGACAGGAACATGAAGCAGAAGGTGTGTGTATGTTTGGGGGGCATGACAGACAACAGAATGTGGGAGCCATGGACTGGTTGTTACAGGTGAACCCACGCCTTGTGATGGGTGGGGTGGGTGACATTGCAGCTAGGGATGGGGAGCATCCCTCCATGCACTCACCTGTCAGTGGTCAGCCTGGTGCCGCACATCCTGACTCTGTACAGTAGGGCAATAGCGTGCTCAGAGGAATGTGACAAATACACATGGGAATGGTGTGCCTCAGTTGCAGTGTGGAGCACATGCCATAGTGTGAACCACTGTGGCACCACTAGGGGAACCCACACACACCTGGAACATGCCTGGCCAGTCCCAGGGCAAGGTTACACAGTGGCCCACATGCAGCCTGTAATACAGGGTAGTGGATGTGTGTACAGGATAGTGCTGTGGAACATGTAACTGTACCAGAGGAGCCCAACAAGGGGTGGGGAAGGTATGTGAGTCAGAGGCAATGTCAGCCACACCCTGATAACTGAACAGATGCAGGCCAGTGATGCAGATACAGGCAAATTGATATACTGTGCACAGAACAGTAGGGGTGGGTGGACTACAACACATTGCTGACCACTGGGTGTGGCAAAGTGTGTCCTGCACCATGTGTTGGGGTCTAGGGACCCCTATGTCGAGAAGAAGGATGTACAGGACAGACTGCCAGTATGACCAGTAGGCAGCAACCCTCTGTCATGGCTACAGAAACCAGAATCTAAAACCTTATCTGTCTGTGTTTCCATGGGTACCTCTGAGGAGCAGAAGGACACAGCCACACCAGGCATGAGGGCACCAGAACGCATATGCAGAGTTGAGAAGAGGCAGTAGCTGACTTGAAGACTAGCCACAAGATAGCAGTGGGGGTACACCAACTGACGACAACCATGAGTAGGAGACTCTGGCACACTGTGAACTGTCTATGGTGAAAAAACTGACCACTGACAATACAGAGGTTGGCCACAGTGCACAAGGGGACAGTGAGATGACTAATACAGATATTCTGGAGCCAATCCATGACAGTATTTCACAGGACCTCCGTCCAACACCATCAGACCAAGAAGGGGTGACAGTGCCATCCCATGCACAAGACATCCCCATGATAGCCATGAAGGTGGGTGACATTGATTGCATCATCCAGACTATGCTCAACACCAAGATGGTCCTGGGTAGAGAGATGACGACAGTCCAGGCCACTATGGACACCTACCACAGTGCTTCCCGACAACACCATAGCTGCATGAAAGAGGCTATCTCAGGTGTGCAAGATGCTATCCAGTGTGGTGTACAGCAGAGTGCCACCCAGCATGCAGAACTCACAGCAGCCCTGCATGGACTCCAGACACTCACACAGTAGCAGACAAAAGTCCTGGAGTGCATGATGTTGGTGCTATAGAGGGACCTAACTGTGCAACAGGAACACACTCATGCCATCACCTCCACACTACAAAACATAGCAGAGGCTCTATGGTGCAGGCAGCAGAGCAGTGTGAGGGGCCAACAGCAGCATGCTGTCAATTTGAAGAGTTACCAGCACAGCAGTGTACCAGGATGGGAGAACGAGTTGACACACATCACCCAGCAAAATAGCAGTTACACAACAGTAGCATACCTGGCCCAGGGTCACAGTGCAGTGAGTGCCGTGGAGAACAGGGTTGCAAGTGGGCCACGGGTCAGTAGGTCCAGCAGATATGGGCAAACAGACCACCAAAGGGACCAGGTACAACATACAGTGAACAGGAGTATGGTGTGGACATCATGGGGCAGTCTGCCACATTGTTACCCATGCAACACAGTGCGCTGCACCAAAGGACACCTACTGCAGGGGTGGTCCAGGCAGAAAATGAAAGACAGATACAGGACAGCCAACAAGCCATCAATATGTGTGCCACAGCAACCAAGCCTACTGGGGCAGAGTGTACTCCAGTCCAAGCCTCAGGGAGCCAGCTGACAACCGGAAGCTGCGCCAGAAGTTCCCAGGCCAATGCCACCCCACAGAAACCTCAGCCATGTGTGACGACCAAAGTTGGAATCACTCACCAGGTCGTGGAAGCCAGCATCACCAGGGGTCATAAACACACCATCCAGCATACAGCAGTGGTCCAGGCTCCAGCATCCCAGGCCCCAACTGAGACACATACCTACAGTACCGATGACTGGACCATCATGGTCACAAGGGGCACACCCACAAAAGAGGCCCCTGAATGCTCAACCTCCACAGATCATGTATTCAATGCCCAGCACATGACAGTGGTACAGCTGTCAACATCTCAGGCTATCAGTGACATACCAGTCCCCAGCAATGTAGGTTGAAGCACCATGGCCACCTCAACACAGAACACGGCACCCAGGGAGTAGATACATTGTCAGATGCCCCCCCAAAGGAAGAGGGGACAAAGGCCAAGGGATGCTGTGGTGCAGGAAGTGCCAAGTGTTACCATGCAGCAGGACACAGCACCACCGACTAGATCACAATGGAGCACTGTACATCATTTGGGGGTATTGGATGTGAACACCAGTGCATCTATGACAGCCACAGTCACCCAGATACCACCTGGATACAGACAGAACAGACCCAAAGATGAACCAGAATGTGGATCAGACCACCAAGAGAGAAATAAATTGCATAGGGTGTAGTACAGGGACTATGGGGCAATGCTGAATACATGGATGAACTAAGCAGGACCATGGTGGACATGGTACATGAGGACGTATGTCACAGATGTTGAGTAGTGCCTACCACCCAGTGTGTTGCCATGACCTACAGGTAGAACACCATGGTGACCCTTGTTGTACGTACCCCTACACCACGTACAACATGCACATGGAGGATGGCAAGGACATGCCACATGACCACAGACATGCACTGGACAAAGGAGGCTCAGTGGCTGTTCCACAGCACAGATGTCCCAGAGTAGGGCCCCATGTTCACTCCAGCAAACTGGACCTACATTCTATGGCAGGACCTCATGCTTGCTGTGGTCAGGCCATGAGCAATTCTGCGGTGATTCTGTGGCAATTTTGTGATGGGCTTTAGATTCTCTGGCAACTCGGATGAGCCCCAAAATAAAATCTGGTTTCCCAGACAGAATGCATAGGAAAAGGCAGCTGAGTATGGCAGCACACAGCGTCTGTGCTATGATGCCCCACATGGTGTCTGTGGTGGGTGCCTCTGCATATGGCCACATCATGGGCCACGTGGCCATGCAAAGTATGACCAACCCCAAGCCTGGATGGGCATAATGCTGCCATCAGACAGCATTCCTTAGTCATGCTGTTGACCCCAAGGGACTGACACACCATGCTGTGTCTATGCAAGGACGGCCACCCAGCAGCACCCCATCCTGGGATCTGCAATGGAGCATACTGTTGGAGGCATGTGGGTAATGGCAGTGCACTGAATGGGGGCCCCAGGGGTGATGTAGGGCTGAAAGGGGGTGTGCATGTTCCAGATGGGCAGGCTGTGGCATCCTTGCCCAAGGATCTGTACGTCTACCCCTAAGTGGCAAACACCATGGGCCCACTGCTGCAGAGCTGTTGAGCCATAGGCTCCAGCTGTCATGCCGGGTCAGTGGTGCCACCATGGCATGGGGACTGCCCCCCTTCAGTGTGATGGTGGGGCTGTGTGTCCCCAGATGCACAGTCCCAGTGATGCCAACATACCCCCAACAGAGATACCTACAACAGGGGTACACTGTCACGTTGGGATCAAAACAGCGCCATCTATGTACTACTGCCAGAGGCATGGACATGGGATGGGGTGTTGCATGCACTGGCCAGAGCTCATGGGAGGGCATCCAGTAGACAGAAACACCATGGGAGCACGGTGGTGGGGTATGTGTGTCTAATGCAGTGTTTATGGCTACTCTTCCAATGTCCCATGCTGAATGATAACGTGCAAATAAACAAAAGTATGGCTGAGAACCTCTGTCTATGCATGTCACTCATCCCACACACATAAAACCACCAGAAGACATCAATGGAGGCCCACTGCAGGTATGTGTACCACATTGGTGGTGTGTGCCCTGGGTCATGTGACATGCCCAAAGGCATGGCAGACAGACAACCCATGGGTCCCTGTTGGGTCCTGTAGCTCACCCATGCAGATCCCCTCACCCCAATTGGCATGTTGACATATGTACCAGGCACACACAGGTGAACAATAATGGCCTGCAGCACCGCACAGGCCTTTTTATTTAGTTTTTGTTGACCGGGTAAGTGCACTAGACAAATCCTGCCTATTTTCAGGCACAACCCGGGGGAGGGGGATACAGATGAATGCCAACTCACCTTGAACCAGATTAAGCTGTTGGTGGTATTTTTTTTTTTAGTGAATGAACATGTGGTGGGAAGTGCTGGGTCCTGCTTTGTCTGAGTGTTGTGCACCCATGCCGGGGAAAACCCAGAAAATTCCAGGGTTGCCATCGGAGTCCTCTGTATGCAGACTCAGTGTGGGTCAACAGGCGGCCATACTGGGCAGCATCCACATGTACCTGTGGCTGTGTAGGTCATGTAGGGCATGGTGCAGTTGATGTCCACATATGGTGGATGATGGTACATTCCTGGGCAGAGGCCTTGTCGGATACCCAGGGGATGTGTTTACAACACACAATGTGGCCAGTTGGCAGATGCGCAGTAGTGGGAGGGCCTACGGTGGCACGACAGCGAGGACACCTTCAAGCCATGGGAGTGAGCGCCGGCTTGTGGCCACATGTGGACTCTGTGGCAGTGGGTCAGACAGCAACGTATGGGCAGTATGCATGACCCCTCACGATGTAGACCCATGGCAGAGGCACATGACCTGGTACTGGTGCACAAGGCCTGTGTGATGGTACCCACCCCCAATCGTGACACATAGATCCATGTCTAATAGACGATTTGGACAACATACTGGTTGCATACAAACACATGTATTAAACAAAACTCACAACACCCGAACAGGGCAATAATGGGGCAATAACAAAAGCAAGGTGAAAACAAAACAGGAGTAACACACATATGAAACTATATACAGGGCCAGGAACCTGGCAGAGACATTTGTCATGGCACCCCAGCAGTCCCTACCATCTCTCAGATCTATTCACAGCATCATACGTGGACTACAGTAAGCCCCGCAGGTGTGCCACATCAGCCAACTATGACTGCAAGCTGTCCTCAACAGTCCTCATGAAGGCCTCAGATGGGGGCAATCGTGCACCCTCATGGCACCCTGGTCCTCCAAGCCAGCATGGACCGCAATGTCATCTGCATTCTCCTGATTGCCTACAGCTGGCTGTGGGTTGCTTGTAGCCACATTATCCAGTGTATGGTGTGTGGTGAAAGCCTCTGTGGTGGGGCTGTCATCTGCCAGGTCTTCAGCCATGCCCTCAACTGTGGCATCCACAGGCATCTTGGCAGTATGGGTGTCAATTCCTTAATTGGAAGGTGTTGGCTCTTGCCATCATTGTTGCTGGACCTGTCTTCCTCCTGGGCCTTGTTGTCATCTGGGGGGGCAGTGTGGATTCCCGCAGCCACCATCTGGTCCACTCTGCATACGCTTTAGCCTCCTGCCTTTTCAAGCATCTCATCACCCTTTCCAGGACATGCTGTTGTGGGGACATGACTGCCTATGGATGGGCCATCTGTGGAGCGGCACCTGTATGGATAGAGGAGGGGATAGCATCAGTACTGCCTCATAGGTGGGAGCATGATGGTGATGCTAGCAGGTGGCTCTGAGTAGGATGGGAAGTCTGACCATTGGCATGTGCTCATGTCGGAAGGGGGGGCACATAATGTCCCAGTGGGTGTACCACCCACAGAACGGTGTATGGGTGCCCCACAGTCAGCATATCATTCCACAAAAGTGGTCTAGTACACAGATCTTGGGGTCTGTGGAGCCCAAGAAAGGGTGGGGATTGTGGGGTGTGACTATAGGGCATCACTGTCTGTGGTGGGTGGGTTGGTGATGCATCACCAGTAGCTGTGTTCCACAGGACATATGGTGTATGTGATGGCATACCCAGTATGATGCTGTCATTGGGCACATCCCCAGGCAGCACCACAACCCAGGATGGTGATAGCCAGAGTGGGCTGACCTGCATGAAAAATGGTGGGGTGCTGCTTCCCAACCTGCCAATGGCGGCGCATAGTGTCATTCGAGGGTTCAGTGTGCCTGCTGTCATGCCGCATGTTGGTGGTACTAGGAGGGGGGCCATGTGTCACTGTGCCACAGTGCAGTGGTTGCTAGGCCACCATTTGGGGTCCACCCACCTGGGGGCTGTGATGAGGGCCTCACACACCATGGTCATGGCCGGAGAACTGTGAGAGTTAGTAACCCCCGTGGGGTGCACAGCTTGCACACATCATGCATGCCCGCAGCCCATAAAGGATGGTGGCGTACATGTGTTGTGGTGGGTGTGATGGGCACTGTGTCCAGTGTGGGGCCATGGTGGCATAGCTGTGACCATCACCATGGGACATGCCCAGCTAGGTAGTGCTGGATGTAGAGTGCTCCAGTAGCACGTGGGCAGGCCCACAGGGGTGCAGCCTTTGCCTACAGCTTGGGTGGCTGCACATATAGTCTGAGTGGATATGTCACAGAACCTGAGCCAGGGTGTAACAACCCATACAGGGCGATATGTAGGACATGTGGGTGTGCACATGGCCACTACACATCTGTGGCTGGTGGTTCCATGGCCCAGCATTAGCACCAGATTGGTGGCAACTGTGGGGGGTGGGACATCTGTATAGCAGCCTTGGATGGAGTATGTCTGCCACACATGCATGGCAATGCACACTGCTGCACATGACCAGACATGGGTCGGGACCCTGGGGCACCAGTGGCTACAGAGGGGTGCATCAGGGCATGTGACACATCTGCCTGGCAACCCCTGGACCAGAAGAGTACTAGGTCTGTGCCACAGTGGTGCTGCCATGCCTTGACTGATGGCCAACTCTGACTACACACTGCACAGCACTGTGCCACCATCCAGCTACAGCTGGCATTCCACACTTGCTCCATGTGTAACACTAGTTGACACTGGGGTGCATGGGGCAGTCCTGTATGGAGGTGGCCCCTGGGCCATGTGGTGCATCCCATGTATCCAAACAGCCCCAGACATTGAGGCTGCACTGCATGGCATTGTGTACAACCACTTGACTGTGTCACAGAGGTGCTGCGCCATTGTGCTTCTGTTGCACCCATACCACCATACATGCTGGCTGTGGCCACTCCATATTGTCCCCATGGGACGCCTCTACCCTGACTGGGCATGCTAGAGACAGTACACTCTGTGGGCCCTATGCATGCTGTCTATACTCTGTCACAACACTGCGTGCACCCTGCCTGTCACCTGTGGCACCCCTTGCCACAACAGTTGCCATCCATGAGGGATATATGGCAGTATGCCCAGCATTGCCCTGGTCCTGCTCAGCCATCCTGAGGTGTCCCCAGGCCCCATATGTGTGGCATGTGTGTGTGTCCTAACCATTCAATGGTCATTGAACCACTTCCCCCTACATTGCATTCACAGGTGGCCCCCACACCTGTTGTGGTGCCATGGCCCTCACTGACATTGCTTTGAGTGCACAGCACACATGTCAAATGTCCATCCCTCCCACCTATGGTGTGCCACACCCACCCACGTGATGGCCATAGGTACCTGGTAGGCATGTTGTTATTAGCAACCCACCTCACCTGGGATGTGACCACAACCACAGATGATGGTACGGCCTGGACTGCAAATGCAGTGGGGGCATTTAAGGGTGGCCACCCAGCCCTTTCATGGGGATCCCACTGTTCCATAGGACATTACAGCTGCCCACTGCCATGACCATTCTTATACACACTGCACAGGCAGGGCATGTTTGGGCCATACCTCTCTCCTCACAGGTGCCATGTGGCACCATGTGTGCACCCCCTTGTCCCACATACTGTTCCAGGGCATGTGCGGGGTGGTGCACTGCATGGAGCACATATTATGTTGCACAGGTCCCCCCACAACAGTTGTTAGACCATGTGGAGGGCCACCTGTCACAGCTGGACCTTCTGACTGGGGCAAGGGACGCCATGCCTCATTGTAGCCAGGGGTGGTGACAGCACGTCAGTGCTGCTGCCCATTCCCTTGTGGCAGGTACTTGCTGGGGTGGTGATACTGGCAGGAGGCTGGCAAACATGGTTGTAATGCACCTATATTGCACGTGGCACCTACCTTCTCTGCTGCTTCTGGGTGTGTCATCCTGTGCTGTGGTTGGGTACAAGCCCAACGCTATGCAACACAGTCAAGAGGTGTTGTTCTGCACACTGCATGTTGCCACCTACCTGTGCCACGTCTGTGCCCACCACGCATGCCTATGTCAGCCTCCCAGGCCATGTCCTGCAACCTCTGGAGGATGGCAGTGTTCCTCAGCTGAAGGTCATTCCAGTGGTGCCCCTGATGAAGAGCCCACATTGGGTTTGAAGTACTGGGGTAACTGTGTTCTGCTGTACATCCACCATAACATTTTAAAGCACTGAGCAGTACTTTTGAGTTTACCTTTATTATTTTGTGTACCTTTTTGCTTTTTAAATTTATTACCCTCCACACTCTGCTCCTAGCCAAATGGGGAGTGTGTCTTGCTGCCTAGGGGCAGCAGCACGCAGGACCACTGCTGGACATTGTGCACTAGTAGGGCTGTTTCCTCCTTGGTAAAGTTTGGAGCTCTTGCCCTTGTGACTGACATACTGTAATTCTAGGGTCACCAAAATGGTTGCCTGATGGTTCGTGGTGTAAGGCTGTGCCCAAGCCTGCTGTTTAGTACTGTGTGCCATATATATCCACATGGGTTGCAATGCTACTTCCACATTTGGTGTGTAAGTAATTTTTGATGCATTGTGCAGAATTTTTTGTTTAGATGCAGCCTGTGAGAAATTTTGGGTCAAACATTCTGCAGTCTGCGAGGCTTTTCCTGCTTACTGCTGCTGTGCTTCTGGGCCTGCCATAACTGATGCACAGTGCATCATTTTTGCTGTATCTACTTTATGTGGCACGATGACTCATCCCATCCATTCCCCTGGGTCATGCAATGCAGCTCTAACCCCCCATCTTGGCCACTACACATGTGTGACATTTACCTCCTTTCCACATACCTGAGAAAATAACTTCCACCTAGCAACCCACCCTCAATCATGTGGTCCTCCTGTCTGGTTACACAAAGTAACTGCTAATCAGTTGCACACTGGCATGGTGTCCCGCTGTTGCACTTTGTGTCCTGCCATTCATCTATGCAGGTGTGTTATCGACACTGCTGTCATCATCTCCATCTTCATCGTTCCCCACCTGGGCATCCATTTAAGGCATGTTTGCTTGGTGTGATAAGGATATAATGTGCAGAATGCACCATGCCACAAAGATTTTACAAGCCACTGCTGGTGAGTACTGCAGGACTCCCCTGGACCTATCCAGACAATGGAAACACATCTTCAACAGTCCAAAGGTTCTCTCTATGACTGCCCGTGTAGCTGTGTGTGCTTTGTTGTAGCGTTCCTCAGCCTCTGTGTCTGGATGTCTCAGTGGGGCCATTAGCCATGGCTGCTGTGGATAGCTACTGTCACCTGTGGGAATGACATGCACTGGTTAGACACATGACTATGCCACTGTCCAGACATTCTTGCACTAATGCCGTGTCTGCATGCCACATTTCACCCAACCTACTGCCATATCTAGGTACCGTCCATGACCCACACACCCACCCATACCCGCTCCACTGCCCCATCACTCCCTGACTAGTCATGTACATGCTGTACATTGTGTTGTACCATGTGCACTGCCACCTTGCCCATGACTTGTTCCCCTGGGGCTCATGCTCAGTTGCCTGTATATGCCCCACTTGTGTCACACTGCATTGTCCAAATATTATGGTTCAAGTGTCATGCACCTACCTAGCAGCCATCCTCCCTGTATGACTCCTCATTTGAATGCCTCACACAGGCCACTGTGGTGGAGTATGTATGAGTCATGGCAGGATCTGGGGTACTGGGCGACCACATCCAAGATTCTGAACTGGCTATCACACGCAACCTGCACATCCATGGAATGGTACCCCTTCCTGTTCACATACACTTCGGGATTGACATATTGCCCGTATGGCAATGTGAGTGCAAACAATAGCACCCAGTATGAACATACAAACATGAAGTTGCCAGCAGATACAGACTTTTCAGTCTATCCAGTCTGCTCAAGTGTGCAGCATGCTTTTTTTAAACGGTAGCTGCCCCCATCCCTTGTCTGCCCTTCTGATTTGTTGCCCCCAAACTCTGACTTCTCTCCCCCATCTTTCCCTCAGTTTTGACCCTCCCTTTGGCCCTATCCCACCCCCTCTTGAAGCTGCCCACCATTGGCAGTGATATCACTTCTTCTGGCAGCATATTCCAACCTGCCATCACCCTTTCTATGAAACAGTGCCTCCTCATCTCCCTCTTGAATCTTCCTCCTTTCAATTTTAAACTGTATCCCCTGGTGTCCCTCCCCTTTTTAACTTAAACCCTCAGAATTAGTTATGTTTATGCCTTTTAGGTACTTGAATGTCTCAATTGTATCCCCGCTCTCCCTTCTGTCCTCCAGGGTGTACATGTTGAGCTCTCAGTCTCTCATATGTTTTGTCCTCCATTCCCAGGATTATCTTTGTCGCCCTATACTGGACCCCCTCCAGTAGTTTGATGTCCCTTTTCAAATAGGGGCACCAAAACTGCATGCAGTATTCCAAGTGCGGTCTCACAAGGGACCTTTACAGGGGCAGAATGACTTCTTCCCTCCTAGAGTTGATTCCCTTGGTGGTGCATCCTAGCATTTTATTCGTCTTTGCAGCTGCCTTCCTACACTATGCCAAGTGTTTCATGTACCCTGTTACCAGCACCCCAGATCTTTCTCGTCAATCAAAGTGGTTAGCTGCACTCTCCCCAACCAGTAGCTGTTCGCTGTTTTTTTTGCCCCCAAGTGCGAGACCTTGCACTTTTTAGCATTAAACCCCATCTGCCATGTGACTGACCAGTGCTCAAGTCTCACAAAATCCTCCTGTAGCACTTTACCCCCTTACTAACTATCCACCTCTGCACAGATCTTAGTGTCGTCTGCAAAGAGGTTGATCTTGCTCTTTATCCTGTTTGATATGTCGGCAATGAAGATGTTAAACAGTACATGGGGGAACTATACAATTTATTTATTTTTTTATTTCATTATTTTTCAACAGGCTAGAACTGTTAGGACCTATTCACAGCCCTGTTTAGAAAGGTGTCTTGCATTTGGTTTACAGTTAGATGAAGCAGACATAGTTGATAGCAGTACATACAAGCCATAACAATAGTCCTTTATTACTTATTCAGACATAGAGTTGAGCATACAAGAAATGATATATAACTGGGATACAATTGGTATGCAATTTTTAATACAAGGCATAAACATAGTCCATTATTGCTCATAGCCCAAACCACCATGTGCATCACACCTATGCACCACATTATCATTTTTAGTAAGAGGTACATATCTCCTATAAGTACTGCTCCAACATAGATTTAAACATTTTTATTGTTTGGGCTTTCCAAATGTCTGGATCCAGTGCATTCCATTCTGTTATCCACCAGCTAATTCTCATTTCCCCATATGCAGCTGCTATTTTGGAAAGTGTATCGCTCTGTTTTTCACCTCCCTCAAGTTGTGGGCAGATTCAGGAGGCTCTATCACCTCAACCTCGTGATCATTAAAGAAACCCATGTTTAGTTTGAAGGCTGTGATTGCCCTTAGTTTCTTTCTTCTGGTTTCTAATGAGTCCTACCCTAGTTCTATATACATTGTAAAGTGGTGCTGGTCGTAGGTATAACCTAGGACAAATCTTGCTAGTTTATTGTAGGCTGTATCTAATTTAGCCAAGGTGATTTGGTTGGCATGCTGATAGACTATGCTTCCATACTCCAATGAAGGTAGTAAGAGCTGTGTCGCCATTTTCTTCCTAGTTTCCCCTTGGGATGAAGTATGCTTTCCTCCTCAGAGCCCCTAGGTTTGTTTACTTTTTCAATAGTGTTTATGTGTGTGACAAATTTCAGTGATTCTTCTGTGGTTACACCCAAGTATTTGTACTCGTGGAATCTTGCTAATGGCTGCCCATCTAGTGTTTTTATAGTCAAAGAGCAGCTGATGCCTTCAAGAGAACTTTTCAAAAATATAATCTTTAGACACAGCTCAGCTTGTATTTCACAGTATTCCTCCTCTCCATTATTCATTACTGGTGTAATTTGTATAAAAATGGGATATTTGCTCCTGAAGAGTTAATCTCTTCCTGTTGCTTTCTCTCTACCTGAGGTCATAATGCACTGCTTGTGACATCACATTTACTCCCATGGCAATAGACTGTGATGTCACAAGAGAGGAGTATGACTTGAAGTAGGAAGTGAGGTCCAGAAGCAGATGAACTCTAAAGGATAGAGATCACGTATTCATGCAGATTTCCTCAGTAATGCATAATGGGGAGAAAAATCTAAAGACTATACTGTATATGGAATGCAGGTTGAATTGTACCTAAATATCACGTTTTTTAAAGTTTTCTTTGATGCATCAGTAGCTTTTTAAGGTTGCCATATCTTTGCTTTTTATCCTATTTTGCTTGAATAGCATCACCTGGGTTTTCTTAGTGCTCAGCACCACGTTAGAACTCATCAGCCGTTCTTGGAGTCTGTTGAAGTCGTGCTGCAGATTGTTTTGCAAGACAGTGAGGGAGGCAGCTTTGCCTAGTAGCACTGTATCACCTGCAAGGAGTTTTATCACTTTTTGAGTTATGTCATTTGGTAAACCATTGGTATAGATCAAGAATAACAGTGGACCCAAAATGGAACCCAGTAGGACCCCTCTGCTCAGGGACTGTGAGTCTGAGAGGGTACCATTTGTCGTGACTTGTTGTTTCCTGTTGTGTAAGTATGAATGAAAACCACTAAATTACCTCCTCTGATATTCCTACTGGCCTCAGCCTGTTTAATAATATTGCATGGTCTAGCAGGTGAAATGCTTTGGAGAGGTCGACACACACTGCTTCCATGCAGTCCCCTTTGTCTAGGGCTGTAGCTGTTGTGCCAACATACTCCATGAGTGCAGTGCTAGTCAGTCTCCCTGCCCTGAATCCCCATTGGTGCTTAGACAGTAGGTCATATTTATCCAAGTGCTCATTTATTTGTTTCCCAACCAACTTTTCAAGAATCTTGGATACCACTGACAGTAGTGCCACTGGCCTATGGTTGGATGGATTGGAGCAGTCTCCCCCCTTAAAGATAGATACCACCTTAGCTGTCATCCTGTATTCCAGGTAGGTTCCTTCCATTTGGCACCAGTTATAGATTTTTGTTAGCATGGGGGTTATGATTTCGATTGCATATTTCATTAATTTTATTTCTGGTTCAGGCCATGAGATTTTTTAGTGTTTAATCTGCTGATGGCTTTCCATACCTCGTTTTGCCTAATAACTCGAAAATAAAATCTGGGGCAATTCTTGGAGTTTTGATGCTTGGGTGTGTTTTTCTTAGTACTATCTTAGGGTGCCGTATGAATATTTGGAATCTTTACGACTGGTAGTGTGCAAAAATTCTCACTCAGTCCCAGAGCATAAATGTAAGTTGAAATGCTCTATGCTTAACCTTATTCAAAATGGCCACCTGGGGCAGATCGAGTAGGTCTTCTATTTCCTTTTTTGATAGCTCTGTCCCTTTCTCATCTCTAATATTAATGTTTATCTTGGTGTTTATTGTTTCTTCCAAGCTTTTAATTAGTTTCCAGTAAGCTGAAGGGTCTGCGACTTCCTCTGTCTTTGATTTGTAGAAGCATTTCTTGGCTTTCCTGATTTGTTTATCAGATTTTGAGCACATCTCAATCTTCATCATTGCAGATTTTGCTAGCTTTTTTCATAACCTGTCTTATAATCTTATTAATTTAACTAATGCTTCAGTTACCCAGGGTATGTGTTTCTTTCTTTCCTTCCCTTCCTTTTATGGGGCATGCCTATTGCATACTGTTAGGAATGTTTCTGAAAAGTCCTCCACCACTAGGTTAATGTTAGGTATCAAGTCAAGAATTTCCTACCAGATCTGTAATAACTCTCTTTTAAAGTTTGATACATCTAAGTTTTTAAAACATCTTCTTTTTGCTGGTGAGTCATTGCAAGCCCTTTTCCCTGCTCTATTAATTGTGCATATAACAGGGTTGTGGTCATGTAGGTTTGGAGCATCCACATTTACATTTAAAACTTCTATATTTGGTAATAGAAATATTAGATCTAGTATGTTACCATTGCTCTGGTGAGAACCTTTCTCATAGGTGATTCCATATTTTAGGTCAGGCCTAAGGAAGAGAAGCTCATTGCTAAGCAATCTCCTCTAGGTCCGTCCCATGCAGTGTTGAAGTCCCCAATAACTATCCGCTCCTTTTCCCTTGAGTGTTTCCATAAAAGCCTTCCTTGACTGCCTGCTGCTGCTGTGCATCCTGGGGGAGGCTTATGTATGTTTGCATCCTGTGTAGCAGGGCCTCCATGTTGGACCAGCCTGCCCTGCCATCCCATATGATGACCATCCTTGCTGTCATAACAGACGAAGGATAATACTGTAATGCTATATACTAATGGTTCACTAATGTACTGACAGATTTGTTGTATTAGGGCCTATTCAGGAATCTCATGTTTAGCCAAACAGCTAATGTATCAGACAGAAATATATTTGTGGTCTCTGATGACATCTACTGACAATTGCAATATTAGCAACCTACCATAATATACCAAAGTCAGCATGCTTTAGTTAGCAAATTATATGAGAAGAAGCCTATTGTTCTAATAACTAGTTAGTCAACACATTGCTGATGAATGCTACAGAAGTATTATCCTGGGTACGAGATGCCCATATGTTGTCCAATGGAACACTGAGTACAGAGACACACTGACATCTATAAGCTCGTAACTCCGGTAAGGGGATGTTCTTATCTGCAGTATATAATCTGAGTACATGGCCAAACCCCTTGGTATCCCTAGGAGCACCCAACTTCCACACCTGGTGTGTGACTGTTTCTGTGTTCCAGTTGGTAAGATTTATCTTATGCGTCTGTCTTTCATACTATTACTAGGGAGCAATAAACTGATTTTCTGCACATCTGTGTTTGTAGTGTTTTACCGTCAGGTTATCTCCTGCAGAATCTTAGAAGTGGCGACTGTGGCAGGACCTAATTATGATATAACAATAAGTACTTGAGTAATTTACAGGTGTGTGTGAATTTTGGGAAGGGGGATAAATAGGTTTTCAGGGGCAGACACATTTTCTCAACCAGAGGAGTGTTCAGGCAGTTGCTTGCTTCTGCTTTACTTCAAGGTCTTGCTAGGAGCTGTGAAAAACAGTTCACAGAAATTCTTTGCAATAAGGGTACAGGCTACAGCCAAGGTAATGTGATTTAACCCCTCTTTTGCAAGTGTACTCTATGAAGCCTGGCAGTTGCTTGCTTCTGCTTTATATGCTGAGCCTTTGGTAGAGTGTTAAAACCCTTGAGCCCTGCCGTTCATTTATTTGCATGAAACGACTCTAAGGCTTTGTTCAAGGGGCTCCATGACTCCAAAAGTGTAACTGTCTAGCAGGGAAAGTACAGGGTGTTGTGGACCACGCTGGGCTTCTCGGCTTGTACAGAAAGGGGGCAGAACAGTCAAAATGTCACTCAGTGCTGAGTTGAAATTTAGACTTTGCAAACTTTTTAGACTCCCATGGAGGTTGGGGTAATTTTGCACGAAGTGCAGCATCCAAAGTCACTGTATTCAAAAACAAAATGAATAGTTAAGAAGTATAACCATAGCTGGCCCAGTGGCAGTGATGGTTGAGGCACTGGATGCCACACCTTGCAACACACTGGCAACCCGAGTTCAGGAGCAAGCTTGGGCATCGGGGGCCAACAGGGATGGGGTGAGGATTGAGCACCCGCAGGGCTGCTCTCCGACCCCAGCGGGGGAGGGTTGGGCTTTGTCTGGCATACCAGCAGCTCCCTGTGGAGATTGGAGGCACTGCAGTATGCAGAGAGCACATCAAGAAGTGTGGCTGACATCAGCAGGATTGCTGTGTGCCATGACATCAGGGGTGCCCATGATGGGGGGGTGGAGAGCACCAGAACATGGAAAATTCTGGCGATGGCACCTGACCCCCATGCCCACCAGCAGATTCATTTTTCCAGGCCTTCCAGTTCCTCCACTCAGGCTCTCACCTACAGCCAGGGTCTGACTTGTAAAAGTGCCCAAAGAGGAGGGGTGGCCCCACCCCAGAGGGGTTAAGCTGGGGGTACTGGCTGTGGAAGGGGGGGAGAGAGAGAGAAGGCTTAGGGCCAAGAGAACCTCAAGTGGGCAGGAATAGGCAGGATGCCTGAGAGAGACTCTGCAGGCTATGACAGGAAGGAAAAAAAAAAAAAGAAAATAAATATAACTATACGGGTGCAATGGTTGCTGCATTGTACGTTGCCCTGCAGGCTGTGGAGGCAAAGATGTCAACTCTAAAAATAGAGCTGGAATCCACGCTACGAGAGAGAGGCGAGCAACAGAAGGTTTGGGAGAAGGAGATGAAAAGTCACAGGCATGTGATGCAGACAGAATTATGTAGCACTCTGCTAGAGAAAGACAGAGAGATTGCTAGGTCGAAAGTGGATTTTGAGAGAATGTATCAGGATAAGAAACAGGCTTTGCAAATAAATTATATTCTGACAGATGCAAATGATGCCTTGAAAAGAAAAATGAAGAACTGTCAGAGGAAATGAGTAAGTATCAGGATGATTTGGATAGGGAGATCAGTGAAAATCGTAAAGTGTGCACCACATACAAGGTTTTACAGAAGCATCTTAGTACAGACAGCACATAGATGCAAAAGTAAAACATGTTAAATGTAGACAGAGGTATGCAGTTACGTCATCAATTTGATATCCTAAAGGGTCGCATAAAATCATTGCCTTACACCCCATCCATCGACCTGTCACTCCCTGATGACTAAGGGGATGATAATAAAAAAAAACAAAAAACAAGATGGCAGTCCTTGGGACTCTGAAGGGCAGCGGTCTAACCCACCTCTAATAGCTGTCTTGAAAAAAGGCAACCAAGAAATGGTCATGGACATAGTCGATCAAACGATCAAAAGGTCTGGCATCCCAATGGCTCGCAAGGGCATGGCGGATATGAAGCAGATTGAGGAAGGCCAAAACAGCCTCATCCAGGGAATTGGCTTAAGCTACAGCCAAGGCAGTGGTGAGAACCCTGCATACGCAACAGAGCAGACCCACTACATCCTTCAGTCTGTTCAAGCCATCTCTAAACTTGCAACACAGATAGGCCGAATGAGCCTAATGACAATTTGAGCTGTCATTTAGAGAAAGTGAAAAATCAGTGTGAAATGCTTAGCCTGCCAAAGGAGCAGAGTACAGGTTTTGAAACAAACAGTGGACCCTACGCTCTGAGTCAAATTGCCAGATGCAATACATAATGACGACAGGGCGGGGTTCACTGACATTGCAGCATGCCTGATGGCCGCACATAATCCCAACCTAGTGGGAGTGTCCATGGCCTATCAAGTCAAACCGTACACTAGGAAAACCCCTGCTCAGTATGACAGCCATCTCTAGATGACATATCAAACCAGAAAAAATTTGGCAAATGAACCAGCCAACAGAAACTCAGTGGAGTACAAAAAATTTGTTTTTTAAAAAACATGCTGGGCCGGCCCGGTGATGCTGAGGGTTGAAGCGCTGGACGCCACACCTCGCACCACACCAGTGACCTGGACTCAAGAGTGGACTCAGGTCGACTCGGGTTGGCAGGGAGGGAGATGGATTGAGCATCCAATGGCAGCTCGCCTTCTCCGGGGAGGGGGTACCGTACTCTCTGCTGCCTTACCGCCACTTGTTGGGGGAACCTCAGGGTGGTCAGTGCAGATGGGGAGACGTTACACGTAAGGGTAGATGTTGACAGGGGACTGGGTTCGACGTGTATCTACATGCACGCTGGCAACCTTGTCCCCATTGCACACTGACGTTGGGGGGGGGGAGGTAAATGCATCAGAACATCAGGAAAAATCCTATCCTGGTCTAAGCGACAAGCTTCAGCATCGGTCCTGAGGCCACACCCAAGAGAGTGGACTCTGATGTATGCACTCTCAGTTGTTGTTCAGGGGGAGATATGGGGGATCTCCGCCGCCCTGCCCAGAGGGTAAAACCGAGTCTCTGCAGGTAGGTGGGCAGCGTTAGTACTCTAGGGACAGACTACTCGGGGAGCTGCAAAAGTCGACGTACAAGGGGGGCTCCGAGAGAGTGATCAGTAGCAGAAAGTAGGAGGAATAAAGAAAGAGTAAAAAAAAAAGTGCTACCAGTTGTTCTTGAAAAGATAAAGGCCTCTGTTTTTCCAAGAGCACATCTTTTTGCTAAAATTATGCAAAAAGCAAAATGTGCATACCAGCTGTATGTGCGAGATCAGGGTTCCAGACAAAAGGCCAAGGTAGTCACAGTGCAGCCTTGTGCTAAGTCGACTATGCAGTATGTGGTAAAAGGTAGACAACAGGCCCAGGCCTACCACCCCAAGAAACATGGTAACCAGAAATGAGATGGGGAAACAAAACCTGAACTCATACTACTATGGCCAAAGCCTGAAATGACCAGGCCCTAGCTACAAGGAGTTGCAGCAGAAGTGTAACCGGCTCTGAGAGTTTGAGGCCCAGGTGAAATCCAAGGCCAATATTCTCAAGCAAAAGCCGATTGCAGCCCTAGGCCCTAAAACTACACCATCAGCACCTCATACCAAGAAGAGCCACCAGTAGAGGAGGCCCAGGTATCTCCATACCAAGAATGTACCCAGATGCTCAAGGATGGACAGGCCTAGTCCCCTTCAGAAAAGGATGATTCCAAATGATGGTGCCAGGTCCCAGTACGCATCATCACTACCCTGGTGATGATTGAAACTGGCCGACCATGTATAAAAGCATTGGTAGGGGACCACCAACTGGAACTGCTTCTAGACACGGAAGCCCCTGTCTCAGTGTTACATCAAGATGACCCAAAACAATCCTGATAGTCTACATGGAGAGCTGCTTCTACCCAGTCCTTTGAGGGGACAGTGGCCACCACTTATTGGTCCAGCTCCATTCCAGTCACTATTGGTACCTTGGCGGTGAAACACCATTTTGACCTCACAGTTTTATGTCATCACCAAAGCATCTTAAGGATAGACTTTTTGTCACAACATGGAAGCATTGTAGATTTAGCCAACAGGCTATTACTCCAAATAAGAGGTCAACTCCACATGATACTTATTCCTGATTCACATGTGGTGGCAGTAGTGACCATCAGTGACAAAGACACCAGAATCTCACATTGGTCTCTGTTACTCTAAGATAGAGACATCACTGTACTTCCCACCAAAATGCCCTCCATCTTGGCACATGGTCTCCTACACCAAAATAAAACACATGAATGTGGTCTAGAGCTACCAGTTTTACCTGAACAGGGACCATTTCTCCCAGCAACAAAAAAAGCTTTAAATAACACAACCCATCATATGAACAGGAGCCATCTGTGAAGAAGTAGAGGCAGTGCAAATAGCAGAATTTGGGGTCCTGGTTCGTATAGGTGACACCACTAAGATGTCAAGTACGTGCAATGTTAAATCATCACAGTATGCAGAACTTGCAGCATTGCTTGTGCCCTAGAAGTAATAGATGGGAGAGGAAATTAAGATGCCATCATCTTTTCTGACTCATCTTGGGTGTGCAACTCTCTAACAAAATTCCATCCCTTCAGAAAGACCCATGATTTTACCTTCTCTAAAGGTACCATGGCCATGTACAGGGATTTGTTTATCTATATATTTTGTCAATTCTATGTATACCCCTGCTGTCACTGTCCCTTTAGGTCTGTCTCCGGCATGGACCACTGGGCTTGGCAGAGTGCTCTGCCTGAAATCCTCCTGTCCAACCTCTGTCCTGAGTTGTTCTCTTGCCTCATCCTGGCCTACCAGTCCCCCAGCTCTGAGTCCCCCGAGGTGGGACTGCCAACTCCTCTGGCACTCTATCTGTAGATAGAGTCTAGATGGCAGCTGGAGTGAGGATGAGAGCTGGAGGCTGGCCAGAAGGATCGGGCGGTGAGTGTGGATGACGTCCACAGGGTTCCGCCTTCACCTACCCGGGTACCAGAGTGTTTCCATTTTTTGGTGACTCGGGGGAGTGGACATGCACTGACATCCATCGTGTGATGGGGGTGCTCTCCCGCATCCATGTGCAGGACATCTGCCGGCACATCCTACGCCATGTATGTGAAAACGCTAGCTACAATGCTCCCAGTCTCCACTGGGAACCACCAGAACTGCAGGGTACACCACCTTCCATCCCCAGGAGAGGTGAGCAGTCTTCTGGATGCTTGATCCTTCGCTCTTTGGCCAACCCCCGGTGACCTGAGTCTGCTCTCAAACCCGGTTGCTGACATGGAGCAAGGTGTGGCGTCCAGCGCCTAAACCATCAGTGCCACCTGGCCAGCTTTGTTTATATTGTTAGCCTGGCTGAGCAATGTGTGTTCAAACTGTTTATTCACATAGTGAAAGCCCACTCCAAAACAAAATCCTTCGATCACTACAATAACCGAGCTGACTCTTTAGCTAAAAAAAGAGCTCGGGGGGGGGGATATGGACCATGACTCCTTTCAGTGCAACACCTATGGTGTCTGCAAACAAAAGATCTAAAGAGGTTCCTTTGGACCTCACTGAGCTACAACTAGCTGACCCAGAGATGAAGGAGGTTTGCCACTATCTCTCCAAAGATACAGAGACAGAAATGCCTGCAGATAATCCATTCAAGAAACATGCAGATAACCTCCATCTGTCCCAAGATCAAAAATTGATGATCTGTCACTCAGGTAATCAGAAACTCTGTGTAATCCCTAAATCACTTTGATCCGAAATCATTCATCGGGTCCATAATACCCCTACAGGTGGACATCTAGGAGTGGACAAAACAGTTCAAAGAATGAAACCCATGGACTGGTGGCCTTGTATAACACCAGATGCCCAGCATTATGTGGACAGCTATCTCACCTGTGCACAGAATAACCTAACTCCAGGCAAAGAAAAATGCCAAACCTTTGCCTCAGAGCCACTCCGGTCCCTGGAGCAACATCCAAATTGATTTCATTGAACCGTTGCCTCTGACCACCAAAAACAACAAGTTTGCCCTTGTGATCACTGACCTATTCTTGAAATGGGTTGAGGCCTTTCCGGTTAAGGCTGCTACAGCAAAAAGCCACTGCCAGAATCATGGTTGAGCAAATATTTACCAGGTGGGGCCTGCCTCTCAAGGTAGATTCAGACAAATGGTCAACTTTCACAGGTGAACTCATGTAGGAAACCATGAAGTTATTGGGAGTTAGTAAAAATGTCACATAGCTTACCATGCTCAGTCATCAGGACAGGTAGGAATAGCAAATGGACACAAAAACACAACGCTATGTAAATTTGCTACTGAAACTGAAAAGACTTGGGATACTTTGCTGCCCTTACTCCTAATGACAATCAGAGCTACCTCATCAGCATCTACTCGATGTATCCCCTTTGAGGTAATGACTGACAGACAAATGAGATTACCAGAACATTTGATGATTCACCTCAATGCTCCTACAACAGAGTGTCAGTAGACAACAATGTCACCCAACAGAACAACAACCTTGCAAAAACCAATATGTTTGCTGCAAACAACTTGGGCCAAGCCCAACTCCAGTCTAAGACATACTTTGATAAATACATCAAAGAAGTCGACTCGCAAGAAGGTGACAGAGTCATGATTCTGAAATTTGCCTCTCCAACACATGCCTTTGTAAACAAAAGGTCAGGTACATTTAATATCATCAATAAATTGAGTCCAGCTGTGAAACAAGTCCAAATCATTGATGGCAGAAGAAATCCAATTGATAAGTGGTACCATGCAAAGCAGCTGAAGCCCTACAAAGGTGATTAGTCCCATACAACAATATGCAGTATAAATGCGCTTTCCTCCAGTCCCGCGGGAAGGAGTACCTTGTGTGTTTAACTGTCTCTTTTGCTTTTTGTTCTCAGCTGCTGAACAATTCTGATAAACTAAAATGTTGATTGGCCTATAACACCAAATGACCAATGGCAAAAAAAAGCTAATGTAAAGACACTCCTTCCTCCACTCCAGAGGGAGGAGCACCATTTACTAAGAATACTTTTGCTTCCTCTTATTCTCTTCCTTTTCTTAGCTCCAGTACACTAAAACATTGAAGACTTTGGTATTCCAAGATGGGACCATCCAGACCGAGGTGCCTGCTGTTCCTTTTATTCCTAGATTTATGGCCAAGAGAGCTGGCATCCATCCATTTGACCCTTCACCAAAAGCTCCTGCAGAATGAGGTCTACGACAAAAAGCTCCAGCACAGAAAGGCATACCAGACTCATATCCGTGCCTTTCTTCATGCCATGAACTCCAATGACCCGGCCTAGTCCCCTCTTCCAGATTTTACCCTTTCCCCTGGGATAGGCATAACCATGAATTTACCCTCTACTCAACAAGCAGGTCAGGACACTTACCTCAGTACTCTTGTTATTGCACCACCGTTGTCTAAGAATAATTGCAAAACTGATAATCTTAATGGACAGCAACTTCCAGTTGCCAGCCTTGCTAAAGGAACTTTTAAAGGTTGGCCCAATACCCGCATTTGCCCTAATAAAACTTTGTGCATCTGTCAAGTTACACCACAAAACACAGGACTTTACAATCTTACAGCAATGATTAATAAAGACTTTCATACACGTTTCATAATATAACTGTACAAAAGATATGTTTAAACCACACAGTTGCTTCCATTGCTCCATTGCTTACAGTAACTCCAGTTAATAAAGATACCTCTCTTCAATGTCCCACCTTGGAGCCTGGCCCAGAAAGTGGCCTGGCAGCAACATTTATACCTGGAACTGAGATTAATAATGTGCAATACATGCACGTACCATTGGTACTGAACCTAACCCACTAAAACATGGTGGAGTTTGGGCAATGTGTTTCTACTAATGTGTCTAATTTTCATTCTGTGATATTGGATTTAATGGCAGCATATCAAGTAAGGGCTCAAGACCCTGTAGCAGGACACTACACAACAGGACACCATGGAGTGCTCTGGCCTCAGTGTCATTGTCAATCATTGAGTGCAGTGACAGGAATAGCTGGCACTGTAACAGGTTTGTTTGGCTCAGGAATGTCAATTTCAAACTGTGCCGATTTGGTCAAAATTCAGAGACTTAACCTCTCTTCAATTCTAAATTAGCAAATAGTGTGGTAACATGCATGCTACATGGTATAGAAGGAATCTCCCAACTTTAACTTGTGACATACCCTTTCAGAGAATGGCTTGGGCTATAACCAGGGGAAAACAGTGCCTGGTCAGAGTAAATGTGAATCAGATGCAAGTGGGGACCAACACTTGCTATAAAGGTACACAGTTTGTGTTGCCCCACAAAAGACTGCTGTTGCTTCCAAATAAGGCGCAGAATACTTTTTAATAACTGCACACAACATAAAGTGCAAAAGTGTTTCTAGTAAAACAGGTACTCACAGTTCCATAGGCTAGTAAATAACCAGAACAGTCAAATATAGTGCATGAAAACATACAAACTTGGAAAGAGAAAGCAATAGTGAAACGCATCAGGTGATGTAAGTGTGTGTGCCCCCGCCTCTTGCTGTAACAAAGAACTTTTCACCAGCCTGTTCCAGGCTTGTATGTTTTTACGGACTTTTCATGGACTATATTTGACTGTTCTGGTTATTTTCTATCCTATGGAACTAAGAGTGTCTGTTTTACTTGAAACACTTTTGCACTTTATGTTATGTGCACTTAATAAAAAGTATTCTGCACCATATTTGGAAGCAACAGCAGTGTTTTGTGGTGCAACACAAACTGTGTACCTTTATAGCTTGCTTCTGATATACCCTTTCCAAACTTCTGCTTCGTGCCCCAGGAAAGCTTTATCATAGACCACACAGTTATTACCTCAGTTCCCACCCCGGAACATTATTATATGGATAGTGCCCCTGATTGTATGTATGCTGTATCCCAGTATTTAATGTGCATATTGATCCATTTACTCTGAATCTCAGGTCTCTACTAGAGAGAAAGGATACACGTTTAGTTCACATAAGTGACAATGTCACCAAGGCTGGGAACTCATCAAATGCTCTATTTCATGATGGTGACCTTAGCACTGCACAATCCAACACATGGTTGGAGCTCACATTCAAAGGATTTGCTGTTATTCAAGTGCTTCTCATTAATTTTCTTGTTATTATCCTGCTCTGTTTACATAAAACTCTAACACAACATAAAAATCAATTAAAGTTTCTCTATACATCTCATTCTGTAATGAAATAACCTACCTACCCACCTACCTGGTTAGTGTTGCCTTCGTATCCAGGCAACAGGGGTTGGGGGAATAAGTTGGATCAGCCTACCCTGCCATCCCATATGATGACCATCCTTGCTATCATAACAGACAAATGATAATACTATAATGCTATATACTAATGGTTCACCAATGTACTGACAGATTTGTTGTATTAGGGCCTATTCAGGAATCTAATGTTTAGCCAAACAGCTGATATATCAGACATAAATACGTATATTTGTGGTCTCTGATGACATTTGCTGACAATTGCAATATTAGCAGCCTAACATAATATACCAAAGTCAGCATGCTTTAGTTAGCAAATTAGATGAGAAGAAGCCTACTATTCTAATAACTAGTTAGTCAGCACATTGCTAAAGAATGCTACAAAAAGTATCATCCTTGGTGTGACACCCCCATGTATTGTCCAATGGAACACTGAGTACAGAGACACAGTGATGTCTATAAGTTTGTAACTCTGGTAAAAGGGCATTCTTATCTGTAGTATATAATCCTAGTACATGGCAAAACCCCTTGAGATCCCCGACAGCACCCAGCTTCCACACCTGATGTATGACTGTTTCTGTGTTTCAGTTGGTAAGATTTATCTTATACTTCTGTTTTGTACTTTTACTAGGGAGCAATAAACTAATTTTTTGCACATCTGTGTTTGTGGTGTTTTACTGTCAGGATATCTCCTGCAGAATCTTACATCCAGGACATGATTCAGGCACTTTGAGACAAAACAGAGGACTGCAAAATGCCCAGTGTCACCCACGGGGGTCTCAAAGGTCTCTGTCACAGGAGAAGCAGAGTCTAGCAGAGACCTTCACATCCACAGGTACTGGGTGGCCTTTGTGGGTTCTGCTCTGTATGTCCCCATTGAGCTTATTGCAGAGCTGTATTATGGCAATCCTGCTAAGGCAGTATCATGCAATGCACTCCTCACCTGTCAACTCATGGTATGAGATCAGCCTCCAGTACACCCTTACATGGTATCTCCTCTGGGTTGTCACCTGCCTCTGTGCTGTACCCGTGCAGTGTGCCCTGTCAGGCTGTTGCCAGGCAAGTCTCTGCCACCTTTACATGGCCAACCTGATGGCCAGTAGGGCTGCTAGCTCTGGCATTCTGTGTTGTCACCCCTATGGTGCTTGTGCTGCTCCAGTAGCTCCTCAGTAGTGACTCAGTGCAGCTTGCCTACTATGTGTCTATTTATATGCTCTAGTATCAGACCAACTCCTCCCCCATCTAATAGGTGCAGTCAATGTTCAGCACAAGTAGGGGGAGCTTCATTTTTCAAAATCCCCCAAAAAGGAGATGTGGCATCTTTTCTTTTGATGCAAGGTCTGCTGCAACATGGTTCACCCTGTTATTTGACACAAACCTGGTGCAGGTGACTCTGACACAACAGACCTGGGTTTGATGCAAGGTGCATTGTAAAATACCATTTGACACAAGTTTGACACAAGTCAGTTTGCATCAAATTATTTTACCACAGGTACCATGTGTCATTCCCAGGGCTTTGAAAATTGGACACCTGCCATCCTTTTGGTTGCTCACTGTGGCTCCTGTTTTCATCATCTCATCCTCCTTCATTCTAAGCATCTTGTTTACTCTACTTACTCCTCACAGTCATTGACCCCTTTTCTGTCTTGTTCTCTATCTGCCATCCATGCACTTCAACAGCACCCCCATAAATCTGCCACTTTAACCTATTCTCTGGCATCTACCCTGTAAATCTCTGTTTACCTCATTCTCGCCCAGTGTCCAATCCCAATTCACCTTTAATCACCAGACCGTTCTCTTTTTCCACACCCTCCTTCCCACTCTGCCCCATCTCTGTTCTCACCCTTCTGTTTCTCTCCCATCAAATCCTTTACACACATCCTATTGCTTCACTCTCCTCTGTCTTGCTTCTTCCAACCAAATCTTTTCTGTCTCCCCACCTCTCTCAGTATTCTCATCCCCCTACCCTGACAACTCTCTTTCCACACATGCCACTACCCTGACAACTCTCTTTTCACTTTATTCCCCACCTTCAGGCCCTCTTTCAACCAGGTCCACCAACATGCTAAAACTGACCAAACACCATCTTCTGTACTTACACTTAAGGGTGTCATCCCACACTGCCTGGAAAAATTACTAGTGGTAGGGAGTTTTACTGCTGTATAATATTATTTAAAATGGAGTTACCCCTGCCCTTAGTGAGCAAACTGATGCACAACAGGAACATCTGCTTCCTTCAGTCTTCACTAGCAAAGGCTTCTTTGTCCTTTAAACCAAACCCTGTGGTGGTCAATCAGCTTTTCTCACATGACCTGGAACAGTCTCCCCTACCACTAACACGCGTCAACTCAATGAGCTACTGTACTGCATGGTACAAGTAAATGCCATTATGACTAATCACTCTTGTACCCACCCTCAACATACTTACTCCATCTGGTCTCTTAAACACTAAAATGGTATAGCTGTTTGTAAATGTGCTGTCCTATCATGATAGCCATTTTGATCGTAATCTTTCTTCTATTGTGGCAGACATTAGGACTGTAACCACTTCTGTATTTTGACTGCTGTTGTGACTGTAATCAGTCCTATACTGTGACTGCTATTGTAACTGTAGTCACTTCTGTACTGTGAGAGCCACTGTGACAAAAACTGTGACGGCCGGTGTGACTGTAATTAATCCTCCATAGTGACGGCCATTATGACTGTAATCACTTCTGTATTATTTCAGCCATTCAGACTTCTATCACACTTCTATTGTGACATCCATTGTGACCATAATTACTCCTATATTCTGACAGCCACTGTGACAGTGATCACTTTTGTATTTGACAGCCATTCTGACTGTAGTCACTCCTTTACTTGACAGCCATTCTGACTGCAATATCTCCTCTATTGTGACTGCAATAACTCCTCTTTCCCAACATATACACTCCAACCAGACTCCTAAACACTGAAACAGTACATCTGCATGTAAATTCAGAGTCAGTGACTCAGAAGGTTGTACACTCCCCTCTGACGCCAGAATATCAAACAGTTGTGGTTCTAGCCCCACATCAGGAGCTTGGGGTGAATTCCTAATACTGATACTCTTGTGCAGCATGAGGGGAGTACTGCACTCCAGAAATGCTGTTTTTCAGATGAGATGTTAAATTAAGGTCCAGTCTACCTTTTCTGGTTGTTGTTCAGGTAGACATTAAAGATCCCACTGACCTTTTCGAAAAGAGTAGGGGTAGTTTTACTAAAGAGAAAATCATACAATACAAACAAGAAAAATAATCACACAAATATTTGAAGCAGACAGCTTGTATAATAGAATAAACTGTAATAAGTCAAATTTAATATGAAAGAAAAGAAAAAGAAAAAAAACAAATAATTGGTATAATATACATACATAATTGTGTAGTGCAAAAGGAAAAATACAAAAGGAAATAGCCATTTTTTGTAATATAGAAATAGCCATTATATGTCAGAAATTACATCAAAGCATTTGAATTACACATCAATTGAACCTGACATAGAGCAGCTATGGGTACAGTAATTGCCACCTAAGGAGGAGAAGCTCATTCTAGGATTATGCTATAGGCCTCCTTCCCTGACAAGTGCAACATCTGCTGAATTTGTCAAGCAAAATTGGTGGTCAAGATCCAGGTAGAAGATTGTTGATCATGGGTGATTTTAATCTTCCTGGTATCGACTGGGTAACATGATCTTCTGCTACATTCATGGAGGATGAATTTATAGAAATACTGGATAGTTTAAGTGTTGAGAACCATGGAACAGAAAACACCAGAGATAACCACATACTAGATTTAGTTATTAGTAATATGGGTGACTCCACTGAGCATTGCAAGACTAGGGAACTTCTCATAGGAAGTGACCACAATATTGTGGAATTTGCTATTGATAGCAAAATTGCATGTCAACAGGGGATAACAGAGTGAAGTGTTATGACCAGGGAGAGTATAACAACCTGAGGAAACTTGTATTGGACTGGGACTGGGCTAATACATTCAAGGGTCGCTGGGTCCAGCAAATGTGGGGAGTGTTTAAAACATTCCTCCATGAGTTAATAGAAACTTACATACCCACTGTGAAAAAATATAATACAAAAGGTAGAATCCCTCTCTGGTTTAACTATAAAATACAAAAATTATTTAAGGCAAAAAATAGGTCATATGAAAGAGCTAGGGTGGAGGGAACAATTAAATATAAAGAAGTTTATATAGGACCAAGCTAAGGGAACTAAAGAGGGCAATTAATACAAAAGGTAGAATCACTCTCTGGTTTAACTATAAAATACAGAAATTACTCAAGGCAAAAAATAGGTCCTATAAAAGAGCTAGGTGGAGGGAACATTTAAATATAAAGAAATATACAGGACCAAGCTAAGGGAACTAAAGAGGGCAATTAAATTGGCTAAAAGGGAACTGGAACTGAAACTAGCAACAAAGTGGGACACAGCAAGAAGGTATTCTACAACTATGTGGGAAGTCAAGAACAATAATCATATTGGACCATTAAAATGAAGGAAACATACTAATTAGTGAGTGCCAGGAGATGGCTGAGGAGTTCAATGCCACTTTGAAAGTGTATACCAAAAGAGTGAAGTAATCAAAATCAATAATGAAAGGATTCAGAAATGCAGATTAGAGATAACACCTGGCATGTTAAAGGACAGATTTATTAACTCAGACCTCACCATATCAGCTGGACCTGATGGCTTGCACCCCAGGCTTTTAAAAGAGTTGGGTGAAGAACTAAATTGCCCCCTTCAGCTCATATTTCAGAAATCCCTGCAGGAAGAAGAGGTGCCTGAGAACTGGACAACAGCCCAAGTCATACCAATCTGATGCATTTCTTTGATCCTGTAAGCCAAGCCCTCAAAAATGATGTCCCAGTCAATGTATTATACATAGACTTTTAAATAGCTTTTAACAGTATATCCCATGCCAAGTTAATACATACCTTAAGAGAGACCAATTTAGATGCAACGATTATATGCTGGATTACAATTTGGCTGACCAGAAGGAAGCAACAAGTGTCTGTCAAGGGCCACTTCTCCTGTTGGACAAGAGTGACCTGTGGGATCCCCCAGGACTCAGTGTTGGGACCACTATTATTTAATATTTTAGTGGCATCCATCACCTGTATGAACAAGGTTTGGATAGCAAAGTTTGCAGATGACATTACAATGGGGGCACTGAGTGCAAATGAAACCAATGCAAAGTCATTTCAGGAAAACATCAATGCCTTGGCAGATAATGCTGGTAAACAAAAGCTGAGGTTCAACATGGAGAAGTGTAAACTAATGCATTTTGGCAGGAAGAACTTTACCATATAAATGATAAAGAACTCAATATTACAGAGTCTGAAAATGAACTGGAGGTCTTAATTACAATTATACAATGGGGTATGAAAATCCTGTAACCTCTTTGGTCAAAACACATCACATGACCGTGGTACATTCTGCAATAACCCACAGCTGAGAAATGGCATTTATAAAAAAAGCACACTTAAACACATTTTAAAAGAGAATATTCACAGGTTGAAGGGGATCCAGTGTAGGGCGACCAAGGCTGTCAAGGGATTGGAAAGCATGTCATATCATGAAAGACTGCAGGAGCTAAATCTATATTCACTGCAGCATTGAAGGATTAGGGGTGATAACTGTATGTTATATAAAATTGTACAAGATACAGATTTAACACAAAACATAGGGATTACCCTAAGAAAATCTAAATATGAATCAAGGAGACATCCACTTCAAGTAGTTACTCAAAAATGGCATACACTACCACGTAAACACTGGTTCAGCCAGAGAGCTGTTGCTGGCTGGAACTCACTGCCAGCTGAGGTGGTGACTAGTACTAGTATGGATACCTTTAAAAATAGACTTGATAGGTTCTATGGGGAAAACAAATTCAAGTATAATTATATAAATTAAAAATGGTAAGTAAAAAAACAAGTAAAACAGGTACTAAAGGCAAGCATTAAGGACGAAAGTCTATTCAGTTTGAAATAATCTATGAATCTATGAAAATGTATTTTACACATGGGTCCATTGTATAATTGCAAAAAGGCACTCCAGAGTGTGGGTTATTGGTGGATTTATCAACTTCTTGTGTGGTTAACTCACTCAGCTGTGCCTCATGACACACCACATGAGGCGTGGTTAAATCCCCTAATAACCAACACCTTATTGCTTAAATAACCTTACCTTTACAGATTAATGATCTGCCGTGGTAAAAAAGGGATATGGAATCCTAGCATCAATAAAGAAGAACATCAGGAATAGGGCAAGGAAGGTGGTGATGTCGCCATTTGTCTCTCTGGTGTGGCCACATCTGGAGTACTGCAGACAGTTCTGGACATCACACCAGAAGAAGGACCTTAGGAGGACTGAGGGGGTCCAGAGGTGAGCAACCAGGTTGGTGGATGGCCTTGGAGATAAGGCCTACAAGGAGAGACTCCATAACCTGAGACTGTACTCACTCCAGTACAGGAGACTTGGGGGGTGTCATGTGCTGGTTTACAAGGCATTTGTAAACCAGGATTTATGGGATTGTGTGGGGTTGAGTTTGAGGCCAGAATAGATAAAAGTAAGGGGACACCATATGCACTTAAAAGGTGACCACTACAAACAGAACAGAACGAGAGAGGGATTTGGTTCTCCCAGAGGGCTGAGTCATGATGGAACTCATTGCCAATAACTGTTGTATCTAGTGGAACCATCAATCAATTTAAACTGGCACTAGATAACTACTATACAAGTTGTTGTTATGAAGCAGAGATTTAGAATGTGGTGCAGGTCAACAAAAGGCTTATACTATTTGACCTGTTTTGCATCTAGTGAATCTTATGAATAATATATTAACTTATGTGGACCCTACTCTCTATATATACCTGTTATAATATTACGATTATTTGTTTCAGTTTTCTTTTCACATGTAGGATCTTTTGACAATTTTTCCAAACCTCTTGAGCTTTAAAATAGTGCATTATGGTAAGATCTTGCAAGTATAATTTATCCAGAGATATCGCAATCATTCTTATTACTTCCTCTTTTAAATATATATTTTTATTGCATGGTGAGTGCGCATCTTGTTTGCCAAAGATAATATTTATGAGTGGCTAATATTTATAAATTGCCTTTATTAAATTTCATCCAGACATTAGTGTATATTTCCAGTATTACTACTATGGAATATTTCATTTGTTTAAAAAGTGGTTCTCTCCATTTTGTAACTCAGTTTTGTCCAAAACTGTATACTATAAGGGCATTCTAACATAAAAAGTGTCTGGGGTTTCTAAAACTCCAGAACAATAATGTCAAGGACATTTTCTTTCACTCAATGCCTTATGTTTATGGGAATCTTTAAGTGATATTTTTCTGTATATCCCTAGCCAAAATATAGTCCACATTATTTGAGGCATTTTTGGATTAATTAACTGATTTGTGGCTTCCATCAGCTAATTCTGTGGACAATATTTTAATTCTAAAGATGGAGAAATATTCCTGTGCAAAATAAGTTCATATGTCTGCTTCCTAGGAGTTTAGGAAATCTCTAGATATTCAAGTTTCAGTATCTTAATTTTCATAAAAGTCATTCTCATGTATATAGACAGCATACATGCATAATCTTTTCTTTAACATGTTCAGGTTCCATTCACCCAGTCCGGTATTAATGCCATTATCCAATCTTCTATTAAAAATATCTACAGCTACTTATAACCTTCAAGAATAGGTGAAATATTATATGAAATGACAATGCTATTAAAAAATACTATTGGATGTACCATTTTGCAAACAAACAGGTGGCTAAAGCAGTATAACCAGTATTCAAGCAAACCATGGTACTCACTGTCTGAAATGTAGCTTTGCTCCACATGTACCATCTCACTAACTCCACCACTTGAGTTATGCACTGGATAAACTTTTATTTGAAAAAAAAATGCATTGAGCTGAAACACACCCTCCACAGCCAACCATTTTTGCATTACTAGGTACTTTCTTAATGCCTTGATTTATCCAGCCAAGGCCAAGTTCATCTAGTACACAACGCAAGTGGTGGATTTTGTAAAATGCTACGTGGAGCTGAGCTGCTTTTCAGACTGTGATCTGGTGTAGCATATTAACACCACCTTAAGCACAAGGTTTGTATGTTGCTTCCCTTTTTATAAGATTTAGCTGGGACCCCCATAGTCCTTGAAACACCATGTTGCATAGTTTTTTTATCATCTTCTGCAGGAGGGGGAAATATATAGCTCAGAAAGATGAAACATGGCAGTAGTAGTGTTTTAATTAAATATACCCTTTTCAGTTTAGATAAACAATTTTTTTCCATAACAATAATTTATATCCTTTTGTTTGAATACGATTGCCAATTTAATACAGACTGATTTGGATGATGGAACATGACCCCCTAGAGTCTTATTGGTTCTGTCTTAATGGTAATTCCTGCTAATTGTGCAGGCATTATATTATCTCAATTAATCCCTACTGTAATAGCACTGCTTTTTCATAGTTTATGCAAGAACCTGCTTTTCTGGAAAAGCAGATATTGTGTCCCTATTTGTTCTATTACCTAGAATGACATACATGTCATCTGCATATGCTGATACTTTTGTCTCTGGTGAGTCTAGTGGTAAATGAATCCTTACAGTCTTCTGATTTCCTTGCATTATTCTTAATGCAGGATCTATGGAAAACACATATGAACACAGGCTTAGAGGGCACCCTTGTTTTACTCCTTTTACCTCCATTGAGGAACCCTGTCAGGCATTTATATGTGGTGTCATTGTAGCATCTTGATATAAAAGTTATAACCATGCAATAAATCTTGGAGGCATCCCATATTTTCTTAGAGTGAGAAATATGTGCTCATGCTTAACTCTGTCAAATGCTTTTGTCTGATCTAATGAGAGTAAAATACCTTCAGCTAAATCACATCTTCCCTTCTCCATAATTTCTCTAAATCACGTCTTCCTCTTTTCATAATTTCTCTGCTCAGGATTAAATTGTCTTATATATGTCTACCTGGGATAGTGCATGTCGGTATAGGAGAAATAAAGTGTGGTGTTACTACAGGTAGTCTCTGCACTAAGATTTTTGCTAATATCTTCATATTTGTGTTTAATAGGCACCATGGTCATCAATTTTGTAATATGCATTCATTTTTCTTTGTGTAAAAATAGTACAGCAGCTTGTAATAGGAATGAGGCACAGAGTTAGACTGTAAAAATGGTTAAAAAGAAATTGAGAAGTTGGTCCTAAAGAAATTCTGAAATTGTTTATAAAGTTCAGATGGTAGGCCATCAAGGCCAGGTGCTGTGTTGTTTTGTAAACTTCTAATTACAATGTCTACTTCCGATAGCTGTACGATTTCAGTTAAAGCATTGCTTAAATGAGTAGGTAAGTCTAAATTATTCCAAAATGATTTGTCCTGTGTAACAGGGAACAGCATATCAAAACTGTCTGTGACAAAATCCTGTACTATAGCCATCATGGAATGTTTATTGGAATAAGCTGGAGCAGACTCTGAATGATTAACACCTCTAATTTTTCACCATTGTACTTGATTTTGGCGTGCTTTAAAACTATCCAGGAACTGATGTTTTCCATGAGCACCGACGCTAATTTCCTGATCAAGAGAAGCTGCCATATTATACTGACACTTTTTCATTTTGATCTTTATCTTATTAATCTGTTCCATTGTTTCTGTGCCATCCTCGTACTTTATTGTGATTAGGCGGTGTAATTGTGCTCTGAGTTGTAAATATTTTAAATACTGTTTGGTTTTTTGCTTTCTTTGCATGTTTCTGCAATAATTTTCTAAAATCCTCTTTAGTGTCTTCCCACCACTAGGACACATCATCATATGCCCATAGGATGGACCATCTATCATGAAATAATTGTTCCCACTGTACAACCACTGGTGTGTGATTCAATAAATTAGTGTTCAGCCCCCATGTGGGATGTGTATCATGTGTTTGTAGCCCAGGATCACAATGACACAATGCCGCGAAGTGAGCAGATGCTTCTATTTGGAAGGTGCTTGAATTTTTCATTTGTAATTGTTTTGACAGAAATAAATAGTCAGTTTTTGTAACTAAAATAACTTTCACAAATGTTACAGTTTGTTTACTTTGTATACAGGAGCCATCTACTAGATCTGCTACCTTTATAATATTGCTTAAATAAGTTGTGTCACAATATGTTTTGGCTGTTGTTTTCTTGCTTTAACTTGCATCTCTCAAACCACAATTAAAATAATTTCTAAGAATCACCATTCAAGAAGTATGTAAAATTATCTGATTTCTTCAAATAAAGCCACTCTCCCTGCTTTTGTCTAAGGAGCTTGATCAATCTGAAAGATTTTGTCCCTTGTGTAATATCTAGTAATAATGCTCTCCCTGGACAACTTTCTACTAACTGTTGCACTTGGAAAGTGGAGCCCTTGTAAAGAATGCCAAATCCATCACATCAGTCTGGTCCTTGAAACTAGAAGGAGGATCCTGCCAGCCATTTCTTTTGTGCAGCTGAAATTTCATAAAATGTTTTTAGTTTTATATCCTGCAAAAATGTTATATTGCTAAGTAAAGATTAAAACAATGACAGGACAGTTTCCCTTTTTTAAATGTTGTAACACTCCTGACATTTACCATTAAAGGAGATATAGTTTGTCCATAACATATTTATGTTATTTATTGGGGTCAAATAATTTCATGGTTTGTGTTCTAGTTCTGCATTTCTTTCTTGTAGAATGCTCTGGTTGTGAATCATATAAGTCTGAAAAATGATCTCACAGGGATCAAGCCTCAGAGTCATCTTTATCTACTTCTGTATCATCCCACTGTCTGGCCAGGACTGCCTATCTGTTTTATACTGACATACTTCCAGCCTTATTGCTTTTTTTTTTTTTTTTTTTTAAAGTTTTTGGCTTTGTGTCCCTGCCCTGTTTCTCGGCTGTTACCAGGATTATGTCCTCTTTTTGGAGATGGGGACGGGGAGACATGTTTGGGATGGTTTCCATGGCCTAAGGTCTATTCTGTGCAGAGCTCCCAAAGTATTTTATATGAGGTGCACTGGGTTCTGCTTCTGTTATTATAGTCTGTGGAACACTTGGAGCAGAAGGCATTTTTTCAGAGGCAGAGTCACTAACAGACTGCACTCTATTTTGACCTGTGTCAGAAGGGCCTGGCACCTCTTCAGACATTTGTGGGTCCACATTTCTCTCAGACTGTCCATTCAATCTCAGATATGTCAGTAATGGTCTTATAAGGACATTTCAAAAATACACAACAGAGACAGGCTTCTGAGATCGGGCTTATTTTACTTCTCAATATGATAGAAGATAGCATGAACATTGATTTGGGGTTTATGTCACATAATTCTTCTTAAACTTACACTGACCTTTACGTCAAAGGATGGACATATATTAGGACTTCAGCGTGTCTGTTTTTTTGTTTTAACATTTATAAAGTCCCTTTAAACTGGTTATCAACATTTATATTCAGGTGCTTGATATAATGGTGTTACACTGTGTGAATGCAGTCCAATCCACATTATATGGACGCGGTTTATGTGGACAATCAGGTTACACAGACGATCGAGGTGTTAGGGGTTTTTGTGTGTTCTGTTTATCTCCTCGCAATGAAATAAATCTAACACTGAATACAGTGGAACTTGACTTCTGGAGTGCTGGCATTATTAATTCCAGACAGATTTCTGTTGCCAAAACCAAATGTATTAAAAAATATATATAAAAAAAAAAATACTGTTTAATGCGGACCTGCTAGACCGCGTTGCGCGGACAGTTTTTGAGTAAATTTCAGGCAAGTTCAGTGCTACTCCAGTAGCACAGAAACCTGGCTGAACTGCTAATTAGTGGTAACGAGGTGTTAAGAGGTTGCAATGAGGTGTTGATTGCACCTGTATTTACCAACCTTGTCCTCATCAGCAGCTTATCGCTTTCCTGTTGTGTGCTGGGTGTGGTTGGTTTCTGCTGTGTTCTTTGTTCCACCATGTCTAAGAGATCGGGCATCCTTCTTGCTCATAAAATTGAGCTTCTAAAACAAATGGAATCACTGCCGTGTATGGGTGTTTGCGAACTGGCGGGCAAATCTATCAATCCCAAAATCTACTGTCTCTGATCCGATCCATGGAAAAGAAAAGCTGCTGGCTGATTGGCATTCTAACCAAAACCCATAAAGGAAAAGGAAGTGGGAGGGGAAAGATGGTGAGATAGAGGAGGCTTTGTTGGTCTGGTTCACCAGTGTGCAGGAGCAGGAGGCAATGATTAGTGGGCCCCTTCTGTAACAGAAAGTGACTCAAATTGCAGAAACACTGGAGAAGCATGATTTTAAAGCAAAGGATGGATGGTTGCAATGGTGGAAATCAAGAAATAACATCTGCTATCATAGAGCACATGGTGAACAACAAAATGCCAATGACACCGGGACAAGTCAGCAGTGCAACGGTGCTTTTGGGCTGTAGCCTACTTCCCTGTGAATTACAGGAGCAATAAGATGGCTTGGATGACCAGTGAGATTTTCGTAGAGTGGTTAAGGCAATGGGACAGAAAATTATGGGTCAGGAAGATTGCCCTCCTTCTGGATAATTTCACTGGTCATCCTAACGTCCAAAATCTAAGAAACATCTCCTTAATTTTTTACTGCCAAACACAACATCGTTGATCCAGCCAATAGATCAGGGGATAATTTACTCCCTAAAATGCCACTACATGTGAGAAATGAGAGACTGGGTAATAGAATCGATGGATGAGGGAGGGGAGCTCACAGCAAAAGAGTGCATAAAGAGAATTAGTATTTTAGATGCCGTCCATTTCTTTAAAAAAGCATGGGGTAAAGTGACTCCTGAAACTATCTCGCACTGCTTTTGAAAGGCAGGTTTTACAAGACAGTCTGACTTGCTGCCCCTCACCATCCCCATAACAGATCAGGAACTTATCCCACCACTGTCGGGACTCACCGAAGTTGAATTTGATAACTTTTGCCATCTCGGTGAAGCAGATGAAGAGATTCAGACAACGGATGAAATTACAAGGCTCTTAAGCATTGTCCAACCACTTGAAACCCAGTGCCAGAGCCAGTGTGAGGAAGTCAATGATGAGGAGCTCGAGGACACTGAGCAAGAGATAGTGACTGCCAAAGATGTGCGCGCTGCATTGCTAACCCTTAGATGAGCAATGGAACTGTGACACGATGTGCGTCCAGACTGGCAGATGATGGAAGGCATTGATTGCAACTTCAATGCGAACACTTCCACTGCTGTCAAACAGACAACAATTGACAACTTTTTTATGAAGGCTACTAATACGAGTGAAATATGAAAATGTATGCTGTACCACATCATGGTTTTAACCCAAACCCCCTCCTGCAACACTGAAAATAAAGTTTGTACTTTTAACCAAACACACACCCCCACAACATGAACCACTGCATTATATACAGAAGCACAATGAACAGCACGAAAGGTTAAAATGTCAAAGCAAACACAACGCACACAGCTAAAGAAATAAAAAAAGAAATAAAAAAATACTGCACTGTATGTTTTTAGCAGTTGCGCTTAAACATATTGTACAGTCTTCATAATATTAGCCCACAGCACCATCTGTTGATAACTGCGGACATCGCATACCATGGACAATGTTAAGAAACATAAATGTGTCCGCATTAAGCGGCTTACACTGTACTTCTAACTGGTTATCTTCCTCGGGGGGAGGGGGTCAATTCCATTGGGTTTTTATTCAGATTCCTTAGGCTGTTACTGTACATATAGTAGTTTGATTATATACTGTCACTTTTTGAACTCTGAACATATTAGGATACATGATCTCATTTTCTTATGGGTCCTTGACAGGTTAAATTCCACTAGGTAAATATTGTAGTGATTGGTGTAAATTATGGTGCATTAGGACTCTTGGCTCACATACTGCACATAGTGAATATATACTTCTTTCTAAATAGTTATCTTTTCTGGGGGGGGGGTTATTTCCATTGTGTTTTTATTCAGATTCCTGAGATTGTTACTGTGCCTATAATAGTTTGATTATAGTGCTGGCAGTATAGCCTAGAGGTTAGAGGAGCAAGGTGTGAACAAGCTTGATACATGCAGTAGACCAGAACTGAGTTTGATTCTCACAACCTCCACTTGCATACTGTGTGACTCCGAGCAAGTCACTTAATCACCCAGTGCTCCCAGGTCACCCCTGAAAACAGGCACTTGTGCCTAGTGGGTCTTACCAAGTTACCAAAGACTAAAATAAATAAATACATTTTTGAAATCTGAACATATTGGGTTGCATGATCTCATTTACTTGGGGATCCTTGACTGATTTAATTCCACTGGGTTAATATTGCAGTGATTGGTGAAAATGATGGTGTATTATGACTCTTGACTCACGTATTGAACTCTGAACATATCAGGATCCATGGTCTCATTTACGTGAGGGTCTGTGACAGGTCTGTTTTTTTATATAATTTGGCTCTTATACTGACAATTGATACAGTATATAGCAATTGGTTGAGTGTATAGTTGGGAAAGTGTCTCCAGATAGGTTGGATACTATATAAATATGTGAAAAAGTTGCTCACACTGTGTAAACTTTACTTTGAACTCTCTAAATGCCATATATAGAACATTTCTGTTATGTAGTTTTTTACTTGTTTTTCACACACAATTATATTATATTTTAACATGTACTTAAGTGAGTATTGAATCCAAAGGTCTTGCTTTTCATTAGACTGTATTCACATAATGCACTGAGACATTCATATTTTGTGTTAGTGGAACGTTCTGCTCAAAGGATTCTTATCTTACTCTGTTGACATTTGAACTTGAAAGGCTCCTCAGCTAAAAGCAAACTAGTGAAATCTGGTTCCACTGAATTAAACCGCAGTTACGGTTTAAACAAGTATTTTCAACCAATGAGAATTCTTTTGGGGTTTTTTATGTATGATCTGGGTGTTAATAGTATGTGATTTTCTAAATAACTGTCATAAGCTTCTGAGGAAGGACTTGGTTGGTCCGAAAGCTTAGGCACTTTGTTCTTTTTTGTAACATCTATGTTGGTCCAATGAAAAGTATCAAGCCATTTGCTTCTGGACTTACTCATCACATAAATTGCAATGGAAAATATTTGGGTGTTTGTGACTTACTGTATAAGTCCATACTCCATACAATTGTTGCACCTGTCAGTATCACATGCTGAGCTAAAGTGAGTTCTGGACCCATATTTTTAGCAGGACTGGGGTTGTTCCAGATAGAAGCACATCTTGATCCCTGCCCAAAAAGAAACTGATAGGAAGATGTCACCACTAGTGTCTGTTTGAAGCAGTTTGACCTTAATTTTTCAACCACCTGTCAAGACCTGTTCACTAGCAATGATAGGTATTAGATTTTCTAGTACTGTACAATAAGTTATATCTGATATAAGTACACATTTGCTATGAAGCAATATGGTTATTGTTTTGGTGACTGGTCTGAAGGCAATAAAAAGAGCCCAGAGTGCTGTATCTTTCAACATTTCATATTTTTCCTCCAATTTTTCAAGTGCTTTAGGAGTTCTAAAGCTAACATCACAAGTGCTTTCTCCTGACACGTTATTACTACATATAGTTCAGATGCCATAAACCCCAATATGTCTTTTAATAATTTTCTTATGACATATACTCAAACTGGTTGCGGATCCAGACCACCTTTATATCTAAGTCTGATGATATTGCAATGAGGGATTGGTTCACTCTGGGTAGAAAACAGATCTAACATTTTAAATTGTCTATTAGAAGCCCCTTGTATGTCCTGTTGTTATATTGCCTGGGGGGGAGCTAATTTTGGTTCCTGATGTGCAGAACTTAGCGTGGCTTACATAGAAACCTAGAAGATGACGGCAGATAAGGACCGCAAGGCCCATCCAGTCTGCCCGTTTCTTTTTCTACCTTATAAATGTGCCATCGGCCTTTGCTCTGTCAGTGGCCTATCTATTCATAGTCATTTGTATTGCTCCCTTATGCCTATCCCATGCCTGTTTGAAGCCCTGCACTGTATTCATAGCCTTCTAGGCTTCTTCACTGCCAGTTAAATACGTAGCATTATCACCCATTTCTGCATCCAAGTCTGTCTATTAGTAATGGAAGGAAAGGTATTTGTGGTGTGGCAGTTGCTTTATCTGCATCTTGGGCTTTTATAATACTCTTTTGCACATCAGTATTAGGCAAAACCAATGTTTCATGTTTTGAGATTTTGTCCCAAATTCCCTTCCCCCACAAGTTTGGTGCCTGAGTTCATTATGTTGGCTTGCCATGCTTGCGCGGCAGTCAACATATTGGGAGAGTGGAGATTTGGAGGTGCGGCTGCTGCTGGGCGAATGCAGGGCATGCATCAGTAGGTGCGTCCCTCATTCCCCAATAAGCTAGCATGCTAACGCTGACTTCAACATTATGTAAAGTGGACAAAACTTCTAAACAAAGTGCCGCTGCAATCAGAGACAAGCTCATCATGCAGCGGCACTTTGTTTACAAGTTACGTCCACTTTACATACTGTGCCGTTCCCCCCCCGAACAGAGTGACATGCTGGGAGCCCACCCCAGCATGGCAACTGATGCCATGGCCGACGAGGGTGCCCAATCCCCCGTTGGCTCCACTGTCCCCCTCAGTACAGGGTGCCACGCTGGGAGCCCACCCCAGTGTGGCAACTGATGTCATTGCTGACGGAGGTGCCCAATCCCCCATTGGCTCCACGCCCCCCCACCAGCCATTCTTCTGCCACGCTGGGAGCCCACCCCAGCATGGCAAACGTCCCGCATCGTCAATTTAAAAAAAAAAAAAACCTGTAAATTAAAAACGGTCCCACGGCTTTTCCTGCCCCCACAACCCGCACTCCACCCACTGTGCACCCTGCCTCCTCACTTTTCAATCTATACTTCACCGAGTCTGGCGTGACGATCTGTGTGTGCATCGGGAACACGCCTGCACACTTCAAAGCCAACCGCGAACTGAGGAAATGTTGATAAGCTGTATAATGGGCTAGATAGGGTTTTTCAACTTTGTTTCATATTCATGCATTTTTGGAATTTTGCACCACATTTCAACATGGGGTTTTGGGACCCTTCTCACGAATGCTGTCACTGTCATGGCGTTATTCGGGCCAGAAAGGTGATTTCGCAGTCACTGCATGAAATCACCTTTCGGGACCAATTAATGAAACAACACTGCCAGTGTTCATAAGGTGGGCTCTCAAGAAGACTATTTTGAAAATTTGGTGGAAAAATTCCAAAAAATGACTGTTTTACTAGCGTGTATTGCGCAGTTCCTACGCATGTTCATAAGTTCGTGAATTTTCAATATTTTCACTCCAGATTTTCAACATTGCCATTTTACTACACCTTCTTATGAGTAGCACAGCTGTCATTTTTCACATCTCACCCAAAACGTGTTTCCACCCATGTAATGCACAGTGGCGCAGTCAGTGTGCGAAATCAATGTACGGGACAAATTAAGAAAATCACAGTGACACTGTTCATGAGCAGAGGTCTTAAAATGGCTATTTTGAAAATTTTGTGAAAAAATTCAAAAAAACTACTGTTTTATGAGCGTGTGTTGCACAGTTCCTACGCACGTTCATAAGTTCGTGAATTTTCAATATTTTCACTTCTAGATTTTCAAATATGCCATTTTACCACACCTTCTTATGAGTAGTACAGCTGTCATGTTAACATCTCACCTAAATGTGTTTTCACCTATGTAGCACACAATGGTGCAGTTGAAAGTAAATCAATGTACGACAATTAAGAAAATCACAGTGACACTGTTCATGAGCAGAGGTCTTAAAATGGCTATGTTGAAAATTTGGTGAAAAATTCAAAAAAAGGGCTATTTTATGAGCGTGCGTTGCGCAGTTCCTACGCATACTCATAAGTTCGTGAATTTTCAATATTTTCACTCCAGATTTTCAACATTGCCATTTACCACACCTCCTTATGAGCAGTACAGCTGTCATTTTTCACATCTTTCCCAAAATGTGTTTCTGCCCATGTAACGCACAATGGCGCAGTCTGTGCGAAATCAATGTATGGCACACATTAAGAAAATCACAGTGACACCATTCATGAGCAGAGGTCTTAAAATGGCTATGTTGAAAATTTGGTGAAAAAATTCCTAAAAATGACTGTTTTATGAGCGTGCGTTGCACAGTTCCTATGCATGCCCGTAAGTTTGTGAATTTAATATTTTCACTCCAGATTTTCAACATTGCCATTTTATTACACTTCATAATGAACAGTACAGCTGCCATTTTTCATATGTCACCCAAAATGTGTTTTCACACATGTAGAGCACAATGGTGCTGTTGGTGTGCGAAAGCAATGTTTGGGACAGATTACGAAAATCATAGTTACACTGTTCATGAGCAGAGGTCTTAAATGGCTATGTTGAAAATTTGGTGACAAAAGGCCATAAAATGACTGTGTTACAAGTGAGCATTGCGCAGTTTCCATGCACCCTCATAAGTTCATGACTTTGTAATATATTCAGTCCAGATTTTCACCAGTGGCATTTTTCCACACTTCCTTATGAACAGTACAGCTGTCATTTTTCACAACATGGCCGAAGTGTGTTTTCACACTTTCAGCGCAGAGATGCGTGGTCGCTGTGGGAAATCATTGTTCAGGACAGATAAAGAAAATCACAGTGACACTGTTCGTGATTGGAGGCACCAAAATGCCAGACTTGACAATCTAGCTGTAAAAATTCCCCAACCTAATTATATTACGGGTGTGCGTTGCACAGTTTCTATGTATGCTCGTGGCTTCACCAGTTTTTTTAGTATTTTTACTGCAGATTTGCAACATTGCCATTTTTTACACCTCCCCATGAACAGTACAGCTGTCATTTTTTACATCCTGTTCGGAATGTTTTTGTACCTGTGGTGCTAATTGCAGTAGTCGCTGTGCATAAGCAGCTTCCGGCTAACAAACTGATATTGCCCCTGTTCATGAAGCGGGGTCACAAAATAAATCATGTTGAAAATTTGGAGTGAAAATACCAACGAATGCCTGAGGTATTAGGGTTTCCAACCATAATGCCCAACCCTGTAGAGAATGACAGGCATCAGGGGTGTGACTTGATATTCTTGCCTGTAATGCTCATGCCATTCCATGCCCTGTAGCCAGTGAGTGGCATCGAGGTATGCCTTGGACTCTTCGGCCCCGAAGTTCACCCCATTCTCCTATATCGCACCCATCTCACCGTGTTTCCTAATGGAATGGGGTGCGCATAAGGGCCAAAGAACACTGTGACACTTGTCAGTGTCTGCAGGGTGGGGTGTGGTGAAATGGCATGGCCGTTATGCCTGACGACCCAAAGGCACACCCCAATGCCTGTCACACTCTGCAGGGTGGTGGGGGGTGGTGGACTTCAGTTCAAAACTTCACTGCCATTCCTATTACGCTGCTCTGTAACTTCTACACTACCACTGCCAATGCCAGCAAGCCAACATTCGGCATTGACAAATGCTTGTTTTTGTATTGCAGCCTGTGCTTACCTTATAGCAATCCTTATCTATTGGAGTCCACGAGAACCTGTCTCACACTTTCATCCAACCCACAGCTTCAGCAGACCATTTTTGCGTAGTTTTCTTTGCTAAAGTTGCTGTAGAGGACATGCCTTAGGCCAAGTCTCTGAGTTGTTGCCATTCCCGGCGCATTATCTTCTCTCCTTCAGTCAGCATCATTTTGCTCTCTGAGTGGGACATTTCCTGCTCACTATCAGGTGTGGGAGTTAGTTGTTATTGTTCCTGAGCCACTACTAGTTCTTCATTCTGAGGATGTGCAGCATCTGAAACAGTAACAGTCATACTGAGTTGGGGCTGTAATGTACTCCCAAGATGAGTGCTGTGTTTATTTTTTGTGATAGTTGTGGCTGTACCTGAAAGTAGCTCTGGAGCCAAAATTAGGCTGTTGCCAGTAGTCTGGGGACATGTAACAGAAACAAAGGGTACTTCTTCATTCTGAGCAGTACCTTGACACTCTGTCACTGAAGTTGGCGGCTGCAGTCTTTGATGTTACCATGCCATTGTTGTCTGTTTGTAATAGCTGAGCTGGTCTGTCAATAGGGCTATCTGAGCTGACAATAACAGAGTTTTCAGACTGTAGGAATTCTGCTGTCAGTTCTTCCCTACTTTTCAGGTATTTTTCTTATTCTTCTGCCATTAATGTGCTGTATATATCAGTTTGCTCTTTTCTTCCAGAGCTAGTTTTAGTTTTTCTTTCTTTGTCTGGGTTTGTTTCTGTTCATCTTCCATGTCTGCCTTGTTGGGGCTATTAACTCTAGGTATGCTTGACTCCAGTTCATGTGCTACTGTCACCAGTTCCATATCCTTCTCTGGACTGGTATCTGGGTTGACTGAAACAGAGAAGGAGACTGACTTCCCTGCCTCAGAGGCATCCATCCTCTTTCCTCCAGAGTCAGCCATCTTGGCAAGCCTGATACCCAGAGGTTCCTTCTACTGCAAGAGTAGCGGAATTTCCCCGGTGTCCTGGCTAGATTTCCCCCATTCACTAGAAATACCGCCAACAGTTCAATCTGGTTCAGATTCAGCTGGTTACAGTCTGTCTCTCCCCCGCCCCCCGTGATGAGGCTGAAAGTAAGCAGAATTGCCTAGTCCTCCTTTCCCAGTCAACAAAAACTAAAACAATAATAATGAAAAAAGGTTAACTACAGTATGTACAGTAATATAAAAAATGTAATGGTAAAATATGCAAATGTAACATATGTGTCTATTGTCTCCTCAGCTACTGTATGACCCTGGCACTGGACATAACTGCATACTCACAAACGTATTGAAGAGGGCACTGTCGCATCCCCTCTCCACCAATTCACTGCTCCTCCAATGTACAGTACACTGGCCTCGCACTAGACATTGTTCCCCTGTCTAGTCAGGAAAGTGCAAGCAGCTCATAATGGTCCTTGCCTGAACATTGGGGGTTTGTTTAAAAATAATGTGAGCTTGGGAGCAGTACATGAAGAGCAGTGGCTATGTGTGTGCAACTGCAGGGCTATCAGTGGAGCAGTGACCATTGAGTGTGTGGTAGACCATAAAAGTTGCAGCATCTGTAGAGTTACAGTGGTCCAGTTTGAGACTGTGACAGAGACAGGAGCCACATTGCCTGCTCTTTCAGCGCAGGTTAAAGGGAGGCCAAAGCTGGCAGCCCTGACTTAGAAGCCAAGTGAATTTGCCCAGTTTAGGGCAGAGCCTCAGCACCAGTTCTGGCACTGCTATGTTAGGTCATAGGGGTCTCTGGCCCCAGTCATGGCAGGGATGAAAAAGAGCTTTTACCCAGCTCTCTCACTGCCATTCTGTGTGGTTAGAGGAAGCACCTAGCCAGAAGACTGAAATAAGACTCAGCTAAGTGTTCTGCTGCAGTAGCAGTGAACGGGGGCAGTGGCCACACAGTATTGTGTGACCAACTATTGACTGAGGGCAGGCTGCAATGAAAGACTGCTGAACTCAAATCAACAGCCCTTGTAAGGGTTTCCAAGTATCCAAAGATGCTCTCACTTTTATCTGGAAAGGCTGTGCAACAGAGTGACATTTTTTTAGCCCCTGCCTGATAGGGGCCCAGTTCAAAGACTGGTGTTCCTAGTAGATATCCCTTCTGGAGCTACAAGTAAAGATTGTGTGAGCAGAACTACAAGAAGCTCCTCACACCCACATCTCACCAATAGTAAGTCATGAGCTATTCTGTTGAAGATCCAGCTGGCCTTTGTGTGGGCTGATGAGGAGTGGCCCTGGCCTTGCAGGGTGCTACCATCACAGAACCAGTTGTAACCAAGATCATGAGGTGACTTGAAGAATCTGGTTCCTGAGGTGTCAAGATCAAGAGGAGGACAGTTTTCCAGAGTCTGCTCTACTGAGCCTGATCATAGTCCTAGTTTAGTGGTTACAGCTATCCTTAATTTTCCGTACTGGAACTTTGGTGATTATATTACTTCATATTTGAGTAGCTTATTGTTCTTAGGTTTACAGGACTCAACATAATCTGATTTACAGGCATTCCAGTTGCAATCTCAGACAGTGAGCACCAACCAATGGGAATGGTTATCTCTAGAAACATAGAAGCATAGACTTTGATGGCAGATAAGGACCTCTTGGCCCACCCAGTCTCCCCATTTCCCTACCTGCTGGATAAGCTGCAGATTCTAGTTAACCAACAGCCTACTTCCTGCCACCCCCCACTACAATTGCCTTGTGTCTGTCCCATGCATGAATTCCCCCACTGTTTTAGCCCCAACAACCTCCCCAGGAAGGCAATTCCATGCATCCACCACTCTCTCCACGAAAAAAGATTTCCTCACATTACCCCTGAGCCGTCCCCCCTCTATCTTTAAATTGTGTTTCCTTGTTCTTACACATCTCTTTTTCTGAAAGACGCTACCCTCCTGGACTTTGTTGATTCCCTTGAGGTACTTAAACGTTTCTATCATGTCCCCCCGTCCCTCCTTTCATCAAGGGTATTCATATTAAGCTCTCTCAGTCTCTCTTCATATGATTTCTGATGCAGACCCTGCACCATTTTAGTTGCCCTCCTCTGGACTGCTTCCATCCTGTCTATGTCCTTGCATCGATAAGGTCTCCAAAACTGCACACAGTACTCCAGTTCTCCAGATGGGGTCTCACCAACTGTCTATACAGAGGGATAACCACTTCCCTTTTTCTACTTGTGATGCCCCTTGCTATGCATCCCAGTATACCCCTGGCTCTCCTCACTGACTTCTGTAGGGAGTTACAGTACCTAGATCGTTTAGCTTTTTCCAATTTTCAGTTTGGTTACACTCTCAGGGGATGGACTTTAGCCAATGGGACTTGATATCTGTGGAGAACTGCATTGAGAATTTGGACTTAATCTCAACTGGACTTAATCTCACTTCATTCACACTGCCAAATGGTAGGCTATGGCCAAGCGGAGTGACTGGGTATTTGTGGGTCATTACGTAGAGTGTTTAGCCATTATTATAAATAGGGTCTCAGAAATGCTACAGTCTGATTGGCTATAAGGATTCAGACAGCCTTACATTAATCACTGTTACACTGTCATGTACAGCCTGAGCACCATGGCACCTGAATTCTTCCTTCTAGCATTCCATTCTTTAGCACTTCAGAATGACTGGAATGATGCATTCTGATTATAGCAATATTTGTCATACAGGTGCACTGACCGCCCAGGAAGGGAATGAGGCCCCGACGCTGCAGGCGGAGGGCCTTATAGCCCTGGAAGGTCCGCATAGCATAACACCGCCCACCCTGGAGGGTATTATTGCGCTTTTAAATGGGCACTGTAAAACACAAGTTAAATAAAAGAAAATTAATAAAAATTAGTTTAAAGTAATTTTGTAAAAAAATTAGTTCCTCCGCCTGCATTAGAATGATGTTTTTTTTTGAGTTAGGGTCTTTTGTCCTACTGGATACTCTTAAGTTTAAAAAAAAGTCTCTCCTGGGGAGCTCTATAGTGCAGCAGGTCACCCATCAGCAATTGTATTTTTTGCGAAGACCGTCAATTATATACCTTCCTAGCTATTCACTCTGCCGTGTATCTAGAAGTACGGGTATTCTAGCAACCTCGCAACCACTAGTGTTTTAAAAATATTGTTTAAACTGCAACTGCTTGCCTCATTGTAAAACTGCGCGTTTTCACAGGTTGTGGGGTACAGATTTCTGCTGAGTGGTCTGCTTCTCCTCGGGATGGCTCTAAGAAAGTCTCGACAGTTGAAATGGGAGGCAGTTCTGCTGGGTGTCAGTGTGTTGTAGATCCAGTGTGGACGAGGTGCTGTCAGTGATCGACTTTTTGGTTTAATCTTCAGTGGCATGTCCCATCATGTTGCTTTTGACAGGAGAAAGCAGATCTGCAGTGTGGTATTATGTTGATGAGGAGGGAGGGCTACTTGTAAATTTCAGCACTGAAGCCAAATGTGTTGAGGAAGAGAGAAAAGAAGCGCTAACCGGTAGCACTATTGTGTGTTGAGAGGGTGGTACTTCTTAGTTTTCCATTACCGCAGATCGATGTTCATCTGTGGTATGGAAAATTACGAAAGTACCGCTGTTGTTACATATAGCGCTACCGGAGAGAGCGCTGTGTCACTGAACTGATCAGATTGACTCTTTTTGTTTAGTTTCTCATTTTTTTTATGTGTGCCTGCCTACTAATAATTTGTTTACCTAAAAAATAAGACGCCAGCTCAGGGGATTTGGAAGTGCCGCCAGCTTGCTAGATAAGCAGGGACAAAATGGTGGCGGTCAAATTTGAAAATTCTAACTGGCCTCACAATTTCAGTGATCAGGTCAGTTGGTATTGGCACTTGTTCTAACTAGGCTCTGTTGTTGATACCTACCCACCTTGTCAGGGTATCAGCCAATCAGAGCTCCTGAATTTCTAAGCCCATTTTCTAAAAACCAGCATTCTTAAACTGTTGGTGGAAGAACTGTTTTTATTAAAAATCATCCTTTTAATGAGGAAAACATTCAAAATGTAAACTTGTAACACTTTTATTTTGGAATAATTTTTATAATAGCAATAAGGCACTCTCTTACAGTCAATCACCCCCGAGGGGCAATATGGCACCCGGCTGCTTCTCGTGCCACATTACACCCCTACTGGGTGATTAACGGACTGTTAATCTAACCCCATGTCATACTTTATTGCTTAATTGATGGACCGTCAACCCTTATTTACAATGTGTTCTTCCTTGCTTATTTAGTAAAGCATTAACTGCTACCTTTATCCTGATTCTTCCTCTCATTTGTGCACCCTTGTGACCCAACTAATTTGTCTTTTAAAAGCAAGGGTAGTCTTGCCAGGGAAATGACTGCCTTTTATCCTGTAGATGATGGTTCCTGCCATTACAGTGTGAAAATTAGTGTGGAATTTGGCAGACGTTGGCTCTGCTAAGCGTTTGTAAACTGGTTAACTAACCTGCATTTTTTTTAACAATACCATTTATTACCTGGCATACTTAATTGGAATGCAATGTCTCATGTACAGTGGGATCCTGCTGCTACCCAGTTGTACATTAAGGAGGGACAAGGCACAGAGAGGTCATCTGACTCGTACAAGACCACACAGTAAGTCAGCAACTGTGATACAGTGTGAACCCTCCTTTCACAGTTTAGCACTCTAGCCAAAAGATGAGGACTCCTTTCCTTCCTTAATTCTTGAGAAAGAGCTGACCATTGCTTGAGAAATAGCTTGATCAGGCCAACACCAAAAATTGTATCAGACAGGGGGACTGTGGTCATGTTCTCTACTAGTTAAAACAAGGATGGCTATGAGAGGCCTTTTATTTCTAATACAAAGCAAGCAGTGTTTGTTTTATTAATAGAGTCAATATGCCTTTAGACATTGGGTGTGTGCAACCTGCTGCCTTGCATGTATTTAACTAACAAAACAGCTGGAAAGAAGCAAAGAGGAGTACTAAGGGTCCTAATGCCAGACTTGTTAACACATCCATAACTTCAGCTACTAAACATTAGCAGTAATTCAATAAGAAGGGAGATTATTGGAAGCAAACCTATAGTGGAATAGTATCCTGATGGCACAAGATAGAGTCCACCTTATGCACTTCTCCTGCTGCATGCCAAGTGACTATACCCAGTCTAAGCATGGAGACATAGCCAAGCTGGAATGTCACTTCTAAGCATGCTGTGTAACCCTCAGTGTTAGTGCTCTCTGTAGTTTTCAAATTCTAATGGGATAGAAATTATTTGGAATTTCCAAAAATTATGTCATATCCTTTGGAATTTCGCATGTGGCAGAATTCTGAAATTTTGGAAACTGAATATTTATTTGCAGATCAGTAAACTCATTTTCCGTGAGTCACGGAAAAGGATTCCACAGGTTACATAAGCCATGGGAAGTTATTTCATGGTTTAAATAGAAATGCTTTTTGGAACTCTGTGGAATTCAGAAGGCAATTCTGAAAATTGTTTCAGAAGTGGAATTTCATTCTGTGCAAATTCTACTTTCAGAATTCTGCATTCTGCACTGCTCTGTGTTATTCTTCCCCAGGAATCTGTCAAGCCCTGCTTTGAAAGTCTGAACTGTGCTAGTTTCCACAGCCTCACTGGGTAGGTTGTTGCCCATGTTAACCACACTCTGTATGAAGTAATGCTTTCTAATTTGTTTTTGTTTGTTTAGAAATTAGTAACCAGGAGAGGCACATTAAGCTGAAGCTCATTTCCAGGTGTGACCGGGGTGGGTTACAATATGGGGGAGGCTGTAGAGTGACAGTGCAGCATAAAACAATGATATCAAGGCCATTTTAAATATGAAAAAGTGCTGCCGGCCCAGTGGCACTGAGGCACTGGATACCACACCTCGTGCTACGCTGGTGACCTGGGTTCAGGAATGACCTTGGGTCATTGGGGTGCTGGCACGGAGGGGTGGGCAGAGCAGGATCGAGCATGCTGATGGACAACTCTCTTCTCCTGAGGGTGTTGAGGGTGGGTTGGTGCCCCCTCATAGTTACGCTCTCACCGGGTGGAGGTCCGGTGGGTATTGTAGGCAGAGAGAGGGTAGCAAAAAAGTTACAGGAGGTAGATGGGGCAGAGCTGGCATCATAGGGTGTGTAGCGTGCCTCCACACCCTTGAACGGCCATGTGCCAGGGCCTTGGGGGTGTCAGAGGAGAAAACCTGTAAAATATCTATGTGTCCCCATTGCCAGTTGGTGGGAGGAGATGATGGGGACCAAGCAGCTATATGGAAAAAAAATATATATATATATGTATATATATATGAAAAAGTGCAATTTAAATCACATGGTGGCAGTAACAAAAAAAATGCAGCTGTGATGGATCTGAGGGTTGTAGCAACTGAGGATCCGGGAACTATGAAGACAAACATGGTGAATCCTGGTTGCTAATGCTTCCCCTTATCCTGCCCCTACCCCATCCCAGTCTGAGTGTATGTCCTCTAGTTTGGCTTGGCACTCACAAACTTCACCGGCATCACACTCCACATTGTCTATCCTCCTTTGCTTTTGGAACACTGTGGTAACGTCCCATCTCAGCCCTCTTCTCGATTATGTCCAGTCTCTTCCCACAACACCCAATTCCAAACTACCTAATCAGCTTGATGGCCCTGTGTTGGACCCTATTGATCTCACTAATGTTGTTTCTGTACTGTAGTGACCATAAATGGGCACAGTACTCCAGGTATGATCTAATTAAGGGCTTGTATGGAGGAGGCTAGGTGATTCTTGACCTGCTCCTTACCGTCCCAACATAACATTTGCTTTCTTGGCTGCACCAGCACGCTGACTGCTAACTTCAGCATACTGTCCACATTTACCACAAAATTCTTTCCATCAGATGTGCCACTGACTGTTGCGTTGCACAAGGTGTACTTGGGAATCCGATTACATGTCTCTTGATGCAGTACTTTGAACTTCTCCACAAGTCCCACTCCAGTATAAAATTAGCTAACACACAGGAGCTGCTAATGTTCCCACTGATGTATCCTGCTATGGTTTTTCATACTGGAAATATGGCTGTCTAATGGGAAATACCATTACTGGGTACTGTGTCTAAACTGAGTTGTGAAACAGAGGGTTATGAGGGTTGTTCCCACAGCAGAATTAGCATACCTAGGAGAAACAGGTGGATCACTTATCTTGGGTTCCCCGAGGTATCTGCAGTACCTCTGGCAGTTCTTTTCCTTGTCAGTGATAAGATTAATAGAATTCATTGGTAACACTTCCTGTTAAGCTGCATCAACAACAGCTTCTCATTCTGCTGAATGTAGCAGCTGCCTGGATAGTGGTAAGTGAACTCAATGAGCTTTTGTTCTTTGTCTATCATTTCCTATGTTTCGGTGTTCTCACACATACAGATAAGACAAGCTAGGTAAATTTGAGATAATGGTAGAATGCTTTTATAATTACTGGTAGCAGTGTTTATCAACCTGCTAGCCGTTACTTTCAAGTGTCATAATAACTGTTTTCAGCTGTATCAACCAGTCGCTGGAACATTACGGAGCTCAATAATAACTGGGTAATTGGTTGATATCAGTCAAAGTCTGTGCTATCTGTTTAAAGCTGTAACATACCTTAAAAAGGTAACAGAAACATATTTTTACTCATTTTCACTTTGAATAAATGAAACTCTTTATCAATTTCCCTAACTACGGTACTCTGATTTCCCCCCCCACACACACACACACACGCCAGATAGCATGGTGGTTTCTCTCATCTCTCCTTCATGCTTCTCAACTGCAGAGCTGATCTAATACGGAGATGGGGGGCCTGATTCACAGAGCCCCCATGAATGGCACAAGGGGTTTGCACCACAAGGTATGGTGTAAGGTGTGGCTTGTGCCAAATGATGCACCGGGGGCATTTATAAATGTAGCCTGTGGCAAATGCAGGCTGCATGCACCAAGAGGGGCTTGCATTGTCCTTGTGGCATAAAATGGGCTGTGACATGGCACCAGGGGGCTTGCAGCAGATGCAGGCTCCCACATACCCTTTTTGGGACTCTCAAAACCCTCCCAGAGGGCACATTTCTAAATACCCTTAGACTAGCCAGGGATGGTCTGTGGGTACTGAGAAGCATGTCCTCAGGGAGGGTTTTGAAATGTGTGCCAATGTGCCATGGTCTTCCCTCTCCAGTTCTGATCCCCTTTTAGTAAAATAATCACATCTCTGAAGGCTAGGGTTCCCCCCAGCACCAATCCCTTTTTATGAAAAGATGTATATCCCTGGTGGTCTAGCGAACCCCCCCCCGACCCAGGTCCCCTTTATTATAATAATTATATGCCTGGTGGTCTAGTGGACCCCCTGTCTTGATCCCCCTTTTTATTACAATAATCACCTCCCTGGTGGTCTAGCAGACTCCCCAGCCCTGATCTGTCCATAATAAAATAGCTTTTCCTGGAGTGACTCCCCTCCCTATGCCTGATCTTCCCATATAACATAAAGATATATTTCCCTGGTGATTTAGTGAACCCCCACCCCACTACTCTGGCAGGCAGTGCGCTATCACCCCACTCCCCCATCTCATCCTTAAGCCAGCAACCAGCACAACCCTCCGCTCACCACCATGTCCAGCCACTGACTGAGCTGTCAAGGAGCGTGTACTATATACAGTATGTGCTCATTGATTGACAGCTGTCAATCAATGACCATGTACTGTTACAGTACATGCACCTTGACGGCTCAGTCAGCAGATGACCATGGTGGTGTTATGTGGAGGGGTGTGTCAGCCACCAGATCAAGGATGAGATGGGGGAAGTGGGGTGGTGGGGTACTGCCTGCTGGGATGGAGGTGTGGGAGGCCACTAAACCACCAAGGAAATATATCTTTATCTTATATGGGCACACTGGGGATAAAGAGGAGGGTCTGCTTGACCACCAGGAAAAGCTAATTTATTGTATGGGTAGATCGTGGCTGGGGGGTCCACTAGACCACCAGGGAGGTGATTATTTCAATAAACGGGATTGCGGCGGGGGGTCTGTTAGACCACCAGGGATATAACTATTGTAATGAAAGGAGATCAGGGCTGGGGGTTCTCTAGACCGCCAGGAATATAATTATTTTAATAATGGGATCGGGGCTGGAGAGTGGGGGACTTCTAGCCACCATGAATATAATTATTTTAATAAAAGGGGATTGGGGCTGAGGAGGGGGGACTGCTAACCACCAGGGATGTCCTAGAATGGCACACAGACATCCCAGAGATACCATCCAGATATGCTGTCTGTTTGGCTCATGGCCACAGTTGCTGCAAGCTGTGGGACTTTGTCACCAAGACCCTATCCAATAGTAACTTGGGCACAGGGTTCCTGGTACACCGGTAATCAATGCAGGTTGTCTTTAGCGCAGTTTGCGCCAACCTTTGTGAATCATTTTTCTTTACAGCTGCTAAGAATTGCCTTTTTTATGATGCTATTGACATGAATTTTAAAAGACTGTTTCCTAGATGTTTTGTTTCAGAAAATTGCTAGTACAACGGGTAAACTGAGTATGTAATGAAAACAATATCCAGCAGTGTTGCTAAACACTGCTAACCAGTAAATTATAAAAATGAAATTATGTGCAGAGGTTGCATTTCTCATTTTTTTCATACAGCTTTGGTGTGTGATGCCTTATTAAACCCCTCAAGCTTTGCTAATACACATCTGAACATATATTATTCTATATACAGTTATTGGTACTAGCGTTTGTCAACTGCTAACCATTACTTTCAAATGCTGTAATAACTGGCTTCAGCAATATCAATAATTTACCTGGTTCTTACACTATCTGGGTTTAAGTGGCATCGCGCACATTGGGTGCATGAAAAAACTCATAATACACATCTGCACATATTTTATTCTATATTTTATGCATGAGCACTGAAGCTAGACAAGTTATTATACTGCCATGTAGGGTTTATTAAACAGAAAGGAAGCTGAATACGCTTCACTTTTTTATAATATAATGTTATGGTTTGTAGTGTACGTTTTAATAGGTTCATTTATGTTATCATTTTACTTTTTCAAGTGTGATGAAGTGTGGGAGAGTATATGTTCAGTTCAACTCTGTTGATCAGTTAAAAAGAATTACAAGATAAAACAAGCATTTGTCAATGCCGAATGTTTGCTTGCTGGCATTGGCAGTGGTAGTGTAGAAGTTACAGAGCTGCGTAATAGGAATGGCAGTGAAGTATTGAACTGAAGCCAACCCCACCACCACCCTGCAGAGAGTGACAGGCATTGGGGTGTGCCTTTGGGTGCGTCAGGCATAGCGGCCATGCCATTTCACCACCCCACCCTGCAGACACTGACAAGTATCACGGTGTTCCTTGGGGTCTTTGGCCTTATCACCCATTTCGTTGAAACCTGCGGTGAGATGGGTGCGATATAGGAGAATGTGGTGAAGTTTGGGGCCGAAGAGTCCAAGGCATACCTCGGTGCCTCTCACTGGCTGCAGGGTGTGGAATGGTATGAGCATTACAGGCAAGAATCCCAAGTCACAACCTTGATGCCTGTCATTCTCTACAGGGTTGGGCGTTATAGTTGGAAACCCTAATACCTCAGGCATTCGTTGGTATTTTCACTTCAAATCTTCAACATGTTTGTTTTGTGACCCCACCTCATGAACAGGGGGAATATCAGTTTGTTAGCCGAAAGCTGCTTATGCACAGTGACTACGGCATTTAGCACCACAGGTGCAGAAACATTCGGACAGGATGTAAAAAATGACAGCTAGTACTGTTAGGAGAGGTGTAAAAGGCAATGTTGCAAATCTGTACTAAAAATATTTAAAAAAATGGTGAAGTCACGAGCATACATAGAAACCGTGCAACGCATACCCGTAATATAATTAGGTTGGGGATTTTTTACAGCAGATTGTCAACACAGGCATTTTGGTGCCTCCGATCATGAACAGTGTCACTGTGTTTTTCTTTATCTATGCCGAACAATGATTTCTCACAGCGACCATACATCTCTGTGCTGAAACTGTGAAAACACAATTCAGCCTTGTTGTGAAAAATGACAGCTGTACCGTTCATAAGGAAGTGTGGAAAAATGTCACTGGTGAAAATCTGGACTGAAAATATTACAAAGTCATGAAGTAACGAGGGTGCGTGGAAACTCGTAATGCTCACTCATATCACAGTCATTTTATGGACTTTTGTCACTAAATTTTCAACATAGCCATTTTAAGACCTCTGCTCATGAACAGTGTAACTGTGATTTTCTTAATCTGTCCCAAACATTGCTTTCGCACACCAACAGCACCATTGTGCGCTACATGTGCGAAAACACATTTTGGGCGACATACGAAAAATTTCAGCTGTATTGTTCATAAGGAAATGTAATAAAATGGCAATGTTGAAAATCTGGAGTGAAAATATAGAAAATTCGCGAACTTACAAGCGTGCGTAGGAACTATGCAATGCACGCCCGTAAAACAGTCATTTTTTGGAATTTTTTCACCAAATTTTCAACATAGCCATTTTAAGCCCTTTGCTCATGAACATTGTCACTGTGATTTTCTTAATTTATCCCGTACATTGATTTCACACACCGACTGAGCCATTGTACGCTACATAGGCAGAAACACGTTTTGGGTGAGATGTGAAAAATGACAACTGTACTACTCATAAGAAGGTGTAGTAAAATGGCAATGTTGAAAATCTGGAGTGAAAATATTGAAAATTCACGACCTTACGAGTGTGTGTAGGAACTGCGCAGTGCACGCTCATAAAACAGACATTTTTAGGAATTTTTTCACCAAATTTTCAACATAGCCATTTTAAGACCTCTGCTCATGAACAGTGTCACAGTGATTTTCTTAATTTGTCCCATACATTGATTTCGCATACCGACTGCGCCATTGTGCGCTGCATGGGCGGAAACACATTTTGGGTGAGATTTGAAAAATGACAGCTGTACTACTCATAAGAAGGTGGTAAAAATGCAATGTTGAAAATCTGGAGTGAAAATATTGAAAATTCGTGAACTTACAAGTGTGCGTAGGAACTGTACAACGACGTCAGAAACAGTCAGTTTTGGAATTTTCACCAAATTTTCAACATAGCCATTTTAAGACCTTTGCTCATGAACAGTGTCACTGTGATTTTTAATTTATCTACACATTGATTTCGCACACCGACTGCGCCATTGTACTTTCGCATAGTAGGAAACACGCTTTGGGTGAGATGTGAAAAATGACAGCTGTACTACTCATAAGAAGGTGTGGCAAAATGGCAATGTTGAAAATCTGGAGTGAAAATATTGAAAATTCATGAACTTATGAGCATGCATAGGAACTGTACAACGCACGCTCATAAAACAGTCATTTTTTGGAATTTTTCCACCAAATTTTCAACATAGCCATTTTAACACCTCACCTCATGAACAGTGTCACTGTAATTTTCTTAATTTTTCCCATACATTGATCTTGCACACCGACTGCACCATTGTGCGCTACATGGGCGGAAACACGTTTTGGGTGCGATGTGAAAAATGGCAGCTGTACTACTCATAAGAAGGTGTGGTAAAATGGCAATGTTGAAAATCTGGAGTGAAAATATTGAAAATTCGTGATCTTACGAGCGTGCGTAGGAAATGCGCAACGCACGCTCGTAAAACAGTCATTTGGAGGAATTTTTTCACCAACTTTTCAACATAGCCATTTTAAGACCTCTGTTCATGAACAGTGTCACTGTGATTTTCTTAATTTTTCCCGTACATTGATCTCGCACACCGACTGCGCCATTGTGCTCTACATGGGCAGAAACATGTTTTGGGTGCAATGTGAAAAATGGCAGCTGTACTACTCATAAGAAGGTGTGGTAAAATGGCAATGTTGAAAATCTGGAGTGAAAATATTGAAATTTCGCGAACTTACGAGCCTGCGTAGGAACTGCGCAATGCATGCTCGTAAAACAGTCATTTTTTGGAATTTTGGCAGCAAATTTTCAACATGGGGTTTTGGGACCCCTTCTCATGAATGATGTCACTGTCATGGTGTTATTCAGGCCCAAAGGGTGATTTCATGCAGTGAATGCGCAGTGACTGCGAAATCACCCTTCGGGCCTGAATAAGGCCATGACAGTGACATCAATCATGAGAAGGGTCCCGAAAAACCCATGTTGAAAATTTGGTGCAAAAATTCCCAAAAATGCCTGAGATGTGCAACAAAGTTGAAACCCCCCTATCTAGCCCATTATACAGCTTACCGCATTTCTCAGTTCAGCGGTCGGCTTTGAAGAGTGCAGACGTGTTCCCAGTCCACAAGATCATCGCGCCGAGCCCTGGAGGTAAGTGGGGTGGGGTGTGTGGGAGGCTGGGTGCGCAGCGGTGGGTGCGGTTTGTGGGAGGGGGCGGGGAGACTACGAGGGGACCGTTTTTTCTTTACAGGCAAAAAAAGACGACGACGCTGGCCACGCTTGGGGTGGGCCCCAGCATGGCACAAGGACAGTTGGGGGTGTATTCAGCCGACGGGGATTGGGCACCTGTCGGCCTAAGAATTGCTTGCCACGCTGGAGTGGGCTCCCAGCGTGGCACTTACTACTGAGAGAGGGTAGGACAGTGGCGCTGATGGGGGATTGGGCACCCCCCGTCGGCTATATCATTACTTGCCATGCTGGGGTGGGCACCTAGTATGGCATTTCAGAAGGCTTTGGGGGGAGGTGGGAGGAATGCAGCACAGCCGACGGGGATTGGGCACCCCGTCGGCTATACAGTGCGTACGTGGGCATCTGTGTGTGTGTGGTGGGGGAGCTGAGCGTGAGCAGCTGATATCTTATCGCTGCTCACTCAAGCGTAGCTCCCCCTTTCAACTGTATGCCACTGCATTTTGGAGCTTGTCATAGACAGCTCCAGAATGCATTGGCTTACAGGGGCCGCACCTGCCAACACACTGACTGAATTGGAGGAGGAGGTGACACACCTCCAAAATCTCCGATGATGGCGCTATGTTTCTTGCACATGCGTGCAAGCAAACATAAAAAGGTAATGGACTAGAGGCTTGAAATCCTTAGATGAACATTGATGTTCTTCTTGAGAGAAAGGAGCAGCTTGTTGTCACACAGTACTGGAAAGTAAAGTGATCCCCCGAACATAGAAACATAGACTTTGATGACAGATAAGGACCACTTGGCCCACCCAGTCTGCCCATTTCCCTACCTATTGGATAAGCTGCAGATTCTAGTTAACCAACAGCCTACTTCCTGCAACCCCCACTATAATTGCCTTATGTCTGTCCCATGCATGATTGAATTCCCCCACTGTTTTAGACCCCACAACCTCTCCAGGAAGGTGGTTCCATGCGTCCACCACTCTCTCCGTGAAAAATAATTTCCTCACATTACCCCTGAGCCATCCCCTCTCTAACTTTAAATTGTGACCCCTCGTTCTTACACATCTCTTTTTCTGAAAGATGCTACCCTCATGGATAACAAGCATTTGTCAATGCTGAATGTTTGCTTGCTGGCATTGGCAATGGTAGTGTAGAAGTTCCAGAGCTGCATAATAGGAATGGCAGTGAAGTATTGAACTGAAGCCAACCCCACCACCACCCTGCAAAGACTGACAGGCACTGGGGTGTGCCTTTGGGTCATCAGACATAACGGCCACACCATTTCCCCACACCCCACCCTGCAGACACTGACAAGTGTCACTGTGTGCCTTGGGGTCTTTGGCTCTTATGCGCACCCCATTCCATCAGGAAATATGGTGAGATGGGTGCAGTATAGGAGAATGTGGTGAAGTTTGGGGCCGAAGAGTCCAAGGCATACCTTGATGCCTCTCACTGGCTGCAGGGTGTGGAATGGTATGAGCATTACAGGCAAGAATCCCAAGTCACAACCCTGATGCCTGTCATTCTCTACAGGGTGGGGCATTATGGTTGGAAACCCTAATACCTCAGGCGTTCATTGGTATTTTCACTCCAAATTTTCAACATTTTTTTTGTGACCCCACCTCATGAACAGTGGCAATATCAGTTTGTATGCCGAAAGCTGCTTATGCACAGTGACTATGGCATTTAGTACCACAGGTGCAAAAACATTCCGGACAGGATGTAAAAAATGGCTGCTGTACTGTTCATGGGGAGGTGTAAAAAATGGCAATGTTGCAAATCTGCAGTAAAAATATTAAAAAAACTCAAGTCACGTGCGTGCATAGAAACTGTGCAACGCACACCCGTAGTGTAATTAGTTTGGGGATTTTTTACAGCAGATTGTCAACACAGGCATTTTGGGTCCTCCGATCATGAACAGTGTCACTGTGATTTTCTTTATCTGTCCCGAACAATGATTTCCCGCAGCGGCCATGTATCTCTGCGCTGAAAGTGTGAAAACACATTTCGGCCATGATGTGAAAAATGACAGCTGTACTCTTCATAAGGAAGTGTGAAAAAATGCCACTGGTGAAAATCTGCACTGAAAATATTACAAAGTCATGAACTTACGAGGGTGCATGGAAACTGCGCAATGCTCACTCGTAACACAGTCATTTTATGGACTTTTGTCACCAAATTTTCAACATAGCCATTTTAAGAACTCTGCTCATGAACAGTGCAACTGATTTTCTTAATCTGTCCCAAACATTACTTTCTCACACCGACTGCACCATTGTGTGCTACATGTGCGAAAACACATTTTGGGCGACATGTGAAAAATGGCAGCTGTACTGTTCATAAGGAAGTGTAATGAAATGGCAAGGTTGAAAATCTGGAGTGAAAATATTGAAAATTTGCAAACTTATGAGCATGCATAGGAACTGCGCAATGCACGCTCGTAAAAGTCATTTTTAGGAATTTTTTCACCAAATTTTCAACATAGCCATTTTAAGACCTCTGCTCATGAACAGTGTCACTGTGATTTTCTTAATGTGTCCCATACATTGATTTTGCACTATTTGCGCCGTTGTGCGCTGTAGGTGGAAACATGTTTTGGGCAAGATGTGACAAATGACAGCTGTACTGCTCATAAGGAAGTGTAATAAAATGGCAATGTTGAAAATCTGGATTGAAAATATAGAAAATTCACAAACTTACGAGAGTGCATAGAAACTGTGCAACGCACGCTCGTAAAACAGTCATTTGTAGGAATTTTTTCACCAAATTTTCAACATAGCCATTTTAAGACCTCTGCTCATGAATAGTGCCACTGTGATTATCTTAATGTGTCCCATACATTGATTTCACACACTGACTGCGCCATTGTGTGCTACATGGGCGGAAACACATTTTGGGCAAGACGTTAAAAATGAGAGTTGTACTGCTCATAAGGAGGTGTAGTAAAATGGCAATTTTGAAAATCTGGAGTGAAAATATTGAAAATTTGTGAACTTATGAGCGTGCGTAGGAACTGCACAACGCACGCCCGTAAAACAGTCATTTTTAGGAATTTTTCCACCAAATTTTCAACATAGGCTTTTTGAGAGCCCACCTTATGAACAGTTGCAGTGTCTTTTCATTACTTGGTCCTGAAAGATGATTTTGCGCAGTGACTGCGAAATCACCCTTTGGGCCTGATTAACGCCATGACAGTGACAGCACTCATGAGAAGGGGTCCCAAAAACCCCATGTTGAAAATTTGGTGCCAAAATTCAAAAATATGCCTGAGATATGCAGCAAAGTTAAAAAACCCTATCTATCCCATTATATAGCTTGTCGTCATATCTTATTGCTGCTTACTGAAGCTAGCTCCCCCTTTCCACTGTACTCCACTGCATTTTGGAGCTGTCATAGACAGCTCGAGCAGGCATTAGAGAACTGAGGCCACACCTGCAATCACACTGCCTGAATTGGAAGAGGGCTGCTACACCTCCGAAAACTCAGATGGTAGCACTATGTTTCTTGCACATGCGTGCAAGCAAACATAAAAATGACATTGTACAATGCAGTGGCAGAGTCGTAAAATGTATTATAAATGCCACAAGAAAGTAGGGTACAAGGCACACAGGCATCATACTTATAGATTCAGGCCCGGATATTCAAACTGCGCCATTCTGAGGCGCAAGCCCTTGCGCTGCTCAAAATAGTTGCGGCAAGAGGGTGAAGCCGCATGACATTCAAAGGAGTTGCTTATTGAGCAACTCCTTCGAATATCACCCCCAGCCACAGCCACTGTGCATGGCGCAGTGAACTTGTGCCACCGCAAGTTGTCGAGTTGAGCATTAAACTGCGGTGGCGCGAGTACCGATAGCCATGCGCAAATTTCCGATATTCAAGGTGACATGCAAATGGGGCCATAATTCATGCAAGGCGAGGGGGCCATTTGCATCTGATTATGGCCCCATTTGCATGCCATTAGCATGTAGGTGCGCTGATCCCGAGGACTTGCGCCTGGCGCGCCCTGCCAGGCAGCAGCCGCCGGGACCGACGCAGCCCGATCGTGGCAGAATATGAACAACCTCGCTTAAATATTTTGTCGGTCCGCTGGCAGAATGTGATTTCAGTGCCTGACTGCAGGCAGAATGAAGTTCCCCAACCCTATATTCCCTGGTGGTCCAGTGGCCCGGACGCTGGGTGATGTTAGTGACAACCCCCCAAACGCTCCTGGTGTCTAGTGTCTCTCACCCTTACTTCATTCATTTGTCCACCGCTTCTCGGCGGCAGTAGCTTCTGTCAGCTGTCGCCGCCGCCGCTGATGACTGTTCCGGTTTGACGTTGCGTTAGATTAGAGCCACGGGCGCGTAGCTCCTTATATCGCATGACAGTCCAGACGGTGAACCATGTTCATTCACAAATCTGGATCATTAGCGGGCTGCACACCCATTGGCTCTCAGCTTTGCACCAATGGGCGGCAGCCCCACCGACAGTCAGTCGGGCGGGTGGCGGGCGGCAGGCGGGTGGATGCTGCTGCTCGCCGCCGCTGTGGGGAGCGGGTGGTGGGGCTTCGTGGTTGGGTGACACTAGACACCAGGAAGATGTTTGAGGAGGGTTGTCATTGACATTCTGCCCGTGATCGGGCATTACGGTCCACTGGACCACCAGGAGATATTCGGTTGGGGGGTCTTTTACATTCTGCCCGCGATCGGGCACTGGGGGTTGTTTCACGCTCTGCCCGCGATCGGCATTGGAGATGTTTTGGGGTTGTAGTATACATACTCGCCCACGATCGGCATTGGGAGATGTTTGGTGTGGTTGTTTATTATACATACTGCCCGTGATTGGGCACTGGGGGTTGAGATACATTCTGCCCGCGATCGGGCACTGGGGGGTTGTCAGTATACATTCTGCCCATGATCGGGCACTGGGGGTTTAGTATACAATCTGCCCGCGATCCGCATTAGGGAGATGTTTGGGCGGGGGTTCTTTTCACGCTCTGCCCGCAATCGGGCTGGTGGGGGCATAGGATTGAGTTGGGCCAGCCACGGGTGGCAGCTGCTGTGTTGCACCCTGCAATACAGCAGCTCACCTGTGGGTGGCCCTCAACTTGATCCTTTTTTGGCTCAAAGTTGTGCAGGCGCAGGTTGGAGGTTGCGCCTGCACAACTCTGCACAACCCGACTGAATATCGGGTTGTGCAGTTTATGCATGGTTCCTCCCCCTCCTGTTGAGCATGCATTCATTTGCATTGCGCTGTTGCTCAGTCTGTTTTCAGTGGCGCAACTGCCTCCTGCTGAATATCGCAGAATGGCGCAATGTAGGACTTGCGCATGCGCAACCCTGTTGCGCATGGCGCAACCCTTTTGAATATCTGGGCCTCAGTCTTTTTCCTATATTGTAACTATAATTTTGTAAAGGATTGTTGCTATGATATTTTCTTCCTCAGGTCAAAATAAAATCTGTGCACTGAAACCAGCGTGCTGAAATATTCAAATATTCTGTTGTGTGTGTGTGTGTATGTATGTATGTGCGTGCATTGTTGATGTGGATAGGGGTGCATTTTGTATATTTAAAAACAACCAGCTAAAACTAACTATGTGTATCATTCTAAAACATGTCACATCAATATCAGGCCAATGCAAACACAGCTAACATGAAGAGAAGTATTTGGGTTGGAACAGGAACGACTGCAAAATATAAGCAGTCATTTAAATTGTGTACTTCTTGGTCTTGTAGTACAGTTATTATTTACATCACCAAAATTACCCCTGCCAGACCCATACATATATAAAGAACATTGTTAGCAATTACTAAAAGTCAAAAATCAAAAAGTTTACAAAATCAGTTATACACAAAGCTTTAAGTACAAAATTCAAGGCAGAAAAGATGGGGCCAGATATTCAAAACATTACGCAGTACACAAACCGTTTTGCACAGGAATAGTGCCAATTTAGCATTGGTCTGGTATATTCAAAAGGGCAAATAGCGTGTAGAAACAGATGTAGCGCGGGGCAAAACAATAATGTATGCATGGGGCAAAGTGAGGGGGCAGGAACGTGCATACAGGCGCAACGAGATATTCAAAGGGATAGCGCCACACAAGGTCGCATTGTGCGACTCATAGTGTGGTGCTGCCTATCACCTATGAAAGGCAGACCTTATCCCAGGACAGTCCACATGGGGGGGGGGAGTGGCCAGAGCAGGAAGTCACTATGGCAATATTCAACAGTACAGTGCTGCCGCATCTAATGGTGGACATAGTGGAGGAGGAAGAGAGGGAGCAGGCCCAACCAGGCCCACAATGCAGGCCAAGGAGGAGATATGCTGCACACAGGTGGTACCGGACCAGAGTCTCCTTTGAGACCCTGCCAGATGAGCACATAACTGGCCAGTACAGGATGAACAGGGGAATGTTGAGGCAGTTATGCAAACTCCAGCATCAGCAGCTGCAGCCTAATGCCAGACACAGCCATGCCATGACAGTGGAAAAAGAAGGTGGTGGCAGCGATGTGATTCCTAGCCACTGGGACATTTCAGTGCCCAATGGGGGACAGCATAGAGGTATCACAGTCTGCCACCTCGCACCTCCTGACCCTGTTCCTAGATGCTTTCCTGCCACATGCTGGTGAATTCATCACTTTCCTCAGCACGGCTGCTGAGCGCAGAGAAACCATGCGACAATTCTATCGAGTTGCACACCTATGTGCTGTACTTGGTGTCATTGACTGCACACATGTTCCCTCCGTGCACCACCTGGCGATGGCAGTGACATATACATGAACAGGAAGGGGTATCACTCTATCAATTGCCAGGTGGTGTGCTGTGCGATGGGGCACTTCACCAATGTTTTTGCACAGTGCTTCGGCAGTGCCCACGATACCGTTATATGGCACCAATCAAGGTTGTGCTAGGCCTTCAAGGAGGGCAGGATAACCAGTGGGCACACTGCCGGTGAGTATGTGCAGCCATGACATGCAAACACCACAGTGGGAGCAGGGACAGGCATGGGTGGTCAGGGTTGAGATTGGGACAGGGGGCAGTGGGACAGCACTACAGGTGATGCACAGCTGCAATGGGAAGACAGCAGAATAGCAACACTAACATGTGCACATCTCTCCACAGGGGACAGTGCCTATCTCCTGAGACCCTGGCTGCTCACACCAGTACCCCGCCCAGCCACAGTGTCCGAAGAGAGGTACAATGAGGCACACGCCGCAACCTGGAACATCATAGAGAGGGTCTTTGGCATGCAAAATATGTGGTTCCGTAGCATAGACCAGTCAGGCATTGTCCTACAATGCAGGCCTCAGAAGGTATGCCTTATAATCCTAGCCTGTTGCATGCTACACAACATGGTGCTGAACCATGATATATATGCACCTGAACCTGAGGGACAGTGAACCAGAGCCAGAGATCAGGGGTATAATAGAGCAACTCGAGAGGAGAGATCATTGTATGGCATGCAGGACCTAGGAGCACAGGAATGGCATCATTGAGATGCTAGCCCAGATGGGACAGTGAGTGAACACAACACAGACAACAAACTTGTCATGAACAGTGCCTTTAATATGTGTGCATACCCAGTACTGCGTAGACAGTGAACCACTCTGGTGCAACACACACTGGAAGTGTGAACAAGTGACATGGATATCTGTCTAGTGCGCAGTCCATGTCACACATGTGAGCATAGTGGACAGCTATGGTGGGTGCATGTGGTGTTGGGCGGGAGGGCCTTGTTGTGTACCATGGGATGTGGAGGGGTGTGTGTGGGCAGGGAACTATGTGTGTGCATGTGTGTGTGTGCACGCGTGAAACAAAGGCACACTGTGCATGACTGTGGTGCCTATCTGTGATGCCTGTCACCATGCACATGACACACCCCTTCCGTGCATGACCCAGAGCTTGGTGTGATTTGAACAGATGACATGGGTGGTGAGGACTGCAGCGACGACTGGAGAGTGGTATGCCTGCAGCCTCAACGTGCTGTAGACCCAGCCAAGGTGGGTGGTTGCCCATGATGCCATGATTGGCCAGTGGAGGACTGGGATGTGGGTATGGTGGAGCCTGTGCCCACACCACATGCACAGAACACATCAAGGGGGGGAGGCAGTGATAAGCAGCAGGGAATTCCCAGCCTCCCCTTACATAACATGGTACTAAATGAGGAAAAGACCTAGTCAGAAAGGTCAGTGGCAGATGTTGCTACAAGAGGTAAAGCCATCAAACCATGGAGAACAATGAGTACCAATGCCCGTAGTCTGGGTTAAAAGCTTCCTGAATTAGTGGCCTTGATGGAGGAGGAACATCTGGATATCATGTCAGTCACCGAAACATGGTACATACAGGACCATGACTGGGATGTAAACATACCAGGATACACTGTCTACAGGAGGGACGGGGGGGTAAAAGAGGAGGAGGAGTAGCTCTCTACATAAGGGAAGGAATCAAAGCAACAGAACAAAATGGTAAACAGGGAGGAGAGGAAGCCCTGTGGGTCAATTTGGAGACAGGCAATGGCACCACAATCTGCACAGGGGTTGTATAGAGACTCCCCTCTCAGGGGGAGGAAATGGACAAGGAAATGATAGAAAGTATACTCAGAATGGCAGAAAAAGGGGAGATATTGCTGATGAGTGATCTGAATATGCCAGATGTTAACTGGAGTGCAGTTGCAGCAGCCACTTCTAAGAGTGGGGTTATTCTAGATGCTCTACAGCGGCATGCCTAAGACAACTAGTATTGGAACCCACTCGAGAGGGAGCAATCTTAGACCTGGTATTCTCAAATGGAGATGGAGAGAGGATCACAGATGTAGAAGTGGGTAGCTATCTGGGAACTAGCAACCATCGAATAGTATAGTTCATGATAAACACAGCAGTAGAGCTGCTTCATACAAAGGCAAAAGTATCGGACTTTAAGAGGGCTGACTTTGTTAAATGGGTGAGTGCCTAAGGATGGGCAAGAAGCAGGGTGGAAGAACAATGGGGAATAATCAAAACTGCCATCACAGAGGTAACGAGCCTTTGTGTGAAGCAAATAAACAAAACAAAATGATGCAAGAAACCACTATGGTTCTCAAAGAAGGTGGCAGGGAAGATTCAAGAGAAAAAGAAAGCATTTAGGAAGTACAAGGAATTGCAGAAGGAGCAGGACAGAGAATTGTATCAGTTAAAGCAAAAGGAAGCTGGGAAGGCAGTCAGAACAGCAAAGGCTCAAACCTAGGAAAAGATAGCCAACTCAGTTAAGAAAGGGGATACAACCTTTTATAGTTACATCAGAGAGAGAAGGAAGATCAAGGGAGGGATAGTGAGGCTTAATAAAGGGAAGGGGGATGGGCAGAGGGTGACTGTGAAAAGGCAGAGATACTAAACAAATATTTTTGTTCAGTATTCACAAATGAAGAGGGGGAGGTACCTAAACCAAACAATAGGAACACTCTGGATACAGGAGTTGATACCAGCTCACTTACAGGAGAAAGGGTTCTGAAGGAACACTTAAAACTGGGGTTGGACAAAGCAATGGGGCCTGATGGGATTCATCTCAGAATTCTAAAAGAACTAAGCATAGAACTAGTGACACCACTGACTACCCTCTTTAACAAATCATGGGAGGATGGGGTGGTACCTGAGGACTGGAGGAGGGCAAATGTGATTCCACTTCACAAAAGTGGGAGCAGGGCAGAAGCAGTAAACTACAGACCTGTTATTTTAACCTCAGTGATAGGGGAAAATGGTGGAATCACTTCTGAAGGAAAGAATTGTTGAGTGCCTAGAGGCCAGAGGGGCACAGGACCCAAGGCAGCATGGATTCACAGCAGGAAGGTCATGTCAGACGAATCTAGTTGATTTCTTTGACTGGGTGACCAAAGAAGTAGATCAGAGATGGGCTGTGGACATGGTCTACCTAGAATTTAGCAAGGCATTTGACACAGTCCCACACAAAAGATTAATATACAAGTTATCCAATCTGGGAGTGGATCCCAAGATGGTAGCCTGGGTAAAGAATTGGCTGGAGAACAGGGCACAGAGGGTAACAGTAAATGGAGTCAACTCTGAAGAAAGGGGGGTTACTAGTGGGGTACCACAGGGCTCAGTACTAGGACTGGTCCTCTTCAATGTCTTTATATGTGACATTGCAGAGGGACTGGAAGGAAAAGTATGTCTCCTTGCAGATGACACAAAGATCTGCAACAGAGTTGATGCACAAGGTGGGGTGGAAAGGATGAGAAAGGACATGGCAAGGTTGGAAGAAAAGCACAGATGGCTGTTTGGAGAATTTAGGTAGGGAGCCCTGCCACGATGACAGGTGTGGGAATCTATTGCCCATCACCTGATGGCCAGAACAGGTATACCACGTGATGGGGAGATGTGCCACCACAAATATGCGGACCTGCAGTGCAGACAGTGGCAACAGCTGCAATGCTACCGGCAGATGGTGTGTGATGGGATAGTGCCTGCAGATAGGGTGAAGAAACTCCAAGACCACACACAGGTGTGCACCTGCACAGATGTATATGTGTGTGTGTGTGTGTGTGTGTGTGTGTGTGTGTGTGTGTGCACGCACCTCAGGGGTGCCTGTGTGATGGGGGTGTGCCTGGGCATGTCTGTGCATGTGTCCCCTTACCCGGACCTGCCAAGGGGGCTCTTATGGATTGCCTGATACCTTGGGTACCTTTGTTGGCACTGTGTGGCAGGGTGTCTGGCTGGGGGGGAGCCCAGTGGTCATAATGGCTCCAGAGGTTCTGCAGTGCTAGACATGCTGTGGTGCCTCTTGGTGTGTTCCTGGCCATTGCCATGCACTTCTGTTGTGCACCTCCAACACACATGATCCCCGACTCAATCTGCTGTGGTTGGAACTGCTGGCAGGGGGGCTGACTGCATCAGTGATGTGCTGTTGACCCCAGTGGACTGTGGGAGGGCTGGTGCCTAGGTGCATGGGACACCTCCTCTGCCATGGGTTTGCCATGTCACTGTCCACCTGCATATGTCAATGGCCCACAGCACTATTGCCATGCTAACATGCCCTGTGTGCACAGTGCCCATGCAATGGGACATAGTGGCATCACCTGTCCAGGGCAGGTAATGCCATGGGTGACACAGTGTGCCTGAAGAGGGGGGAGGGCTCATGTGCATGTGCTGTGCCACACCACCAGTAGCTGGGGGGGGTTGTGGGATACCCTGTGTACCATGGTCACTGCAGTGTCATGCCCTGGGGGATCATGTTATGGTAATGTTGCTGTACCCTGTTCCCACTGCAGAGTGCACCGAGCAGACCAGCACAGGGAATGCAGGCCAGGAGGGTTCCCAGGCAACAGACAGGGACAGGTGAGTTTGCCGCCCATGCTGCAGGTGGCAGAGCAGAGCAGCACCGATGACTGAAAACTATTGCATGAGTACACTGTTTGTCTTCATACTGTAATGGCTGATCATGGATGGGTCTCTCCATGGGCTGCCAGTGCTTGTGCAACCAAGTGCACTGCTGTGTGCATGGTACCAAGGCATGTGCACCATGGTACTGTGTTGCCCACCGGTGTGGCAGGGTATGGCTGATGTCTGGTGGGCAGCTGCTGTACACTGTGGCTGCGGGGAAGGGGGCTGTGTGGGGCCTATGTGCTTCATGGGCCTGTGCTGCTGTGCTCATCTGGCATTGCTGTTACCATTTATAGCCTAGCTTGCCTGTTCTGCTTTTCACATGGCATGTGTGTGTCTCAGTACCATGTCTAGGGTTGCCGATGTACTGCATGGCATGTTCTAGGTGCATGCCACTGTTGTGCACACTGTACAGTACAGGGGTTTTGCGGGGTGGCATCTAGACAGCCTCTCCCTGCTGGTGTGTGTGCCATGCAGTATGGCCACTGATCTGGCGGGGGGCCTTGGCACGGGCTGGGCAGCAAACAGACACTGTGCCTGCATTGGGGCAGTCTGGTGCCCTAGTGCTGTCCCAGCATGTGCCATTCTGCCCGTCATGTCTGCCTGTTGCATATGGCTGTGGCAGGGGTTCACTGTTCCCCACCTTGCTGCTGTTCCACTGTTCCTGCTGTGTCTGGTATATACACACCGGTCATGCTTGGGTGGTGCATGGATTGGTGGCATGGTGTGCAGTGGTTCCGCTCCTGCAGCTGTTGTTGTGCCCACCAGTGGGGGGGCACCTGCCATGCCATGGCCGCATGTGAGACACTGTACTGGGCATGTGTTCAGCCCAGTGCTATCCTGCCACTGGTGGACCATGGCCTGTGGATGTGTGCACCATGGGTGTGGCCATGCATGTCTGCCTTGTGCATGCAGCTGCAGTGGGTGGTGGCACCACCACATGCCTTGCTATGCTAACATACAGGCTGCATGCCATTGTACTGTGTTGTTGCTGTGCCCATTTCTCTGGTGGTTGTGCTCTACATTGTATTACATAGCTTTTCCTATGGACAGCATGTCCCAATGTGTGTCATCCCCTGTGTTTGTCGTGACATGACAGACTGTCGGTGACATCTCAGGGACTGGCTGTCTGGCAGCACTGTATCACTGTGTACGATGCTAGGTTCGGTGGTGTCCATTATGCTGTGGTGTTGTCGGTGGCCTTCCACACATATCTGTGTCCATTGGGTTGGTGCTTTCTGCCTGTGTCATCCTGCCCTGTCCTGCAGGCACCAGTCAGGTGTGCATTCCATTGTGTTCCGTATCGCCACATGAGCATGGTTGTTGGGACATGCTGTCCATCCCTGGGTTGCTACCTGGGGTGCACTGTCCTCCTTGCCGGTATCCCATCCTCATGTGCTCCCTCTTACTCCTGTAGACCCATAGCATTCCTCATTGTGGCCAACACGGCCAGAGGAGTAGGGAGTAGAAGGAGAACAACAACCTCCTGTGCAGGATTGTGCAGCAGCAGCAAACACTGATTGAGCAGCAGGCAGTGTTGATTTCAGAGACCAGGAGGGTGGCAGCTATCCTGGAGGCATGACTGCCGGACCCATCCAGTATTCAGTCATAGGACTGTTTCCTTTTTGTTTGCCTTATCCTCTCCCCCCTTTGGGACTGCTTGTTTTGTTGCTGCCTTCTGTTCCTTTTTAGATTTTTGTGTCCCTTTTCCCTTTCCTTCCATTTTCATTACATTGTTTTGTACTAGTGGTTGTAGTAATCTTTGTCATAGCTTTAATAGTTGTTGATGAGGTATCAGTTGTAGTAGTGCTAGTATTGATAGTGTTAGTAGTATATTGTACCTGTAGTAGTATTAGTTGTAGTATTAGTAGTAGATAGCAGTAGTAGTAGTATTAGTTGTATTAATAGTAGTAGTAAATAGTAGCAGTAGTAGTATTAGTTGTATTGTAGTAGTAGCAGTAGATAGTAGCAGTAGTAGTATTAGTAGTCAATATTAGCAGTAATAGATTTATCAGTAGTAGTAGTAAATAGTAGCAGTAGTAGTATTAGTTGTATTGTAGTAGTAGCAGTAATAGTATTAGTTGTAGTAATAGTAGTCAATATTAGCAGTATTAGTAGTAGTAGTAAATAGTAGCAGTAGTAGTATTAGTTGTATTGTAGTAGTAGTAAATAGTAGCAGTAGTAGTATTAGTTGTATTGTAGTAGTAGCAGTAGATAGTAGCAGTAGTAGTATTAGTTGTAGTAATAGTAGTCAATATTAGCAGTATTAGTAGTAGTAAATAGTAGCAGTAGTAGTATTAGTTGTAGTAGTAGTCAATATTAGCAGTAATAGTATTAGTAGTAGTAGTAAATAGTAGCAGTAGTAGTATTAGTTGTAGTACTAGTGGTAGCAGTAGTTGCAGTAGCAGCAGTTGTAGTAATAGTAGTAGTAGTGGTTTTGCTGTTCCTGTCATTACTGTTTGTTGTATATTTTGCTGTTCTTATTGCTTTTCTGTTGTTATTACTGTTGCCTTTATTTCCTAATTGTTACATAATACATTCCACTTTCATGATTTAACTGTGTCGGGTGTCGTTTCTGGGTGCATGGGGTTTTTAATGGGTTTGTACTGTGCTTTGGTTTTCATTTATGTATCCTGGGTGTTATTGGGCATTGCCATGGCTGTGTGTGTGTCATACTCTGGGTTCTGCACTGCTGCCTGCTCTTGGGATCACATTCCGGGCTGTACTTCTTTGCGTGTGTTACAGGAGATAGCAGCCTCACCTCTGCTCTGTGTTCCTGTTGGTGTTTGGACTGCCTAACTGGGTGCTATCTTCAGAGCTGTCTTATTTGGTATATTCAGTGCTGTCATATTTTCTATATTCAGTGCTGTCATATTTGCTTTATTCAGTGTTGTCTTACTTCCTGGGCTATTTAACCCTACACTCCCAGCCTGGTTTGCCTGGCTTCCTTTGCATGCTATATTCAATGGTTTAGCACTGGGCCATTCCTTTTGAATATAGTGGGCTATTGGTTCTGGGCTAATTTAGCATGCCAGGCAGTGCTAATTTAGCCCCGGGGCAAAGTTTTGACTATCTGGCGCATAATCTGTAAATATTCAGATAAGTTGGGGGGCATTAAGCAAAACATTAACTAATGACCGTATATCCTGTAACCTGCCTAGTGGACAAAGGGTTGAGGTCTGGCTATCTACATTCCCTAAATGCCAATAGTTAAAACTTTTATCAAACAAAGAATGAAATACTTATTGCCTTAAACTAAATATCAAAGGTTCAATACCTAAAAATGAAATCAACTAACATTGTCATGGGCTAGAGCCTAATAACATCAAATAATGCAAAAAGCTAATGCCTCATTGCCATTAAAGGACCCAAGATAGGGGAGAGTGTATGAATCATGGAAACATTAATTTTATTTAAAATCAATAATGTTCCTCTGAAATGTTCTGAATTAGGTGTGTACAACTATTTTCGTTTTTGGATACCTGATAAGCACAACAGTTTCCGCAGGTACTGCAAGAAACTGTGCAATGCAATGGCAGTTAATCCCTTTTGCAGGAAACTATGACATTGCGTATGATCCAGGTAAACACATATTCAGCACCCCAGATACTCAGCTTTTCATAATTCTAACTCAGTTGAATTTCAAGAAAATAAAAAAAAATGAAAACCATCTATCCCCCACCAGGTGTGATAAGCTAGTCCCTTGGTCACCCTTTCCCCCAGTCCAGTCATTTCAGACCCATTTGAGACCCTCCAAACTGCAAATCAGAGATCCCAATAGGTGTGAGTGACAGTCTGAACATGCTCGACATATGTAAAACAAAGAAACCATGCTGCACTATGCCCATTTGGTAGACTTAAAATAGATGCTCACACAACATAAGAAAAGTGAATAAAGTGATGGTGACTTATTGGAGTTGCCGTGAACAACTCACAGTTCCTCCCAGGAGCTTCAGCTCAAACATATGCTTCATCAGGGGCAGTTCCCAAGAGACAGAGTAACTTCATGCACCTTTATTAAGTTGTATGAGCATTTATTTTAATCTACTGAACAAGAATAGCATGCCACAATTTCATATACTGTTATGTGGGCAATGCAATTAGCGTGTCGCAATTAGGGCACCACAACCAGTTCACCTATCATGCTGGTGAACTGTATTTTACAGCACTCACAGGGATGGCACTGTCTGGGTATTGCACTCCTTGCCACATACACCTCCAACTTGGAGGTGATTATATTAAAGTACAGGAGGTATAGGGTGCACAGTCCCCCACAAACAACCAGAACATTCCCCAGGGCATTGGGTGTGATGGGAGTTGGGCTGCACAATTGCCGGGTATGATGTTTGCCATTGACATTGTGCTGGCACCCTAATGAGGGTTGTGTCTTTCCTTGTCGCCACGACATGGTGGAAACCCATAATTTCACACCCTCCACCCTCTTTTCTGTCCTCCCATGTACTGATTGAAAAAAAATGCTGGCTCTTGAGACTGTTCCAGGAGCCAACGTGGTTTTATCAGTTGCCAATATCTAGCCCATCCCCTCCTAGTCCCTGACTGGCCATTTATTGAATGTTGGTTCCCCTTCTAACCTTGATTCATGATTTGGGGGGAATAGTAGTCAAAGTATGAAAGCCCAGTTGTCCCCCCCCAACCTGCAATGTGCCTTTACCCAGCTAATACAGTCTATCATATGACTGTATTATTGTGCAGTGCACCTGACTTGGAGGGATGGGACAGGGTACTATGCATCACTGCTAATGTTAGGTAGACTATACCACTCCACTCTCCCTTCCTGGTTATGCTAAATGATGTGCAAACCACTCTCATCCTTTTCCTGGCATTCTAAAGACAGCAGACAGCTTTACTGAGAACCCAGTGTGGGCCTGGTTTGGGATGAGGGTCCACTGACAATCTGGTGCTTTAAGGATTATTACTGTTGCCTCTCCCCATCAATGGTCAGAAGAGGGAGGGCCTCAGTATATGTGACATATTAGGGCCAGGAGCAAGTTGGGCTTGGGAAGAAGATGTCCTTAAAAGACACTGTCAGGAGCTGGAACAATGTCTGCTCACCTTAATCTTTTTTTAAAACATGTTAATGGGAGGATGGAGGAGGGCAGCAGAAGTCGTAATTGCATTGACAGCATCCACGTCACGATTTCTGTAAGGACTTTGAGCATTCTTAGCAGTTGTTTGATCAGGGTTGGCTGTCTTCACCTCCACGTTTAATAATACTCTACAAAAGCAAAATATAGGAACAGCTATTTATAAAAAATGTGATTATGCTCTCATCTGTCATTGAGGCAGACAGGGTAAGTGAAGTTTTTGGGGCATCCTGCCCTACAATACTATATGTATTTTTTATCTTTCATCCCAGTCAGACTGGCCCTCTTCTACAAGTCACCCATGCATCCTGCAGGGCTTACCTGTCCATGTCTGCCCCCATGTCTTGCCCCCTAGCAGGGTCACTTGGGTTCCCCAACCCCTGCCATCAAATAGGATCTGGTTCACCGGGCAGGACTGGGATAGCCAGGTGTGGGGCCTGCAGTTGACCAGTGCCATTCTACCTGCTCAGAGTTTCTGTGTTCTCCACAGGAGGTACAGATATGCAGTGTCTTTGTGATACACATCACATGTTGATAGGCAGTGCACCTCCGTACACTTTCTGTGGACCCATACTCTAGCCATCACCAGAGGTCAGGCATATGCTGGGTTCCATGTCCCCCCACTCCCAGAGGACAAGAGCAGTCCCTTGGATGCTTGATCCGCCTAGCCCAGCTGACCCTCTGATGCCCCAAGTTCACTTTCATATCCGGATCATCAGCATGCAAGTGGTAGCATTACCACTGTGTAGGCAGGCTGACCCCAACAGTACTATTGCTGGTCACCTTTAAGGCTTCACATGAGTGTCTTCTACACGGGGATCTAAATATGGACTGGAATCCTTCCTCTTATTCTCCTCTGCTACATAATTTAATCTTTTTTTCCTATATATATATTTTAATTGTTTTGACCCCATTTTTCTCCTGTACCTGGGACCCCGGCAGACACGTACGTATGCATGCGTGGAGGTGCATGCACACACACACACTGGGCACCGGTTCAGCCCTTTCTGCCCCACCCCTTGATATCTCTGCCACCCCCACCTGCCTACGCTTCCCATACAACCTCCACCCGGTGGGAACAGAACTACAGGGAGTGTGGGCAACCACCCTTGGGAGGGAAGAGCTGCCTAGCAGCTGCTTCATCCCACTCCGTCCCCCCATGCCAGCTCCCTGACAACCCGAGGTAGTTCCCAAGCCAGGGTCACCAGGGTAGCCCAAGGTAAGGCATCCGACACCTCAGCCCTCAGCGCCACTAGGCCAGCACATAATTTGATCTTTAACCTGGGACTAAAGATACTTATTGAGAGCCCAACCAGAATAAAGCTTTAAAACTTAGCTTCATCTTCAACACTTGATATCATTTCTACTGCTAAACTGGAGTTCTTTTATGGTTTATTGACTGATTCCTTCAGGTTATATGTTTCTCTTTCAATATTATGCTGTTTTACTACTTCTCTCTTCAATAACTCATTTTTTATGTCTCAGTACTTTCAGCCTTTGGTTAAAAAAAAACAAAACAAAAAAAAACTGTTTCTGTCAGGGTTGGACTGGGGTACAGGGGGCCCACCAGGAAAGTTGATAAAGGGGCCCACCTGGAAAATCAATAGATGAGGGCACAGTGTGACACACTCATATCGATATTCTATTTTGATTTGATACACTAGATCTGTGTTTGCATCTTATATTTAGTTGCAGTGCCCAAAATACCCCATTTAATTAGAAAATGAATGATAAATGCAATGATTTTCAGAGTTCAGAAGGTGGGCAGGTACTCAACAGAGGGGACCCACTCGGAAATTTACAGGTATCCTGATGGACCAGTATGACTCTGCTTTTTGTCTCTCGGCATCTGTTGTGTTTCTCTCTCTCTCTCTCTTTCTGTTTCTCTCCCTCTCTCTCTCTCTCTCATGTGTATGTCTCCAAATCCCTTGTATAATGCTGAAGCAGCACAGGTGGGTTTTAGCTCAGTTATCAGAATCAGTAGCAACAGTCACAGCCTCTCAGACTGCTCTTAAAGAGCCCATGCACCATGGCACTGTAACTGTTTTGCAAACTATTGACTTTTATCAGAAGTACAAGTAACACCATATATAGCAGTTATAAAATGTTTTGCACTGCATCACAGTGCCAAGTAATACATTTATGTTGTTTTGTTTTCAGAGCAACTATTTTCTCTTGCAGCAGAATACAGACACTATAATAGATAAAGACTTTAACTTCATGGTTTAACATACCAGTCTGCCATAGTTTTCTTTACCAGCCATGTCATTGGAAGGGGGGGTGGTGGTGGTTCCAGGCTGCCCCTCTTTTCGTGAAGAAATATAACAATAAATCTTGGGTCATCAAAAGACAAGGCAAATTGATACTAAACATGGCTGGATGAGCACCACATCAATATGCCCAGTTCTTTAGTTTTTTGTATTACTCTAATTCACATAGAACTATGACTGGGTGATGTTTCATGGCAACCGCCACTTCATTGGGTTTAGGGTTAAAAACAACAACATTTCTAATAAGTATATTTCAATTTCAGCATAAAAAGACACTTTTGTGCACCCAAAAACCAATACTTAGCACTGCGGCACCTTCATCAATGTATTTAAAATCCCTGCTACCACTTTGTGCAATTTAAGAAGCAAATGCCTGTAATCCCAGTGATCAAAATCAGATTTCCTTACAATCAACATACTGGGCCAGATTCTAGAAGGGTTACACCTGGCGTAACTGTAGTTGCACCAAGTAGAATGGTGCATGTAGCAACTTACGCCAGCAGTTGCGACATGCGTAATTCTACAAAGTGGTCTGAGACATGTCGTGGGTCACTTGCACCAAACAGCAGTAATGCTGCATAAATCCCATGTGACATGGCACTAGGGGGTTTACTGCAGCAGCTGCACCCCATTCTAGAAGGCAGTCACAAAGTCCCCACACTGGGATTCTACAAGAACCCCCGGAGGAGAATCGGCATCGTAAGTTACACCAGCATTTAGCATATGGCCGCCCCCCCCGCCGGTCATGTAGACCCTCTGGCAAACATGCCAACATGCTGCCATCCCCCCACCTGTGCTCCAAACATCGAGTCACCAGCTGCACATGCGGCAAAAAGCCAGTCCTGGTAGTCTAGTGGCCCCCCGAACTGTACAATAATAAATAAAGGCTGGTCCCATATCACCATGTAGTCAGCGGCCCCTGATCACCATAACATACTGTACACCCATTCTCTGGTAATCCAGTGGGCCCCCACCCAGCTAGTGCAGCCACCCAGCACCCCACCCCATCCTCAGCCGGATTGGCAGCCCTTCCTCTCACCACATGGCCAGCCGCTGACTGAGTCCGTACCAGTGTGTACTGTAGATGATGTGCTCAGATATTAATATCTGAGCATGTCTACTCAGTATGCGCTGATACTGGACTCATTCGGCAGCTGGCCGTGGTGGTGTGAGGAGGGCTGTGCTAGTCACTGGTTGGGGATAGGTGGGGTGCTGGTGGGCTGTCATGGCTGGGTGGGGGGTGAGAGCCACTGGACTACCAGGGAATGGGAGTACAATATGTTGTGGTGATTGGGGGCTGCTAGACTACTAGGATATGGGACCTATTTATTTATTATTGTACAGTTTGGGGGGCAGTAGACTACCAGGGATATGAGATCACTTTATTTCTTATTGTATAGTACAGAGAGGAGGCACTAGACTACCAGGGCTACCTGGGTATCTGCCGCATTTGTAGCTGGCAATTAGGAGTCAGGGCATGGGTGGGGGGGTTGACTGCGCTGTCCTGCTATTACTCACCAGGTAAGCCCGCAGTTCAGCGTACCTGGCTGCATGTTGCAATTCACAGGACTTAGCTGTGATGACCCTGCCTCTACTAGAATAGGGCACTGGGTCATGTCGCAGGTTACGGGTGGTGCAAGTTGTGTTTAGTGGCAACTTGCGCCACCCTTCTAGAATACTGCCCACCGTGTGTATCCATACAGTCAAATCAGACAGAAAAATGCCTAATGCTGGTAAGCAGTCTTATGATGTGTAAACTTAATCTAAGGTGAATAAACAGGGGACATTCTTATCATCACTATTAATAGTTTCTTAATAAAGTCACCTGTCTGCTGTTGCGACTGCCCACCTCTGTATCTTTCCTTCATTAAAAACTGATTTACTTACACATTTTACTCCATTTCTCAGAACCATATCCCATTTTTACTATCTTATCTGTACATAAGGCTTTGTATATCATTATAAAACAAATATATGAAGACCTTTACCTTTTAAGGTTTTCACTATTTCTTGTCTTTTTATGTTTACCATGCACGCTTGAGCACAGCAATCAAACATCTTCCTATGATTATGGCTTTTGAGGGGCATAATACTGTCCCTCCAATGCAGAACAGTGCTTAATGGGCAAGTCAGTAGCAGACCAATTATCAGCCAGTCTAAATATTACAGAGTTTTAGCTTGGTGAGTGGAACCTGCGTCTACTTCAAAACAAAAAGCCGACCCAATCATGGGTTTGCTGTCTCCTTTGATGTAGCTGCTCAAAATGCTGACCTCTCCTTATCAGACTGGCTTAGGTATTTCAAGCATCCACAGACACCAGCTGTTAAAAGTAATATGTGTACGTATGTATGTGTGTCTTTCTTTCTTTCTTTCACTGTTGGAAAATGGTATTTACTCACCGGTAAAGGTGATTATCCCTGCAGCCTTTATGTTTTTACATGCCCTAGTAACGTTCATGCTATATTTTTATATTTGTAACAGCATTTATGCACTTCAGGTTGTAGCTAGCACTGCAGTATGTTTCTGGAAGACTTGGGTTGGTCCCACCTCCCCAATCCCTCACCTCACCTGCCCCTGGTCCATGATTTCCTTTATAGCAGGGGTTCTGACATCACTTCCTCAAATGAGCAAAGGATATGCACCTGTCATAGCAGAAGCAGACATTCAGGAAAGGAACAACAGTGATTGAAGAGGTGACTGCTATCTCAGTGGAAGGGAAGTAACTGCAAATCTAGGAGCTTTCATTGTTACTTCTTTGCATTGCTATTGCATTGTGGAAAGGAGGAGTAAGAGTTTGAAGAAGGTTGTGCAATAGCTACTTAAAGTCTCTTTTTGAGTTTGGATAGGAAGGTTAGGAATATAAAAAGCAGTTGCTCAATCTATCTAAACGTGTACAACAAAGGGGGTAAGGGAAATTAAGAAAATAATGTTTTGCACTGGTAGAGGAGGGAGAGGGGAGACTTGGGGGAGTGTTTGCTATCCTGCATCTGGAAGGGTGGGGGTCACTGGTGGGCAACGACAGCAATGGGTAGGGTGGTAGGCTGCAACAACTGCAGTTCATCAGTCTTTCTAAAAATTGCCTGGAGTGTGGGAGGATGTTTAGTGTGCAATCACATAGAGAAACTCTGAAAGGAGATTGAGGGTCTGCAGGAGGAACTAAGACAGGCAGGGCAGACTGGGGGTGGGTTTAGCCCAATACTGGAGGGAGGAAGAATGGGAGTTGAGGGAGGGCGATTTAAGTCAGCAGTGGTGAGGAGAGGGTCAGAAAAAGGGAAGGAGGGGCAAGGGGGCCCAGGCCAGGAAGAATGATTGCCGGGGAAACCAGGTCAGGAGACAAAAGACAAATGGAAGGAGGAGATAGGGACTTGTGAGAGGAGGTGAAGAAGTGGCAAAAGTAGTGGAGTGGAAAGGAGAGAACAGGTTACTATGAAGAGAGAGGGAGCGGGCATTTGTGAAGGGTCTTCAGAAAATGGTTTTGCACTGCTAGAGAGGAAGAAGGTGGTAGAGGGAAGTGATGAAATTAGAGGAGTAATTGATAAATGCCTTGACCAAACCAGAGCAGGGGGAAGTTCTGCTGGGAAAATTGCAACAGGGGCAAAAGGGGGAAATAATGTGCAGGAGAAAGAAGAGGAACCAGAAATGAAAGAGGGAGATGAATGGAAGCAAGCAGGGAGTAAGAGTGGTGGAATCTTAGTGCTGGGGGACTCAATACTAAGAAGAGTCAGGTGGGGTAGCAAGGGGGGGAGAGGCATAGTCACATTTGGGTGGAGGCCATGCCAGGAATGACAGCGGAAAGGGTGGGACAATCTGTTCTGAAATATGCTAGAAGTGGTAGGGACAAGCCTTATTTAATTATACATCTTGGGATGAACGACCTGGCTGACAAGACAGTAGATATAGTCCAGAGGAGGTTTGAGGAACTAGGACAATTATGTGAGGAGGCAGGAAGATCAGTAACTTTTTCTGAGATACTTCCAGTGCCCAAGGCAAGAACAACAAGAAAGCTGAGAATAAAGGAATTTAACAGATGGCTAAGAACCTGGTGTTGTGCTAAAGGTATGGGCTGTGGGGGGAGGGACCTCGGAGGACAGTAGTCTCTATGCCAAGGACAGATTACACCTGAGTGAGGAGGAAAAGAAAGTGTTGAAACAGAGGATGGATGAGTACATAGAGGAGGTAGGGAATTTAAACTAGGAGCTGGGGGTGGCAATTGGGCAAGAGACATGCAGAAATCACAGGTTGGGAAACCATATGAGCTAACCCCCCATAACAGTGACAAAGGACAAATGGCAAGTACTATTGGTGATGCTAGTAAAGGAGAGCAGGATGGGAGGGGGGGAAAAGAGTGGAAGGTGGTTACCCTTAATGCTTGGAGCCTTGGGAGGAAAACTGCAGAGAGGTGCTCATGGCAGAGGGAGAGGTGGACATTGCAACCATCACAGAAACATGGGCCACCCAATACAATGACTGGGACCTGTCTGTACCAGGGTACAGGTTATTTCATAGGGATAGGGATAGGGTGATTGGGAAAGGAGGGAGTGTGGCACTATATGTGAAGGAAGGACTGAAGTGTGTAAGGGAGGAAAGGGAGGAGGGTAGTACGGAGTCAAATTGGATGCAAATCCAGGACTCCAAGAATAGGATTCTTAGAATGGGAGTGGTGTACAGGCTGCCATCTCAGACAGAGGAGTTAGACAGGGAACTAGTGGGACAGATCAGGAGGACCTGCGAGAAGGGTAGTGTGGTGATTGTGGGGGACTTCAGTATGCCAGGAGTGGACTGGAGTACCCCAACAACCAGGAACAGAAGGGAGCAGGTTCTGCTGGATGCCTTCCAGGACAGCTTCCTGCTGCAAATGGTCAGTGAACCAACCATGTTAGGGAATACCCTTGTCCTTGTGCTGGCAAATGGGGACTTTATGACAGAACTTACAGAGGAGGAGGAACCGCTGTCAGGGAGTGACCACCACTCAGTATGGCTCACATTGGATATGTGCAAGGAAGGAGTGGAATCTGGCACAAGAGTGCTGGACTTCAGGAGGGCTGACTTTGGGAGGATGGGGGAAGTGGTAAAAGGGTACCTGGCCAGAATTCAGTCTAGTATTGACACTAACCAGAGATGGGAGCCCATAAAGCTGGGGATAGTGGAGGCAACCAAAACCTGCTGCAAGTCCCAGAGCAAGAAGGCTAGGGCTAAGAAACTGAGCTAGTTGAGCAAGGAGGTCATGGAAAAGGTAAGGAGGAAAAGAGCTGCCTTTAGGAAGCACAAGAAAACAGGGAGAGGGGAGGACAGGGTGGAGTACTTGACAGAATCGAAGGAGGTGACAAGGGCAGTAAGGGGAGCCAAGGCATCTACGGAACTCAGCCTGGCACAAGGCATTAAGAAGGGAGAGAAGGACTTGTATAGGTACATCAGGAAGAAAAGCAGCTGTAAGGACCACATAGTAGGGATTAGGAAGGAGGGGGGTTAGGTGGAAGCAGGGTGCGATAAGGCAGAAGCACTAAATGAGTACTTCTGCTCAGTATTTACTGAAGAGAAGAGGGGGGTGACACCCAAGGGGGGAGAAATGGCAGAAACAGGGAGGGAGGGGGTGACAGATGGGGAAATCATGGAGGGCAGAGTTCAGGAGGGTTTGAAGGCACTGAGGGTGGATAAGGCACCAGGCCCAGATGGCATCCACCCCAGGGTACTGAAGAAGCTGCCAGAGGTCCTTGCAGGACCTTTGGCAGACCTATTTAATGCCTCACTACATTCGGGGTGTGTACCTCAGGACTGGAGGATAGCTCATGTGGTGCCTCACCACAAGAGTGGCCCAAAAGATGAACCAGGAAACTACAGACCAGTGAGCCTCACATCCATCGTGGGTAAGCTAATGGAGACTATCTTGAAGGAAAGGCTGGTGGCCCTCTTAGAGGCCAAAGGACTACAGGACAGCAGACAGCATGGCTTCATATGGGGCAGATCCTGCCAAACCAACCTGGTGGAGTTCTGTGACTGGATAACTAGGCAACTGGACAGGGGCCATGCAGTAGATTTCCTGTATCTGGACTTGAGTAAGGCATTCGACTCGGTGCCACATGGAAGGCTGGGAAGTAAGTTAGTTGGCACAGGGGCAGGTGCAAAGCTGGTGAGATGGGTAGGGAACTGGCTTCAGGGAAGGCAACAGAGGGTGGTGGTATGGGGAGCTCACACCGAAGGTAGTGATGAGCGTGTTCCTCAGGGCTCGCGGTTGGGACCAGTGTTGTTTGGGATATTCATTGCAGACATATCATTGGACATCAAGAGCAAGATCAGTCTGTTTGCTGATAATACCAAGGTAGGAGCAGTGGTGGATGACCTAGGGGGATGGCAGGGGTTGCAGGATGATCTGGCAAAGCTTGAAACCTGGTCAGACACCTGGCAACTGGGGTTTAATGACAGTGCAAGGTGTGGCATTTTGGGATGAAGAACCCAAGGAGGAGTTACCAGCTGGGGGGATTGCAGCTAGCCCAGACAGAGGAGGAGAAGGATCTGGGGGTGCTCATTACAGTGTCAATGAACAACTCGGCACAATGTAGAAAGGCAGCTGCAAAGGCCAACAAAATGCTGGGTTATATTGCAACGGGTATATCCTCTAGGAGGGAGGAGGTGATTCTGCCACTGTATAGGTCATTAGTTAGACTGCATCTGGAGTACTGCATGCAGTACTGGTACCCGTATCTGAAGAGGGACATTAAGTTACTGGAGGGGGTGCAGTGCAGGGCGACAAAGATGATCATGGGGCTGGGGGACTTATCATATGAGAGGAGGCTGAGGGAGCTGAACATGTACTCACTGGAAGAGAGGAGGGATGGGGGGACATGATTGAAACCTTTAAGTACAATGAAAGGAATAAACAAGACAGGTACAGAGGGGCTGTTCAAAGTAAGGGAGGGGAGGGACACCAGGGGCCATGATATTAGACTGGAGGGAGGAAGGTTCAGGAGGGAGATGAGGAGACACTTTTTACAGAGGGTGGTGGCTGGGTGGAATCGTTACCTGCAGAAGTGGTATCCAGTAGAACAGTGGACTGCTTCAAAGGGATGGGACAGGACAAGGGGGAGGGTCAATGAAGGGGAAGGGTGGAAGGGAGGGAGGGGCAGCTGCAGAATAAGGGATGCTAGCTGCACATTCGAGCAGCCTTGATAGACCTCTAGGCCTTCATCTGCTGGCAAATTTCATATGTTCGTCTGTTCATATGTAGTATCCCTTTATTTTGTAGTTGCTGCAGCATAAACCAGAAACTGGGTGTTTAATTTTCAAGCAGCCAGCCTTGTGTTTGCAATTATCTCATATCTCTCTGTCCCAGCTCTGACTGGTGCTGGAGAAAGTGTTTTTTTTTTTTTTACAGTGGAGGTTTAAAGTAGACTGTTCATGTGCACTTTTTCATCTTAAAACATATCATGCTGTTAGATTTTCTTTTGGGATAGTCAAGAATCTTTTTAAGTAGTCCTAAGGGCTTATATCAGAAAAGGTAATATTTCAGTAAGTACATCAGCTTGTGGAATTAGGGTGAGACTGCAGTAAAACAAAATTGTGGAAACATCAAATTTTATAAGACATGACAGATGCACATCACTTTTGTTGCATCAAATGTTATATATACTCTTTGTGGTGGATGGTTTTGCTTCTGTGTGTACTTTAACAGCTTATTTACTTCTTTTTCATTACCTCTTTTTTGGACACAGCGCTAGAATATTTATGCTGCCACGAGGTGAATGCTATGTTAGCTGAATTTACATATGAACATATGAAACTGCCAGCAGAAAAAGGCCATAATGGTCTATTGAGTTTGCTTGAGTATGCAGCTCAGTTACTTCCTTGGAGCTGCCCTCCTCAATTCCACCCGGAGTTATCTCTCACCTTCCCATTCCCCCTCCTAACCCCTTCCCAGTAGAGCCCCCTTCAGTCCTAATCCTCTTCATCACCTTATCCCACCCCCTCTTGAAACTGGCCACCATCTTTTCTACCACCACCTCCTCCCTTTGCTGATTCCACTGCTTTACCACCATGGCCAGATTAATGGAAGTGGGGGCCCTACTCCAAGTCATATTTTGTGGCCTGGGGGCCCCTAAATGCCAACATCCCACTCTTCTACAGTGCTGGGCTGGCAAGGCAGCAATGACCAGGGTACTCAAGCAGGATGTGCTTTATAATGCTGAGTTATGCCACATGACTTGACAGGTCACATGCCTTGATTATAAACAACACAATTCAGAATGACCAATTACTGCATAAAGAAATATTTTATCGGTACAGTATTAACATTTTGTAAATTTTCACTTTTTAGTTACCTGTAACTTGTCTTGTTTTTCCCTTGTCACTACTGTATGTACCTTGTAACTATATTTGTTATCAATAATTATGGATTCATTATTAATTATGGATCCCCTTTTCTTCCTCTTTTCGTCCCTCCTACGAGATACACGTGGACATTAGACTTCGATTAGTGTGTCCTGCCTTCCCAGATATCAAATTCAAATTCCACATAAATAATTTAATAAAATGGGGATTTAGTTGCCACAATCTCCTGCTCATGCCTCCTTAAATACATTTTTCTCTGCCAAAACCAAAAAACTGAAGCGTGTATTGAAGCGAGTTAATGGGGCTCAAAGCTCCCCACATCATTTCCCTGCTCAAGATTCCTTCGAGCTCCAAACCTGAGACATACTCAAGCTCCTTGCCTCCGCAATGCATCTGCCACTATCACCCTCTGTGCAGCTATCTTTGCTCTCAATTCTGTCTGTTCTCCCACTGTCTCCTCTTCCATCTCCATTGTCATTTATAGTTTTGTTGTCAGCTTAAAAAGTTGCTTTGCTGCCAATGCTGAGTTGCCACATCCTTGCCCCCACTCCAAGTCATTAATGCCAAAGCAGCTAAAGAGAGTTGTGCCAAGAAGACTGAGCCTTAAGAACCCTGCAGGACCCGCAGGTGTTGACTGCAGTCACTTCAGAGATTAAGCTTCCTAGAGCAGCCTCCTGCAACTTCCCAGTAATGTATATGACTCAAAATCAAACCAAGACAAAACTGTGCCAGCAACAGCAAGTCCCACAAGTTAGTTCCCCTCAGGTGACTTATCAGCACCCCATGGTCCACTCAGTGCCAAACTTCAAATCTTATTAAAGACTCATCAGTACACTACTCAGGTTACTGAACACTCACAGACAGACCATGACCAGAGGCAACCACAACTTAGCTTGTTTCTCCAATGCAATAAAATGAGTTATTTCTGCATCACAATTGGCTTGGACACTGCAGAACACAGACAACTAGTCAACACAACATACCTGGTGTGGCTTGACTGATGTGAATGTAATGAGTCCAGTCTGTCCTCTTGATTGTTTCCTCAAGATCACGCAGGCGGCGGTGACACAACTCGGCCCTGCAGTGCAGCTCGACATGGGAGGACTCTTTACAGTCACAGCAGGACCAAAGGCCCAACTAGCAGCAGCACTAACTGATCCTGGCTAGTGGCTACACGGAAAACACCAGCAGCATGCAACGCTGCACTGAAGCCGAATCCAACTCTAGGTGACCCCCTGCAGCCTGTTCAGACTCTCTCTCTCTCTACTTCTGTGTCTTTAGGTAGAGACTCTTCTTCTTTGACAGATGAGACCAGCCACCGACACCAACAACTGACCACCACAGCTCTCTTTCGTTCTCCTCCTCTACCCCTCATCACTGCTCGGCCACACACTCTGACGCCATGCACACGAATGCACTGATTTCAGCTCCCCAGTAGTCACACCTCCAGAGGACCTCTGATGGACATGATTGGTTGTGTGTTGTGGGGTCAGGGTGGATCAGAGGTGAAGTCGGAGCTGCCCATCGGAGAGACTGAGAGGCTTGCTTGTTCAGAGCAGCTGTGGGGGAAGGGGGTCACCATTCACCAGGCTGACTCAGTGGAGTGGGGGGGCTGACTGACTCCAAGAAGGTGGGTGCTTTTTGGGCAGTTCGGCCTGTCGGCAGTCACCCAGTACAGCCAGGATTAAAGAAAGTAACTGTAAATAGGTTAACAGTGGGGGCCCTCCTGAACCTCGGGGCCCTACGCCATGGCGTAATTGGCATACAGGTTAATCCTGCCATGTTTACCACCCTGTCAGTGAAAAAATGCCTCATTTCCTTCTTGAATCTACTCCCCCACCAATTTAAGGTTATGTCCCTTTGTTGTACCTTCCTTTCTTAAGTTAAAGATGCCCTTCATACCAACCCTGTTTATGCCCTTAAGGGACTTGAAGGTACCTCAGTCTCTCCTCATATGTTTGTTTATGTACAAATTACCCTGAACCAGGGAAATAAACTTACCATAGGCTGTGTCTAACTCCCTCATAATCCCACTTCTGTCTCTCTCTCCCTTCCCTTATTTCCTCTCGGTCTAGCCTATCCCCCCAAGACTTGATTTTATGTGGGATTTCAATATCTGTTGGTTGGGTTCAGAAGCTGGTACCACTTACACCTCTGTATCTGAAGCCCACCTATCTCAATTAATAACTGAACCCACTAGGCTCAATATTAAATCTAGCAATCATTCCCTTTTAGACTGGGTCCTTACCAGTAGCTGACTATGGGAGAATAAATAGAATTACAAAAATTCCCATCTCAGGCTGATCCATGCAGGGGTCAGATTAAGTTTTGTCGCTACTAGCCTGCAGGGCAGTGACTTGCAAAATCCATTAGCCCCACAAATTTTTCTACTAGCCCAGCTGATCTACTTATTGAAATATTACCTTTTCCAGTACAAGCCATCCTGGTTACTTAAAAAGATTTTTAACTATCCCAAAAGAAAGTCTAATAGCATTTGACTAGTGGGACAGTTTCAATCCTGTCCATGAACATCCACATGTGGTCACACAGTTGACAGTACAGGAATGGACTGCTAGGACCACCCTCCCAGTACACACACATGCACACACACAGACCATGGCAAACATCTGGCACTGACAAATGCTTGTTTATAAACAGCCTTTTCTCCTAATTTCTAAAAGCGAAAACAAGAAAAATCTTGTGTAGCACCATATAATATGTCCTAAATATAACTCCGATAATTCAGAGCTAGGGTGTGGGTAATCAAACAGAAAATGGGAGTATGCATACCAAGCAAAGTTGTTCACCTTGCCTGGAAGAATGGCACCATCCCTTTGCCCTTTCATCCTTATGAAGTTTCTTGGAGTAATTATCTCCTTCAAATTTCTGCTACAAATTTAACAGTGTTTATTTTGTTCCTTATCTGTATGAGTACTCTCTCATTTAGAGAAAATGAATTTCGTACTAAGTAGTAACTTATTTATAAGATCCTGGGAAAACATGGCGCTGCCCTGCCGAGTCCCCGCAGTGTAAAGGAGCAGCTGGACCGGCTCACATGCATAGTTTATATACGCAATGGAGGGGGGGACATCACTAGTCTTGGCAGCACCACCTCCTGCCACTGCTGCAGAAGTCCTATTGCAAACGGCTATTGCAAAGGCTTCAGTAGCACAAAGGGAATGTGCATGGCAGATCCCTCTGTGCCCTAGAAATCCTGCAAGCTGCAGTGGTTCACCCCCCAACCGGGGCTATTCCACACAGAAAAAAAAGTTTCTCTTTAACAGAATAAAGTGAAGTGCATATCTATCACTTGTGAGAATAAAATATTCCCAAGTTCTTTATTATTTAAAACTGACATAATTAGACCAGATATTCAAAACTCTGCCTGGTGGACAAAAAGTGATTGTATCCTGTTTGCCTGAGGTTTGCATCCATGTGCAATATTCAAAGGGGACTGCATGCAAAAAAAAAATAATAATAATAATGTATGCAGTGGGCAAATGGAGGGGCAGGGACAGGAATACCAGCAGAGCATGATATTCAGTGCATTTGTGCTGTGCAAAGGGGTTAGTGCAGGCCACTTTGTGCAGTAGAAATACAGCCAATCAAAATCCCGACTTACTCCAGGCAACCCTAGTGGCCAGTGGAGCAACTGCAGCCAACAGCCAAGTTGATGGTTGGGGAAGCATATCTGCCCCCTGGTATTGAGTGGCCCACCATCCCTGATCCCCCTCCTTGTGAAATGAATATATATCCCTGGTGTCCAGTAGTCCCCCCACCCTTGGATCACTATCCCATATATTATAATATGTTTCCCTGGTATCCAGTTGCCACCCCCCCCGCCCTCTGCTTACTGATCCTGTTGTGTGAGCATATATAATCTCTGGTGCCTAGTGAGTCCCATGCCCTCTGATCATTGGTCCCATTATGTGAGCATAATTCCATGGCACCTAGTGATCTGCCTCTCTAATCATCATTTCTGTTATGTGAACATTATTCCCTGCTGCCTAGTCGTCCCCCCAACCTCCAGTCGCTGATCCTGGTATGTGAATATACATTCTCTGGTGTCCAGTGGTCCCACCCAGCCTCTGATTGCCAACTCTGGTATGTGAATATACATTCTCTGATGTCCAGTGCTTCCCCTGCCCTCAGATCACTGGGTCTGGTATTATAAAATAGTGTCCTGGCATCTACTGACACCCCCCACCCACCAGTGCCCTGTCCCATATGTTATCACAGAGTCTCTGGCATCTAGCAGCCCCCCACACCCCGGGCACTAACCACCCGCAGAGCCACACCACCCTTATCTGCCTCACCAGCGCCATGGAAGACCATATTTAGACTGACATAGCTCTCCTCTGACCACCTCAGCTGGCCTCTGTATAAATTGACAGGGAGTGCATGTTCCCTGTACTAGAAAGGACATGCATGTACTATAGACAGTATGCAAACTCTCATTATAGTACAGGGGATGCGCGCTCCCTTGTCATTGCATATAGTGGTTGGCTGAGGTGGTGAGAGAAGGGCTGTGCTGGTCACTGTATGTGCTCCCACATCACTGGTGAGGCAAGTAAGGGGGGGGTTGGCAGGGTAGGTGGTCAGTGCCTGCAGTGTGTTGGGTAGCTAGATTCCAAGGACTCTGTGATAATGTATGGGGATGGGAATTGTTGGGTGATGGGGTGCCATTAGACACCAGGGAGTTATCTTACGATACCTGGGCCAATGATCGGAGGGCAAGGAGACCACCGGACACCAGGGAATATATATTCACATACCAGTGCTAGTGATCAGAGGAAGGGAGAACCACTGGACACCAAGGAATGTATATTCTCATACCGTGGCTGGCGACAGGAAGACAGGGGGACCACTAGGCACCAGGGAATTATGTTAACATAATGGGCCCAGCAATTGGAGGGTGAGGGAATCACTAGGCACAAGGGAATTTTGTTTACATAATGAGACCAGCGACTGGGGGGGTCCACTAGGCACCAGTGAATGTATATACACACATACCAGGACTGGCGATTGGAGGGCAGGGGGACCACTAGGCACCTGGGAATTATATTCATATAATGGGACCAGTGATCGGAGGGCAGGAGGGACTGCTAGGTACCAGTGAATGCATATACACATATACCAGGACTGGTGATCAGAGAGTGGGAGGGAACACTAGGCACCATGGAATTATGTTTACATAATGGGACCGGTGATTGGAGGTGGGTGGGACCGCTAGGCACCAATGAATGTATATACACATACTGGGACCAGCAATCAGAGGGTAGGGAGAACACTAGGCACCAGGGAATTATGTTCGCATAGTGGGACTGGTGATCGGGGGGTGGTGGGGAACACTAGACACCAGGGAATTATATCCACATCAGGATTCATACAATCCATCACATGTATCTAATATATCTCCCTCTCTAGTAGCAGATTCTCCCAGTTGTTTGTCCTCTTTGGTTGCTGGACATGTTCCAGTCCCCAGAACTGCAGTGAGGACATGAAATGGCCAGTTGCTGTGAACTTTCTGGCTGCAACAAAGTTCTTATCTTGCCTATGAATATTACTTTTATGCTCACTGAGCTGGTTTTTTAGTTCTCTCTTTGTCTTTCTCACATATAATTTGTCACATGGACATTGCAAAAGATAGATAATGTGGTCAGTGGAACAGGTTATATGTTGTCTGATCTCATGTCTAACATTAGTATACAGGTGCTCATATACAACTTTTTTACTGGTCTTGCTACAATAGGAACACCTCCTGCATGCAAATTTCCCTTTTGCTAGAGGGCTTAACAGCAGTCGTCTGTTATCAGTCTTTGGAATATTGTACTCGGTGTGAGAATGAGCTTATCTCTAATGATGTGATTCTTTTTATAAGTAAACAAGGGTGGATCTCTGAACCTCACATTCCATTCACCTGCCTGCAGAACATGCCAGTTCCTAAGCAGCACTCTTTTTACTTCATACAGATGCCTGCATGCAGTGGAAAATGTATTTATTTATTCATGTTCATTGGAATTACAAACCTTTGAGTCATAGACTCATTTCCAAAGGCTCCACGTCAGGTTACAGAGACACAAAGATAACATTAAGGTAAGGTACAGGGGATGGGGAGCAACACTCAGGTTAGAAGGAACTGCAGTGAGGAGAGGGATTTTGAGAGAGTCAAGACAGAGATGGTGGGGAGGCTCAGGGACAGAGAGTACAGTGACACACTGAGGGTGGTGAAAAGAAAATATTTTTCTGCTACCCTTCTTGTCCTGATTAGAACTTCTAAGCAAATTCTTCCTACTAAGAGAAGATGTTTCCTCCACTGCCTTCCTCAATATTGTGTCACTGTACTCTCTGTCCCTGAACCTTCCCACCATCTCTGTCTTGACTCTTTCAGATTCCTTCTCCTCACTGTAGTTCCTTTTAACCTGAGTAAGTTGAGCCTTAGGAATACTATGTTTAAATCTGGATTGTAAAGACCCTAGTTAGTCAATCAGATTTCTTTAAATTTAGACCCAGTGGTTTAATAGAGCACAACCCGTGTCTCTATTGTGTTGCTTCCTTAGGCCATGCTGCTTGCAGTTATTTATCTTCCTCTGTTTTGTTCAATATGTCATTGGCTACTGGGACGCTTTCTGTCAGTTGGAAGATCACACAGGTCATTCTTGTGTTTGACAGAAACCCGAAGGCTGCCTATCCACATCAGAATGATGCTGCTTTCTGGTACAAACACACTGAACACAGATAAATCCAAATAAACGAGGCAGTTGCCGCCAGTCGTCCCATTCCCCCCAGGGAAAGAGGCAGTGAACCTCTCAAAGTTGGGGAGTCTGCAGTGTTCGAGTTACAGGAGGCACTTACATCTGTACCTGAAGTATTTGTGCTGTGCAGAAAATTCTTCATCAAGCACACAGCATCATTAAAGAGAGCAAGTGTTTATTCAATAAGTTATAGGGGAACTACAGTCAAAATTTACAAAAAAGTGTGTTATTACGAAACTTTTGATCTGTAGGTGTAGTACTAGTGTGCCCTTCTCTTTGTTTACTGTAAGGACCCCTTGTCCCCAAATTTGCCTGCTAATTTTATGGCCCATGGGATCTTCACGTTTATATTTTTCCTACAATGCCTGCTGTCCCATGTGTCAGTGATGCATTCATGACCATTTGGAAAGCTGAACGTCAGGAGGGTGGAGGCAAGAGTGGGAACACTTGCGATGGTGCCACTGTAGAATACATTCCTCACACTGACTTGAGATGGGGAGGGGGAGGACTGTAGTTCAGAGAGGTCCAGTTCAGGGTGGGGGATCCAGAGAGGTTAGATGAGCAGAGGAGGGTGGTGGAAAGAATAGCAGTAGTGGAGGGATTGGGAGGAGAACAGTGTGGGGAAAGCAGAGGGTATAGGAAGGCAGGGCAGAGCTGGAGATAGGGAAGGAAGTCAATATGGCTGCAGAAGGCAGAGAGGGGTCATTCAGATTTCAGGAAGGGGCAGGTAGGAAGGCCAGAAGGCAAGGTGGGGGGAGCAATGTGATAGAGGGAGAGCTCGGGAGGTAGGTAGTGTGGAAGGGGTGAAAAGGGAAGGGGGACAGTAGAGGAAGAGTTGTAATCCTGGGTGACTGTATAGTGAAGGGAGTACACTATTTGTTTCATTTTTGTTAACTGGGTAGGTGCACTAGCCATGAAATGACTATTTTCAGGCACGACCTGGGAGAATACAACAATAAGGGGAAGGGAAGTGCACAGAGGAAGGAAGGTGGTGTGTATGCCAGGATGGTAGCAGAGTGTGTGCCCAATGACAGGACTGCTTGTGCAGAGGGTAGGGTGGACACCTCATGTAATAATCTAGGAATAAATGACCTAGCAGGAACTGAGGTGGAGGTAGTGCAGGACAGGTTTAGAGAGGTGGGAAGGATATGTGGGAGAGTGGCTAGATCAGTAGCCTTCTCTGAAATGCTACCAGTACCTGGAGCCAGTGCAGCAAAGAAGAGGAGAATTGAGGATTTTAGTTGCTTGCTGCAAAATGGTGCAGGTGGGGAGGATTTGTTTGTATAGTAAGTTGGGAGGAGACCTGGAATGATAACACCCTAAGTGCATCTTGGCAGAGTGGATTCAAGGGTGCTCAAGGACAAGCTGGGAGAGTCCTTCAAATAGTAGCAGTGCTCACAGAACAGACTTGGTGCTGAGCAACATAAAATCCAGAATAAGTAAAATGAAGCCAACACTCTCAGTGTCAGTGATGTGAAATTTTTATGTGCAAAATTCATCAATTACAAGACACAGTATCTTTGTTGTGCATGAATGCATTACAGTCTAGCCCAAGCCATACATCTGACCAGCCCAGCGATTCGAGGTGCAATGCCTCTTCATCAGGGGCATGGCTTACAAAGTACACCTCAGTATTTAAATACTAAGCAATACAGGTGCATGCAATTCAGTGATCAGTTCAAACCATTAAACATGGTAAGCCCATACCCCTACTCCCTTCAAATGATTCTAATGGTTACCATGGATAATAATATGCATAGTCCCTGCCACCACTACTAGTCAATTGTCCTCTAAATGTTATCAATTTTTGGATAATTTCCATTACCAATGAAGAGGTCCACTGATGTACGGTGATAGTGGCCATGCACAGCACAATCAACATATAAGCATACATATGCCGATCGCACAACAACACCATTGCCATGAACAACAGTACAGCTACACAGCAACAGGTCACTGTACTGTCACCGCAGGACCCTGGCACTGCTTTCTTGGGTTCTTACATCCCCCCCAAATCAACTCTGACTCAGAGTTGATTATAATTAGTAAAGGAGGTGCTGAGGGCTGTGCTCCCTGCATGGGGGGTTTGGGGAGGCTTAAAGTGTTCATGGATGGATTTATGCCTACTGCAATTGCGGTCAACATTAATCTGTTGCTGTAACGTTGGTCAACAAAATATTTGTTGAACCAGCGTTGTAGAGTCATAAGCATATAGATGTTATACACATTTGAGTCTATTCTTATTCCCTTGTTCATCATAATAGATACCAGTTCATTCAAAAATGTAAAAAACTGTTGAATTTGCTACTGCTAAATAAGGGAGGAAAATTACCAAAGTGTGTGTGTGTGTGGGGGATTGTTAATGTGATACTTTGTTTAAGTGCTAAGGTGCAGTATTGAGCAAGAAAAGTCCCTTTTATTTAAAAAAAAAGATTTATTAAGAATTTACTACTGTATTTTCTGAAATGCAATACTCACAGCCCACTAATATTTGCACAACTTGAATTATGTCTATATTGTGGTACCGTAATTAATTTGGCACAGTTACTATGATAGTTGCAACATGGCGACTACATTCTGATTTATTTTACAAGTAATTTATTACCTTTTTTATCCACTTTTTATACTATTTTTAAACTAGTTATAACAAAATGATCTACATAAAGACATACACACCAAGTAAATAAACACAGTTTCACTTTACTAGTAATGCCACATTATCATATTTTAGTTGGCTCATCATCAAAATCGGTTCCCATTCCATTTGGTCATTGAACCCATTGGGTTTCAATGATTTTGAGATTAAAACTGCATCTTGATTGGTTTTTATCCAAAAGTGATCCCCTGTTACCCCTTTGCTGCATGGGGGGGGGGGGGGCATGATCAATGCCCATGTAATGGATCTTATGTAAATCCTTATCTGTAACCTCTGAAGGATATGTGGCTACTGAGTGAGAGAGGTCCAATTTTCTTATGGCTCTGAAATGTTCCTGGATTCTCTCCTTCATTGTTCTTGTAGTTTGGTGGATGTAAACCTGGCCACACGAGCACTACAGAGCATAAATAACAAATTTAGTAGTGTAAGTTATAGACTGGTTGATAAGGACCTCTCTCATCCCAGTACTGCTAGGATTAGAAAAGCTTTTTTTCTGCTGTGCAAAACTATAAGTAACACAGCATCTGCAAGGGTAAAATCTCACCGGTTTACTGTCCAATCAATTTTCACTACCCCCACTTTTAAATTCCCCTTTCACCAACAGATCTTTCAAGTTTCTCCCCCTGCAGAATGTAATGAGAAGACCAGCCTCATATACCTGTTTTACATCACTATCTACTTCCAGAACATGCCAATGATTATCAATTATGCTCTCAGGTCCATGGATACAGTGCTGTAAGTGGTCACAAAGCTAATTTTATCCAAACTCTGTTTGGTATCTTTATATTTTAGTAGATCCTGTCTGCTTAAAGCATTCACCCTATCCAATGTGTTTTGCAAAACAACTTCAGAGAAACCCCGCACTCTTGAGTCTGGCAAATAATTCCTCTTTTGCTTTTAAAAATCTCCATGGGCTGAACTATTTCTTTTAAGCTGCACCAATTGTCCAAATAATAAATTGTTAATAGTGTGGACAGGGTGAGCACTTCAAGCATGCAAGGTACTATTACCAACTGTTTTATTGTGAAATTCCTTGTTCTGGAACACCCTCACCCCCAGGCAGCTGAACAAAGTTAGATCCAAAAACGTAATCTGTGCTTCATTACATTGTGCTGTAAACTGCAATCCAAGATTGTCATTGTTGAAATAAGCCAAAAAACTATGCAAATCATCTTATGTTCCTTCCCACACGATTAAAATATCATCAATAAAGTGTACATACTTTATAATACATTCGTGGAAAGGGCTGGTGTAAGGGTCATAGATCACCCCTCCTTCCACCATCCCATAAAAAGGTTGGCATACGAGGTGGCGACTGACAACCCCATGGCAGTCCCTCTTTTTTGTAAGAAATATTCACCATCAGACAGGAAATGTTGATTTTCAGTATTACCTTAAGTCGATGGACCTCTTCATTGGTAATGGAATTTATCCAAAAATTAATAAAATATAGGAGCCAGTTGCCTGTAGTGGTGGCAGGGACTTTACATATTATTATCCACGGTAACCATTAGAAACATTTGAAGGGAGTAGGGGTATGGGCTTATCAAGTTTAATGGTTGAATTGATCACTGAATTGCATGCGTCTGTATTGCTTAGTATTGAAACACTGAGGTGTACTTTGTAAGCCGCACCCCCGACGAAGACCTATTGTACCTCGAAGTGCTGGGCTGGTCAGATATATAGCTTGGACCTGATTGTAATGCATTCATGCACAACAGAGGTACTGTATCTTGTAACTGATGAATTTTGCACATAAAAAATCACATCATTGACACTGAGAGTGCTGACTTCATTTTACTTATACAAGCTGGAAGAGTGCCTGCCATGGGCCTTAATTTAAAGTGATGGGTTGGGGGCAGATGTGGTCATCACACATAGAGTCTCCAGGAGGAGGTGGCAGTCAGGCTTGACCCCCCCCCCACAGTCTAAGTAGGCTGAGTTGGGAATAGATTATGAGACAGAGAGGGGGTCAGAATCTGCAGGGGGCAGAGGGGAGAGGGACCTTCAGGGGAGATGGTTTGAATATAAGATGTGAAGGCATACAGAGGGAATGTAACCAGATGGACTAAGGGAGAATCATGGGGAGTGAGGGGCAATGGGAGAGATCAGGCAGTGGTGGGTAAGGGGAAGGCAGCCATTCTAATGGAGGAAGGGTACAGGGTTGTGGTGGAGTGTGGTGTCCCTAAATGAAAGAAGCCTTGGAAACAAAATGGATAACATGCAGGCAATGTCGACAGAGAGAGAGATGGACATTGTGGTAGTTGCAGAAACTTGGGCTTCACCAAACCATGACTGGGACCACTCTATCCCTGGATATAATTTGTATGGAAGGGATAGGAGAGTAGGGAAGGGGAGGAAGTGATATAAGTAAGGGAAGGAATCATCTATATGAGGGAAGAGGCAGAGGAAGGGAAGGCTGAGGTACTGTGAATGCAGTTGGACTCCACTATGGGAAAAATGGTAAGGCTGGGGTGATTTACAGACCATGAAACCAGGAGGAGGAATGTGACAGAGAATTGAGAACCTTAATCAGGGCAGCTGCTGCCAAAGGTTTGGTCCAAGGTGGATTGCAAGATTCCTGCCACAACATGCAACTGGAGTCAATTAATCCTGGATGCATTACAGTGTGTGTTCCTGACCCAGGGTTCCATGGAACCCACCAGGAAAGCAGCAATCCTGGATCTGGTGCTAACCAATGGAGACCATGTTCAAGACATCCAGGTTGAGAAAACCTTGGGAGGGAGTGACCACCATAACTCTGGTTTAGGTTGGACATAGGAAGGGAGGAGGCAAACAGCAAGACCATGGTCCTGGACTTCAAAAGGGCTAATTTCAAGAAGATGGGTGTTCTCTAAGGGGGCACCTGGCTAGCCTCAGAGAGGGGATGGGGTGGATCAGAAGTTGTCCATCATCAAAGAAGGGACAGCAGCAGCCACATGTGAGTGTGGCAGACTGAAGGGGAAAAAGTTTAGGACCAAATCACCCAGTTGGTTTGGCAGAGAGGTAGCCCAGGTGGTCAGGGACAAGAGGACCACTTACAATAAGTTTAGTAGGACCTAGAAAGAGGAGGACATTGAGGAACACTGTAGAAAAGTCAAAGAGGCGGGGAAAGCAATCTGACTGGCCAAGGTCAGGAAGGAATTGCAGTTAGCAGAAGAGATTAGAAAAGGGGAAAAAGCCTTTTTCATTACATCAAAAAGAAAAGGGACAAGAAGTACAATACCGTAAGGCTAAGGAGAAGAGAGGGGTGGGTAGAAGATAGTGGGTAAAAAGTAGAGGCACTGAATGAATGCTTCTGCTTTGTCTTTACAAAGGCGAGGGATGGCCCATTGCTGCAAATGTGGAGGAGGAGGAGGAAGGTACAGTGATATAAAGATTAGTGAGGACAAGGTAAGATGCTGAAGGAAATGGCAACAGAGATGGCAGGCCTCCTGAAGGACCTGTTCAATGGCTTGATAGAGTTGGGAGTAGTGCTACTGGAATGGAGAAGGGTGCACATGGTGCTGATCTAGAAGAGTAGACCCAGAGATGACCCAGGCATCTGCAGTCTGCTCAGCCTGACCTCAGACATGGGCAAGCTCATGGAGGCAATCCTTAAGGAAAGGCTGGTAGGTTTTTAGAGAAAAAACAGTCCCCAGGATGGACGATAGCATGGGTTCATGGCTGGGAGATCCTTCCAAACAAACCTGATTGACTTGTTTGATTGGGTGACAAGAACAGTTGACAAGGGCCAAGTGGTAGACATCCTTTACTTGGACTTCAGCAATGCCTTTGACTCAGTACCCCATAGGAGATTGATCCAGAAACTAGAAGATCTGCTGGTAGAGTAGAAACTCACTGGATGGGTGGTGAACTGGTAGAAAGACAGGACCCAGAGCATGGTGGTGGAAGGGGAACATTCATGCTCTAGGGAAGTCACCACCGGGATCCCACAGGGCTTGGTGCTTGGCCCGGTGTTGTTTAATGTATTCATTAATGACATTGGAGGCAGCATAACAGGCAAAATATGCCTGTTTGGTGATGACACCAAACCCTGTGGAAGGGTGGATTCAGGAGAAGGGATATGGAGCCTTAAGGAAGACCTAGCCAAACCTGAGAGGTGATTGGGAATGTGGCAACTTGGGTTCAATGCAAAATAAGTGCAAGGTCATGCACATAGGTTCTAAGAACCCAAGGACAGAGAACAGTCTGGGGGTGTTCTAGTAACCAAATTTGTGGAAGAAGAAAGTTTGGTGGTTACAATCACTAATGACATGAAACACTCCTCACTCTGCTGGAAGGGGGCAGCAAAAGGCAACATTAGTGGAGACTCTACCTGAAAAAATACATCAGTCTACTAGAGCTGGTGCAGAGGTGGGTGAAATAAATGGTTACGGGTCAGCAGAGAAGGGCATATGAAGAGAAGCTGGAGGACTTCAACAAGTACTCCCTGAAGGAGAGAAGGAAAAGGGAGGACATGATAGAGAACTTTAAGTAACTCCTGTTCTGATACATCATCAAGGTGTGCAGGAGGAGCCTCTTTAGTCTCAGTGGAAGTAAAAACATGAGGGGCACTGCCTTAAACACGTAAGGGAAGGTTTAGGAGACAGATCAGGAGGCATTTCTTCACAGAGAGAGAGTAGTTGCTACAGTAAGTGGAACAAACTTCTTGAGGTGGTGAATTCTATAGACAGTGGATGGCTTCAAAAGATGTTGGGATTGGTTAAAGGGGACGGTCATAGTCAAGGGAGGGGAGGTAGCAGTTGGGGGTCGAGCACTTAGTTGCCACTAAGAACTCCGCAGCACAAGCAGACTTGATAGACCACTGGGCTTTCTTCTGCTGGCAATATTCATATGTTCATATGTAGTGGTAATAGTAGTAGTAAGCATTTTATCCATGAGAACATGAACAGGTACAATATCCCATTGAGCTAGCGCTCATTTTCAAGGGACACCTTGTGCAGTGGTGTGATTACATAGTTACATTGGTACTGTACATAACTGAATGACAACATATAGTTGCATAGGTACAATGTTATGTAAAACAAGAGCAATGAAATATTCAAACTTGAAGACTTGGAGAGGCTGTAAAAGTGGCAGGCAAATTTATCAAAAATTCCTAACAGCAAACAAACTGAAGAATACACTAGGACTTCACACACAAGTCAAAACACTGCACAACATATATTTTTGCAAATTTTTACTGTAGTTCTTTAATTCAAGCTTGAAGCCTGACATGTGCCTTTCTGGATTTATCTGTCCTGTAAAGATTGTGACCCAAAAATATTATCTAACTACAACCCTACTTCTCTTTCACCCATGATTTCTAAATTAATGAAGAAGTTGGTGACCCAACAAATGGCTACATTTCTAGTAGATAATAATTTATTCAGTTAAATCAATTCAACTTTGCCCAAAACATGGTACTTTGACTGCCATAACATCTGTCTTCAATGACTCAATACTTTCTGCTCATGTGACCTCCAGTCACCAGTCAGATGCCAGAGGTGGTCTGTGTGCCAATTTTCAAAATTAAAAAATGATCCCACAGAGGTAACTCTAGGCCACTCTAATATGCTGCTCCAAGCTGACTCCAGAGTCAACAGGGATGGGAGCCTGTCCTGATTGCTCCCACTGTCCTCTGCTACCGATTGGCACTTTCAACCCCATGGAACTAGGGCTTTACTGGGAGGACTTTGCTCATGCAATCTGTGGCTGTCAATAGGGTGCCAAAAGTGGAACTTCTGCTTCTGCCATAAAGTTTCCATTACCCTAGCAGTCTTCCATACTGCAGACTGGAGATGTAAGGCAGGAGATTAAGGGCATCAGGATCACACCGGTGGCATTGGCCTGGAGTGGCAGTCAGAAGGTGATGCTGCCCCCCCCCATAAGTGGCCTTGAGTCTTCTATTACCTTTCAGTCTATTCCCACTGCCACCAGTCTAACCAGCAATCCTGTTATCACTGGTAGCACACCTTTCTGTGCATGGTCCTGCATTATCCATGATTTGTAACTGATGGTACTACATAGTTACCAACTCCATATGAAATCCCCCTTCTCTTAGATGGCTTAATTGCTCAGCTAGCCTTGAGGCCAACAGTGAGGCCAGTGTGTCAAAATATTTAGCAAAACTTTAGTAGCATAGCTTTATGTATTGTCTTGGCCCATTTTTTTTTCATATCTTGCAGTCAGGCCTTTTTTGTTTAGTAAAATTTGTGGTCTATGTAGTATCATTTTAACACTGATTCTGCATTGTATAAGTTAATGCTAGTCATTGGGCTTGCAGCGGCATGCAATACTAATACTATATTGGGTTTATTCACCACTGATTCTCCTGATACATTCAACTGCAGGGCTTGCTGATAGGTTCATTTCTGTTTACCAGTACAGTTTTACTATCAGGTGAGTACTGTATTAATCAGTACAGGAAATAAGGCTAACACAAGGTCTATACTTACTGTGTTATTTCTTTTGACTGTTGGGTCTAAACTGTTGTAGATTATTTTAATTGCAGGGCTAGTAGTGAGGTTTGCATTGCCCATAGTAACTTACATTTTGACTACAAATGTATCTGTATTATATTTTTTGTTGCTTACGTGGGTCACACTTTAAGTGTCAGTTTCAAGGTAAATGTGGGGCAGGTAATCATTAATTACATGCAACAGGGGTAATGACACTGTAGTTACATGTTTGTTGTATGTAACTGCATTGCAGTTGTAGTTAAAGAAACATAAAGTGCTACCCTGATCTCTTTTTTCTCATATTCTTTGTACATTTTAGATTTGTATATACTTTGTCTCTGCATTTATTGTTTATTTTACCCTGTACTGATTGTATTTCATTTTTCTTGACGCTCCCTGTTTCCTTTCACCCAGGTCACAACTGGAAACAAGCCCATTTGAACTCTGTTTGCTTACCTGGTAAAATATACTTTAGATAAATGAATAAGGTCTGTTTATACAGCTGAACATAACATCTTATATAACACATTTGATCATATTGTGTTTGCATCATCCACTATGCACTACTTTCTAAGTTACTTAAGTGAACAACAGCAGTTATGTCACTGGAAGCAAGGGTATGCTGAGCTAAGTGAGACTGGAACTGTCACCAAAACACAATACTCCATCATGGTGCACTAACTGCAGAGTACGCAGCACACCCACTGGCTACCTACAAAGATAGTAGTCTATCTGCACTTGTGGGGACACAAGTTCACTATGTGTTGTAGCTGCTGCTCACCTATGGACGTTGGGGATACTAATGGAATGAAACGCATCCAATATGTGTGAATTCGGCAATAGAGCCATGAATTGATTATTGCACCAGCCAGTTTTGAACACTGTGATTGCATCCCCTAGAACATGCCAATAAACTAAGAATCAGGGTATGATTTGTTTGCCTCCTGTGGTCCTTTGTGTCCCTCCTAGTACAGGTACTGTAGACTGCTACCATTCCTCTCCTGTTCGCACCAGTATGCTACATGTGGACTTCTTGCACATAGATGTGTCAACCAAGTAATGCTTTCTGGGCTCAGGGAGGCTGTAAAAATATAAATTAGTGTTCCCCTGAGACTCATTTCCAGCTCTGTGCCCTCCACCCCGAAATTCTGATGGCCACAAAACTCAGTTTCAGGCTCCTTACTATTCTCTGTCAGTGGTTTCTCCAGGAATTAAAGACTTCTGCATAGGCAGGGTATGGAGTGCTTGTTGCTGAGCACATACATGGATTTAATTTTAAATTGGAAATATGTTGCCAGCTATACACCATTTCTTGGACACAGTTTGAACACAGCAGCTTTTTACTGAAGCATCTGCCCAATCTGGCCCTGGCCTGGAGCTGTCCATGCTCTCTATTTACATGAGTGAACTTGGTGACTACGTTTTACATGCAAGAACTCATTTGTATGCCAGTGGTAATATCTAAAGTACAAAGAACCCCAGTGCAGAACCATTGAAGCAAGAGTTACCCTGGAAGGGTATTGGCAGCAAAGCCAAGTTACAAAAAATTAAAACACTAAATCATTTTATGGTAATTTCCATATGCATTTTATGATGCTTTGCATTTTGGGGGTTATGCTATTTTTTTATTTCTTTAATGATACACTTTTTGTCTATTTCAGCACCAAAAAAAGACTGGGCCACATTCAAAATCATCTGCCATCCAATTCCCGAACAGTCCAGCACTTTCTGAAATTGAAAAACTTGTTTTCATCTTCCACAAAACTCAGGTAATGCTCTTCAGTCACCCTTCCTCTGTTAAACAAGCATTGGCCAATGCCAATAATGCTTGCCTACATGTTTTACTAGTGGAATTGCTATGATTAGTAAGTGACAGCGGGGGAAATTAATTAAAATAAGGAGTTAACACGCTCTGATGGAGCCAGGAGGGCTGGATTTTCAAAGCCTGGCACAGGGCTTGCATCCAGCCCTGGGCCAGGGCTCTTAGGTTCTGGCTGTGCACCAAACCCTTTGACGCAACTGCCACCAATTTTACAAGCTTGGGCGCAGTCGTGACAGTTTCCACATATTACAGCAGCTTGTATCAAATATCTGGCGCAAGCTCTGTAATAGTGGCCTCCAGGATTGCCACAAATTAGACCAGAAAAAGTTGGTCTAACTTGTGGCAATTGCTGCATGGGATAGAAAATCCCATTATATCACTGCAAGCTCTGTGCACCTTATTGTCGGCACACCGGGGCTTGTGTTGATCTTGGAGTTTGGAAAATCAGAGGCTCCTGAAGACATAAGGGATACGATAGGAACCTGAAAAATAAGATGAAAGGACATTGAGGAAACACCAAGGTTTGGAGGTGCTAAGGGAGGGAAGTACTGTAGAGCCAGAAATAAATAGGAAAAAATAGTTATCCGATAAGTAGAATGCAAACATCCAGTCATACCTGGGGAATTAATGGAGAAAGAGGCAAGGCCACTGATTTTTGTTTTTTACTGGAAAATCTGGTAAAATTCCAGAATTTGGACTGCCTGCACACCAGTAAAAACAAAGAATTTCATGTAATTTGGCATTTTTAAACCGATTAGTAAATCTGCAGAACTTATATTTTTCTTATAATTGCTTCCTGTAGTATCTTCAATTTGCTTCATTGAATTCTGTGTATATTAGGTATGCCTTTATTCTGTTTATTTATACACAAACTGAAAGAATGACAGTAGAATCCTGGTAAAATCCAGAAATTTGATTTACAATCACCGGTGCAATTCCCAGAATTTCAAGTCATAAAAATGGAATTTCATTATTCTAATCACCTTAAATCCGTGGCCTTGGAAATAGGTTAGGATAGTAGAATCTATTAGAGAGAGGGAAGACATAATTACTGAGGAGTGCAAAGTGAATAGGATGATCACAGAAGTAAAGGGTATTATACAGGACAAGTTGTATTTTAAGTAACAGTCTATGTAAAAGGTGAAAAAAGAAAGAAAATGATAGAAAACAGAGATACAGTAGAGAATGTTAAGACAGAAACATACTAGTATAGCTGGGGAGGGGGTAGCATAAACCATGTAGTGCCCACGTGTCCATTGTAATAATTAATGTCTGGTCCCTACAGACCTACAGTATATTAAAGAATTGCTGGTGATATAGTAGTCTAGTGTGGAGCCTGTATACTCTAAATTTTAAATACGTTTTAATAGTGACATTAACATACTGTGCTTAGTAAATGACAGAGGAGAAATGAATTAAATACAGACTTACCTGCTCTGGTGGAGTTGAGGAACTTGAGGGCATGGAGAATCTGGTAAGGTCCTGAAAAAGAAGATCAGAGAAGGTTTGGAAGACCCAGGGATCAGAGATCCTAGAGGAGAGCACTAGAAAGTCAGAAAATACAACTAAGATACTTGTCTGCTAGGTAGATAGCTGATGTGCAGTCAGATCTGTTATGGATAAACACAGTTTCAGCAGTTGACAGTTGATCAGATAGTTCCAGAAATTTCTGTGCCATCTCTAGTTAAATTCCCTCCCTGCCTGCAGTACAACTAAAGGGCCACCAGAGAGAATCTCTTTAGAGATGTCGCAAAATATCTGGAAATACCAAACTGTATCTATGGTTGCAACTATAGGTTAGGACAATAAGAAAAACTAATAGCAATATGGGAGATAGTGTAGTAGAGGAGTAGAAAGGCTATGGGATGGGAGTAGAAATAATATAGTGTATGGTGGAATACGATTGTGTTTGGAATTTAGTTACTGGAATCATCTTGTTGTGCTGCAGTAGTGACATCAAATTACTGTTGTGCTGCACTGGCTATGTCACTACTGCAGCACAACTTAGAACGTCTTCGCGCATGCGCAACTTAGCAACCACGATGGTGGGAGCTGGCAAGGAAGTGAGTGGCACTGGATAGAACTGCACCACAGTAAGTCAGGATGTTTTTGGGACACATGCTTGGAATAATGGTTGCCCATACACTGTAAAAGATTGTGTATAAGCAACCATACACATACAAGGCTGTTTTTTGATCTTGATGTTTCCATAGTAATGAGACCTCTTGAGCTGCGTTCTTGAAATCTGTTTTTACCACTGAAATCTCTTGATCAAAAAACAGCCTTGTTGTGTATGATTGCTCATACACTGTCCATTATGTTAAGTGTATAAAAGCAAGGAAGCAAAGAAAATATCAGCAGAAAAAGGCTCAGCGGCCCATCCGGTGGCCCATCCAGTCTGCCTTTTCCTGCCTAGCTAAAGGACAATCCTGTCTGTCCAGGTATTCTCCCCTGCCCCTCCCCCCCCCGGGTACACAACCACACTTTCCCCATCCCTTCATATCATCTCAACCGTCTCAGCACATATGACTTCATCTAGAAGTTTGTTCCATTCTGCCAGCACCCTCTTAGTAAAAAGTACTTTCTGATATCTTTTTTGACTCCTCCGTAGTTGCCTCTGGTGGAAGTATTACTACTTATTGTGAACAAGTCACTATTGTCTATTGATCTTGTGGAGGAATTTAAACATGTCAATCATTTTTCCTTGTAAGTCCTCCTGTGCTGACCCTGAATCATCTTGGAAGCCTTCCCCTGTGCTGACTCAGTCTATCTGTATCTTTCTTTGGGTGTATATTGCAAAAGTATATACAGTACTCCAAATGACCAGTGACCAGTACAGGGACTGGTGTTGTTTAATGTCTTCATCATTGACATTGGAGATGGCATTAAGGGCAAAATGTGCCTATTCACAGGTGACACCAAGCTCTGAGAGAGAGTGAACACAGCTGAAGGGATACAGGACCTACAGGATGATCTGGAAAAGCTAGGGGGAGGGAGGAGGTGGTCCGGAATCTGGCAGCTTGGCTTCAATGCCAAGAAATGCAAAGTTGTGCACATTGGAGCCAAGAATTCCAGGGCGGAGTACTACCTGTGTGGAGTCCAGGTATCTGTATCAGAGGAGGAGAAGGACCTGAGATTGATGATCATTAGTGACCTGAGGCATTCCACACAGTGCAAGAAAGCTGCAACAAGGGTAAACAAGATGCTGGGATGTATAGCTAGGGGTATCAGTAGTAGGAAAGGGGAGGTTATACTACCCTTGCACAGGTTACTGATGAGGCCACATCTAGAGTATGGAGATCAGTACTAGTGCCCACACCTCAAAAAGGACATTAATCTGCTGGAGAAGGTCCATAAGAGGGCTACAAAGATGATAGTGGGTCAGCAGGGTAAGGCATACAAGGAGAGGTTGAGGGCACTGAACAGGTACTCCCTGGAAGACAGGAGAGCGAGAGAGAGAGGGGACATGATTGAGACCTTCAAATACTTGAAAGGGATAAGTAATATGGATAAGGAGGGTCTCTTTAAGCTAAGTGCAACCATAACATGAGAGGGCACAGTCTTAAGCAGGAGATAGGGAGGTTTAGGAAGGAGGCCAGGAAGCACTTCTTCATGGAGAGGGTGGTGGACACTTGGAATGCACTGCCAGAAGAGATGATCTCGTTAAAGATGGTGGGCAGCTTCAAGCAAGGTTGTAATAGTCATAAGGGGAAGGTAAGGATCATGAGTATGGAGGATGGAAAGGATGCGAGGAGTGGAAAAGGGAGCAGGGTGAGTAGCTCAAGCTGTGGACCCTACAGTATGGGCAGACTAGATAGACCAAATGGCCTTCTTCTGCTGGCTTCTTTGTGTGTTTGTATATTATAACCTCTCTCCTTCTGCTAGTGATTCCCTATCTTTGCATCACACCGTCCAAGTTACTTTATCTACCTCTTTATTGCACTGTGCTGATGCATTCAAAGTATCAGTGATCACTACCTGCAGATCCTTTTTCTCCATAGTGCTGTGCAACCTCCCCCCCTCCCATTCTACATACTGATTTTGGTCCCCTTGAGCATAGCACTGTACTTTTTCATGTTACATTTATCTGTCACACTTGACACCACACCTCTACCTTCTCCGGATCCCTTGTCATAGTCTTTATACCCTCCTTTGAGTCCACAGTGCTGCAGCTCTTGGCATCATCTGTGAAAAACTTTGTCTTCCCTTGGACTCCCTCCTCTGTGTGACAAATGAATAAATCGAAGAGAACTGGTCCCAAGACTCATCCCTGTAGCAGCCCTCTTGTGACTTCCCCAATCCCTGATGCTCCTCCATTCAGTATTACCCTCTTGAGTCCTCCTGCTCAGCCAGTTTTTATGTTGCTTGCACGCATGTGCAAGAAACATAGTGCCATCATCGGAGATTTCGGAGGTGTGTCACCTCCTCCTCCAATTCAGTCAGTGAGCTGGCCGGCGTGGCCCTGTAGTAATGCATTTTGGAGCTGTCATGACACGCTCCAAAATGCAGTGGCCTCCCCAGTTGAAAGGGGAGCTACGCTGCCCAGTGGAGCACGATAGTGAGCCCTCCACATGCAGGCGCGTGCCCCCGCACCTCCTGTGTGAGCCGACGGGTGCCCAATCGCCGCGCTGACCTGCTGTCGTCCCCCGTAGCTGGTGCCATGCTGGGAGCCCACCCCAGTGTGGCAATCAGTTGTTGGCCGACGGGTGCCCAATCCCCGCTGGCTGAACGCCCCTTGTTTTGTGCCACACTGGGAGCCCACCCCAGCGTGGCAACGTCCTCATAGTCTTTTTTTGTTTTAAACCTGTAAAAAAAGGTCCTGCTGCGTGTCTCCGACCCCCCACAACCCGCACCCACCCACTGCGACCCAGCCTCCCACACCCCCTCACCCCATGCTTGCCTCCGGACTCGGTGACGATCTTCAGTGGACGGGAACCGCGATCTGCACTTAAAGCCGACCAGCGAACTAGGAAATGCCGGTAAGCTGTATAATGGGCTAGAATAGGAGGGTAGGAGGTTCAACTTTTGCATATCTCAGGCATTTTGGAATTTTGCTGGAATTTTCAACATGGGGTTTTAGGACTCCTTCTCATGAATGATGTCACTGTCATGGCGTTGTTCGGGCCCAAAGGGTGATTTTGGCAGTGACTGTGCAGTGACTGCGAAATCACCTATGAGGCCTGAATACCACCATGACAGTGACATCATTCAGAGAAGGGGTCCTAAACCCCATGTTGAAAATTTGTGTCCAAAAATTCCAAAAATGACTGTTTTATGAGCGCATGCTATGCAGTTCCTATGCAGGCTCGTAAGTTCGACGAATTTCAATATTTTCACTCCAGATTTTCAACACTGCCATTTTACCACACCTTCTTATGAGTAGTACAGCTGTCATTTTTCACATCTCACCCAAAATGTGTTTCCGGCGTTGTAGGTAGCAGCATGGTGCAGTCGATGTGCAAAATCAATGTGAGGACAAATTAAGAAAATCACAGTGACACTGTTCATGAGCAGAGGTCTTAAAATGGCTATGTTGAACATTTGGTGAAAAAATTCCTAAAAATGACTGTTTTACGAATGTGCGTTGCGCAGTTCCTACGCAGGTTTGTAAGTTCACAAATTTTCAATATTTTCACTCCAGATTTTCAACATTGCCATTTTACCACACCTCCTCATGGGCAATACAGCTGTCATTTTTCACATCCTGCTCAAAACATGTTTCCGCCCATGTAGCGCATAATAGCTCAGTTGGTGTGTGAACTCAAAGTATGGAACACATTAAGAAAATCACAGTGTCACTGTTCATGAGCAGATATCTTAAAATGGCAATGTTGAAAATTTGGGAAAGAATTCCTAAAAATGACTGTTTTACGAGTGTGTGTTGCGCAGTTCCCACGCATGCTCGTAGGTTTGCGAATTTTCAATAGTTCCACTCCAGATTTTCAACATTGCCATTTTACCACACCTCCTTATGAGCAGTACAGCTGTCATTTTTCACATCCTGCCCAAAACGTGTTTCCGCCCATGTAGCGCACAATGGCGCAGTCGGTGTGCAAACTCAATGTATGGGACACATTAACAAAATCACACTGACACTGTTCATGACCAGAGGTCTTAAAATGGCTATGTTGAACATTTCGTGAAAATTTTCTAACAATGACTGTTTTTGCAGCGGTGTCGTTGCGCAGTTCCTACGCACGCTCGTGAGTTAGCAAATTTTCAATATTTGCACTCCAATGACTTCCAAATACCTAAACAGCACATAGAAGCAAGCAACATTCGGCATTGACAAATGCTTGTTTTATACACCTTGTTATCTCTCCCCAGGCCTCAGATTGTTCAGTTTCTTCACCATCCTTCCAGGAAAGACAGAGTCGAAGACTACAAAATTCCAGGTATAGTATGTCTACAGTCTGACCCCTGTCCACTGCTCGTCACCATTAAAAAAAGTTGATCTGGTTTCTCTGTGTGTCTATCCTCTGGCAAGACCTCCTGCTGTTAAAATCATGTTGTGTAGGGTCCTGTAGCCCACATGCTTCCAGAAACCTACAATCCTCTTCTTTATAACATATTCTAAAATCTTCCTCACTACAGGTACCTGACTGACTGGTCTAGTCAGAAAGTAAGTAACAAAATATATTTTTATACAGGATATAACTATTTGGACTATAAACCCTATTTACAAAGTTCTCATGTGTGAAGAAAAATGGTGCCTGGTTACAGAGTAAAACTAAAAAATATAAAAGAACAGTACACAATCATTAAAAAATGTTTAGTTATTAGAAATTTAATTTCTATTTATTATACTGGAAAACCTTAATGGCAAAGGATCCTTTTTCATAAGTGCCCAGTACATCCAAAGCAACAATAATAGTTCAGGTGAACAGAATACAAATATGTCAGAAGCAGGTGCAAGAGGGCTGAGACAATAGATACTGTGAACAAAGTTGTTTGAAACTGGGAAAGGGAAGTTAGACCTGTTAAGGAGGAATTCAACTTGTTGTACCAGCATGTGACTCTGCAGTTCAGGGATCTCAAAGCAATTATTAGTATTAATAAATTATTAGTAGATAAGCAGAAACTTTTACAAGTGCAAAAGCTGCATGTACAGACACAAGATTTATGGATAACCCAAACATGCTAACTTTAGTGACTGTATTAAAAAATAGAAGCATTCACAACTTTCTGTGAGTTCCTAATTTAGGACATGTTTAAATGCTGGTTTCACTGCGATGCATCTTATTTTGGGTTTGAGATCATTCCATACCTTGGGCACATACTTTGCCTTCATTTTACCATAGGAATTATGAATCTTTCGGGTTATCAGACCCCTACTGTTTAGATTTTCTCAGATTATACTTCTGTTCTGGGAAATTCAGTTCATCTGCTAATATCCCTGGAACCAGACACCTGGACCTCTTGACAGTCATCACTGTTCCCTCTTTATGCCTCCTTAACTAGAGGTAATACCATCCCAATTTTTTTAACATGAAGCAGAGGTGACTGTCATTAGGACAGAGAAGAACAAATAGGGCTAGGTTATCATACACCACATCACGTTTGTCCAATAATAATTTGCTAGTGTGTTGCTATGGTATACTGTATTTCTGTATTCCAAAACCAGAAGTATCATCTGAGTCGCAATGGTTTCTCTGGTGTTTATGAAAATGGCATATGCTTTACATTTCAATACCCCTAATCTAGAATTAACTTATTTGACTGTGTTTTCTATATGGCTACCAAACTGAAGATACTGTAGTTGTCTATTAATACTCCAAGGTAAGTGCACTCTGTTACAGTTTTGAGGCAAGAACAATTCGATAGTTTAATATTTAAGGATTTTGTGTCCTCATCTCACTTATTTTGTTGATGTAAGCACATAGCTTTGGCTTTCTTTGAACTAAAAACTATGTTGGTATAAGCAAAGCAGTTGTATATCCTATTGAAATCTTTCTGTAGACTGGGTTCCATTGCTGATTAATACTTAGCTTTGGACTCCATTACAGTGTGGTCTGCATATAATTGAATCTCTGTAAATCTGATTCAGTTTGGTAACTCATTCACATATATTAGAAAAGTAATGGACCCAAAATAGATCCTTGAGCCACATCTCTACAGAGGGGTCTCTTGTCAGATAAAACCCGTTACACTGCTACTTGTTGAGTTTTGCCACTTAATATTTGCTAATAATGACATTCCATCTTCCTGCGTTATTCTTATTTTTTTTTAAACTCGGCTTTACTGGAATACAAGATAGCAAAGTGTTACATACAGGAATGGGACATTAACTAGATATCATTGACAGCATCACATAGGTAAAGTCTGTGTTATAGTAACCAGTCCTTTTGTCTTTACAGGATTATGTCTTCTTCAAGGTGACACTGGATTTGTCTCCATGTTACTGTTAATGAGTCATCAGGAACAACTGTTTCAACCATAACAGAACTTAATAAACATAATTTAATATACAACATGTGTGTGGCTGTTCATCTCTTCATCACTTTGTATTTTATGTGGGGTATAGGATGGGAAAGGGCCCTTGGGCTACACCATACTTAGGGAACCACCCCTTCCCTGTCACTGTCCCTCCCCTTTTCTGAACTCCTTATTGGATGCTCTATGCTTCCCTGCTTAGAAAATCCCAGTGAGCAAGCAGGCATCAGTTATCATTGTACAAGGGTAGGCTTCCCCTTTCCCCTCTGCTGGCAAATCTGGTCTTTCATTTTGGGACTCGTAGAAGTCCCACTTCTGCCAGAGCCCTATATGTTTCTCCAGGGTTATCCTCAGTGTGACAATGATCCATTCCCTGGATTTCCCTGACATTTAAGTTCCATGTGTCCACCGATGGTGGGGTGCATATCAGTCAGTTCAGTGTTACCCCTTTCACCACCACCATGGACAGGGCATGAAGGCGCATCTGTTGAGGCCTGCGGCCTACCTATGGCACCTTTTCCCCCAGGAAAAGATGCTCAAATGTGAATGGGATAATAGTGCTTCATATGCCCTCAAGGGCTTTGTGAATCTTGCCCCAGTATGGTTGTACAATGAGGCAGCCCAAAAAAATGTAGTAGTGTGTGCCTACCTGACCGCACCCTCTCCAACAGAGTTCTGAACTTCCCCCCACAAAGTGATGGTTGGGGTGTGGAAGAACCAGATGAGGGATTTCTAATAGAATTCTCTCCAGGTTGGTGAGACAGTGGTGTGCCAGCCCAGTTCCCACATTGTGATCCAGACTTCCTCATCAATCATCACCTGGGCCTCTCTTTCCCAGACCTCCTTTACCTCATAGAACTCTGGGTGTTTCATACCCTGTAGAATTTGGTAGGCCTGGGATATGTTGCTTCTTCTACTGGCCAGGATAGCCACCCAATACAAGAAGTTCTCCAGTCCAGTGGGCTCTGTATTAATTTTGACCAGCCTTTCCTTGGTAGTGAAGTAGTGCTGGACCTGCAGGAACTGAAAGAAGTCTTTTGTATCTCTGTTACAGATCCACAAAGAAAGTACAAATTCAATTCTGGATGAAGTGCTTAAATCTAGTAAGGGACCTGTGGTTCCAGCTGCAGTAGCCTCTGTCCTCTCTCGGGGGAGAAAATCTAGGTCACCAATGATAATAGTTCATGGTCCCACATCATTAGGGGTGTGTGTTATGGACCTTGCCTTCAGGAGCATCCTGAAAGTATCCTTTGTCCATGGATTTTTGATGGTCGCAAGTATAGCTGGTGTAAGGCATATGGGCGATAGGGCAAACAAGGGAGCCAGAAGGCTTGGATCTGCCTCCACATCCAGCTACTCTGAATCTGACTGTTGCTTGGTCCAGGTTATTGTTGGGGTGAGCTGTGCTGCCAAGTAGTACAGGTGTAGAGCAGGCACTGCCAATCCCCCTCTTTCTTTCAGGAAGGTCAAGACTCTTTTCTTGATCCTGTGCCTTCTGGATGCTCAGATGAAAGTTAGTAATGTAATTTGGAGCCATTTCCAGAACTCTTCTGGGATCTTCACAGTTAGGGCTTGAAACAGAAATAAAAAAATTGGTAAAATATTAATTTTGAGGGTGGCTATCTTGCCTCCCATACTAAGGAGTAGGAGGCTCCAACACACCCCATCCACTTTGATATCTCCTTTGAGTTTCTCATGATTCAGCTTAAATAAGGAGCTGAGTCTGGGTGACTCATGAATCTCCAGACATCTAATTACGTTCTTTGTTGCCCATTGAAATAGGAGACCATTACAGAGGTATGGAGGCAGACTCCACTTATCTTACAGGCCTCAGACTTTGTGTAGTTTATCTTATAACATGAGATGGTCCCGTATTCCTCCAGTTCAGTGAGCAGAGTGGGTACTGACATCTCTAGTTTGGTCAGGAAACACAATGAATTGTCTGCATACAATGATATTTTGTGATCTCTGTCACCTTCATATCCCCCAAATCTCAGGATTCCTGCAGACTGCTTGGGCTACTGGCTCACTACATAGGTGAAGAGTAATGGTTGAGACAAAAAGAGGAAACCCAGTTCACTCGTACCATTGCCTGTGGTGAAGCATACAATTCCCAGATGCATGCCAAGAGGGGGTCTCCCACTCCCATCTCCATCAGCATCATGTACAGAATCCCAAATCCACCCGTTCAAATGTCTTCTCAGAATTCATGAAAAGTGCCAGGTCCAGCTCCCTTCCTTGTTGTACTCTATTATATTGAGGAGGCCTCAATTGTTGTCGTGTAATAATCTCCCATTGATAAAACCAGTTTGGTCTTGTTGAACTAGGGACACCACACAGCCCTGCAAGCAGGAGGCTAAAATGGTGGTAAAGATCTTCATGTCTGTGTTTCATAAAGAGATTTGGAGACATGAACTGCACAATGGTATGTCCTTGCCCAGCTCTGGTAGTAGTGTTACTGTATCTAGGTGTATTACCAAAAGGTTGGAGCCCTCTGTCCCTCTTGAACCACCTGCACGTGTCAAGCAATAGCAAGCTGAATTTGTCCTGAGATGTCTTATAGAATTCCCCACTGACATCATCTGGGCCAGGGGCTTTGCCAGCTTTCAGGTAAGAGATCAAGCTAGAGATCTCTGCTAAGGTGATGGGGACGGACAACACTTTTGCCTCCTCTGTAAGTGTGTTTACAAGGACTCTTCAAAAGCATTCACTGAGTTTTGCCCTGTAGTCTGGGACCTTCCCCTGTCTGAAGAGGTCTTTGTAGAATTCTGCAAAGTGCTACAGTATTTTAATTTGGTCTGTGTCACATTGCTGTGAACTCGCTCATCTGATGCATAGCACCATTCTTCTTGCTGCTTCCCTGCGGAGTTGCCATGCCAGTAGCCTACCCACCTAGGTGCCTGCTTCAAAGTACCTCTGCCTCGAATATCTGATGTTACCTTTGATCGTGGCCTCTAGCAGTCTGTTCAGCTTGGCCCAGCAATGGTAAAGCCTGGCCCTGACCCCTCATCAAGCATAATCTTGTGCACTGCTTCCAGGTCAGACAGTTGCTCATCCATCCCCAGTTGGTCTTTCTGGACTTTTTTTTGACACCTAGAGGCATAGCTTATAATGTGTCCATAAGCACAGCCTTAAGGCCTTCCCACCAAGCTGCACAGGGAGGTTGCCTTTTGGTGTTGGTTGTTTCATAATTTTGGATGTCAGCTACAGTCATCTGTTGGAAGTCAGAGTGGCTCAGAAGTGAGACATCAAGATCTCTGTGCAGAGGTAACACTGAGATTGAGCACATTAGGAGTGTGGTCTGATAGCATGGTAATCCCTGTAGCACAATGATCCATTGCATGGAGCCACTCTGTGGAGAGGAGAAAAATGTTTGTTCATGAGTAGGCCTGATGTGGGTGTGATCAGAAGGTATAGTCACGAGTTTGAGGATGCGTGACCCTCCAGAACTCCACCAGGCCCAACTCTTGGGACAGCCTCTTAATACATTGGCCCACTCTGCTCTGCTTTGAGGTGGTCTACCTGGATCTGTCCAACTGGGGTTTAATGACCCTACTGAAGTCCCCTCCACTAGGAACAAATTGCCCAGGTCTGGGCATGACTCATCAGTGTGTCTTTAAGGAATTCTATATTTTCCTGTTCAGCATTTGTTGCATACAGATTTAGTACTGTGCATGGGGTGGACCTGTAAATACCCTAGATGCAGATGTACAGTATATCACTTCTGGGTCCTGAGCAAGCTCCTTCACCTCTAAAGGACAGCTGTTATGAATTAAGATGGCCACCCGTCTTTTATGGGTATGAGCACTGTATGAAGCTGTGCACACCTGTCCCACCCAGGCTGTTTTGAGATTGGCATGCTCGGATTCAGATAGGTGTGTCCTCTGAAGAAGAACTATCAAAGTCTCCTTCTTCCTGAGTTCTTGCAAGAGTCTAGCCCTTTTCACAGAGCTATTCAGACCCTTCACATTATAAACTATTATTCCGCCTTCCTGCATTGATGTTTCTCAGCACAGCCCCCCCCCCAGCTCTTTCGATTGTAAAGGACAAACAGCCACACCAATTGAAAACTGTAAGTTGGTCAAACTATTTACAAACAGTGGAAGATCAAACTTCACACCCTATGGGGCCATTGGACCTCGAAGGCAACTGACTTGACCCCTGCAGCTGCTAGCTTGACAGTCTCCTGCAGGGTGACATCTGGTGGGAGAGCAGACACTATACACAATGTGCACCTCAAGCCACTCACCTAGTCTTTCCTCCCAGTGATTCTCCAGCCACCCAACTCCCACTTAGCTGTGAATTCAATACATTTGAGAGAGTGCCCCCTTGCCTCAGTTACACATTTCTCTGTGCAGTTGTTATCGCTACCTTCACCTACCTCTATGCTGTGCTTGTGCTGGGTCACAACAAGTGTGGGTACTCCCACTTCACTTATATAATTTGTTTCCTAAGCATATCAAATCAGGAATGTCCTGGAACAGGCAACATCCCCACGAGGGGCATTTAAAGGTAGTGTTGTGTAGGCTTGGGTCCCCCTGCCATCCCCCTCCCCTCACTTGGCTGGGCCATGGTCCTAGGTCTCTGCTCTGCGCTTATGCACCAGGGCTACGCCACCTGTTTCCCAGGTGCTGCTATTAAAGGGCCTCAGGCCTGACTCCATGGGAATTCCTTGGTTGGGGATCTCTGGCCATAAGTGGACATGCTGCCATATGGTGCATCTGGTATAACATCCTGGCATTGGTGCCCCTGGTGCAGGGAGGAGGCTGGAAATTATAGTTCAGTTAACCTGACATCAGTGATGGGAAAGTTAATGGAATCACTGCTGAAGGAAAGGATTGTGCAATATCTTGAAACCAGTGAATTACAAGACCCAAGGCAGCATGGTGTCACAAGAGACAATGTTAGATGAATCTGATAGAATTCTTTGACTGGGTGACCAAGGCACTAGATCAGGGTGGAGCAGTGGACATGGCCTACCTAGATTTCAGTAAGACATTCAACACCATTACACGTAGCAGACTAGTAAGCAAGCTGGCTACCTTAGGAGTGGGTCTAAAGGTGGTAAAATGGATAAGAAATTGGTTAGGGAATAGGCGATAAAGGGCGGTGGTAAATGGAGTTCACTTCAAGGAAGGGAGGGTGACCATCAGGTGTCTCAGAGATCAGTGGTGGGACTGGTGGTTTTTAATGTCTTTATAAGCGACATTGCAGAGGAACTGGAAGGGAAGGTCTGCCTCTTTGCAGAGGACACTAAAATCTGCAATAGGTGGACACTCCGAGGGGGAGGAAAGGATGAGCAGAGACCTGAGAAAACTTGAGGACAGGTCAAGGGTATGGCAGCTGGGTTTCAATGCAAAAAGGTGCAAAGTAATGCACTTAGGGCACAGAATTCCAGAGGCGGAGTACAAAATGGGTAGGGTGGTATTTACGACCACCAACCAGGAAAGAGACCTGGGGGTAATCATACTGGATGGCGTAAAGGTGGCCAGGAGGTGTGACAAGGTAGTAGGGAGGGTAAGTGGGATGCTTTGGTGCATAGATAGGAATATCACCAGCAGAAGGATGGAGGTGGTGTTGCTTCTGTATAGATCGTGGGTAAGACTCCACCTAGAGTATTGTGACCAGTTCTGGAGATTAAATCTCTGGAAGGACAAAGACAGAATGTAGCCAGTCCAGAGGAGGGTAACTAAAATGGTGCAGGGTCTGCATCAAAAGCCCTATGGGGGGTGTGGCTTGGCATTGAACAAGATGGCTGCATAACTCTGCATCGGAGAACGGCTCTGGGCTTAAAATCCATAAAACTGACATATTTGTTTCTGGTCATACGTCTAGCAATTTAGCAGTAAACTGTACCTGAAAGTATCCAATCTCCCTTTTGTCTGGGAATGCTTCAGCTGTTCTGACCACTTGGAACGCATCTCCTTATCAAGCCTCTGACCGCATGACATATGCTACTGGTCTGAGCATGGAGCCCTCTATCAAAGAGATGTTTGCCACTATTATGCAGCATATGGATGAGTTCACTCGCGCATGAAACAATTTTGCCCTGGCTCTGCATCACATTGATGGGCACTGCGGTCTCACTGAACAAAAAGCAGCCACCCAAGAGAAAATGCTGGATGGTCACTGCATGACCATGTGGGGGCAGGCCCAACAGATTCAGGCCCTGCAAGAAAAAATATATGATTTGGAGAATAGGAGCCATAGGAACAACCTACAGCTCCTCAGCTTTCCAGAAGGGTGCAAAAAAGGTCGCACATATGACTTCCTAAAATGGGCCATCCCAGAACTGCTAAAGCTTCCCCCTGACATCAAAATAACCATCGCACACTCTCACTACTCTCTTCAGCCATTAACACATGAAGTGGCGAGACCAAGGTCCATCCTCATGCGAATCCCCTCAACTTTGCTGAAAAGGAAGCCATCCAATCTAGGGAGAGGGAGCTGGGCAACCTTTCATGGAAGGGACATCGCATTCTTATCTTTCAGAATTACTCAGGGGACCTTGCCAAAAATGAAAGGAATCTACAGAAGCAGGAAAGAGGCTCCACTAGCTGGGGTTCCCCTTCTCATTTAGGTACCCTGCTGTTCTATGGATCACCCACAGTGGGACGCAGGTTCAGTTCAGCACTCCAAAGACAGCTATGGATTTTATTGCTTGGACATGACCTCGGGGAATCAGGTCCCTGCCCGCACCGCCACCAAGGAGAAGGAGCAGATCACCACAGAAGAAGGACAACAGGACACTGAAGGGAAGACAGAGTGAGCAACTGAACTCTCCCAAATCATTCCAGCAATGTGAAGAGCAAGGAGATCGGTGGGATTCACCAGCCAAACACAGGAAACGTCCCCAGCGGGCATGACACCCCAGGAGAGAACACCCGGATGAGAGAGACAAATCAGGGGCCTCAGCATCAACCTTCAAGGATGAGGAGCTGACCCAGGAAACAGAGACAGTCAGATCCTACTTTTCTCAAAACCGTTTTGCCCCACTGCAGCAGCTATCCCTGTCTGAATCTCAGCCAGAGGATCTGAGAATGACCTTTTCCCTGATGGCCACTACTTCAGAATCTGCAGGAACACTCATGGGCTGCTGCAGTTGAATCCTTGCTGTCACTCGAGCCCAAGGTCTGTACCAGGAAGACAGGCCATGCACTGTACCAGACACACCACCTCCCTTAGGACAAGCCAGACACTCTTAATGGGCTACAGCACCTTCCCACTTGAGAGTGAACTTGCTGTGGTAGTCAGATAAGTACAACTGTCCTGTTATAGGGACTCTTGTGTTGAGGGGAGGGAAGGATACTGAAGGGAGCAGGGGGTCACCTTATCTAACCTAGGATATAGTTTCATAAGCAACAACAACCCCCCAAGTGAGTTCAAGAGGGTCTGATGTACCTGGGAATAGGCCAGTCACCATGGCCCACCTTCCCCCCTCAGCCCTCACATGCGCAGGAGAAGACTACTTTCTGTCCTTTATTTTTACTGTGAATTTCTAACAGTTGGGATGCTGGCAAGTTCTGAACCTGTTGCATATCTCTGGCTTCTTTCTTGCTGGTCTTAGTGCTGACAGAGAGGAGACCACCACTGCAACCCCCCTCACCAGTGAAGCTGGGAGAGGGAGACAGGCATAGAGGAACCCCTCTTGACACAGCCTCATTAAGGCAGTTTCAAGCCCAATATCTGGCAAGGGGGATTACCTAGCTTTACCTCACACTACCACCCCAATGTATTCTCTGTAGGCCCTGCGAGTCATATAACCCATCCATGGTTTTTGATGGAGGCAAGGGGGAGAGGCACTTTACGGCCATACAGAAAGAAATCTGTTCCACCATGCTGGCATGCTATGTGCACTCCTCCACTTCCTCCCCCCTAACCCACCCACATGTGCCTTCCCCCAATGGACCATGCACCCCAAATGCTGCATGGTTGAAATAACTGGACCCCCCACTTACATTCCCCCTTAGGGCAATATACACTTTACTGGAAAAATCCAACCTAGATGCACACTTGACAAAGCGCATAGCCCAGGGCTGTGATCTCCAGCAATCACCCCAATGCAACAGGCTCAATCTGAGATAGATCGCACAGGTTACTTGTAGCCACAGTGTGCCCATAAGTTGTGTACCCACCCCCAGGGCAAGCCAGGTGGGCTGTTGGGCAGTTTGCCATAAGCTCTATTCCAGGTCAGTACCCCCAAACTATGTTTCTGTTGGTTTTCTTTACTATATATATAGTTTGTTGTTTTAAAAAGTTACTAAGTTCTGAGATCTTGAAGCAGACTACCAAAGTTCATCAGGGCCACTTTGTCATGGGGAAGAAAGTACAAGTGTTTAGAACATACCTAACTGCTCACAATGCTAGGCTCTATGGGTATACAGAGTCAGTGAGAGTAGAAACTGTATATTGATTGACTCTGGGATCCAAAGAGGAGGACCACCTTGCTTTAGCAATTTTATTCTCATTACACTACTCAGGCACATCACATGGAAAATAAATGATTATGGGTGAGATTAACTGTCATACGTGGAATGTGAGGGGCTGAATTCCCTGGTTAAGAGGAAAAAAAGGTCTTCTCACACCTCAATTGGCCAAAGTCTCAGGTGGCCTTCCTCCAGGAGATAAAACTAACACAGAATTATCCTGGCTTGATGGTAAAAGACTGGGTGGAACAGGAGGTACACGTGGGAGCGCTCACCAGGAAGAGGGTGGTGATGATACTGTTGCACAAATCACTCCTGTGGTGTCTGGATTCCTCAGTAGTGGACCCAGAGGGAAGATGGGTACTAGCCAAATATACCACCCCTACTGGATTGATCATTCTGTGTAATGTGTATGCTCTTTACTATGATGATCCTGTGTTTTTTTGTTACCTGTCAGAGGCAAGTGAGACTTTTAACACACCTATCTGCCCTCTCTTAATGGGGGGTGACTTCAATATCACCCTTCCTACTCCAGGGAGGAGTGGATCACGGGGCAAGTTACATTTCTGGTGCCATAGAATACCGTTTCCATGACCCCTTGTAAAAAAAACTAAGTCCCAAAGTGTGTAAAATTGTTTGGAGACCAGGATTAGAACCCTGGTTTCCAATGCTGCTGGTTGAGCTGCTCTATTCCCCAGCCCTCCATGCCATGGGAGCAGCTCAGCCAGCTTCCTGGATTCTGGTGCCCTTGTGGTGTACCAGCTACATGGACAGCGATCAGGGGAGTGTTTACAGCAAGCACTGTAAATCCCCAGTCGCTGTCTGTCTGAGCGCTTACCAGACTAGCGCCGTATAGTGCAGCGTTATTCTGGTAGCGCTCAGTTGACGGGCTACCCAAAATGCTTACTGGCTATCACATGTTATGTGCCTTTCTCCACAATGGGTAGGCATGGAGGCATCTGTTACCCAAGTGGTTCAGGCCTCCTCCCTCCTACAATGCAATAAGACCCACACATCCCCCCTACACCCCACCATAGATCCCTCAGTAAACAACTGGCACTGCATCCATAGCAATTAGGGCTATCTGCACTCCCAACATCAATTGTCGTCTATGTTTCTATAAGAACAAGGGGGTACAATTTGAAGATAGAGGGGAGACGGCTCAGAGGTAATGTGAGGAAGTATTTTTTCACAGAGAGGGTTGTGGATGCATGGAACAGCCTCCCTGAGGAGGTTGTGGAGTCAAGGACAGTGGGGGAATTCAAAAATGCATGGGACAGACATAAGGCAGTCCAAGTGGGGGGTAGGAGGAAATAAGCTGTTGGTTAACTAGGATCTGCAGCTTATCTGTTAGGTAGGAAAATGGGCAGACTAGGTGGGCCAAGCGGTCCTTATTTGCCATCACATTCTATGTTTCTATGTTAATCAACACCCTCTAGCATAACCCAAACATCATAATAGAGGGAAAACCTATATTCTGGCCTCACTGGCTTAGCATGGGCATTATCAGAGTGGAGGATGTCCCTGAACCCTCACACTCCAGGATGGCCACCTTCAGAAGACTCCAGGAGAAGTGTGGTCTACAACAGAAGGATTTCTGGAGGTATCTCTAGCTAATGGATGCACTCCACTCCACACTGAAATTCTACTCTATGCCCCAGTTGCCAAATGAGACCATTAGTTGGTTGTCCTTCCCCAAGGGCCCGGCGGGCCGAATTTATGCCAAACTGAGGGATGCTCTTCCACATCAGTCAGATGAATCTAGAGTCAGAAGGGAGAAAATGACGGGCTGCAGCATTTCAGAGAGCCAATGGGCCAGGGCCTGGAAAGACACACATAAATGGTATAGGGATGCTCGAAGTCGCCTTGTCCAGAATAAGATATCACATGTATGGTATAGAGCTCCAGCTGTACTCCACAGGGTGAAGATCCTGGGCAATGCCAAGTACTGGAGATGCCTTGCCCCAGGTGGGGACTTACACCACATACTCTGGGACTGCCCCCTACTGCAAGGCCTGTGGAGTCAGATCTGACAGGAAGAGTCCAGGGTCCTCAGACAGCAGGTCCCCTCCTTGGCCCTATTCTTCCTGCTGGGCATTAAGTCAAACCAGAATCACCTCAAACCCCTTGAGTATAGATGGCTAGTCCTACTTGCATTGCAGGTGAAAAGAGCCATCCTATGCAAATGGAGGACTACCCAGGTCCCAACCACTGCTGAGATCCTGGCTTCACTCATATCACTGGTGGGTCTGGACAGGCTATTGCACTCACAACACAGCATGATTCCTAAGTTCCTGGAGCATTGGGTGCCCTACATGGCCTTCATGAGCCCTGCCACAGGAATAGGCTGATTTAAACTACCCAAGATGGACTGACTCATGGGCCCACAAATACCCCTCCTTCCTCATACTCTTACTCATCCTATAGAGGACAGCCTATGCATAGCAAGCAATTCAGAGAATGCTATAGCAACTAGGTAGTTAGCTCTGTACTCTTAAGTACAGGAGACATATCACAGTACTAAGTTAAGCTGTAGAACAAATGTACTACTGCTTCAGAACATAGGTTTCTTTGTGTTCTTTAGTTTTCTTTTAGAGGGCCCCAAGTCTCAACATGGAGAACATCCCCAAGTGCCGTAGGATCCTATGGGATGCCCTGAAGTATCAGCCCCAGGATCCAGGCAGGTGATGACCTCCAGAGACTCACTTCATTTATTAAGTAAGTACCACTACTCTCCTAACTACTCTGGATAGGAACTAGTCCTATAGAGTGCTCCATGTCACCTCAGTGCTTATTTGAATTAGAAAATTGCCGTCTTAGTAGTAGTATTAGTACAGTAAGATAAGTTTCTGAATAAATCCTGCTCCATATAAACATGGCATAATGTACTGCATTGTATATGATTCTCAATGATTCTTATTCCTACCACCTTAATCTGCACCCTTTAACCACCATAGATCATGATGTGAGTTATGCAAGATTGTAAACATCACAAAACTAATAAAACGTTTAAGCAAAAAAAAGCCCTATAAGGGTAGACAAAAAGACCTCAATATATACACCCTGGGACAGAGGAGGGAGAGGGGTAATATGATTGAGACCTTTATATATCTCACGGGTAAATAAAGTACAGGACAGGAGTATTTTTCAGAATAAAAGGTGCTCAAGAACAAGGGGACATGCTATGAAGCTGGTGGGGGGTAGATTCAGGAAAGACTTGAGTACTTGTTCATAGAAAGAGTAGTGGATTCTTGGACTAGCCATCCAGCAGAGGTGGTGGGGGTGAAAACAGTGGTGGAGGTCAAGAATGCATGGGATAAGCACAAGGGAATCATGGTGGAAGGAAGTGGGAGACAGAGAAAGAGCTGTAAATTGGGCACAGTCTGCGGTAATAGTGTAGGTAGGGAGAAATGGTCAGACTGGATGGGCCAAGTGGTCCTTATCTGAAGTCAAATTCTATTATATTGCTATGCCCCATGAGGGGCTGCAGCCATAGGCCATCCTCATGGGTCCCACCCAGTGGCCACCGACAAGGAAGTATTTCAGAATACCTCCTCATAGTGTAGAAGACAGGAGTGCTGTGGGGAGCGGGAGACACACAGACCGAGAGAAGTGGCTGTCATGGTTGTTTTCCAGGCACTTCTCCTGGCATCTGGTGGCAATTGGAGAGACAGTGAGACACACAAGATCTCAAAACTAGGACCTGACCCCCTTGGGTCAAACAGTTGAGAGAGCAAGGGGAATGGTGAGTGGTTCAGTGGGGCAGGGGATGCAGACAGAGACAAGGAGGGGGAGAGCCTTCAGTTGAGAAAGACTTGAGAGTACAGAATTGCGATAGTCTGTGTGTGTGTGTGTGTGTGTTTCTGTCTCTCTCTGTCTCTCTGATTGCTGCCCTGTGCAGTACATCAGCGGTGAAGGACTTCTCATGACACAGTCACCAAAACTGAATGTCTGCCATGGTCAGTGACAAGTGTGCTGCTGCCCTCCCTCAACCATTCCTCGAGAGAGACAACAAGCATAACTGGGAGCATGACCGGGACTGAAGTGTGATAATTCCCCTGCTTCAGGTCCTCTCTTGGCTGTGTGTGTTGGGAGAAACTCACCCCACTGCTGGTATGGTTCCTCCCATACCCCTCCCAATCAACACAGAGTGTGGGACAGCATGGGAAACGATAGGAGTCAGCAGTCTGTGACTGTATTGATGCCCCGCATGACCAGCAGTACAGTGGAAGGTGTGGTTGCCAACTATTCCATTTGTCCCCCCAACCAAGTGACATGCTGCAGAATTCAGTATTCATTGATGAGCTGTCCCATCCCCCCTGCCCCATGATGTAGTGGCAGACGAGACACACAGCAGCAGAGAGAAAGAGACACTGCCGTATAGGACACATACACTGAGAAGCAGTTGCGCCTAGCTCATTCTTTTTTAAACCTGCAAAAAAAAAAAAATATTCATCGATGTCTTTTGTGGCCATTAGACTCCCCCCACCTGACCCTCCCACTCAGCACCCAACACCCCATCCCACCCCACCCCAGACCCTTACTTACCGATCGGGAGTCCAACGACATATTCCTTTCTGGATTGCAGACACATCTTCACTCTTCAAAGCCGTGCCATGAACTGAAGAAACAGGTATGTGCTTCAATGTATTTCAGTGGGGGGTTGAACTTGGTGGCATAACTTGGACATTTTTGCATATTTATGGCCCAAATTTTCAATATGCCTTTTTTGGGACCCCACCTCATGAACAATTGCACTCACAATAGGCAAGTCTGTCCTGAAAGGTGATTTTGTAGTCCCTGTGTGAAATCACCTTTTGGGCAGGAGCTGAACATTTTATCTGCCCTTGTTCATGAGATGGGGTCATAAAAAGGTTATGTTGAAAATTTGGTGTAAAACTACTAAAAACAACAAAGTTATGAGCCTACATTGAGTTTTACAAACACAGGTTCATAACTTTGGTAATTTTCAATATTTTTACTCCAAATTTAAAACAGAAATATCTTTACAGCACCTCATGAATGTGACAACTGTCATTTTTTCAAATCCTGGCCAAAATGTTTTTCCACATCCTGAAAGGTGATTTCATGATCCCAGCGCAAAATCATCTTTTGGGCAGAAGTTGAACATTTTCTCTGTCCTTTTTCATGAGGTGGGGTCATAAAAACACACAAAGCTGACACAAAGCTCTATAACAGAGTAGATACACCAGAGGGTGTAGACAGAATGAGAAGGGACCTGCAGAAACTTGAAGAATGGTCAAGGGTTTGGCAGTTGAAATTCAATGCAAAGAAGTGCAAGATAATGCATATGGGGCACAAAAACCCTGGCACAATATATCAGTTGGGGGGTGAGGATATAGCATGCACCAAGCAGGAAAGGGATCTTGGGGTTGTCATCTCTGATGACCTCAAGGTAGAGGAAACAGTGTGACAAGGCATCAGGTAAAGCAAATAGGATGCTGGGATATATAGGCAGGGGCATCACCAGCAGGAAAAGGGAGGTCATAATCTGCTATACAAGACACTAGTGAGGCCCCACCTGGAGTACAGTGTACAGTTCTGGAGACCATACCTACGTAAGGACATAGACAGGGTAGAGAAGGTTCAGAGGAGGGCAACAAAGATGGTGCATGGGTTGCATCACAAGTCCTATGAAGACAGGTTGAAGGAACTGAACATGTACTCCCTGGAGGAGAGGAGGGAGAGGGGATATGATAGAGACATACAAGTATCTTACAGGAGGAACAGGGTGCAGGAAAACACTATTTTAAGCGAAAAGATGTTTCAGGACTAGAGGGCATGGGATGAAGTTGGAGGGAGGACTTATCAGAGGAAACATGAGAAAGAATTTCTTCACAGAACGGGTGGTGGACAAGGGAACACCCTGCCAGAGGAAGTGGTGGGGCTGAAACAATCACGGATTTAAGAATGCATGGATAGACATAAAGGAATTCTAGAGGGCAGGGGTAAGGGGAAACAGACTTCTAGGGAAACAAACTGAACTTACAAGCTCAAATGGGCAGACTAGGTGGGCCATAGGCCCTTATCTGCCGACACTGTCTATGTATCTATGTATCTATGTAAAAAGGGTATTTGAAACTTTTGTGTAAAAATATTAAAAACAAAAAAAAAATGATGAGCCTACATTGAATTTTGTGAATGCAGGCTCTTAACTTTGGTAATTTTCAATATTTTTACCCCAAATTTACAACATAGCTCTACAGCACCTCATGAAAGTGACAGTTGTCATTTTTTAAATCCTGTCCAAAATTTTTTTTTTACATCCCGAAAAGTGTTTTCATGGTTCCTGTGCAAAATCACCTTTTGGGCAGGAGCTGAAAGTTTTCTGTGCCCTTGTTCATGAGGTCATAAGAAGACTATGTTGAAAATTTGGTGTAACAATATTAAAAAACAACATAGTTCTGAGCCTTCATTAAATTTCATCAACACAGGCTCGTAACTTTGGTAATTTTCAATATTATTTCACCAAATGTACAATATAGCCATTTCTTTACAGCACATCATGAATGTGACAGATGTCAATTTTCAACTCTGGCTCAAAATGTGTTTTTGAGTACTGAAAGTTGATTTTGCAGTTCCTGTGTGAAATCACCTTCTGGTATGAGTTGAAATTTTTCTGTGCCCTTGTTCATGAGGTGGGGTCATAAGAAGACTATATTGAAAATTTGGTGTAACAATATTAAAAAACAAGAGAGTTCTGAGCCTTCATTAAATTTCGCGAACACAGGCTCGTAACTTTGGTAATTTTCAATATTATTTCACCAAATTTGCAATATAGCCATTTCTTTACAGCACATCATGAATGTGACAGATGTCAGTTTTTAACTCTGGCCCAAAATGTGTTTTTGAGTACTGAAAGTTGATTTTGCAGTTCCTGTGTGAAAACACTTTCTGGCAGGAGTTAAACATTTGCTCTGTACTTCTTCATGAAGCAGGGTCATAACAAGTCTATGTTGAAAATTTGGTGTACAAATATTGCAAAACAACAAATTTATAAGCCTATGTTACATTTTCATAATGCTGGCTTGTAACTATGGTGATTTTCAATATTTTTACCCCCACATTCTACACTTTCAAATTTAGAAAATAGATTCATCCCAAATAAAAAATCTATAACAAAAAGGTGAAGTACCTCAGTGGTTCTCTAATAGAAAGCAGTTGGATAAAAAGAAAAGAGATTTTAAAGCAATGAAAAGGGACAGTAATGCTTATAACATACAGAGATATAAAATGGAACTCAAGAACAGCCAAAGATTAATAAAGAGTGAAAGAAGAAAACTCGAATTTAAGATCGCCCATACAAGAGATGGAGGGAAGTCATTTTTTGCTTATGTTAATAATAGAAGGAATGATAGGCCAGTGGGTCCACTAAAGAAAGGTTCATCAGAAGTATCAGATCCAAAATAAATGGCAGATACATTTAATGATAATTTTTGTTCAGTGTATGTATGCCAAGGTTGATCCATTACATCATGGCATTATTGAATCAGATAACGCAGGAGTTAACATACAGAATAATTCGCTGGATAACTATATCAGTATCACTAAAGTGAAAGAACAATTAGATAAACTGATAAACTAAATACTGTCAAATCAGCTGGGCCTGACGAACTACGTCCGAGATTATTACGGGAGATGGGAAAATGGTTAGCAGCCCCATTAACTGCCCTGTTTAGATTGTCCATCTGTACTGGAATAGTCCCAGATGACTGGAAAAGAGGGACTGTTGTGCCAATCTTTAACAAATTCTGGTCAGAGCCGATATGGCTATGGAGAGCTTTTGGGATGCTTTTACCCATTATTTCTAATGAACCTCTACCATGCCAATCTGCTGAGAGGCAGTTTCAATGTGGTCTTCCTTTTACACATTTTTACAATGTGTTTTCCTAGACTATGCCTGCCAATTGCTAATTGATAGTTCACAGAAGTAATGGCATCTTATTTTCAGTGGGGCTCTACATCTACACAATATAATGCTGCATTGTGTAAAATCACAACGCACTGAAAACAATATATAGAATATTGGATAGGGAACTGTGCACAACAAGACTGTGTTTCCATCGAGGCGGTTGATGACATCATTGACCTCGAGAGCGAAGCTCAAGAGGTCCCTATGATGTCATCAACCCCTGAGATGGAAACAAGGCCTTGACGTCCACAGTTCCCTATCTGTTATTTTATAGAGCATATGGTTCCTCACAAACTGTGCCAGTTTAATTTCACGAGGATTTGTCACAGTTTCTGTACCTTGTCCTGACACTGCCGTTTTCTCCCGGTCCTCGCTGAAGTCCTGCTCTGCTGCCGACCCCGAAAGTGCCATTTCTCGCTGTTGTCCAGCTTAACTTTGTTCCACGGGACCACTGATTTATTTAAAAACCAAAAAACTGTTGATAAACTGATAGTTTGGAAACACGGTGCCGACTATGGTAGTCCGTGTCCAAACTATCTGAGAAGCTTATGCCCAACCACTTGCTTACTAGTGCCTTCATGTTGTACAGTATTTTTTCAGAAGCCCAATGTTTCAGCCAATCGGGAAACAGTTGAAGGTTAAGAAGTTGTTGTACTATTATTGTGATGTCAGAACAATAGTACAAAAACTTATTGACCTTTGACCTGTCCTGCAACAGGATTTGAAAAACCATTGTTTTCCATCCACAATAAACCCTAACCATATACTATGTTTTACATCTGGACTAGGCTACCCTGAATAAATACATTATAAAAATGGTAAAATCACTGAAAACAAGACATTGCATATAACCAGGGACATCCTGAGTAAATACAGTGCAAAAATGTGTACAATGAAGATCCCTATGACAATGAGATGTAGCATCTCCTCTGTGCTATCCAGGATAAAAAATATGGGCTAAGAAATATTTAAAGGAAATCTACTGCAAACTGAACTTCACTGTGTTCAATGACATAGACAATTTCTTTATTGTTTTATAACATATTAGATTGCAGTATTTCTTCTGAATGTTGTGGCCATGAGGATGGAGTGTGTGTGTGTGTGTTTCTTCTGTAGCTCAATATATTATAGTAAATGCCTGCTGGTTGCTATATATGTAACCTGGATAATTCACAGAAGACCTGGCATATGTCTGAGACAGTGCTTATCAGATAGGGTCTTAAGAGGTTAAAAAAACAGTGTAAATCTTTTTAGATTCATTGCTGGGAACGGGTGACATTTATGAGGTATGAATCTTTCTTGAAAGAAAATACCTGCCCAACTGAAGCTAGTGGCAAGAACATGTTTAAATGCTAAGTATTTAAATGTGAAAGTTGTTGCATTTCAAGGAGGGTAAACAAATCTCCAGTTTAATAAGCCACCAATATTTAACAAGTTGTTTGTTTCCTAATGACCATCTGATAAGCAGCTTGAAGTTCTGTCACCATTATTCTAAATAGAAAGAAGGGTGTATTTTATTTCAAATGGCATAGTGATCCGCCAGAAGAAAAATGCATACTATAGAGATAGCCCCCATGAACACCTGAGGAAAAGGGAAATCCTTCTGGGGCAATCTTAAAGAAGTAACTGGGAAGCAGCCAAAAACCTCACCTACTATGTTGGTCATTGATGGTGGCATAACTCTCGATCATACCACAATTGCAAGTACTTTCAATACTGCATTCTCTGTCCTCAGTAGTGTTCTCCCTTCAGACTTCTTCAATGATGACCACCCTCCTTCTCCTACCCCAGATTACAACCCTTCCCTCCAACCGCCCACCGTTCTACTTTAAGGAAGTCAGGGTACATGAGGTCTGCACATTCGCCTCTAATGCAATCGCCAAATCCAGAACTAGTGTGGACTCACTCGACCTCAAGCTGGCGTCCCTCACCCTTGACGAAGTGCTACTTCCACTAACAAAAATGTTCAACCTCTCCCTCACCCTCAGCCAGTTCCCCCAACAGATGGAAATCAGCCACAGTAACTCCAGTCCACAAAAGTGGGGACAAGGACCTGCATGTGAATTACCCACCTATCTCCATACTCCCCCCCCAAGGCCATTGAACGTATGGTATCTGACCAGCTAACGGAATACCTGGATAAACAAAACATCCTCTGCCCCCAATAACATGGCTTCCATACAGGTTACAGTACTACATCAGCCCTCGTTGAATTCACTGGTGCTATCCACAGCTCGTTGGACAACAGCCTCCTAACCGGGTCGGTCTTCATAGACCTGACCAAGGCATTTGACACTGTACATCATAAAGTATTAATCACACATCTATGTTTTGCTGAGCTCTCACCTGAGTCCACTACCTGGTTCAAGAACTACTTGGACAACTGCTCCCAAAGAGTGAAAATAACTGATGTTCTCTCAGATGCATGTCCTGTTCACTCAGGAGTCCTTCAAGGCTCCATTATTGGGCCACTTCTTTTTAGCCTCTTTTTGAATGATCTTCCACAATCGTGTCCAGCATAAATCCTCCTTTATGTTGATGCTGCCGTCATCCTCTCCACTCACAAGGATCCGGGCCACCTTTAAAAGAATCTACAGCTTACCTTCAACTCAACGTAAACTTGGAATAGTACACATAAATTGGTTCTCAACTACAAAAAAAACAAGTTCATGCTCTTCTGCAGCCCGCGCAACAAACACAGACTCAGTCCCATCACGATCAAAAACTGCCTTGGTGCAATCCTCAAACAAGTTCAATCCTTTAAATATCTAGGAGTTACCATTGATTGTAACCTATCATGTGCTACGCACATTGACATCATTGCCAAGGCTGCCAACACTCGCATGGGCCTACTCTTCAGGCACAGGCAATGCCTTACCTCAAATGCCTTAAGGACTGCAGTACAGAGCTCAGTAATCTCAATAACTGACAATGGCCTGATCATCTACGGCTCTGCCTCTGCCACGGCCCTCTGGCGCATACCCATTGCACTAAACAAAGCTTGCCATCTCATAACTGGCACCCATTGCCTCACCCACATGTGTGATCTCTATGCACAGACTGGGTGGCTTCAACTTTCAAACCAGATCAAGTGCCAAACCTGCCTTATGGAAAAGAAAATAACACTAGGCCTTGCTCCCCCAGGTGTCCAAGCTCTCCTCTGCCCAGTGCAGACTACTTGCATCAGCAGGGGTACTGAATCCCAACTACTGCATATCTTGCATTTCTACACCACACAAGGGCAAAGATCCTTTGTGTACAGAGCTCCCAGCTGGTTCAATGGTCTCAACATTAACATCGCCTCAATGCCAAAGCTTGGTGCATTTAAATCCAGTCTCCATCACATCCTGTCTGCATTTAGCTCCTGTGACTGTCCTTCCTAATTGTTCTCCCCTCTCCTGTTTGCTCTTTCCACCTAGCACTTAACCCTCTCCCCCCCAACTCCCTCTCCCATACAACCATTCATCCTGTCCTCCTCCCACCTTCCCTACCCCCCGTAGCACTTTAATTGATATTTGACAAGTGCCTATGACTGCACCCCACTAGTATGTCTCTCTTCCATACCATATTAACCCTGTTAACAGACCTTCGTCTGGTATTTTTGCCACTGTATTGAATGTATAAAACTGTATGTAACTGCCTGTAACCCACTGTTAATCTGTTATTCAATGTCTTGTTTAAATTGTACCATGACCGACATAGAACCTTTGTAAAAGAGCCTTGGCTCAAAGATACTTGTATTCCTAGAGTCAAATAAAATAAAATGTGTAGGTGTAGTACCCCAGAGTCCTGGTGCCCTCCAAAAATGGGCATCCAGGTGATCAGGGGGCTGGCAAGGCAGGTTAGGTGCACCAGGATTAGGGAGGTGCCCCATGCTGTGCCACAGTGTAGTGGTATGACCCCCCCCAAACATGAAGCCCCAGCTGGGCTCAGTTTAAAAAAAAATATTGCTGCTTGATTTCACTGCCTGCTGCACACCACTAGAACCTCCCCCTCAGTTACCTTGCGCCTGGCACCTGCACACAGGTTCTATGTGATAATAGCGACTGCACAAAATGATCATTATTATCGCGACCTACATTATCACCGAAATGCAGAAAAAGGCTATCGGGAATTGTGCATGTGGGGGGCGCTGTGCCCCCCACACACTCCCACGGGGGCTTCGCCACCCGCACCCCTCCAAATAAAGATTCTCAACTCTGGGGGGGTGCATGTCTTGGAGGGAGGGGCACATCCTGATTAAAAAAAAAAAATCTAAGTCCTGCAGCTGTGGCTTGTGCAAAAGGAACACCCACCCCCAGACCTGAACCCAGGACCTGCTCCGTCAGAGTCAACTACCCTACCCACCACACTACACGGTTGGCTCAGCAGAAGCTGGCTCACCACAGGGTCACATCCCTGTTCCCCATCCTTCCATGTCCTATTGCCCACCTTCCCTTCCTGTCACTCACCCTAACCTCGCAGTCACAACATTTGCCATCTCCCTACAGTCACCCATGATGATAGTGCCGTCATATGGTTATGATGGTCACCCATATGCGGTTGCTATCATCACAGTATACATGCACTCAAGGGCCCGGTCACAAGGGCAGTCAGGCAAGGATGGGCTTGAGAACACTCCAACTGGAATCCTCAGCCTTTTTGAATGGCTACAGCCATTCTTGGTAGATTCTGTTAGGGGAAGAAGGAACAGCAGCAGCATGGAGAGGGGAGTGCTGGGCCAGCCAGGGCTCAGCCAAAGTGGAGGGACTTACCTGACATCCTGGGGTCCCTCCCGATGTCCTGGCCGGTCCTTAGCTGATCGCTCCCTCTCCTTAGTTGATGGCAGTAGTCCATCAGGTTTTCTGGTGCCCACAGTGGTGATGATGTGGTCCCTTTGGGAGGGGCGGCAGGTCCAGGCTGGCCCCTCCATCAGCGGAAGGCCCATTGGGAGGGGCGGTGACAACAATTAAAGGCTGGCCCCTCCACCAGTAGTGGGAGAAAAGTTCCATCGGGAGGGGAGGCAGGTCCTAGCCATCCCCTACAGAAGCAATGCCAGCAGCAATCCTGTCGGGAGGGGCAGTGGGTCCAGGCCAGCCCCTCTGGAGCAGCATCAGCAGGAGGTTTTCCAGGACGGGTGGCGGCAGCAGGAGAAGGCCATTCCCTATCTAGACCTCCCCATGGTAGCAGGCTTTAGTCCCAGCCTAATAATGGATGGAGGGCAGCTGAGTTAGTGGTGGCAGCACCACAGTCGGGTGCTGGCCGCTGAAGCAAAAAGACTGTTTTTTTTATTTTAAATAAATAAGTTGGACACTTCCAGGTGCCAGCCACAGCAGCCACAGCAGACATTGGGCCGTGCAAAGCCCCAGAAGGAAGACTGCCCATGGGAAGGGTCAGGAACTGGCTCTGTAGAGCCAGGGAGATGTGGGAGGGCAAGACCCCAGCAAGGACCGCCCATGGGGCGGAGTTCAAAGGAACGGCTGCCTGGTTTAGTGACTGAGAAGGCGGAGCAAGGGTGGGGCAGGCCAGAGTGATGGCCAAGAAGGCCTCAATCAGGCCCAAGGGATTTAAAGGGGCAATGACAGACTCACTAGATTTAAAGGGGCAACATCAGGCCCCTCAAGTCTAAAAGGGGGCAGAAACTATACAAATAAATGGTAACATTTGTAAATGCCTCAAGATGGAATGTAAAGTGTCTGGTGCTGGATTTAAGGGGGCAGGGGCAAGTGCAAGGCTCTGTTGAGCCAGGAACTGTAAATAAATAACCATTTGCCTAAATCCTGTGGATTAAGGCCTGTCAGCAGACTGAAAGGGGCCTGCACCAGAGGCCAGGTTTAAAGGGATAATGCACCCTCAGGGAAAAACTGTTTACATAAAATATATCTAAATGATTTATTGTAATGTCTGGTGCTCCTGTCGTGGTGTGAGCCAGTGTTCAGGTGCCATCCAGAGATGATCACCAAGAGACAGCGCCCCTGTGATTTTATTTAGTCTAATGACCTGAACTGTTTTATCATTGGTTAAGTGCCCAAACGTAGTAACGTTTTGCTAGAAATAAAGACACTGACACAAAGTTAAAAAAATACATACAAACATATGAACATACAAAGAAGCCAGTAGAAGAAGGCCATTTGGTCTATCAAGTCTGCTTGTATTGCTGGGTCCACAGCTTGAGCTAATGTCCCTGCCCTCCTTCCTCACTCCTTCCATCCTCCCTACCTATGATCCTTACCTTTTCCTTATGCCTATCCCAGTCTGTCTTAAAGCTGCCCACTGTCTTCAATGAGATGACCTCTTCTGGTAGTGCATTCCAAGTGTCCATCACCCTCTCTGTGAAGAAGTGCTTCCTGACCTCCCCTCCTAAACCTCCCACCCTCCAGCTTAAGACTGTGCCCCCTCATGTTATGGTTGCCACTCAATTTAGAGAGACTCTCCTTGTCAACCTTATTTATCCCTTTCAGGTACTTGTAGGTCCCAATCATATCCCCTCTCTCTCTCTCTCCTGTCTTCCAGGGAGTACATGTTCAGTGTCCTCAACCTCTCCTCGTATGCCTTGCCCTGCTGACCGGCTATCATCTTTGTAGCCCTTCTGCTTGTGTGTGGTCACAGGTGCCCCAACCCTGTCTTCCCCTGACCAGCTGTCCTGTCTGCCTGTTTATCCTGGCTGGGTGATGGTGGCAGACTAGTTCCTGGAGGGGTGATTGATTCCGGTGGTCCAGGATTACCTCAGCTGAAGATTCACCAGCCTCGGAATAGTCCTGACCTGTGTCCTGTTCTGTGTTTTCCCCCTGCCCTGGACAGTTGATTCCCCATCTTGCTTCCTTCCTTTCCCCATTTAAACATGCAAGGGTGGCTGGCTGAGGGTGCTCATGACTGATTTTACAGTATAGGATGTAGTGTAATAACTTAGTGATATTATAGTTCTTTTGCCTTTTAGAGTTTAGATATTTAGTGTAATGTTATTATTTTGTCACATTTAATAAACTTGTACCTTCTTTTTGCATTCAAGTCAGCTTCACACCTCTCCTTGTGTTCCCAGTTAGTAGTAATTGAACTTGGGCCCCTTCCCCAAAATTTCCCTGACACCCGCTGGCCGGGCGTCACACAAAAATCCACTTCTGGGTGGTTGGCATAGTCGGATTACATGTGTTTTCCCCTCCAAGTTGTAGCTGGGGTGGACCTGTGCCCTGATCTGACCAGGCCATTTTGAGAGAAGTCGGTGTCAGTGGCTTCCCTTGCCCACTACATAGGTGTGGAAGGATACATTGAAAACTCAAAAAATGAGTTCCATGGCATTCCATTTTCCAGCTACAGACAGCATGATGGCTGAAGGTTTCATCAACAGCCATAAAAAGGGAGAAAAGACCAACCCCTCCAAGTGTAGACCATTAGTTTGACAGCAGTACTCAGTAAAATCATGGAAACTTTAATTAATCAAATTTTAGAGGCAGATATGAGAAATAAGAATATTAGTGATATTGGGCAGCATAGATTTAAAAAGAACAGATTATGCTTATTAAATCTGTTGGTCTTTTATGAGAAAGTCAGTTAGGCAATTGACAGTTTGTTAAGGTTCCACATGCTTTACTTATTACGAAGTTATATGACTTAGGCTTGAATGTAAAGATAATAACATAGATAAAAGCATGGCTGATGAATAGGACTCCACAGATTAGAATAGTTGGAACACCTATCAGACAGTGGAGGGGTTACCAGCAGGGTCCCACAGGGATTGGTGCTGATCCCAGTTCTGTTCAGTTTATTCATTTCAGATTTGGGCAAGGAAACTGGGAACTGGCTGGTGAAGTTCACCGACAATTTCAAATTAGGGGCAGTAGTAAGGACAAAAGAGCACACAGAAGATGTGGAAGATCTCAAAGAAGTTCTGGTAAAGGTTTCTATGTGGGCTGATGACAATGGCATGTGCCTAAATATGGAAAAGTGTGTTGTACTACACTTAGGAAAAGTAAACATGAATGCTACATATACAGTACAGCAGTATAAAGGGTCATAGGTTGAGAGAAGTAAATACAGAGCGTGATCTGGGAGTAGTTACAAATAAAGAGCTTTCTTTTGGGGACCAATGCAATAACATCATACAAAAAACAAGTAGGATCCTGGGTTGCATAAGAAGCGCATTTGTCTCTAGCGGGTTAAGAACTGTAATATGTCTCAGTATAAAACCTACATAAGATCCCATCTTGATTACTGACCCTCCTTGTGAAGTCCTCACTTAAAAGGGGACATTAACAACAATGAAAGAATAGAGCAGTGTGCCACAAAAATGATATCAGGACTGGGGCATAAGACCTATGAAGGCAGATTGAGGGATTTGGGGTTGTACACTCTGGAGATGAGAAGACATAGAGGCTACATGCTTCAAATGTATAAAATTATGTGTCATGGGGAACTAATGTCTAGTATGAACATAAATTTAAACACAAGAATACAAAATCTAAGATGCCACAATAAACAAATGTCTGTTTAAAATACACAAGGCAGACTGGGTGGGCCTTGTGGGCCTTTTCATGAATAACAGAAGAGGCTTTTTACTTATAGAGCCTCCATGCTATGGAACTCACTGCCAAGAGAAGTAGTCATGGCAGAATCTTCTTCTATTTTTTTTCCAGTTAAACTTTTTATTGTTTTAAACCTTAAAACAAATGAACATTATAAAAAGGACTATGTTCACAAGGTATTCCAGCATAGAGTAAGATATAGCTATTCAATAACAGATAAGAAGCAAAAATCAATACATTAATATGTATAGTGCTAGTAATCAACTCAGTATATTCAAGTACTGTAGGTGTAAGAATGGCATTCTTCAATTTAAAGGGGAGTAGAAGGGGAAAATAAGTAGTGATGCATTCTAGCACTGTTCTGTAATTAAGGTCATGTACTATGTAGTTTATCATAAAAACAAGAACAGTAATGCATAAAATAATTAAAGACATACTATAGACATACCACAAATTATAATTATATAGGAAGATTAATAAAGACGAGACAACATCCTTATAAGGTATCTTATGTTAAAAAGGGGTTGAGATATAACCTAGATAATTATAAAATATAGGTGACTGGGAAGAATTATGTAGTTGCTAGGTAAATTAGAAAATCCTGCCAACAGAATTCATACACATGTGGTCGGTCTAAAGCAAAGTAAGTGACGCGCTCAAGAGAAGTCTGTTAAGATAAGCTTTTAAGAATGTCTGAAAGGTCAGGTAAAGTGGCAGATTTCCAGTGAATTAAAATGAACCATTTCACTTCCAAGGATAGTAGATTTAACCATCTGTGTTGACATTTAGATAATATGTAGTTGGAAGGATAATAATACCAAGCAGGAAATATTTAGGATCAAGAGCAAATTTGTGACCAACAATTTTGATTGCAAATTGGTAGACAGTATGCCAGAGTTTAGAGATAGGTGTACATTCCCATAAAATGTGAAACAGATCTCCACTTGGAGAATTACAACACCAACACTGGTCATTTTTTAAAAGACCCATATGATGTAATGTGGTAGGTGTTCTATACAAAATATGAAGAATTTTGAACTGAATAAGCAGGCTACGTACATCCTTAAAAGTATTGTGACGTCGTTTCCAGCAGTTGTTCCATTGAGCGTCTGTAGTATTATAATTCAAAGATATGCACCATTTATTTTTACCTATTAATGATTGATTTGGTAGATTATTTCTGATGTCTTCAGTTTTGGATAAGTTACTTTTTCTATTACTTTCTATTACTTTTGAAAACTTGTTCCAGAAAGCTCTGTGCAGTCACTAGCAAGGATGGAGAAGTACTGGAAGATGTAATGTAATACACCTTACAGTTACATTTAGTTATGTCTTTTTATACAAAAGAAATATGTAACTGCAACTGATTACATTTATTTGAAAGTGACTAGTAACTAACCTATTACTTTCAAAAAATGTAATCTGTTATAGTTATTTATTATTTTTGTATTAAAAGAAATAAGTAACTATAATTGTAAAGTGTATTACTTTTTCTAGTACTTCTCCATCCTTGCTAGTGACTTAACAGAGCTTCCTGGAACAAGTTTCCAAATGTAATAGAAAGTAATAGAAAAAGTAACTTACCCAACACTGGATGTCTTTATACATCTTACTGGTCCAGTTAACTAATGTGTTATTCCAATGAAAAACATAACGATCTAAAGAGGATTGATTAAGAAGATGTTGCAAAAAGGTAGAACACGCAGAGCATAATTGAAAATATTTCCAGAAGTAGTTATTGGGTATGTTCCATTTGGCACGGAGTTCAGAGAATAAGCTTAAACTTGGGGTATTAGTATCCAGAATGTCACCAAGAAAATATATACTTTTATTCTTCCATACTTGGCAGAATAATTGGTGATTGTCAAATGAAATATTGTAATTACCCCAAATAGGAACATAGGAGAGAGGGCTTGGCTTGGAGTTTAACCATTTACGGGTTTTAAACCAGTAATGGACTGAAGGAGCAATAGTGGGATGATTCTTTAATTTAGGGGGTAGGGCACTGTAAATAAAAATGGCAGGAATATTTCCAAGTTTTAACGAAGATTGCATTTCTACCCATAGTGGGGTTTGGGGAGTGTGTTTACCAAACCATCTGATAGTTTGAGAAGCACAGAAGGCCCAAAGGTAAGCCAAAAACCAAGGTAGTCCAAAACCCCCTTTAGCCCAGTGTGAACGGAGTTTGTTTCAGCTAAACCGTGGGACCTTCCCTTCCCAAATAAAGTTTCTGATTACCTCCTAATTGCAGTGTCAGTGGCTCAGTAGGTAGCACACTTGCCTCTGAGGCCGGGAGATCAGAGGGCTGTGGGTTCAGTTCCCACATCTGGCACTTGGGTTAATATCCCAGTACTGACACTGTAATGCAGCATGAGAGGGGTGCTGCATTTCTGAGGTGCCGTCTTTCAGATGAGACATTAAACCGAGGTCCCATCTGCCTGGATTGGTGGTAGTTCAGGTGGATGTTAAAGATCCCATGGCACTTATCGAAAAGAGTAGGGGTACTTTATTGGTTTGGAATACACAACATCACAGAAAATAAAATAAAAACAAACAATGTAAAAGAAATATCAACAATAATAACTAAAGAAGAGTACAAATATAAAGAACTGCTATTAGCAAAAGAAATGTTTTCCATAAATACATAACATAAGACCTAGAATATTTTTTTTCATCAAGACAGTGTATCTCATTTGTAAATCTGAAATGACAGCAGAAAGAATAGCAGCAAAATCCATATTAGCTTGTTGCAACACAAAAGAACAGCAGCCTGCATATAAGTAATATTGTAAAGTGCAAATAATACATTCAAAGTACTCCTGTGATATTGATCCCAATCACCCAAATATTCACCTAATACTAATGTACAATAGGAAAGGAATCTCAAATGAGGCATATTCCACTGTCGGGCTACAAAGTCCCAAAACTTCTGACTGAAATGACATTCAAGAAAAAATGCATCTGAGATTCTTCAATGTTAGTACAATCTGGACGTAAACAGTATCTCTCAGAAATTGGTTTGTACTTCAAATTGCCACGGACTCCAAGCCTTCCATGTGCAGATATCCATACTATATCCCATACTTTAAATGAGATCCTACCATCTGTCAATTTATAAAAACATGTTTCATATTAGATGGGGAACAGGAAGGAAAAGCAGAATCACTTTCTGCACGTTATACACAACATAATCATAAAAGATTCCTGTGCAATGATTGTATTTTGTAAGGGAATCTTCCATTGATGTAATTTTTTTAATGCGGAAAGTCCATAATTTGGCAAATCATCTGAAGACAAAATTCTTGGTGGCAAAAGGGACCATTTAAAAAAATATTTGTGCCAAATGGATTTGGTCCAAAATTGACAAGGGAGAAACGGAGCTTGCCAAAGAAAAGAAAAGGAGGAAAAAGGAAAAATGGAATGAAAAAAAACAATAGGGTTAATCATATTCAACCCTCCGTCACGGAATTTCAAGTAAGTATATTCTCGCCTAACCGGGTTCAATCTATTACCCCACAACATCTGAAAAATATACTATAAAGTCTAGTCTCTAATGAAAGAGGAGGGGAAAAGATGACTTATATAAAGAAATATGGGTAAAACGAATTTTTTATAATCACAACCTTTTCTTCTTCCCAAATTTCCAATGTTTCCATTGATTCACTTTGGCTTCTCCAACCGTTAGCTGTTTTTCCCAATTATAAATCTCCATGTTAGGCATTCCAAACCAGATCCCAGAATTTTCTGAGGTCCGGACACAAGAGGGATATCATAACAATTTGTTAAATCTGGGGCTGTCCGACCAAGTTGTAGTACAAAACTTTTGTAATGTTTAGAGAGGCACCAGAATATTCACTAAAAGAAGAAAAATCTCTAAAGCTCTCTGTAAAGAGAGGAATCAGCTAAAAGGAGAGTGACATCATCTGCGAAGGCAGTGACTTTGACCTTATCTATACCTATAGAGGAGCAATCCCGAAATGGAGGGATCACAAATTATACTCCTAATAATTGGATCTAAAATGAAAGTATATAATAAGGGACTTAGGGACATCCTGTCGGACACCTCGAGAAATTGATATGTTTCTACCTAAGAAACCGTTTACTATTGGTATAGAAACTGCAGATGAGTATAGTTTTGAGATCCACCGAGTAAAAGTCTCAGGAATACCATAAGAGGATAATACAAAAAACAAGAAGGAATGGCTGATTGCATCAAAAGCTTTTGATTGATCCAAAGCTGCTATTAGTTCTGTAGAGAAAAAATTTGTGTGACAGGCCATTAGATCTCTAAGTAAAAGGAGATTATGCTGAATTCGTCTACCTGTAATTGCACAGGTCTGTGCAGTGTGAATCAAAAATCTGGCTACTTTTTCTAATCTGGTATTCAATATTTTAGATAGAATCTTATAATCACTATTAAGAAGACAGATTGGTTCCAATTTGAAAGTGATGTTTTATCTCCTTTTTTAAAAATAAAAGTCATTAGGGACAGTGAAAAGTCTGGAGAAGGGGTACAAGAGGATAAATAAGAATTAAACACGCTGGGAAGAAAAAGACCCATAAACTGTATACACTTTTTATAAAATTCATTAGGTATGCCATCTACACCTGGGGAAGACCCAAGTTTTAAATGTTTGATCACCTCAATGACTTCAGAAGAGGTAATTGGTGATCTTAAGGACTGAATCAGATTATGAGGTATTTGAGGAAGGGAAGAAAAAATTGCATGGTGAAAAGATCCACAGGTAACACATTAGGGGTGAAAAATATTCTGAGTATATTGTTCAACTACCTGCAACATACCAATATCAGTAGTAATTAGTTCTTTATCACTATTAAAAGCCAGTCATACGGGTATCTTTCAAATATGATTTACATGCCTGAAATGGGTCCGCCACAGGGAATCCTTGTAAATAAAACGAATTCTAAATCAAGGATTTGCCCTGTTATACTGATAAGTTCTCATTTGTTGTTTAATAGTTTTGATTTGAGAGAGAAAATGAACGTGTTCCCTCGGGGGGAGTGACATAAGTCTATACAATTGATTCCTTAGAACTAAATATTTCCCATAATCATCCCGCACCCTTGCCTTACCCCAGGACTGAAATAAATGAGCAAGCTCTGTTTTGAAATGCTTCCACCAATCAAATGGGGAGGGAAAGAGATCAAAAGTGGAGGATTTTGCAGCTAAAAACAATTCAAGTTTAACAAAATAAACCGGATCTGAAAGAAAAGAAGTATTCAATCTCCAACGAGAAACACCAGAGCTCAATCTGGGAGGAAGAAGCCTTAAGGACAAAGAACAAAATAGAATATGATGGTCAGAAAATTCTACCGGAACAGCAACACAGGATACCACATGAAAATAGCGGGAAATAAAAAACATATCAATCCGAGTAGCAAAGGTATACCTATGATACGTATTACCTCCTGTAGCCTGTAAACTACGAAATACATCCAAAAGGCCAGCATTTGTTACGACCTCTGATAATGCATGAGAATCACAATACACCTTCTTTCCTTGCATTCTACGAAACTGAATATCAAGGAGCAGTTAAAATCCCTCCCAAACCAAATGTTTCCTTGTAAATAAGAAGGGCTTAGGTCTGAAAATAAGGAAATACGTCCCGCTTTAGACTGTGGACCGAGATATTAATAACCCGAAAAGAATAATCACCCCAAGAACAATCTAGTATAAGTAACCTACCCAGCACCAAATCAGTCACTTTTGTGATGTGAAAGGAAGTATTACCAAACAAAATGGCTACTCCATCAGCCAGTTCAGTACTATAAGACCAAAAGGAGGGGCCACGAGTCCATAATTTTTTCAATTTGTTTTCCTCTGAAATGGAAGATACCCTTGTTTCTTGCAAAAAAATAACGTCCAGATTTAAAGTCTGCAGATAGGAAAACACAGATATCTGCCTATGAAAAGTTTTAAACTGCAGACATTTAAAGTAGCAAATTTCAAAGCAGCCATAGAAAAACTTAAGGACTATGCTCTGACTCACTTTCCTTTTCTTCCCTTTTACCTTTCTTATCTTTAGCCAATTCAGTTGATTTGCTATCGCCCTCATCTGTTACTAGCTCCGAGAGGTGAGAGGTCTCAGATTCCAGATCAGAGTCTCTCACCTCCTGGAGAGGAGAGAAGAAATTTTCAGTCACCACTGAACTGCTCTGGGCCTGTTTGGAGGAGGTTTAGTGAACCTCCTGCTTTTGACCATTTCAAAAGGAGGAGGCATGTTGAAACCAGATTTTGACTCTCTCTAGATGGGGGACCAGGAAGTACCATCTTCTGAGATGCAGGAGCCACCTCTTGTACTGATGGACCAGGACTTGGAAGGGGGGTGAAGGGTCTTGCCGTGGAGGGGAAAGGAGGGAGGGGTTAACCCCTCACCTGAGGTATGTAATTTAGCCTGAGCTTTACTAGGCAGCCCATCGTGGTTCAAAACCATTGGAAATACTATGTCTCGCCCATGGGCACTGATGAAAGGCATGACCCTGATCGTCAAAGGTTACATTTAAAATATTTTTACATCGGTCTACAGAATGCCCAAAACCCCACAAAGAGGACACTTCAGCATATCACAAACGCTACTTATATGCTTTTATCCCCACATTTATAACAGGCTCTAGGCTGCCCTGCATAAAAGCATACCCTTATCTTTTCCTAGAAAAACTATTCGCAAATGTACCACTTTGAATTAGTTTGTAACAACTTTACTTTAAATTTCCATCCCCAGTCCAGATACTCAACATCTAAGAGAGCTTCAGGGGCCCTAACATTTCACACTTGGCTTGCAGCCATCTATAAATATCACTGACATTCACCCTTCGCTTCGAACATAATGGTAACATATCGTATTAAAGGCTTCAATAATGGAATAACAAAAAGGCAGCCAAACAGGATGATTTTTCTGACGAACATATTTGTCCCAAAACTTATCCAGAAGGGCAACAGATTGGAAGCTTATGTCATAAGAGTCTTCGCCAGAAATATGAATAAGGGCATATATGTCCTTGGCACAAAATCCCATCTTAGTTTTCAGAAGCTGGTTGAAGATATAATATCTATCAGGATGTTCCTGCAGACCCCCTCTATATCTTAAGCGCACAGCATGACGACGGGGGGCCTGCTCTAGCTTTGCTTTAAATAAATCTGCCATAGTCGGTGTAGCTGAATGAGCAGTCTCCTGAGAAGCTGCAGTAGTTATAGCAGAAAAGGCCTCTATGGAAAAGTCAGACCCAGGCCTATCCCTATCTCCCCTCGAGGTAGATGGTTGTGGGGAACCCTCTAAGCCAGGGATAGGAGATTTCTTACCTGAGAGGGGAGTCCAATCGAGATCAGGCACCCAAGTTCCCGACTCATTTCTTCTCCAGCCTGCATCCAAAAGTGCCATCTCCTCCGACCAGTCAGGATTCGATCCTGACTTCCTCCTTCCTGAAGCCCACTGCTGTCGCACCAGGAGCGCCGTGGTGCGGTCCACACTTTTTGCGGTCCTCCCGAAACCACCTCCCGAGACACAGATTCCGCTTCTAAACGTAACGATGAAGATCACCACCTTGTGTATCTCCGCACTAGCAATGCTAACGTCCGTGTCCCGATTCCGGTAATAAAGGTACCGCTGAAGGCGATAGCACTCACTTCCTGGAGCAGTAGACCGATGTAAAGCAACTCCCAAGGTAGGCAAAATCTCTGTCGATAAGGGTTCCATCTGAACAGTGTGCTGCTTAGGCTCCACCACCTCCTCCTCCATCCTGACCTCAGGAACGTCTGCCAGAACGGCTTCTGACGTCAGCAAGGACCCCCACCAGCCACTGACCAGCAGCCAGTAGGGGAATTTCCCCGGTGTTCTGGCCAAATTTCCCTCATTCACTAAAAATACCACCAACAGCTTAATCTGGTTCAAGATCAGTTGGCATTCATCTGTATCCCCCTCCCCCGGGTCGTGCCTGAAAATAGGCAGGATTTGTCTAGTGCACTTACCCGGTCAACAAAAGCTAAACAAATAAATAAATAATTTATTAGGGAAAACAGATAAATTAATCACAGGGGAATATTTGTGAAGAGGTAGAGTATTTTAGGGGTTATTGACATTCTGATAGCAGCTATTTTACCTAAGAAGCAAGAGAAACCCTTAAGCCACCTATGGGCTGGAAAGGGAGCTGCTGGCAGTCACAAGGGAAGAAAGAGACTTGGGCATCATCATCACAGATGACCTGAAATCATCCAAGCAGACCACTAAAGCAGTAGGTAAGGTTAGGGGAGTGTTGGGGTGTATTAGGGGTATCACAAGTCAGAAGAGGGAAGTAATAATCCCTCTTTATAAGACACTGATTAGGCCCCATCTGGAGTACTGCATGCAGTGCTGGAGACCACACCTTCACAAGGACATTAACCAAATTGAGGCAGTCCAGAGAAGGTCAACCAAAATGGTGCAGGGACTGCATCAGAAAACATATGAGGACAGATTAATAGAACTCAATATGTATACCCTAGAGCAAAGGAGGGAGAGAGGTGATATGATCAAAACATGCAAACACCTTAAGGGCGTTAACAAGGTTAAAGAGTCTAACATGTTTCAATATAAGAAAAATAGCAGGACAAGAGGACACAGCATGAGATTAGAGGGAGGCTGATTAAGGGGTAATGTGAGGAAGTTCTTTTTCACAGAAAGGGTGATGGATGCATGGAACAGCCTACCTCTGGAAGTGGTGGATATGAATACAGTGCAGGGCTTCAAACAGGCATGGGATAGGCATAAAGGAACAATAGAAATGAGTATGAATTGATATGACATTGACAGAGCAAAGGCCGATGGCACATTTATAAGGTAGAAAAAGAAATGGGCAGACTGGATGGGCCTTGTGGTCCTTATCTGCCATCAACTTCTAAGTTTCTATGTTTCTAAGGAAAGGCTGAGTAATTTCCATCTATCTAAAGTGGTTTTAATATTTATTAATAAGGGGTTTAAGTTTGCTTCCCAAATATTCTCTAAGTTTGGAGTAGTGTTTATCCTTAAATATGTGAGGCCTTGCGGCGCCCAATGGAAACCTAATGGGTTGTTCATAAAAGGCTTGCAGAAGGTATTTAAAGGAAGGATTTCTAGTTTAATTCTAAGCCAGAAATCACCATAAAGTTGTTAAGTAAATTGACCAAGGGTTGGCCAGCCTCTTCTAAATTTTCTAATAAAATTAAAAGGTCAGCTGCATAAGATAATGAGGTATAATGTGTGTTGCTGATGGGTATACCTTTGATATTATTAGACTGATGAAGAAAGGCTGTCAGTGGTTCCATAGCTAAGACAAGTAATGAGGGTGATAAAGGGCAACCTTGTCTAGTCCCTTTAGCTAAGTGAAAGGATGGGGAAAGGATGGAGTTAGTAAGAATTCTGGCAGAAGGGAGAGTATATAATAGTTTAGTCCAGGAGCAAAAGTGTACAGTAATACCAAAATGTTGTAGAACCTGGTATAGGTAATTCCAGTGCAGAGAATCAAAGGCTTTTTCAAAGTCAATAGCAATTGCTGCAGCAAGTGAACCAAGATGTTTAACTTTATGCATGAGGTTAATTAAAGAACATAGATGGTCCGAACCATTTCTATTTTTAACAAACCCTGTTTGAGATCGATGTACTAATTTGGAAATAAGGGGTTCCAGATGTCGGGTTAGGAGTTTAGCAAAAATCTTTCCGTCAGTATTTAGTAAGGAAATTGATTGGTAATTAGCAGGATTGGAAGTGTCTTTATCTTTCTTGAGGAGCATGGTAATGACTGCTTTAGTCATGGTGGGAGGGAGTTTCCCAAGTTGCACAGATTCCTGTAATACGTTACAGAGTAAGGGGCATAGTATGTCTGAAAGTGATTTGTAAAAATCAACAGGAAAGCCATCTCCCCCAGGAGCTTCGCTGGACTTTAGGGATGTGAGTGCAAGGTTTATCCAATATTTCTCTATCTGCTTTTGAAAGGTGGTGGAGTGAAATCTTATCCAAGAAATTATGAATAGAAGGGGTTGGGGCTGCTGCAGGGGCTGCATATATTTTTTTATAATTGGACATCATAATATTGTTTATAGTAGGGATGTCAGTATTCATATGGTTGAGATGATCTTTGAGGCCATCAATATGTCACTCCATTTGTTGAGATTTTAACTGGAATGCTAGCAATTTTCCACTTTTGTCTCCGTGTTCCCAAAATTTGTGTTTAAGTTTAAATAGGGCTAATTCTGTTTTACGGGAGATGAGCTCATTAATTTTTATCCATAGTTGTATTTCTAAGTGGAGAGGGGAATTTGAGTTAGGATGTATGGTGTTAAAGTATTGACTGTCTTTACTTTCAAGTTGCTTTTCCATCTCCGTCCTTAGTTTTTTATGGTGAGCAGCAAAACATATGCTTTTCCCACTAATGGTAGCCTTTAATGCTTCTCAGGTCATGGAGAGCATAGAAGTATCTAGGGGATAATTATGAGACAAGAAGTCTTATATTTGTAATCTAATCCATTGTAGAAATTCTGGGTCTTTAAGTAATAGTGGATCCAAACGTCATGGAGAAGATTTGGAAGAGGTGGGGCCCCAAACTAGATGTAATTTAACAGGAGTATGGTCAGATATTAGTATGGGCAAAATAGACATTTCAATTATGTTTTCAGTAATGGAGGGTGACGAGAACCAATAGTCAATCCTACTGTATGTTTTGTGTAATGCGGAATAAAATGTAAATTCATGATCTCTGGGATAGAAAAGTCTCCATGCGTCTGTTAAGCCCAGGTCTTTCCTAAGTAAAGAAAGAGCATTTATACTTCTAGGGTGTGCATCAGAAGATGTATTACTTCTATCCAGACAATCATCTAATGCAAGATTGCAATCACCACCCATTAATATTGGAGAGTTAGTGGGGAAATTAGCAGTAATGTTCTGGGCTAGGTTGTGGAAGAATTTGGGATTGTCAGATTTGGGAGCATAAATGTTGACAAAAGTTAATGGAACAGAGGGAGTGTCAAATGAGGCAATCACCCATCTACCTTCAGAATCCAGAGTGATTTTAAAAGGAGACCATTTGAGGTTGTTATGGAGTAGTATAGCAACTCCATGTCTTTAGAAGAGAATGATGACACATAAACCTGACTGACCCAGTCCCATTTAAGTCTGTCGTTGTCCTCTGCTAATAGTTTAGTTTCTTGTAAAAATGTAATTTTTGCTTTATGTTTTTTAAGATGAGTAAGTACTTGTTTGTGCTGAAGGCACAATTGAGTCCCTTAACATTCCAAGAAAAAGTAATAGATCTATTGTGTCGTTAATGTGAAAAAGGGGAGATAAAAGGAGTTATAGTGATAAGGAAGAAAGGGACTCAGCAGTGCAAGCACAAAGGAGAAGTTAAATAAACTAAGGCAAAGGGCAACGACAGGTCAAACATTGATTAATAACCAGTGTGTGGAAAAAAATGGTTGAATATATGAAGGCCAGTAGCACCTATAAGAGATAATGTCTAAGAAAGCTGTAGAATACCTGTAAGTATGTCTCTCTAAAATACTAACTATAAAATAGGACATTAACTGTAAAAACATGGTATGAGTGAATAACACAGTACAATTAGCTAGGATGTGTAGGGAGATAAGAGTCAGTAAAAGATTACCAGGACTCTCTCTCTCTTCACATCAGTGTGGGTATATAAACTAGGTAGCCAGGAGCACATGTTAACAACAATACTAGTCTACAGAGGCTCTAATATTATCCTAACATCTAGAATTATAGTTACTGATATAAGAAATAGATCAAATAGGCGAGTATCAAATTTAAACCAATATCACACCCTCACCATATGGGTGAGAAGGGTAGAAAAGCAATTTGATTCAATTCCAGGTTTAGTGGGTCACTAATATAGACATGTCGAACTCTTAATTTAGCAGTGTACAGTAATGCTCCTGGCACACACAGTACAATAGGACAAGTCTAAATAAAGCATATGTGGCTAGGGAATATCTGCAGGTGATTTATATCCGACAAGATAAAAGGGTTAGAAATATACAAATTAAATGTCAGATTGCTAAAGATTGTAGAGTTATTGCATTATATAAAGTAATTAGATAAAAAGAACAGGAAGCGTTAACTCTGCTGGAACTCAATATTTTCTCTTAGTATATATATTAGACTGGTGTTCTTGACCATACCAAGCAACAATCTTGAAATTAGAAGTGTGACTTCAATCCTGAAATTGACATAGCTATCAGTTGTGAAAATCAGGCTTCGAGCTAAAGGTGCAACCTGTAGACATTTAAAAACTGCCATAGCATGAGTGTCATTGCAGGAATATTGCCTAGTTAGAATATAAAAAAACAAGGGTATCTGGGTCTATGGAGATAGTTCCAGAAAGCTTTAGTTATATGGGGGACAATAGCTTATACAATGTCCACTATAATCTAGACTACGAGCAATGGCACATAGTGTAGCTTACAGCATTGTTATGCATAGATTACTTCAGGTGATATGCACAAAAAAAGGCTTGAAAATGACCTGCATAAATTGGGGATTAATTATGTAATATTAATGGTAAGTGTAAAAATTTAAGCAAAAATAATATGACCAGAGGGTATGAATGGGGGAAATGCATACCAGATAAGCTATGTAGTATGATAGAAAAATATGGCATTAATTTTTATATCTTTAAAAGATCTCAATTATAAAAAGAGAAAGCTACAAGTCTGGCCATGAACAGCATTGGGAGTAATATAATGAATACTGCTAATATGCTAGTTACATGGTGTAAGAAACTGTTGTGCCAGATAGAGTAGCTCTAGATCATTCTAATGTTAATCTGGACAAATAAAAACAGAGGGCTAAGAGAGAAGGGAATCAACAGTTGATGTACCTCTTAAACATTCAGTACCTGCTGGGAGCGATAACTGTGTCAAATTACAGAAATCCAACCAGCTAAAGGAGTGTGTGTACCGTTTTCAATACTGTTATATTGCAGAGCTACGATAAGAGAGGTTTTCATTATATATTAATATAGTGGTGAAAAGAAATCATGAGTTCCTGTTCCTGTGAGAGTTGTGCAATTAAGAGGCTGACTTAATCTTATGTTTGTTCTTCCTTTTCTTTTTTGGTGGCTCCATACTTTTTAGTGGTGAGTAGTGGTGGGCAAAGTGGACTCAATCTGCTCCACGAAGTGTTTCACGGAGCAAAGGCGGATTCACGGAGTGCTCTGCAACGTGAAGCGGAGTACTTTGCGTCATAAATGGGAAGCAAAGTCTATTGTAAACAGCGACTACGCATTACTCCACCTTCCCTGGTCACCACTCTTTTAATTTTTAATGTGAAGTGCATTGGTGGAAGTTTACTTTGCTTCACTTCGCCTCGTTTTTGAGCTCCAAAGGTGGATTTTGCAGTGATTCATGGGAGTTCAGGCCACATGGGCTCTATATTAATCTGCACAGCCTCAGTTTGGGGTAATATGAGTACAAAGGAGTAGGAGACAGTGTGCTCTGATAGCTGGCTGTAGAAATTTTGTAAAAGCTGTTGAAAAAGCATTTTTGCTTTTCTTTTGGGGATCCAACTGTAGTTCATCGATTGTAGGAAACCCTCCTGTGCTCATATCATTGAGCGATTTTGTTTGTGTGTGGATTTTGAATGTTAATTCATAACACTGAGTGTGTGGTGAAAGACAGTGAAAGTGTGCTGTGTGGGCAAGGGGCGTATCTGTGTGTAGGTAGATTTAAGTTGGAGAACTAGTGATTTCTTTGTTTTTCTGTTATATTTTTATTATATAACTGACTGTGTTAATGTACACATAGTACAATTGTCAGTAATAGTCAAAATGTTCTTGCTGGTTGTTGTGTGTTTGTGGTGCAGCACTTCATAAGGTCAGGTTGTTTAAATTAGAAATTTACATTATGTGGCAGTACACTGAACTTTTGCTTTTGCGTCACATTTCTCGTTGAACATTGTACACAAACTGTTCTGTGTTGTGTGTGCAGTTTTGCGTGCATCAAATATAATACACCTTCTAAAATTTGTGACACAGACTAGTGTAAGTGCAAATAAGCACAGCAGTGTGAACCAGCTATCCACTTCAGCTGCCTAATTTTGTACTGCAATTGTGTTCTCTGTTTTTAGATTTGCTGTTTGTATTGTAGTGCCATAAAAATCAGCACTGTCTGCATTCAGTGCTCTCCCCAACCCCCACGTTCAAAAGGCTTTTTTTTACCAGACTGGATTATTTTTGTGAGTTTGTGATTTGTGACCCCATCAGCATCACTGGTTACTGAAGTCATTTTAATTCCGAGACAGTGTCACAGCAGTCTCTTATCTATTGCTGAAGCCACAGTTCTTTATTTTGCTTCACAACCAGTCAGCGTCCCTCCAGTCAGAAAGTGAATGCATCAAAATCTGAATTTGGTAATTATATTTGTGGTTAATCCCCCAAAATGCCTGTAAAGAGACGTGCAAACAAAGCTGTTTCTGGCCATGGCAATGTTAGCAGTAAGAGGGTCTGTGGGCGTGGTAGTAGTACGCGGATGGAGAAGTGCATTGCTGATGTGAGAAAAGGTATTTCTCCTGCAGTGTTTTTTACAGCCCAATCAGTAGCTTCACTCATAGTTGGAGGAGATGATGTTTTCCCAGCCAGTGGTGTTAGTGTTACCGGTGTTAGTGGTGGTGGAGGTAGTATTAGCATTGTTGCGTCAAGTTCTAATGTCAGTGTACCGTATCTAAACATATTGAGTGTGAAGCAGTGCAAGTGAGTGATGACAGCATAGCTGATGTCATACTTCTCAGTAACATCCCATTAACTGAACCTGAGAATTCTGATGATCATGTCAATGATAGCAAATGTGATATTCCATCCACCGTGGCACTTAATGTCATGCATTTTCTATGCAGTGATTCACAGTGTGGTGAAAAAATATCAGGTGATGGTGGTGTAGTTGCTGGTGATGAATGTGATGATGATGACGATGTTGCTGTTGTTGCAACATGCAGTCCACATGTTAGCATCCAAGCAGAAGATGTGAATGTGTGTGACAGTGACATTGATGAATATGATGATGATGTAATTGACCCCAGTTGGGAACCGGAGAAAAGAAATTAAAAGTGGCTGTGTCTGAGTCTGTTTGCAGAATCCTCGCAAAAACTTGTGATATACCGGTTTTAGTTGATGATGATGATGATGACCCAGTAATCAGTATGATAGGTAGTTGTGGTGTTCATTTGCAGTCCAGGTATGCAGTGCCCGAATCATCACGTGCCCCCCCCCACTTCATTGTTTAAAAAAACAGGCTTAAATAAGCCACATCATCATGGACATGTGAAAAGCAGAGCATCATGCTCCCTTGTTTGGGATGTTTTTGTTCAAGATGCAAATGATGATTCAGTTGCAATCTGCCAGGTTTGCTATGTGCGTGTGAGTCGAGGTAAAAAGGGGAGGCATCTTGGGACAGGAGGACAGCATACGCATCTTAAGAATAGGCACTTGGCTCTGTGGACCCAGCACAAGCTATCAGCTAATACCACAGTGGGGCATTCACCTGTGTTACCGGCAACCATAGCCAGCATGTTATCCACTTCCATGACTGTTAAGCCCAGTAGAAAATTAAACATGCGCAGTAGTGTGCTAATAACAGCAGAGGATTACTACAGGCATGATGAGGTGGAGGACCATAATGACTTTGAAATGTTGTCCAGTGCTGGTGAGACTAGGAGTTTTTGTGGTGGTGGTGAATGCAGTATGTCTAGTGCAAGTGGTACATCAACCCTGGTTGGCAAATCTGGCAAAATAGCATAATTTCTGGGTTTGTCATCATAGCCTATGCAACCGTCTTTATCAAATGTCCACACTTCACCCCCTGCCAATGCCATTCATCACAGAGCACAACCATTTGTGAGCAGCAACACACCCTATGCAAAACGTTTGTCAGCCCACGTTACAGAGTGTTTTTGCGCATAAGCTGAAGTACCCCCCCAATCATACAGTGTCATGTGAACTTAATGCTGCTGTAGCGGAAATGCTGGCAATTGATCTTTTGCCCTTCTCCTTTGTGGAGAATTCAGGGTTCCGGTGGTTTGCTGCACATGCCTGTCCAAAATGGAAAGTCACATCCAGGACATAGTTTTCTACCCGAGCTGTTCCCGAGTTGTTCCGCACTGTCTCCGAGTCAGTAAGACATGCCCTTCAACATTCCTCCTCTCCATTCATCCATTTAAGTATGGATATGTGGACAAGTGGCAGAACAGTGGGGAGTTCATATCTGTGTATAACTGCACACTGGGCGCAGGTGCCGGGGGTTGTTTGTGATGTTGGTAGTGTGAATAATCAGTGCAGTAAGGTGGATTGTTGCGGTAGCAATCTTCCTGGAATTCACCAGCATGCAACAATTGCTATGCGCAGTATGACCTGTTCACACACTGGTGAGAACATGTTGGACATGGTACTGACTGAAATTGACAGATGGCTAAACCCTCTGTCCCTGAGAGCTGGGTTTATAGCAAGTGACAATGGGTCAAATGTGGTGAAATGCATCACGAATGGTGTTTTTTTTTTGTGTTCCATGCATGGCCCACTGTTTAAATCTTGTGGTTCAGGAGTTTCTGCAACACCCTGACATAAAGCAAATGTTGACCATTGCATGATGTATCTGTTCTCACTTTTCAAGATCTGGAAAGGCCCGTGACCAACTGCGGCAGTTGCGGATACAAAACAGCCTGCCTCAGCACCGCTTGAAGCTGTAAGTTGTCACCCGATAGAACTCCATGCTATACATGGCAGAGAGGTTGTATGAACAATACAAAACCATCTCAAAACATCTTGTTATGCACACTAGCTGTGACTGTTCTGGGGCCTCCATGTCTATGACAACTGAACAGTGGTGCCTCATGGACTCTGTAATAACAATTTTGCGGCCTTTTGAACATGCCACACAGGCAGTGAGTGGTGAGTCTGCCTCCATTTGCCAATAAATTCAACTGCTGCGAGTGCTGAGGCAGACATTGGTGAATGTACAGTATAGCCTTGATGTTGCTGGAGACGGTGGTAGCAGTATGTTGCTGCAACACATGCTGACAGTATTCAACCAGAATCATCACATTGTGAGCATTTAGCATAGTGACAACTTTGCCATGGCAAGAATGCTGGACCCACGATACAAACGTGGAATTGCATCAGTACTGGAGGGAGGGCCTGAACAGGTAAAAAATATCAGTGGTCAAGTGGTGCACTTGGTTCATGGGGCATAGAAGCCTCGTGCCAAGGTAAGCAAACCTCAGCAGCATAATCCAGCTGAAGGTGTAGCTGGAGAACCATCAAGCATGTCATGCAAGGGTAAGGGGACTGTAGTTCCAGGTGGTCTGTCATCCAAAGTGGGTGGCGTCAACCCACTTTGGGAGACTTTGTCCCAAGTGGGTATTTGTGAAATAAATGATTCTGGAGAACAGCATCAACAATTGGACTTAGTGCGGCACAGAGAATGGTTGAGTCATATTTGTCTGAAAACAAGCATCTGACAATAAGTGAAGATCCTCTTCTGTAATGGAGTGAAAAGGTCAGTGAATGGCCAGAGCTGACTGCATGGCACTGAAGTACCTCACTTGCCCACCCTCCAGTGTAAGTGTTGAGAGGGTATTCAGTTCAGCAGGTGCAATAGTTAGGGATTGTCGGACAAACCTGTCTCCTGCAAATGTTAGTTTACTAACATTCATTAAAATGAATGAGAGGCACATACCAGCACAGACTGCAACCTCGGTATTTGTACCCTGGCCTAGTCATTGTGGTCTTGCTGATGTGGAAATGGAGCATCCTGGTGACTCTGGCAGTGGCTGCCTGAAACGGCCCACCACTGACATAGATGATGACACAATGGAGAAAGAATTTCCCAGTGGTCAGACTTCAGACATCGATGACTGTGAGGGCAGTCTTCTTTATGAGGATGATGATGTGGTGGATGTTGGCAGGTTTAAGTGCAGTATTTAAAAGGCGGTGTGCAAACCCCTCCACCCCGAACCACCACCGCCATCACCTCTGGGACTGATGTTATCCAAGTCTGCCACCACAAGTCTGTATGCCCCCTGGACCACCACCACTAGGACTGATGTTATTCACGTCTGCCATCACTGAGCCCGAGTCTGTATGCCCCCCACAGACCACCACCACCACTACCACTAGGACTGATGTTAGCCACTGCCACCACTGAGCCCAAGTCTGTATGCCCCCTGGACCATCACTACCACGACTGATGTTAGCCACTGCCACCACTGAGCCGGAGTCTATATGTCACCTGGACCACCACCACCAGGACTGATGTTAGCCACTGCCACCACTGAGCCCAGGTCTGTATGCCCCCGGACCACCACCGCGGGGAATGATGTTATCCAAGTCTGCCACCACGAGTCTGTATGCCCTCCACAGACCACCACCACCACCATCCATCTTTGTCTAGAGCCAGGCCATGGCCCATCTTCTGCTATTTTTAAAAAAAAGCTTGATGAATACCCGTGCCAGTGGATGGAACATTGATCCCGCAATGTGGGAGACAGGCTTGATGGGCTTTTTCCTTCCCTGTCTACCTACTTAGTACAGAACTTAGTATAGATTCCGCCCATGCAGCCCTATTGGCTCTGGCCAGAGTTTGTTACCTTATGCCTCAACATCACCTTTATCCATAAAGGTTTCTTTCCTCTCCTTATTCTTTGCTACCTTTTTTTGTGAAGGGACTTATTGCCTCTAGTACTCCTTCCATGATATTTTCCCATTTTCTGGATATTGCTACCCACTCCCTCAACCTGTCTCAATTTTCCCCTAAAATGTCCCTCATCTTTTCAAAATTAGCCCTTCTGAAGTCCAGGACCTTGGTCCTGGATTGTAGTCTCTCAGCCTAAAGCATGACTTCAGTCCACATTGTTTTGTGATTGCTTGTTCATAGTAGTGCCTTCACCATTGATTCCCTTATGCTGTCCCTGTTTGTGAGGACAAGGTCCAATACGGCCTTTCCCCTAGTGGGTTCCATGTAATCTTTTGGGTCAGGAATGTCTCCTGCATTCTGTTCACTACAGCCTGGCTTCTTGCACTTGTCGCAACTGGTGTGTTCCAGTCCACATCTGGCAGGTTGAAGTTTCTCAATTTCAAAGCCTCCTCTAACTCTCCTATCTCAGTAATCTCATTTCCCAGCTCATTTTCTGCCTCCTCCTTCTGTGCTAGAAGCCTGAAGCTCATTCCTGTTCTAATAATAATCCCCTGCCCTCCTCGTTATATGTTGTACCCAGATTGTATCTGTACCTTTAGCCTTGCCATAATCCTTTTTAGGTGTTTTTAGTGTTTTTCTATAGTAATTGTTGGACACCAAGGGACATGAGTTCTGCTCATTGGTTCTGTTGAATAAAAAAGATATAAATTTATGTTCAGATCCTGCAGACCTTTCAGCATATCTTTCCTCATTCTTTATATGCTCTCCCCTGTTTTAGGTTTTCCCCTTACATAATCTCATGCTTCTCTACCTTAAACCTGAAAAAGGGATGTGAATGTCAAGGGAACTTCCCATGTCTTGTGGTACTTTTGTGCTTCCTGGAAGGTGCTTTACAACCACACTTACTTATTTTAATTGTGTCCAGGCCAGAGCTTCACCAGAACACACCAAGTCCCACTTAGTGCTCATAAAAGAAGTCACAGACACTAGAGTCTTTGAGCATGCAAGTCCTTTACTGAAATTTAATCTGTACATGTATGAGTACTTTTGCAGTCAGACCTAGTTAATCCATAAATAGTTGTACTTGCCCATTTTGTTACATAATAAATATATACGTACAGTAGTAACCATGTAGTGTACAAGACAATGTGTGTTTTTTTCAAACAGAAAGTAGAAAAGTACCATGAAATGCTGAACAGTTAAAACAGTTCTTCCTTCTTAAGCATTTTATTTTAATAATTAATTTAATATAAAATAATCCGTGATTTTTTTTTTGCTCAGAAGTTTCTGCCCCTTAGCATGTATTTTGGATGATTAGGGTAATGGAGGTTTTCAGAGGGAGGACTCTTGTTTGTTTTAAGAAGTTGTCCTCTGTCCCCCTCCCCAACATTTTTTTTTGAAATTGCTATTTATCCCCCTACATCCTGCCGACCCCAACCCTTCAGGCCTCCAAGGAGTCATCTTTCTGCCTCCCGCTCTACCCAAACCTACCTCCTGACCCCATAGAGCTGTGGCTTGCCCCCCCGAGTGGGGACTAGGTGGGGTGCCAGACACCTCGTAATTCTACCTTTCATTGGTCCAGAGGTGGTTGGGTGAGCAGGGGCATATTGAAGGCATGCTCCAGGCAGTCCTTCTTCCCAGAGTTGGCAGACATTTTGCCATTTACTCCCCCTCATGCAGTGTGTGCCCCTGACATCAGGGTGCTACACGCTGTTGTCCACAGTGTGTCTTGGCTACCCTTCCCCTCTAAGTGGGGCTTACTGTACCTCAAGCCTTTGCTCTGGGTCAGGCAAGTTGCGGGCATTGACCCCCACCCTCTCCCTGGAGAAGGCGAGCTGTCATGGGACGCTCAAGCCATTCTCCCCTGGCTGGCCCTCTAGCAACCCGAGTCTGCTCCTGAACCTGAGTCGCCGGCTTCACAAGCGGAAATCCAACTGCTGCACCGATGGCCCCCCCCCCAACATTTTATCTGCCTTCTGTCTAATCAGTGGATCTGTGGGAGTATACTAAAAGCTGATATGTGGTGATTAAGTAGAGGAGGTACATGAGGGAAACCATCAGTCCCTAGAAAGAAAAGGGGAGAATCTTCAGAAGAAGGTTGGACCCTGACAGGGAAGAAGAAAGGAGCTGAAGTGTTCGGTGATCTTAGAAGAACTTGGGGATGGCCTTTATTACTAAAAATTGTGCCTACTAGTAAACTTCTTCTGCTGTTGTGTTCATGGTCTGAACAATGCTTTGAACTAGGGACAACTTGAAATATCTACTAGTATAATGACAACAGTTTTCTTAATCTCTGATATCTCTTTCACTGCTCTCTCTGTCAACCTCCAAAGCATCATGACAGTTTGCTGTGCTGGTGCCAGGAAAACCGAAACAAGCATTTGTCAATGCCAAATTTTGGCTTGCTGGCATTGGCATTGCTAGTGCAGGAGTTAGAGAGCTGCATAACAGGAATGACAGTGAAGTTTTGAACTGATGCCAACTCCACCCCCACCCTGCAGAGACTGACAGATGTTGGGGTGTGCCTTTGGATCATTGGCCATAACGCTCACACCATTTCACCTCACCCTACCCTGCAGACACTGACAGGTGTTGCAGTATGCCTTGGGGTCTTTGGGCTTTATACTCACCCCATTCCATAAGAAAATATGCTGAGATGGGTGCAGTATAGGAGAATGGGATGAACACTGGGGCTGAAGACCCCAAGGTACACCTTAATGCCTGTCACTGGCTGTAGGGTGGGGGTGGAATGGCATAAGCATAAGCATTATGGCCAATGATCCCAAGTCACACTCCCAATGGATGCCAGTCTCTACAGAGTAGGGCATTATGGTTGGAAACCCTAATGCCCTGGCTGTTTGTTGATATTTTCACTCCAAATGTTCAAAATGGGCTTTTTGGGACCCTACCTTATGAACAGTGGCACTATCATTTCGTTACTCAATCCCAAAATATGATTTTGAACAGCGACTGTGGCACTTGGCACCACAGGTGTGAAAACACATTTCTGGCAGAATGTGAAAAATAACAGTTGTACTGTTCATGGAGTGGTGTGAAAAATGGCAATATTGAAAATCTGGAGTAAAAATATGAAAACTTGGTGAAGTATTGAGTGCATAGAAACTGCACGATGCACATGTAGCACAGTAATGTTTCAGATTTTTCACCATAATTTAATATGGTTAGACTCTCCTCATGAACCGTGAAACTGTCATTTTGTTAATCTGTCCTGAAAGGTGATTCCATGCAGTGACCGCGAAATCACTTTTCGGGACTGAGAAACTAAATGACAGTGACATGTTCATGAGGTGAGGTCCCAAGAACCCCATTTGGGGCCAAAATTCCAAAAAATGGCTGAGATATCAACCTAAGTTGAAACCCCCCATTGCCTCCCATTATAAAGTTTACCGTCATTTCTTCAGCGTGCAGTTTTGCTTTTAAGAGTGCAGACATTTCCCAGTTCAGAGAAGATTGCAGCTCCCGACCTCTGGAGGGTAAGTATGGGTTCCCACTCAGCCTTGGGCCCTTGGCTCAATCTTTTCCCTCCTCCTCCTCCTCCCAGTTTCCCAGCCCCACTAGCCACCCTCCTCTTCCCCAATGCCCATCTAATCTACTTGATTTCTTCTTTAAGGTGGCCCACATGCCTGCAGACCTGACATCCTCCTATGTTCCATACTGTCCCAAGGAAGATGGCAGCACCACACTTATTACAGCTGACTATCCTCCCATTCCCCACTTGCCATCCCATCTATCTTCTGCCCACCTACCTCCTACTGTTTCGTGCCTTGCCCCCCCATTCTGCTGACCGCTGCATACTTCCAAGAATATCTTCCCTTCTATACCACTAGGATACCATTTCCCCTTCTAGACAAATATTTTGCTTTGTGATCTTCCTCCCTTCATCCCTTTTAATCAGTCTTCTCCCCCTGGTCCTGTCATTTGTGCAGATACTTCTGTAGCTTCTGGCTCAGTGCTGTGATTTCTGCCACACCTGGCCTGTGTACAGCTGGAAGTAGTTCAACCCTGTCAGGAACACTACCTATAATGGTGGGTCACCTGGGGGAGGGTGGGAATGGGCCTAACCCCCTCTCTTCCTTGTTGACTAACAGTCAGGCACTGACTGTGCCAAAGTTCCCCATTCCTGCTGCTGCCAATGCTCATAGATCCCCAGGAGCTGCTTTAGAGTCCCCCCCTCCCCTGCACACAAATTCCAATCCCAGCACAAAGTTACAAAAATAAAACACTTCCCTGCTTTCTCCATTGGCTCCTCGGGGCCAATCCTTGGCCTTCTCTTGTGGCATCAACCCCTCCCGGTCCTGGCAGTTTTATTCTCAATGTTTTTCAGTGTGGTTTTGAACTTAGTGGCATAACTTAGGCAGGTTTGGATATTTTTGCCCCAGATTTTCAATTTGTCTTTTATGGGACCCCACCTCATGAACAACTGCAATGAAATTAGGCATATCTGTCCAGAAAGGTGATTTTGTGGTTGCTGTACAAAATCACCTTTTGGGCAGGAGTTGAACATTTTCTCTGCACTTATTCATGAGGCGAAGTCATAAGAAGGCTATGTTGAAAATTTGACATAAAAATATTAGAAAACAATAACGTTATGAACCTATGTTGAGCTTTTCGAACACAGGCTTGTAACTTTGGTAATTTTTATTATTTTTACCCCAAATTTTCTGCATAGCCTTTTCTTCACAACACATCATTACTGTGAAAGTTATAATTTTTCAAATCCTGTCCAAAATGCGTTTTTGCATCCTGAAAGGTGGTTTTGCAGTCCCTGCATGAAATCACCTTTCAGGCAGGAGTTGAAAATTTTCTATGCACTTGTTCGTGAGGTGGGGTCATAAGAAGGCTATGTTGAAAATTTGGGGCAAACATGTATTAAGCAACAACAAAGTTATGAGCTTGCTTTGAAATTTACAAATGTAGGCTCATAACTTTGGTAATACATAAGCCACAAAGTGCACCACAAACATCTAGTATCCCAGGACTTCTGTACCAATAGTGAACATCCACTATTGACAAATGTTTGTTTGTCTCTGCTGTACTGCCCAGGTTTTAATCAACTTGGGATCCATGTCCAGTTTAAATGGTATGATGGTATCATTCCCTACTAATGGTAACACCCTATCACTTCTAAAGAGGAACAGTCAGCACTAAGAGCTCCACAACCAAGTGTGGAGCTGGTTATAATCTGCAACTTTGGCGCAAAAAAACATTTTTTCGACTTACTACTTAAGGTAGTATAGTAATTTGATCAGAATAATTTTAGTTACTTCCAGACTTCTGTATCTACAAATTACAGAATCCCCTGCAGCTGACATCAGAGCAGGGCTGCAGCAGTGGGAGATTAAATAGCCTGCAGTGCAAGTTACAGCTTCTATAAGCTCCGATCAGATGTTTTTGGTCCCACTTTTCTCCTGGGAATAAGTACAGTGTTCTGTGACTGTACATAGCCTTGAGAGAACAGCGGGACCAGCAAACAAAAGATCAGAGCTTATATTCTAACATGCATTGCAGGCTACTGAGTCAGATATGGTACTCTGGGCAGACTAGATGGACCTATGGTCTTTTACTGCTGTCATTGTCTATGTTTCTGCGAATCTCCTACTGCTACAGTCCTGCTCTGTTGTCAGCTGCAGGGGATTCTGAGCATTGTAGTTACTGACAATGTCACCTTGGAAGTAAGCAAAATGAGTCTGATACAATCTATTATATCACAGTAAACAGTACATAAAATTGTTCAACACACACAAACTGCAAATTGTGATCAGCCTCTCAACTGGGATCATTAGTGTTGACTGTTCCCCTTTAATTTTCATTTGTTGCTGACACCGCTTCTGCCATACATAAAACTCAGTCTATGAGCAACCTTCTATTGCATACACCCCACCTGAGTCTGCAGATGATGACCAACACCTTGCAAAATGGTTTCTTTTTCCACATGTTTTTACAATCCTTTCCATAAGCAGAACATCTCTTTGGGCTGCTCTGTATCCCACATCTGCCACATTGCTGTACATTATCAGACCACTTGAATGGCTTTCTAACTCTGCAGTGGTGCTTCTGCTGTTTGATATGCAACCTGACTGTCTATTGTCTTTCTTTGAGACTACATGTAGTTTTCTTCACTTTTTTCCACATCTCTTTCTGCTTGTGTTCTGGTTGTCTCAGCAGATCTACAAATCTATATTGTTTTATCTTCCATCTGATTATACTGCATAACAGTCTCTCATTGCACCCAACTAGGATTTCAGTTGCCAGTTTGAATCCTTCCCTCCCTCCAAATGTGGTAGGCACTGGAGAGGACAGGGTCTGGGCCAGCCCAGTTAACAACTTTCCAACCCCTCTAAAGTGTGCCCCAAACAAGACCAGTCCATTTAGGTTGTGGAAATTGGCCAGTGAACTACAGTACTTCTCTTTAGTTCAATTGCTGGAACTCATCTAGCATCACCTTCACTGCTGGAGCTGAAGAGATTTACCTTATCTTGGATTCTGACCTCAGTTTAAGGCCATAAAGTAATTTTAAAATAAAGCTACTTAATTTTTTGTTCAGGAAGTAACGGGATGATTTTATTCTTTACTTTTTCAAACTTGTGAGTTACATTCTGACAACTAAGTAGGGGATTGAATATGTTCTGTTTTGTGTGATATATTTAAACTAATTCTCTAAAAATACCACTAACAGAATAAGTTGGTTAATTTCATTTGGTTTCTGTGTGTATACGCCCCCCCCCCCAAAGGCTGAAACCAGGAAGAATTAACTTGTGAACCCTCCTTCCTGGTCAACAAAAACTGACTAACCTAAACTAAACAAGAATATAATGGATAAGGGAAGCTGTAAACTTGTAAAAGAAACTATAGGAAAAGGAAAGAATAGGGTAGAGGTTTCAGGATGTGTTAACTGTATGTGTGTGTGGAGTGTGAATCATTTTTCTCCTGTATCAATTCCCTCAAAAAACCTACTAATCAAATCGGTTCGATTTTTAAAAATGGAGGGCTTGTTAATGACAGCACAGAGATGGCCAATCTTTTAAATGCTAACTTTTGCAATGTCCATGGGACTAGAAGGATATTATCGATCCAGGGATGCCATATCCTGATGCCCCCCCTTTAACATTTCCACTTGTAGATATTAAAAGGAAATTGTTAAAAATTCATGGCAAAACTACCCCAGGTCCTGATGAAATTTCAGGGCATATGCTGTATCTGAAGGCTGATACCATCACCTATCCATTGAAGATTCTGTTTGATTATGGCATTCTGCATAGCTAGCTATGTTCTCCATGACTGGAAGTTGGTACGTGTTGTGCCTATCCATAAAAAGTGGTCAAAACAGTTGTGGGCTAATTATAGACCAACATGCCTTACATCAGCCGTATATAAGATCATGAAAAGTCTAATTAAGGACTTAATAGCCTCAGAGATCAAAGCAAAGTACACTGAACAAGATGGCTTCACCAAAAATTGTGGAACCTTAACCAGTTTAGTGTGCTTTTATGAATATATAAGCACAATGTTCAATAAAAACATTCCATGCGACATTGTGTTTCTTGATTTTAACAAAGTCTTTGACTTGATGTCCCATTGGGCCTTAATTAAAAAAAAATAAGATCACATAACATTCATAATTGTATTGTCACCTGAATTTTGGAGTAGTTTAGCAGTAGAAAACAACAGGTTATGATTAATGGGCACCTTTCATAACAAGGTCTAATTATGAGTGGGGTGCCACAGGGGTCCATCCTGGGTACATCCCTTTTTCAAATATATGTTAAAGATAGGACCCTTAATATCCTAAATTATTCAGTTAAATACGCCGATGATATTAAGATAGGGGGTCCATGTTGTTCTCCACAATAGAATTTAGAACTTCAGAATGACCTAAATAGAATAAGTGATGGGGCCAAGTAATTGGGCATGAAGCTGAACCGAGATAAATGCAGAGTTATGCACCTGGGCAAATATAATCCCCTTAACCCATTAACACTTATACTGTAAATGAAGCAACCCTGTGCACTGCTAATAAGGAAAAAGATCTCGGGATTTTATTCACTGAAGATCTGTCTTGCACACACAAACTTAATGCTGCTATCAGTAAAGCAAATAAACTCGCTTTGTGCCGATGATGTTCTCCTATACCTTTCCAAGCCAGAAACATTGATCCCCCAAGTCTGGACCCTTCTGGAAGAATTTGGCCTACATGCTGGTTACACTCTGAATAAAACCAAAACCAAGGTGCTTAAATTTCATTATAACCCATCACCTGAAATGTTACAAATCCTTCCTCTTAATTGGAACACATCTAAAATTAAATATCTGGAAATTCAGATTCCTAAGAACTTAAAGAAGTTGTTTTTGGTCAATTGTGACCCTCTTGTATACCACATTCATCAGTATATAACTAAGTGGTCAGTTCTAAATCTCCAATTATATTCCTGGATTCAATCCATGACTATGAACATTTTACCCAGGTTTTTGTACCTGTTTTAATGCCTACCTCTCCAAATAACCAAGAATCACTTCTAAACATGGCAGAGGATTGTCTCACAGCATGTCTGGTTACCTGGCAGACCTAGAATTAAAAATCTTGTTATGCAATCAGACAAAACAAATGGTGGGAGGATTAGTCCCTAACTTAGAAGACTAGTACCTCGTCACACAACTTCAGTGTGCCCTTCTCTGGTCTATGGAGGGATACACAGCCCACTGGAAGACAATAGAGATGGTTGAACCAAAGGAGCACTGTTAGGAACAAGGGTAGTGTGGACCTGTCATTCAAATCTAGCAACAGTCACATAGCACTGCTGTCGATCCATAACACCTTGGGGGTGGTATATAGAACCTGGGTGAAATACAAACTTGTGAATGCTCTATGGCCCCTTCAATGGTTCACCTGGAGTGAGTCTTTCCAGCTTGCTCAACTGGACCATACATTTAGGCGATGGTCAAGACTTGGCTTTTGTTGCCTGCCCTCCTCCGCACTCTCATCATCTGGTGGAGACAATTCAGTCTATCCAGCACCAGAAACTCTTGAAGGGCCATATTTCAGCCTTATACAAGGCCCTTAAACACTTGTATGAGGATTGTACCCTTCCATTAAAACGTAAATGGGAGGGGGAGGCCGGGGTATAGCTCTTTGAAATAGAATGGGCAGGATATATAAGCCAGCTAGAAAAACCACACACTCACCCCCTTTGCCAGGAATTCAAATGGAAAATCAAGACCAGATATTTTTACACCTCAGTTATACAGAATTAATGGAGTGCAAAACGTTTTTCTGAATGTTGGAGAAGATGCTCTGAACCTACTGCCCACCATTCTAATATTTTCTGGCAGTGCCTGATACTGCAACCATATTGGCAACAAATCAAATGAGCCCTCTGTGATTTGTTCTCCATTACCTCCCCTATGAACTTACCACAGCTGCTGCTGGGCCTGTCCCCGGTGGAGACCAGAGGAGTAGATGGATTATATCTATGGAATATTCTGCTGGCAGCTGCCCATAAAGCCATTACTCGTAAGTGGCTGGTGGTGGACCCTCCCACCTTCCAACAGTGATTATCTATAGTACAGGACATTCAGGACATGGAAGAGTTAACAAATGGAGTTAATTTAAGATCCCATGTTTTTACTCACAGGTGGACTAGGTGGTCCATCTGGAAAGGTACTGCACCTGGGAAGTCCACCTGACTACATTCTCCTTGACAGATCGAGTTTCTGAGGATGTCCTTTAACAGGGGACCAGATCCACCAATGGGCACAAGGCAGAAGTGTGTTTTGATCAGTGGGACTGTGGAGGCGGATGGGATTAGTCCCAATTGTTAAATATAGAATCACAGGGGTGGAAATATGCAATGTACTGCATGAAATGCTGTAATTAGATGGAATATAATACTCCTAATTGCTATGAAAAATTTGCAGAATGTTATATTTACCTTTTACACAATGTATTGTACCCGAATGTTTCAATAAAGTTGAATTAAAAAATAAAAGACCGCCCATGCAGTTGTGGGGATGGTCTCACGCCATTCTTCGAGTATGAGAACTGCAAACCAAAGGTGAGTGGTCTTGTACCCTAGGAGTGTAAATGGGACCACCGTTACAACCTTAGAGGTGGTCTCAGTGATAGTATTAATATATTAGAAGTAAAGCTAATGATGTTATCTGGTCTTTTAAATGAAATATCAACTCTAGAAGCACTGAGGCCCTGATGCCATTGTTCAGGGTATACGCATAATTTAGAGTATGCAGCACAAGTTTGGTGTCCTTACAAAAAATCGGATATTAACTCACTGGAAAAGGTGCCACGTAAATTCACCAAAAATGTCACTCAAATAAAAAATAAATCCTATGAAGAGAGATTAAACTCACTCAAACTAATGCCACAGGAGTTCAGAAGGCTGTGGGGAGACTGCTTATTAATGTATGATATTATGAATGAGCCATACCTTATGTGCGAGTTGGGCATAGAATACCAGGATAAGAGATATGACTTCAGAGGGCATTCACTGCAAGTGGTTGGCAGATCTTTCAATACAAGACTAAGGAAAAAATCCTTTGCCTTGAGAGATATTTCTCCATGGAACAGTTTACCTCTTGACGTTATTGTCAGTAAATCTGAGGAGGAGTTCAAGAGAAGATTGGACAGATTTATTTAATCTGTGGTAATCTGAGGTATTACTCCTACAAGAACAGGAGCATTCATGGGTATTATTGTCTTCTCGCTCCTTTGTGCCCTTAATATGAACCTTTGTGTGTGTGTGGGGTGGGAGGGGGCTGAGACTGTGTATGCCTTCTTCAAATGGGGAAATGTAAAATCCATTTTCTGTGTGGTTCCATTGCTGGTTATGGTTTTCTACTTCTGAGTTTAATTGACTCATGTTCCTCAATGAAAACCTGAAGGGAAGCTTATTTTATGGCTGCGTGGGTGGAGCTCCCTAGACGTATTACTAACATTCTTTTTAGGAGCACTGCGGAAGCATGTGACTGGATCACTCTGTGCTGTGGCACAGTTTCACTCCATTGTGTTTTAGTGGCCTTTCCCCTCTGCTGGCTGCATAAACACATTCTCTTCATGGGGCACTACTTTTTCTTTTGTAGCTGTGGCGATCGCCACTGTGCTCAAGATGGCAGCACAAATCGGAAGCTACTTGGTATGTGATGCCCAGTTCTGTTATAGCTGCCATCTTGGATATGGCAAACCCAGTATAGTGAGAGCTCAGTGTATTCTTTTATTGGATCTCGCCACTCTGAGCAGGTGTACTGGCTCTGACAAGAGCTTGTGTAATAGAGCATGGTAAGGAATTCTTGCTAGAAGCTGAATTACAATCCTACTAGAAGCACAGTCTGTAGTGTAGGGGTATTCAAGATATATGTGTGTGTGTTGGGGGGGCTAGTGTTGTGTCCATTTCTGAAGACCACATTGCTGGAAAGACATAGACAGAGTGGAGGCTGTCCAGAGGAGAGCAATTAAAGTGATGCAGGGTCTGCATCAGAAGCCCTATGAGAAGAGACTAAAGGATCTCAATATGTACACCCTGTAGGAGAGAGAATGGATATGATACAGATCTATAAATTCCTCACAGGGGTAAATAGGGTACAGAAAGGGAGCCTTTTTCAGAAAAAAATGCACAAGAACACAAAGAGATGCAGTGAAGCTGGGGGGATTCAGGAGAGATGTGAGGAAGTACTTCTTCACTGAAGGAGTGGTGGATGCCTGGAAACATCTTCCAGCAGAGGTGGTGGGGTGAAAACAATGGTAGGGTACAAGACTGTATGGCATAGGCATAAGGGAATCTTAGTGGAAAGGAAGCGGGAAGTCAGAGAGCAAGCATGGTCTACAGTGACATTATACTGTAGGTGGGGAAAAATTGTCAGACTGGGTGAGCCAGAAGGCCCTTATCTGCCATCAGATTTTATGTTTTCGTGTTTCTGTAGTGAGTTTTTTTGGGGGGGGCTTTATGCATGGTAGTGGTGGCAATGTTTTATAATTGCTAATACCTAAGTGAACATCTGAATGCTAGCATCTAAGTACCAAGTCTTATTTTCATTGGAATCATGTCATACTGTGGGTATAGCATGATTAGCGGGTCTAGAACAAAGTAGCAAATGTAGAAGTAAATGAACTAACTTCAGTAGCCTTACTTTTTTTGTCACGTATGTATGCTAGACTAGTTGTTTTTGGATTGACTATACCAGTGCTGGTAGGCAAGCAATAATACCTGACAGGGTGGGTGGTATTGGATAATACCGGACAACCCAGGTGCATAATGAGGCCCGTCACCACAGGCGGAGGGCCTTATAGCCCCTGTAAGGTTGGGTATTGCCTATACCACCCATCCTGGAGGGTATTATTGCGCTTAGAAAATGGACTACCTCTGGCAGTTTTATGTGGGATTTAAAAAAATAAAAATTAAAAAGATAGAAGTTTAAGTCATTTGGTTGTAAAGTAGTCCCTCATTTCTGTGGTATTCCATCTCCTGTGGCCTCCCCCTCCACAGATGCATTCTGTTGTAGTTTTGCTGTCCCCCACCACCACCTCTGGAACAAGTTTTCCCACCCAGGAGTCTACTGTCATTGTTATTTTACAAAGAAAAGTAACAAAATCCAAGTGTTTTGTGCCATACTTTAAACAGTCTTTTTTTCTTCAGCCTCAGAACTTGCAGCTGTTAGGAGCATAACCTTATCTGACCCTGGACGAAAAGCAGGAAGTGCATTCCAATCTCTGCTGCTTGTCATGGAGATTTTTACTAATGGCTTTTTTTTAACAGTTTCCCAGTCCTCGCTGCCGACCCTGAGGACCGGGAATCTGTTCATACTCTTTTCCTTACTTTTTATAATTTATTGTTATTTTACAGGTTCCCTGTCCTCACTGCCCGCCCTGAGAACAAGAAGTATGCAGAGGAGCGCTTTTGGTGGAGCAATTTAGTCGGAACAGAGGAGCTACAAACAACAACAGCCCAGCCAGCAGACACAAAACATTAGGTACTGTTGTTTGGGATATTTCTGGAAGGGCTGTGGTAATTTCTTGATGAGAAGCTTTTTTTTTTTTACTTTGTTTAATGGGCGTGGAGATCAGGGCATACTGTAGTACTGTCAGGAAGGACTGTAGCAGGGAACTGGCACGCTCGATCTATCACTCCGTTAGCGAGTGGAAGAGAAAGAGCAAAAAAAAGTTATTTTTATTTCTTTTCATACTGGTGTCATTTTTTTACATTACTGAGTACAGTGTCTGGGCTAAGGACTGAATGTCGGGAAGGGGGCTTTTGCTAGCTCTCTTGCTAAGTAAGGTAAACAAGCATTTGTCAATGCCGAATGTTTGCTTGCTGGCATTGGCATTGGTAGTGTAGAAGTTACAGAGCTGCATAATAGGAATGGCAGCGAAGTATTGAACTGAAGCCAACCCCACCACCACCCTGCAGAGAGTGACAGGCATTGGGTTGTCAGGCATAACGACCACACCATTTCACCACACCCTACCCTGCAGACACTGACAAGTGTCACGGTGTGCCTTGGGGTCTTTGGCCCTTATGTGCACCTCATTCCATCAGGAAATACGGTGAGATGGGTGCGGTATAGGAGAATGGGGTGAAGTTTGGGCCCGAAGATTCCGAGGCACACCTTGATGTCTCTCACTGGCTGCAGGGTGTGGGGGTGGAATGGTATGAGCATGACAGGCAAGAATCCCAAGTCACACCCCTGATGCCTGTCATTCTCTACATAGGGTGGGGCGCTATGGTTGGAAACCCTAACGCCTCAGGCACTCGCTGGTATTTTCACCCAAATTTTCAACATGGTTTTTTGACCCCCACCTCGGAACAGTGGCAATATCAGTTTGTTGTCAAAACTGCTTTTGCACAGCGACTATGGCATTTGGCACCACAGGTGCAAAACACATTCGAACAGGATGTGAAAATGACAGCGGTACTGTTCATGGGGAGGTGTAAAAATGGCAATGTTGAAAATCTGCTGTAAAATCTTAAAAAACTGGTGAAGTCATGAGCTATGTAGAAACTGTGCAACGACAACTGTAACGTAACTAATTTGGGGATTTTTTTACAGCAGATTGTTAATACAGGCATTTTGGGACCTCGATCATGAATAGTGTCAGTGTGATTTTCTTTATTTGTCCCGAACAATGATTTCCACAGCGCACCACACATTTCTGTGCTGAAAGTGTGAAAACACATTTCAGCCATGTTGCGGAAAATGACAGCTGTACTGTTCATAAAGAGGTGTGGAAAAATGCCACTGATGAAAATCTGGACTGAAAATATTATAAATTCATGAACTTACGAGGGTGTGTGGAAACTGCTCAATGCTCACTGTAACACAGTCATTTTATGGAGTTTTGTCACCAAATTTTCAACATAGCCATTTTAAGACCTCTGCTCATGACCAGTGTCACTGATTTTAATCTGTCCCAAACATTGTTTCCATTACCACGACTGTACCATTGTGCACTACATGTGCGGAAACACATTTTGGGCTTAGAGATGGTGAAATGGTAGTTGTACTGCTCATAAGGAAGTGCAGTAAATGGCACTGTTGAAAATCTAGTGCAAATATTACAAATTCACAAACTTGCCAGCGTATAGGAACTGCGCAATGCGCACCCTAAAACAGTCATTTTGGGAATTTTTCACCAAATTTTCAACATAGCCATTTTAAGACCTCTGCTCATGACCAGTGTCACTGTGATTTTCTTAACGTGTCCCATACATTGATTTCGCACACCGACTGTGCCATTGTGCGCTACATGGGCAGAAACACGTTGTGGGCGAGATGTGAAAAATGACAACTGTGCTGCTCATAAGAATGTGTGGTAAAATGGCAATGTTGAAAATTTGTAGTGAAAATATTGAAAATTTACTAACTTACGAGCGTGCGTAGGAACTCTGCAACGCACGCTCATGAAACAGCCATTTTTAGGAATTTTTTCTCCAAATTTTCAACATAGCCATTTTAAGACCTCTGCTCATGAACAGTGTCACTGTGATTTTCTTAATGTGTCCTGTACATTGATTTCGGCACACTGACTGCAATGCCAGCGCCATAGGGCGCGAAACACATTTTAGGTGAGATGAAAATGACAGCTGTACTGCTCTTAAGAAGGTGTGGTAAAATGGCAATGTTGAAAATCTGGAGTGAAAATATTGAAAATTCGCGAACTTACGAGCGGCATAGGAACTGTGTAGCGACGCTAGAAACAGTCATTTTTAGGAATTTTTCCACCAAATTTTCAAAATAGGCTTTTTGAGAGCCCACCTTATGAACACTGGCAGTGTCATTTCATTAATTGTTCTGGAAAGGTGTTTACATGCAGTGGCTGCGAAATCACGCTCTGGGCCCAAGTAACGCCATGAAAGTGACAGCATTCATGAGAAGGGGTCCCAAAAACCCCATGTTGAAAATTTGGTGCAAAAATTCAAAAAAATGCCTGAGATACACAGTAAAGTTGAAAAAACCCTATCTATCCCATTATACAGCTTACCGGCATTTCCTCAGTTTGTGGTCGGCTTTGAAGAGTGGAGGCGTGTTGCTGGTCCGCGAAGAATGCGTCGTGCCAGGCTCGGAGGTAAGTAGGGTGGGGGTATGGGAAGGCAGGGTGCAGTGGGTGGGTGCAGGTTGTGGAGGGGAGGGAGAGCCGAGGACAGTTTTGTATTTACAGGTTTTTTTATTTCCTAAGATGACGAGGGACGTTTGCCATGCTGGGGTGGGCTCCCAGCATGGCAGCTGGAAGGATGTTGGTGGGGGGCAGGAGCCGACAGGGGATTGGGCACCCCCGTCAGCTGTAACATCATTTTGTCATGCTGGGGTGGGCTCCCAGCGTGGCACCTGGATGCTTTGGGGGGGCGTGCAGCTGACGGGGGATTGGGCACCGGCTTCATAAAACATTTTGCCATGCTGGGGTGGGCTCCACAGCATGTCACCTGAATTGCTTTGGGGGCGTGGAGTCAGCGGGGATTGGGCACCTTGCTCGGCCGTACAGTGTGGGGAGGAGGGGAAGGCGATATACACAGTGTGTATGCGCACACATGTGTGTGTGTGGAGGGAGCTCTGCTCACTGAAGTGGAGCTCTTCCTTTCAACTGTATGCCACTGCATTTTCAGCTGTCATAGACAGCTGGAGCAGTGATTGGCGCACTGCGACTGTGCCTGCAAATACACTGACTGAATAGGAAGAGGCTGACACACCTCTGGAAAACTCAGATGATGGCATTATGTTTCTTGCACATGTGTGCAAGCAAAAATAAAAATGGTGGTGATTTGAAATGCAAATGAGGTGTTTTACTCAATTAGGTGGCAAGGTGGGTACTAGGATACTTCAGTGGGTTGAGGGGCACTACAGGCTGGCACTTTTTATTTCCTGGGCATCTATTGAAAGTTAATGTACTCCCCTGGCAAGAGTACTAGCCAGTCGGATGCCAGGAAATAAAAAGCCCATTTTCTAATCATTTGTATCAAATGTAAAGTAGTTTATTGGACCATCATTAGGTGGCTCGTTTGGATGGTTTAAATGGAGCCAAGCTGAATCTACGTAAAAAAAAACAACAACTATAAATGACCATGCAAGTTACTTTTGTGGAGCAGTGAAATACAGTTTTCCTGTAGTGTATGTTACATATAAAGAAAACACTAAACATTTGTTTGTTTTTTTTAAATGGTGAGTGACTGCAGTGGTATTGGTCTACCTGTGTCAGGCAAAATGGCTGTAAAAGGTTACAATCTTAAAAGAGCAAGTGACTATTAAAATAAATGGTGTAAAACTACACAGTATTTTCAACCATTATGTTTAGTTTTGATGTCTTCCAGTTTTTCAGTTTCTATTGCAGACTGTTTTAAAGCATTCTCTAGTCAAATTATGATCTGTTATGAACACACATGCAGAGCCTTACCATTTGCTGAATTAAGCAATAAGGCTCTCCCAGGGGTTATATTAATAGTCAATTACCCTCTAGGGGCATGTGGCACTCGGCTACATCTCCTGCAACATTACACCCCTAAAGGGTGATTAACAGACAATTAACATGGTACTGGGCCATAATCTCATGGACTAAACCGTACATGAAGAACCGTGCTGACAGTAGTACGTACGGGTTTAGAGTGACGGCAATATCAGTGATACGAAAGTATTGCTACTCCCTGTTGCTCTCCATGGAAGAGGAAGTGGATGTAAGCACTGCCAGTCAGATGCTTGGTCAAACTGTTCCTGTGGTGGAGTGGCTAGAGCACCCAGCTCTGCAGTGGATGGGTTGGGAGGATCAGGGTTTGATTTCTTGACAGGGAATCTTTTTTCTTTTATTATTTTGTGCACTGCAGACAAGTGTGGATAGGGCTTTACCTCTTGCTCCTGTGTCCACACCTCCTTGGAGTTGATTATAACAGTTCCAGGGGGTGCAGGTGGCTAAGTCCCCCGCAAATCAAAAAAAGACCTTTCGGGTGTGTGGCAATGGTGTTGTGGTTGGCATTATGTGCCGCCGCTGTGTTGCTGCACGCTGTTGTTCATGAGCGATCTTGACGTGCATGGTTTAGTCCACAACATTATGACCTCGTGCCAATTAATATAACCCTTGGGAGTGCCTTATTGCTTAATTAATATGAGGTTCATTTGATTTTTGCAGTCAATCAGGAAGCTATATTTCTCAATTTTTTTTTTTGTAATGCATGATACTTCATGTTTAGAAAGTAAATGCTGAGGTGCACAGTTGCTCTTGAAAGATTGATAAGCCTCTGTACTAGGGATGGGCAAAGCTGGGATGGATTTAGAAGCATAGAAACATAAATGTCAGCAGGAAAAAGATCTCTTGGCCCAACCTAGTCTGCCCAGTTTCCCTGCCCACTCTGCCAGCACAGAGCCTACTCAATCTCCAGTCATCTCCTCCCCTTGCCTTACTACCAAGGACCCCTTGTATCTGTCCCATGCATGCTTGAATCCCATCATTTATTTAGGCACCCACCACCTCCGCTGGAAGGCTGAGCCAGGCACCCACCAACATCTCCATGAAGAAGTATTTCCTCACATTTCCTCTGACCCTGTTCCTCTCCAGCTTCATAGTGTGTGCCCCCTTGTCCTAGAGGAAGGATTTGGATCTGGTTTTGGATTTTGCCAAATTTAGGCTGAGTTTGGATATGGATTTGCAAGTGGTGGGGGCTGAAATAATCACAGTATTTAAGAATGCATGGGATAGATATAAGGGAACTCTGGAGGTCAGGGATAAGGGGCAACAGACTTCTAGAAAAATGTAAAGGGAACTTCCAGGCTCAAATGGGCAGACTGGGTGAGCCATAGGCTCTTATCTGCCAACAGCATCTATGTATCTATGTATCTATGCAAAGGATTTGGATTTGTCAGATTCGACCTATATGTATTGTTGAAGGAAAAAGGGTTCATCAAGAAATAAGCACCAGAAAATGTTAATGTTATGACAGTAATATTAAAAGGGAGTGCACTGCCTGAGATATATTGCATCCTGCTGTTTAAAGTGTTCACTTCTGACCAGCCTAAATGCTCTGACCCCAAATATTCAAATTGGCCTTTTTTGATGGAGGGTGTTCAAATCCCAGTGGAAATGTCATTTTGCAGAATAATAGCAAAACTGTGTTTTCGGTGGGACTTGAAAAACGACACCTATCTAGTTCATGAGGTGGGGTAGGAAAGAGGCCATGGTGAAAATGTGGGGTTAAAAAATATTAAGAAACCATAAAGTTAACAGTTGAAGTTGAAACATACTGAAAACAAATCTTTAACGTCATGGTTTCTTGAGATTTTAAAATCCCAATGGAAATGTAATTTTGCAGAACGACGGCAAAACAGCATTTCTGGTGGGATTTGAAAAATGACATCAGTCTAGTTCATGATGTGGGGTTAAAAAAAAACCTATGTTGAAAATTTGGGGTCAAAATCTTGAAAAACCACAAAGTTATGAGTGTAAGTTAAAATTAACTGAAAAAAAACCTAAGTGTGAAAATTATTTTGCACTTAGGTTTTTTTCAGTTCAGGGCTGGACGCAGTTTGGAGAGGTTGCATACTGTGATAAGAGAGGGTTACCACAAGTGACCTTATAGAGGCAAGTGGATTTATTGGCCATTAGGCTTGGGCAAGACGGTGGCTGAAATAGATGGGGTCTGTCTGTGTGGCCGCTGGGCTTGGCCAACCCGATGGTCAAAAGAGATGGGTGGTGTCTATGTGGCCACTGGACTTGGGCATCCCAGTGGACAAAAAAGTGGGACGAGGCATCTGTATAGCCACCAGAGTTGGGTAACCTGGTAGCCAAAAAGGAAATTGGTGGTGGGTTGTGTGCATACCATTCAACTGTCCCTGATTAGAAGGGACGTCCCTCATTTGGCCCCTAAAAATTGCTCTAACTCTCATCTGTCCCTCATGGAAAAGCTGTGCCCACACAGAGAATGTGCTGAAAATTCAGACTTTAAAGCAGAAATGTATGATATTCTAAGATGCAAAATGATAAATAAACTTTGTATAAGTGAAGACATGTGTTTCCACACTGTTCTAAGCTTGTATCTCGATGTTTGAGGATGTGTCCTTCATTCTGAGGTTCAGTGTCCCTCATTATTCCTCATTTTGAGTGGCCGTATCCCTCGTTGCAGTGAAAAAAAGGTTGACGGCCACAGGGCTTGGCCAAAAATTAGATTTTTTTTCAATTCTTTGGTAACCATGTGAGGCCCACTAATCACACGTGCCTGTTTTCAAGGGTGACCCAGGAGCACTGGGGAGATTAAATGACTTGCTCATGTTCAGAGTCACATGGTATTAGAGTTGCCACCTTTGGATGAGGCAAAAACCGGATCCTAAGCTCCGCCCCTAGCCCCACCCCTTTTCATGACTCATCATGCATTGTTCCTCCTAGAAGTCCATTTGTTATATCATTAAAAAACAACACTTAATGCAGCAGTTAAATAAAAACTGTACTGTGCCTGTTAAAGTTACTTTCCTAGGTTCTTCCTAATTAAGTATTTATGTATGTATTCATTTATTGACATTAGTTAACCAGATAAACATACAGATATAAAATAAATCTCATTTACAGATATGATCTGGGGGAGACAAGGGAAATACTGTAAATAGCATACAACACTATACATACTTTATATATTTTTCTGGCTCCATTTCCTGTTCATGTCCACAGTACTATTTCAAGGCCAAAGAAGTGACCATACTTTTTTCTTGAGGAAAAAAAGAATTTAAAACATTTAAAATGCCTAAATTCTGTTTGAGATGAAAATGTTTACCAGCAAATGAAAGTGGAGACAACTGGCTCTGTTACTGTTACAAAAAGGTGTGGGCAGCTGTGCTGCTATGACACTTCAGATGCAGTGGAAAGATTAGGTAAGTAAGTGTTAGTGGCCATACTTTACACCTCCCAGAGTGACTACATTCACAAACAAAAGGCTACATTGACAACAGAACTTGTCTGTAACCTGGACATGTAGCTGAAACAATGAATTATCTGACAAAATTTGTTTCAAAAGTATGTGAGCACTCAAAATGGCTCAAAAACCTGACCAGCACAGAGCAAAACCGGATTAGCCGATAGAGACCCTGAAAACCTGATCACCAGGTAAAAAACCTGACAGGTGGCAACCCTACATGGTATGCAAATGGAGGCTGTCATTCATATCTTGTTACTCTAATCTCTAGGCTATACTGCCAGCTCCAAGCTGAGATGAGGGGACCAGGGCATGGGGAGCATCTTCTGCGTGGCCACAGGGCTTGGGCAATGTGGAAAAAAAAAACAGACAAAAAACATTAGATTGCATCTTGGGCTCTTGGCATCTCCACAGCCACCAAGAGACTCAATACCCCCCTCCTCCAACTTTCCTAGCAGAATGGCACGCTGCTCAGCCGCACTGTCTGCTATATACCGAGTTTGTGCACATGCACAAACTTGGTATGTAGTTGAGACACACGCTGCTGGGGCTCCCTCTGACCTGTTCCTCAGCCTCCTAAACCTGTCCCATGACAGGGAGTAAGCCTGCCAAATGACGGGGCGGCTGGGGAGTGCAAGATCTGAATCAAACTGTCTGTGTTCAGTTTGGGTCTCGCAAAATCCAGGCCACTTGCGTTCAAAGTAGATCAGTTTTCAAGGGACTGATTTAGTCCATCCCTACTCTGTACCATATCAAGGTAGCTTGCCAAACAGAGGTTTAATAAGAAACACTGGAAGTTTTTTAGCATCAGTAAGTATCTGGTAACCAAGCACTGCTATAGCAGATGGTTTCTTGAAAGTGAATTTTATATGTTGACTACACTACATAACACTGTGTCATACAGTACAGTGCATTCTACAGGTAATGTAATAAGGTGTTTTGCAGCACAAGGGTAGGGTGAATGTCTGATAACTCATAAACTTTTTTTGTGTGTCTGTGTGGGGGCACTGAGTCAGTGTGTTCAAGCCTGAAATTCCTGGCTACACCCGTTTGCAAGCAAGGTGGTGGCTGAACCTTGTCTGTGATGTAGATTCATGGTGCACCTTGTAGTCGTCTTTCTGACTTTGTGCTCTCACAGAGGTCACCATGTGTGTTTTCTTCAGTCTGCAACTCTAAACGCTTTCAGCTGTAGTGCTGCAAATATCACTGTTTTACTTCCTGTCACCATAATCACATTCTGACACCATAATACATTGCTACTGTATTGCTGGGTCCTTAATAAACAAGCCATTATTAAAGGCTTAAACTAAGTCTTGTATTGCTAGTATCCGCATTTACATAGATGCCACTATGTCCCAGACTACCCTCCAGAATTTGTGTTGCAATTACACATTTCTAACTACTGCACTGTACACACACACTATATTTAGGGATTGTCTGCAAACTCTTTACTGTAATGTACAATTTTTACGTTTCCAACTACTGCACTGCACACACATACTGTACTTAGGGATTGTCTGCAAACTCGTAACTGTGATGTAATATCCTTATAAATGTAGAAGGGACAAAGTCAGAGGCATACGCCAAACTCCACAAGTAAGAGAAATAACATTTCAAGTCTGTTGGAGCCATCACCTCCACCCAAATATGCAGAACAGAGTAATTATGGTCACTAGAAACAAGGAAAAGAGAGAATGATCTTAATTATACAAATATACTATACCTAATGAGGAGGAGGGGTGATTCAGAGATAGGACATATTTTCCAATGGACTACATACGGTGGCAGCCAGTGATATTTGGCAATATACCGCTAGATGTATCACTGTGAATTCCCCTGCTGTGGGATTTCTTGTGTTATAACTAGATATATCTCTATATTGTATACTGTATAGTGCTACTTAACATTTGCTGCAACTGTAAATTAGATTAATCCAGCATAGAAAAGGACAAAGTTGGACTGCCTCCTAATACAACTGAAGATGCAGGATGACCATAGTTTCTCACCACGATTTAGGGAATGGAGTCTGAAGCTGAATTCAAGGACAGCCACCATTCCAAAGAAAATGAGCTATAGTTTATTATAAGTCATAAAAGGTTTTAAAGGAATTGTTATGTTCTTATTATTCTGACGTTTCTACTCTATGCCACCTTACGTGGCCTGGGTTGTGCCTGAAAACGGTCCCTGGGATCAGTGCACCTACCCAGTTAACAAAGTCATAAATAAAAAAATAAAGAGAAAACCTCCAATTACAACTGAAAAGGAGGCCCCAGCTTGTCGTTACAGCTCAATAGTTTTCTTAAAATGACATACTTATTAAAAATGGAAGCCCAATTTAAAATGGAGATGTGGGGCTAGTGCCCCTTAGTATTATAAACACAGCAGTCATCTTAATTGACTCTGACCCCTGAAGACATGGCCACCAGGATCAAAGGACAGGATTCAAACAATCAGATGTCAGGGTCTAGAGAGGGGGACCCCAAAGTTCTCCTGGGATGCTAGTCAGCTACCAAGTGTCAGAACTCCAGCCTGGCCTACAAATAATTGACAGCCCAGTAGACCAGCTGTGAGCTAACATTCCCCAATGAACAGCAGGGGCTGTACTATGACCCATTCAGTCTGATTGTGACTGTAGTAGGAGGCAGACTGTACATGTGACTGCAGGAAGAAGGAGAATGCTGTAGCTGCTGCATATGCAGACTGCATCTGTCGCAGACAGAGAGCGAGAAGTGAGATGCAGAATTCCTGTCTCCAGTAAAGGAGTTAATTGTGTGCTAGGCAGCACAAAAGCAAAATCTGTAGGCTGCAGCTGAGTGAGAGACTTTGGTTTGTTGCAGCCTGGCCTGAATCTGATGTTGAACCCCTGGTTCACCTGGGAAGTCACCTAGCTAGTAAGGCAGCCCAGTGCTAGCTGTTGCCACACCCTAGGTGTGCCAATGGTGTGTGGGGTGTTTGGTATTGTGTTTCACTCGCAGAGCTGACTTGTAAAGAGAAAGATGATTGCCTGCTGAATGTAGAGGCTAGAAGAGGTCTGACTGACCAAAGACAATAGCCGTCTGTGAGTCAACATCAGCAGCCTGCACCACTAAAGAAGAAGAAGAAGAGTGAGTGAAACCAGCCAGAGAAGGGACTCACTGTCTGCCATCACCCCTGTGCATCATGGGAGATCCCCTGGTCTGGAAGAACCATGAGTAAACTCAGGGCTTGCTCTGCAACCACCCCCATTGCATATCATAGTTGAAAACCATCTATTGATTGTACCACCACCCAGCCAGGATTTACAAATACCCAATTTGGATTTTATAAGCATTTGGGTTTGGGGTGGTAATCTGCAAGCATTACTTTATTTAAGTGCACCTGTGCCAGCCAACCATGTACAACATCATCAGATCTATACCATTTACACAGCTGGGTACCCAGTGAAGAACTGGAGCTCCCTAGTTATAACTTTGGATTTTACACAGGCATCAGTGGGGAGAGTGCAGTTTCCCAGTACAGGTGGGTTAGTCGGCAGTACTGTACTGTGCATGAATGGTGTGGGACAGGCTATTTTATTTTGGACTGCACCCGTGAGGGCACTTAAAGCAGCAGTGCAATGAAATATGTTTTTCCAAAAAGCTAGTTTCAGTTACAAGTAATAAAAATATTAGCATACCTGTCTAAGGTACTTTTCTACGTACCTCTTATGCTGTGCTTTTCTGGATTCTAAGCCTTGCCAGGTCTACAATGCTGTTTTTAAGCCAGATTTGGCAGTCATCTTTTGTTTTCTTGAGGAAAAAAATAAATTAAATATTTATAAACTACTCAGATTGTGGTGGACTAGAACACCACCACCAAATAAAACTAGAAGATGCCTGGAATCTTTTAGTGCGAAAAAAAGGTAGGGCTAAATTCTTTGCCCAATTTCGTTGCACTGCTGTGTTAAATAAAAACCCAGGTAATAACTAATGTTTATTGGCTATGGCTAGAAGAGCATGGAACCACAGCCATGATATACGTAGGCTGGGCCTAGTAGGGCACAGAAGAACCAGCAGATGGCATTTACTAGCTCACATGATAACCAATAATTTTTTCCCATTTTATCATTCTTTTGTTGTGTAAATCCTTGACTGAGAGCTCATTGTTTTAAAGCTGCATGCTCACTTGGGTAACCATTATTGCACTGTACTGGTTTGCTGGTGGAGCGTTACCCTGTCCAGTTGAGGAGGTACTGTATCCCGGGGGTTGTACCATAATGACACCATTAAACCTTTCTCTGGGTGGAGGCACTGCACAATTAATTTAAATCTTAGGTACAACCCTCCCCCCATGGGTAGTATAGTGACCCAGGCCTCTTAACCTTGTTTGAGCCCACAGGATGGCAGTAGTAACCATGACATTCACAGCATCCCAGTTACACTCCAAAATGTTATTCATTTGACGAACAAACGTAGTTTCCAGGAAATCACATGGTACTGTACAGACAAGAAGGATCACCTGCATACTGAGAATATTTGTTCCGGTATAGCAAGTTAAAACAAGCATAACAGGTTTTACAGTAGGATCCAAAGATAAATGCACAATGTGTTTTTTTTCAGTTTGGTTATCAGCAGTGTCATACTGTACTGTTTAGTAGACAGCTATTCCCTTATTCTTGGTGATTATCTTTTTTAAAAAAAAAGAACGTTTTCTGCTATAATTCCTAAGCACAAATACATACAGATAGAATTCCCTAAACTGTTTCAACAGTCTATTAAGAATTGTATAAAGTACATAATTATACATACCATAAATGTATATGACCTATGTAGATGAACGTGCACAAAATAAAACTGTTATTTTCAAACCTATTGAGGAAATAAACGACCCATCAAGGAAATAAATGTTGTTGTTTTTTCACTTGGGTCTTTTATTTTCAACTTAGATAAGTCATCTCTCTCTTTCAAGCCATCAATCAACCTCATTGACAGCTCAAATGGAACAATCCCCCATTGAATACACTAAACCTAACAGCCAGTCAGCCACGCTTTTTCAAAATAAAAAAAAAAAATAACAGTACAGATGCCATTTTGTTTCCTCATGTCTCATCCCGTACTGTACCATCAGTAAGTACACAAAACATTTATTTTCTCAGTGCAGATCCTCCCTTTTCAACCAGTTTTCAATCAGAAATTGTTTTTTTGTTTGTTGTGTAAGCCATCCTGAAGCACACAGCATTTTATCGGAGTTTAAAACACAGTATTGTTATAAATGGAGTCCACTCTGAAGAAAGGGGGGTTACTAGTGTGGTACTGCAGGATTCAGTACTGGGGCCAGTCCTCTTTAATGTCTTTATAAGTGACATTGCAGAGGGGCTGGGAAGGAAAAGCATGCATCTTTGCAGATGACACAAAGATCTGCAACAGGGTTCATACACAAGGAGGTGTGGAAAGGATGAGAAGAGACTTGGCAAGGTTGTAGGAATGGTTAAAAACATGCAGCTTAGATACAATGCAAAGAAGTGCAAAGTTATGCACCTCGGAAACAAAAACCTAAATGAAGAGTACACAATGGGAGGGGGGGTACTAACAACAACAAAAATAGAAGGAGACCTGGGGGTAGACATATCAGATGACCTAAAGTTAGGCAGGCAATGTGAGAAGGCAGTAAGGATGGCTGGGGGGATACTGGGATGCATAGAGAGAGAGAGAGAGGCATCACCAGTAGAAAACAAGAAGCTGTCATCCCTCTGTACAGACAGTTGGTGAGACCCCATCTGGTATACTGTGTGCAGTTCTGGAGACCCCATCTCCACAAGGACATAGACAGGATGGAGGCAGTCCAGAGGAGGGCAACTAAAATGGTGCAGGGTCTGCACCAGAAACCATATGAAGAGAGACTAAGGAAACTTAATATGTATACCCTTGAAGAAAGGGAAGGGGTACATGATAGAAACCTTCAAGTATCTCAAGGGACTCAAGAAAGTCCAAGAGGGTAGCATCTTTCTGAAAAAGAGATGTGCAAGAACAAGGGGGCACAATTTGAAGATAGAGGGGGGATGGCTCTGGGGCAACACAAGGAAGTATTTTTTCACAGAGAGGGTGGTGGATGCATGGAACGGCCTTCCTGAGGAGGTCATGGGGTCAAGAACAGTGGGAGAATTCAAGAATGCATGGGACAGACATAAGGCAATTCTAGTGGGGGTAGGAAGAAGTAGGCTGTTGGTTAACTAGGATCTGCAGCTTATCCAATAATTAGGGAAATAGGCAGACTAGGTGGGCCAAGCGGTCCTTATTTGCCATCAAAGTATATGTTTCTATCTCTGCTACTTAAAGAAGTTGTAATCCCCACTGAAAAACACACATCTCAATACTGACCACGAGAAACAAAATCTTGTGGAATGTGGATTTTTTTTTATCCAGTTCACTCCTTTACATATATTTCTTGAATCCTCTCCATTTCTCTGTTACCTTCTGTGGTTTTTCTCTGCAAGTAAACAACATAACGTCCAAGACACTCCAAACAAGCATGTTGCCCTTGCCTGCAGCTGAGTTCACACTACCATTCGGACATGCTGCGTCACTTCTCTCATCCAAACAGTGCACCTTGCCTTCAGCACCAATTGCTGCATTACTCAAACATTCTAAACAAATATAAACATTAGCATGTTACCACTGGGAGTCCAACCATCCAAAACATTGCATCATCTGCTCCATCGACCCTCGTGAATCCTGCACCACTTCACATCCATATCACTAGGTAACCTTTTGGGGGGCAGAACAGAACTCCATATCAGTAAAAGTAATTTAATATAAATCATTTATACAAAACAGCTTTCTTTGTAGGTTGTATACATCAACAATGCAGTGGTGGTCTGACTCCAAATATGGAATTTATTTCCATTTGTGAGGGGTTGGGACATTCATAACTCACTCATATAAATAAATGCCACATTTGGAGTCAGGGCATTGCATGTCCCCGAATATCTCTTGTCAGATGTGTGTCAGTCCCGCTGTTCTCATGGGGCTAAGTACAGCCCTCTGTGACTGTACTTAGCCCAGGAAGAACAGTGGGACCAGCAAAGAAAGATCAGAACTTATAAAAACTCTAACATGCACTGCAGGCTATTGAACCTCCCACTATGCAGCCCTGCTCTGACGTCCATTGCTGGGGATTCTGGGGTTTGTATTTATAGAAAATGTCAGCCTGCATATCAGCAGAATCAGCCTGATACAATCCACTGAAGTAAACAATAAGTAAAAAAATGTATATATATATATTTGCACACAAAGTGCAAATTGCAACCCACCCCACATGTTATTTCTTAGTGCTGACTTTTCCCTGGTAATAAGTAAAGGTGGCAGCTATGTTTGTGAAGGCAGGCCACTTCTGGGCATAGGAGAGTTAACTATGTGATATGACTGCTAACAAGTGCAGTCAGGTTTAATGTAGAACCAAGTTTACCATGCATTATACTGTATTATAAAATGGGTAGAGCAAATGCTGACTCCTGACTGGCCAAGAGGTACTTTCACCTGGGCCGTTATCCCAGCACAACAGCCCAGCTGAGAGTATAGTAACAAAAATATGTTTAAAACATGCATCCAGTTTACTGAAAATGATCCATCTCATGATTGCAATAAGGCAGTCAGAGGGTGCCTTATGATAGGCTAATGGCACTACTTGGGTGGTGGAAGCACTCAGCTTCACCTCATGCTTCAACCCACCCAAGGCAGGCTGTTATCCCACTATAATGCACCACCTGTTATGCCTTATTGTTTAATAAATTCATTGTCACTTGACTGGTTTTACCCAATTAGGTTTCTTTGACTTTGAGACTATCTATCTATCTATCTATCTATCTATCTATCTATCTATCTATCTATTTGAAATTGAAAGTTGGGGAGAGGGTTTAAAGAAAGAAGCCAGTAAACTCAAGTGCAGCAACTGCGGCAGATGCAGTTGTAGAGGGAGGGACAGAGGGTCAAGGGTCTTTGGGGATCATAGACCGGAAGGCAAAGGGAGAGATGTGAGCTGGGGAACTGGGGAAACTGATTATTTCTACACCACAAAGAGCACTGGAAACTCCTGCCCACCCTTCCCCATCCCACCCACCCAGGCTCATTTCCATTTATAGGCACAGGACCACCAAGCAGATTGCAGCTTGCTGATTAGAAGCAGGAAGAGGTAAGTAACAACTGCTTAGAACTTGACTGGCAGGCACATTAGAGTTGGGACCATTTCATTAGGGGAGCTCATCAGAGGAACAGGGGAAAAAAACTTATGAGGTAAGGAGGTATATAATACAAATGAAGTACTTGTGACAGGCACTAGTACCAGAGGGACGCTGTAGTACAATAAGTACATTATCATAAAGCAAACAAAAAGGGTTAAACAGTACAGTAGAGGAAGATTCGGGGAGTGGTGCAATGCAATGGAATGGCTGCAGGGTGGCAGTCTTCAGGAGAACATTCTGGATACTCTGTTGCTGCCCCATCTGCAGGAACCTCTTTGGGCTGAGGGCAGAGGCTGACGGTCTTTGCACTGAGTTAGCTAGTGTGCTGCAGATCTTTGCCCTCACCCAGAGGGCACTATGTCTGCAGAACTACCTCAATGGTTGCCCTGGAGGAGGAGGAGTGGATGGGCCACTGTGGGATCAGGGAGGGGAAGGTGGTGAGTCAGAGACACTGTAAGAGCCTTGTAAGACTGTTCCACCTAGTAGAATAGGGATAGATAGTTCAGTGTATCTAAAAAATAAGTTGGCTAGGGCTTAGGTTCAACTCTCAGAGTAGGTAGGAGCTGCCAGCTAGGTATGGGGTGGCCCCTACTGTGATAATAAAAAGCAGATTTAGAATCTAAAATTGTAATAAATAAATAATCAGCAGTTTAAAATAGGTCAGTTACCAGAAGTCAGCATGAGCATATTATTTATTTTATTTATTTATTTATTTATTAAATTCTCAGATTACAAATACCTTTGAGCAGAAACTGCTCATTTACAAAGGTTCCACGTCAAAGGATGAGGGTCAACATGAATACAGAGGTAGTAAAAGAATGCACAATAAACAACCAAAACAACTAAAAGAAAAAATAAAGATACTCAGTTATAACATACTTTGAGATAATTTTCATAAACGAGCAGCTTGAGTAGGCAGCTGGCTGCGTAACAACAAGAGAAAGAGGGCACCATAGGCAGTTAGTTTTGCAGGCATGACCGGGAGAGGAGGTTGGCAGGCTAATGGGCCACTGTCCGATGGTAATGGAAAATGTCTTGTTCCAGTGGAGATGTGAAGCAGGAAAGGAGTCACAAGGAAGGCCCAGTGCCAGAGGGAATGAGATTGGGAAAGGGCGGGCTGTGAGACATGAGTGAGCTGGGAGGTGTTTAGAGAGAGAGATTTATTACTTGTATAGTAGGATGCAGCGTGGTGGGGAGTATGGAAAGGACTCCTGGCCCTGGCTTATCTTACACACATGCAGTTGTACTTATTTTTTATGAGATTAGCAAGATTTTGTACATAAAATGTAGTATTTACTGTTAAAATTGTAGTCTAGTTATTGGTAGGCAGTAGGCTAGTAATCTGGTTGCCCTGGCTACAGTACATGCCCTGGTGGTCCAGTGGTATAATTTGGTCTGCCTGGGTTATATCCTATACTTTTAATGTTTTTTTATTTGAAAAGTTCATTCCTGTAAATAATAAAGCTGCGCTGTTAAATGTAAATAGAAGTAAAATGCAGAGTAGCAGCTGCGGGAAAAGTAACAGGAGGGGGAGAGTGAAAGACTGAAAGTCAGTCCCACAGTAGAGTGCAGCGCACTCAGTTCTGGAATCCCCAGGCTTGCTTGTGGTTGGCCACTCCTAACATGAGCACTGGTCAGAAATCAGGCTTCGGCCTGCAAGGTGAATCTTCCTGTGCAAAGGTGTGAAAGGGAGACACACTAATGTTTTCCTCTTGCGGGCAGGATCAACCAGATATTTTCTCTTGAATTAGCTGAGCAGGTGGCAAGCACCAGGGAAAATGTATTTAAGGACTGGCTCGCATAAAATTAAATAGATGAGCACAGTCTACAGGGACTCTGTGGAAGTCCCACAAACAAGTAGGGATGCAAACATTTGTGAAGAGCTCAAAAGGGAGCCATTTTGTTAGAGGATGCGATTTAAAGAGGGAGAACCCACAGCTTCACACAAGTGAAATACATTAAAAATATACATTTTTAAATAAAATAAAGCCAGGAGGGGGCTAGAGAGTTCTGTTAGGAAGTGACTGTTAGAAATTCTGTGCATTTTTATTAGTCTAATAAAGTACACAGAATTTTTGTAATTAAACACAAGCAAAAATGGAGCAGTTTTATTTCTTTATTTTATTTAGTTTTTGTTTACCGGGTAAGGTCATAGCCATAAGTATGACTATTTTTCAGACATGACCTGGGAGGTTACAGATATTTTAGGTTGTGAAACAATTTGCAGACATTTGTACACAAGATGAGCAACAACATGGAGGAGAAAATCTACAGCACATTTCAAGTAATAACAGTAATGATACAATGCTAGAAAACAGGTGAGAAAATACACATAGGTCATACACTAAAAATTTGACATACAGTCCATACTAAGTGCTATATATTACAGTTGTCAGGTTCCAGAGATAGATAATCATTCCATGAGCAGATTAAGCAAGGCTCTGTTGGCAAAAGTTGTATACAGTAATAAAACATTTGCCACGCATACTGTATGTACTTTTCTAGATCATGCTGCCAAACCGGTTATTCAGAATTGTACCAAACTTTGCAGATAGGTTAAAAAGTGTCCTACACCACAGAAAAATAGATTTAGGTGGTAGAAAATGAAAAGTAAAGCTAACCTTTAAAGATAAAGTGGATTCTGAACTAAACAAATCCATGCAGGCCGTTACACAGGAGGTGGAGCTAAGCGTGGGAAAAATTCATATTTAATTTCTGTGTGAAAAAACTGTTGTGGTCAGTGTAATTTAAGGGGAACTGATTGTTTTTAATAGAACGTGAAGAGGAAAATGTTTAAAAATGATTTCTCAATTTAATGATAAATGATTGTTAGTCTTAGCGACTTCGCTTTCCTGTGGGACATGTTGTACAGAAAAAATTCAGCAGAGAGCTTTGGATGCCAGCTTTCTAGCCATTGTGGTGAAAACATGTTTAAATGTAAAGAACATGCTCATTTTATGTGGCAAAGAAATGTATTTTAAAATGAGACTCAACGTTATAAAAAAAAAAAGGGAAGCCTTAGAATATTGAGAGGGGCAGTTGAATTTCAAAACTGAATATTCCACTGTGGCTTATGCTGCTGCAGAGAGGATTTTGATTGGTGCTGAGCCCCTGGACAAGTCAGTGTCCACTCAGCGACCATAAATTAGCATATGCAAATTAATTTTGGTTATAAAAGTAGCTGCACAGCCACTGTGCAGGGAGTCTGAGCAAGGAGAGTGACCGAGAAGGAAGATGCCCATGCCAAGTGGGTGCCATGTCTGAAGAGGCCTGATAATGACAGCCTTTATTTAAAATACAATATAGGATTAGGGGATCACCTGAATCCCAGTGCAGGGTCAGATAGGGTAGTAAGTGAGAACAGCGTGAGAATAGAAAGCCTGTTGCTTCAAGTGGCTGATGATCCTGTTACGCCAGGTTTTCCTCCCAGAAGAAGAAAAGCTGCAACCTGAAGAAATCATCGCTTCTCCTGATGACACCAAGAAACTACTGACTCAAAGAAGGCCCTCCAACAACAACAAACCTTCAATAAATCTTTAGCAACTTCAACAACAGAATTTCTTCAGAAAACCCAAAGGAGTGTGGAATTGTACAAACCTTATTGATACAGTTTGGGGACTATTTGACAAGTCAAATTGACACTCATTTGCAGAGAATTTATCTCAGTCCTTCTGAATTTAAACAGACTTTTTTCATCTGAAGGACTGAACATTGAAAGGACTGAGGGGGTATAATATCACAGCTTGTAATGTACCAGTATTCAATATGTTTTATGCCACTGTCATTCCTGAATGTCTTGTTTTTACAGTAATTAATGTGCAGAAATGTCTAGTGATTTTTAAATGTTTTAGAGTATAGTGATAAGTATTGTAACTGTGTGATAGGTGCCAGGAGGTATCTGGCAGAAGGGGTCAGTGGGCTGACTGTTCAGATGTATAGGCCCAGCAGCCACTGTATGTCCTTATGGCAAGTGAGTCATAAGGCATTGAGATCTGAGGTATGGCCTAGTGCTGGATAACCATGTAATTGGGTATCTGGCAGAAGAAGTCAGTAGACTGACTGCTCAGAGGTGTGGTCCAGTAGTCACTGCATTCCTTATATCTAATGTGTTAACAAGCTCAGGGATCAAGGCAAAGCAGAGCGCTTATCCTGGGACATGTGTGTTATCTAGAAGGCTGGTGGGTGGTGAGGGCCTGCAGTCTCCAGAGAAAAAGAGAGTATAAAAAGATTAGTAGTGTGGGTGTACCCTGCTGGGAAAAGGTAAAAGTGATAAACATACTGCTAATTTGTGTGTTTTTATTTGTCATTCATTCAAAAAGTGTGTTGTGTCATTTGTGGCTGTTGTTTCAGAGATTTATTTAATTTTTTTTAGTAAAAATTGACTTTTCTTCTCAACAATCCAAGTGTCGGTGTCCTTGCTTACAGAGCCAGTGTCTCTCATTCCTGCAGGTCTCCAGGTCAGTCCAGTGCAGCATTCCCTATCCTTGGCAACTCTTGGCTACTCCTGTTGGGGAGGTAAGGTACAGTACCCAGGTAGTACCCAACTGGGAAAGTGTTGTCACAGGGGAAAGAACAAAGAATCGATGATGTCACCTATCTTTCTGTGGAATGGTTCCACTAGTGGCCAGAGGTTAATGCAGTAGTGGGTGTGTCATCACAACACATCCCCCATCTGGTCCAACTTAGAAACTCCTTTGCTGTTCTGGAGGAACAGGAGAGTTCCACAAGGACACCTGAGGTTACAGTAGGGAGGATGAGCGGGTCCTCCTAGAGGAAGACCCAGAGGTGGGGGGCAGAGGACCCCAAAGGAAGAGGAAGAGGAAGCTACTTCTGGTGGGGGACTCAATAGTCTGGGGGATGGATTTAGGTATAAGTAGCGAGGTGGAGAGGGAGATAAGGTGCCTTCTAGGAGGCACAGCTTGGAGGGATAGGAAGTGGATCCAAAGGAATGCCAGAGCGGTAGCAAGGGTTGGGGGTGGAGGTCATTGCCCATCTGGGATCAAATGACCTAGCCAGGGACAAGGCAGGAACAGAGTAGGTGCAGGAGGACTTCAGGAAGGTAGAAAGGTACCTTAGAGAGGTAAAAAGCTCTGTGACATTCTTGGAGGTACTGCTGGTCTGCAGCAGGGGGGAGGCTAGGAATCTCTGCACCAAAAACTTCAACACTTGGTTGAAAGACTGGTGCAGAGAGAATGGTTTTGGATTCATTGGGGACTGGGGACTCACCTGGAGTGATGTAGACCTATACAAGGGTGATGGCCTACACCCATCCAGGAAGGGGGCAGCAGTTCTCAATGAATAGTTTGGATGCTTCATTGACAAGCATTTAAACTAGCCAGGGGGTGTGGCGATGGGAACAGGGAGACTCATCCTGCCCACACCCACAAGTTAGAGCAGCCAGCCGGGAAGACCAGGAAGCTAGGTTATAGCCAAGAATACCTGAACTTATTAAAATGGGTATGGCAGAAGAAGGAGGACAGAAAAAGGATGTAATAGAGTTAGAAGGAGGGCACAAGATGGAAAAAGCAGGAGGAGTAGGAGGGCAGGCAGTGTTACATGGAAGACCACAAATAAAATCCCAGACCTGGTGGCCTTAATGGCAGAGGCTGACCTAGACATAGTATCAATAACCAAGATGTGGTTCACTGGAAGCTATGACTAGGAGGTAGCTGTACCAGGTTATAATCTATTCAGGAGGGATAGAAAGGGAAAAAGGGTGGTGGGGTGGTGCTGTATATCAGGATGGCATAAAAGCAACTGCAGTACAGAGTAGGCAGCGGGAGGCTGAGGCACTTTGAGTCAGTCTCGAGTCTAGCTAAGGCACAGCAGTTCACATGGGTGTGATCTGCAGGCCTCCAGCACAGGGGGAAGAGGTGGTTAGTGTGCTGGTGGAAAAAAATCCATGGGATGGCAGGAAAAGGGGAGGTACTATTGCTGGGCAATTTTAATATGCTGGATGTAAATGGGACCATCCCTGTGACTGCCTCAGCCAGGAGTCAAGACATCCTGGAATCCATGCAGGCAGCAGGCCTCAGGCAGTTAGTGTAAGAACCCACCAGGGACAGTGTGATCCTAGATCTAGTACTGACCAACGGTGATAGAATCACAGAATTCCAGGTGTAGGGACACCTAGGGGCCAGCGACCACCACACAGTCTGGTTTATTATGAGTACAAAGTCACAGTCGAGATACACAAAGATGAGAGTCTTGGATTTCAGGAAAGCAAACTTTGCTATGATAGGGATTTGTATCAAAGAAACCTTGGCAAGGAAAGAAGTCAGTGTGGGGTTGAGAAACAGTGGAGACATCTTAAAGGAGACATATAGGGAGTGACAAATCAGTGCGAGAGGCAGAGAAATAAGGGACAAAGAAGGAAAAAAACCACTCATGGTTCTTAAGGGATGTGACAGAGAAACTAAGGCCCAAAAAGCTGGCTTTCAGAAAATACAATGAGATACAGAGTGAAGAAGACAGGGTGGTGTATCTAAATAGTCAGAGGGAAGCAGGGAAAGTGGTTAGGAGTGCAAAAGCTCAAACAGAAGAAAGAATAACACAGACAGTCAAGAAAGGGGACAAGACATTCTATAGGTAAATCAGTGAAAGAAGGAAGACCGGGGTGGGATTGTAAGGCTCAGAGGGGAAGGGGGGGAGCGTGTGGAGGTAGACAGAGAAAAAGCAGCAGGGCTTAGCAGCCCTTTACGGGATCCCTCTTTCTCTGTGTAAAATGAGGTACACTACACTGTCATTAGGTCTCAGTTCCTTTTGGTAGACTGTGTATAATCTACTGTTTGTCAAATGTGGTAATGTGACTGTATATTGTTTTTGAAAATAACACAAAAAAATCAATAAAATCATAATTTCAAAAAAAAAAAGAAAAGGCAGCAATGCTGAACAAATACTGTACTTCTGTTCAGCATTCATAGAAGGGGAGGAAGAGGGACCACAAATAGACATCAGAAACAAAGGGAGGGAGGGAGGTGAACACCAGCCCATTTACAGAAGAGAGAGAGTCCTAGAGGAACTCACAAAATGGAAGGTGGACAAAGCATTGGGGCCAGATGGCAGACATCCTAGGATATTAAAGGAACTATGAGTGGTGCTGACAGCACCACTGGCAGCCTTGTTTAGCAAGCTGCTTGATACAGGGGTGGTTCCAGAGAACTGGAGGAGGGCACATGTAGTCCCTCTTTACAAAAGTGGAAGTAGGGAGGAGGCTGGTAACTATAGACCAGTCAGCCTCACCTCTGTAGTAGGGAAGATTATGGAAGCAATTCTTAAAGAAAGGATTGTGGAACACCTGGAATCCAGCAGATTGCAGGACCCAAGGCAGCATGGATTCGCAACATGAAGGGCATGTCAAACAAATCTGATAGATTTATTTAACTGGGTGACAAGGGAAGTGGATCAGAGAGGAGAGGTGGATGTCGCCTACCTTGATTTCAGCAAGGCCTTTGACACCGTTCCACATAAAAGACTGGTAAACAAGCTGCGGAGCCAGGGAGTGGGCCACAAAGTGGTAAACTGGCTTAGGAACTGGTTGGCAGACAGAAAGCAGAGGGTGGTGGTAAATGGTTTCCAATCTGAGGAAAGGGGGTAACCAGTGGGGAACCACAAGAATCAGTCCTGGGCCCAGTCCTTTTCAATGTCTTCATCAGTGACATTGCAGAAGGGCTGGAAGGAAAGGTTTGTCTGTTTGCTGATGACACCAAGATCTGCAACATGGTTGACACTCCAGATGGGGTGGAGAAAATGAGGAGGGACCTGCAAAAGCTGGAGAAATGGTCTGAAGTGTGGCAACTAAGATTAAATGCGAATAAGTGCAAAGTCATGCACCTGGGGCATAGGAAACCTGGGGAAAGCTACATGATGGGGGGAGGTACTATTGGCCACCAAGGAGGAAAGGGATCTGAGAATAATCATCTCAGATGACCTAAAGGTGGCCAAATGGTGTACCATGGCTGCTCGGCCAATGGTATGCTGGGGTATATAGGAAGAGGTATAACTAGCGGAGGAAAGGAGGTGGTGATGCCACTGTACAAAACACTGGTAAAGCCTCATCTGGAGTACTGTGTAAAGTTCTGGAGGCTGGATCTTCAGAAGGACATAGAGAGGGTGAAGGCAGTTCAGAGAAGGGCAACTAAAATGGTGCAGGGCTTGCACCAGAAGAGATATGAGGAGAGATTAAGGGACCTTGATATGTATACACTGGAAGAGAGGAGAAAATGGCGTGATATGATAGAAACCTACAAGTAGCTTAAGGGCATAAACAAGGTGCAAATGGGAGACATCTTGCAGTCCAGGAAATGTACAAGAACAACGGGGCACGATATGAGGTTGGGGGGCAGGATAAAAGGGAATGTGACAAAGTTTTTCTTCACAGAAAGGGTGGTGGATTCATGGAATAGCCTACCCCAAGAGGTAGTGGGAGCAAACATAGTGGGGGATTCAAAAGTGCATGGAATAGGCACAAGTGAACCCTAGTGGTGGGTAAGACAGGCTAAGGCTGTGGACCAAATAGGGTCAGCGGTTGCCGATACAGGTAGGGAAAATGGGAAGAATGGATGGGCCTAGCGGTCCTTATCTGCTGGCAAATTCTGTCTATCTATCTATCTATCTATCTATCTATCTATCTATCTATCTATCTGTATTTATTATTTGCAAAACACTGTATTAATGCACCAGTTAGGGTTCAACTTAATGCAACAAAAGTAGGGAAATGTGTCGTTAGAGTTTCCAACCCTCTCTTCTCCACCCCCTCCCCACAAGCAGCAAAATTAAAAAATATTAGGGTTTCGAGTCTCCTGAGTCTTGGCAAATTAATGGGAGGTCTTCCTTGGGGTTATTATCCCTAATGTTCCACCTCTCCCCTGAGCAAACAAGGTCAGATGTGATCCATTTAATTCAAGCAGGGTCCACAGGGCCCTGTGTGAAGAAAGCTACAATAGGATTTGTTAGCAACTTGTGGCGAGACATACTTCTCTACCTTTGAAGAGTGTATTACTATGAGGCACTGACTCTGAGCTGTACCTTGTGATTCGGGCAGGAGGCTATAGGTGGGGTTGGGGTGAGCATTAATGCTGACAACCCCAAGGAAGACCCCACCACTGTTTCGCCAAGAATCATGAGACCCAAAACCTTATTTTTTTTTCCTTTTGCTGCTTGGAGTTTGGGGTGGCAAATTAGGGCTGGAAACCCTAATGCCACATTTCCCTGCTTTTGTTGCATTAAGTTGAACTCTAACTGGTGCATTATTGTAGTTTTTTTGCAAAGAATTTCCTTTCTTTTTCAGATAGTGGAATTGCATCCTCATTCATGCAAGTCCTTTTGGGGCTCGTGAACAGATGAAGACAGATCCAGCACCAAGGAAAGACTGTCCACTGGGGGCAAGACCATAACTCATGAGTGGCAAAGACAGTACTGAGTTATGAAAGTCTTGTTCCCTTACAAGTTGAGATAAATTATAAATTGTATATTTTGAGTCATGCCATTGTGTATTCGATTTATACATCAATTTACCAGTTATATCCATTTAAATTAGCTTTTTGTGTGAAGATTTTTCTGTGATTTGAACTGCTGCCTTCAGAGCTGCATAGGCCTGTTTATTTTTTAACCAGGAGAGACACATTAAGCTGAGGCTTGTTTATAGGTGTGACCTGGAAGCACAAGGAAGTTAAGTGACTTGCTCAAGGTCACACAGTACGCTAGTGGGGGCTGTGGGATTCAAACCCAGGTCTCCTCCGGGTTTGCAGTTCAGAGCCTTAAACCACTGGGCCAGTTATGAAGTCATCAACACTGTAATAGTTGCTCTCTGATTGTTTCTGTTCTGTGCAAAGCTCAAGGAAAGTCACTGTGACAGTTTTGGGAAGGAGCCAATTGGGCTCAGTGCAGCTGGGACTCACAGTTTGTCTACTCTGGACTGTATTTTATGCTGTGTTTCTGGGGTCCCTTGGCTAATTCTACCCCCTGAGCCTCCAGTTGGGAGACAGGACTGGCTGTGGAAGGGGCTTAATACAATAGCAAAGCGGTTTTCAGACACCGCTTTCGCCGATTCTGATCAGCTGTTCTTATCCTGGAATATCTTCTCAGCTGAAAGTGGAGGGAACCAATAGGGTTCAGTGCAGCTGGGACTTACAGAGCAAGCCTGCTCTGGATTGTATTATGGGCTGTGTTTCAGCCATCATTTTGCTAATTGTGCCCCCTGAGTCTACAATCAGGAGACAGAACTGTCTGTGGGCGGGACTTAATGACACTACTTATATCAGTTATTCTCTAGTGATCCTCTGCTGTGGTCTATATCCAATAGGCCATAGCACAAGAGAGTCCCCTTGGCATTACTCAGGCATCACACTGTCGACTTCAGTGTAGGGTAATAGTCTGCAACAGATGCTGTACCCAGAATGTGACACCCAAAACTGCCAGTACTGCCTTACTTAGAAGTGATCTCTGTATGATTGTACACATCTATTTCAGTTGCAGTTCAAATCAAAAGACATTGTACTATCCACAGCTATCCAGCATCAAAGAAAGGATCAAGTCAAGTTAAGACTTAAATACTGTATATTACCATCCTTTGATTAAGGAACATTATTTGGGTGGTTCTTATGCACTTAAATCTTTATTAGTTCAATTTATATGCTCTGTAGTGTTTGGGAGCTGCATTTAAAAAAGTCTTGGTTAAATGTTTATAATTTGCTAATTGTGTTAACATACATTGATTCTGCAGTGATGCTGTAGTAAAGTGTAATAATACTAAGTGCAGGTCACATAAACCATCGTTTAGATTTATTTATTCATTTGTTAACTGGATTGGTGCACTGGTCCAAGGACCTTTTTCAGGCATGGCCCGATTTACACATTACGTAAATGATGAAAGAGTAGAGAGACTTATTTATATTCTGAGTGTGCAATTAACTTTCATTTAACAGGGCAGGTAACATTCAAGAGTAGTTACTCATTAATCAGTATCCACTCCATTTTCATTTATGTGAAACAAGAAGGGCAGGTTAGTTTAATTTTCCCTTTACTGAGTGAGCCCATGTAACATATTACAGGAGGGTCAGGTTGTTCACTCTTCTCTGCCTGGTTTATGCATTTACAGTTTGTCATATTATTTTATAGGGTACATACACATAAAAAAGAAAGATAAGAAGGTACATTAAAATATTTAAACGTTTGCTCATAACTTTGATAATTTTTAATATTTTGACCCCAAATGTTCAACATAGACATTTTCTCACACCACCTCATGAATATGATAGGTGTTGTTTTTAAAATCCTATCCAAAATGTGTTTTCACGTGTGTCATGAAATTATATTTCAGCAAGTATTTTATAAATTACACCTGTTATGTTTAGAAGGGGGGAGCATAAAAAGACTGGTGAAAATTTGGGGTCAAAATGTCACAAAAAAAATTATGGAGCAATGTTGTTTGTAGAGATGGTCATTGGCTCAGTGGGGACCACTTTGCCTTCCTGTACAGTTCAGGTGTGACAGCAGTGTTCTAGCTGAATGGGCTGAAGCAGGGAGGAATGTGCTGCAGGGTGCTGCACTGGCTCCAACTTGGGGAGAGACAGAGCAGTGTTCTGGCGCATAGCTGACACCTTGTGGTAGGCCAGGGAGCCTTCTCTCACAAGGGGGTTGATGTGCTTGTTGAGGTCTGATTTGTTCATGCACCATGTTGGGACAAGTGGGGTGGCAAGAAAAATGGGAAAATAGTACCTGGTAGGATGAAAGTCAGTTTGCTGCAGGGCCCACATTACTGCACTACTACTGTCAGCTGCCCAACCCAGTCATGTTCCATCTCAGGAACTTACCTTGTACCTTTGATACCCTCCACAGATTCCCCCCATGAGTGGGATAGAAGGGAAGGGATGTTTGCCCCCCCATGACTGTCAGCCAGTTTGGCAGTCTGTGCACCTGTCTGTGTTGCAGGGTGTGCAAAAGCTGATGGCTTCGTCCTGCCCTGGCAGAGATCAGTGAGTAGAGCAACTTGCCCCCTCAGGAGGACAGAGGGCTCAGGGACAGGGAACCCTTTCCACATCCCCCATACTGGCCTCCACAAGTGACCCAAGTACATTCCAAAACTTGGGTCACTGCTTTGGCACTATTATCTACTCTTCTCACCAAACCACTTAACCCCCCAAAAAACCCCAAAACTTGCAACCCCTTTCCACCTGACATAGATAATCGGTATTTTGATTACTCATACTAACCCATTTTCCACATTATGTCTGCTGGTCCAGTGGAATGATGAAAATGGTGCAACAGAATGCCAGCCCTGGGATTGGAGGACGCTGACCATGTGTATCAGCTAAGTATTGTTTTATGTTTGCAGTACCTTTTTTGTCCCAGTTAGTTAGTAAAGAACCGCAACTCTTTTATAACCCTGTTGCCATTCTTATTTTACAGGTATGGTGGGATGTTCCCTCAAGCTGCCCAACCTCCATCCCACAATTCCCAGGACACAGGTAAAAAATCTTTATTATAAGTACTATATAGGCTAGGATGGTATGGTGTAAGGGCGCAACTACAAGTATTAAAACACTGTTGTATTTCACTTGTTAGTTAGTTGGTGAAGCAGGGCTAGAAATATCTCCACTATTTTGTTTATTTCATTTCTGGACCCGCAAGAATGAGGATGCAATTCTGCTTTCACAAAAACAAGGGAAATTCACTGCAAAAAAACAATGTTAATGCAGACAGAGAAGAACACAAAGTGCGCAAAGTAGGGGAATGAAAAAGCATTAAGGTGTAGGGTCTCTGGAGTCTTGGCAAATCAGTGGTGAGCGGTTCCTTGTGGTTGTCAGTCTTAATGCTCACCTCCTCCCCTTAGGAAACAAGATCAGATGTGATCCCTTTTCACCATGCAGGGCCAGCAGGGTTCTGCATGAAGAAAGCTATGACTAATTCTGTTGGCAACATGTGGCAAGCCATACTTCTCTGCCTCTGAAGAGTGCATGACTATAAGGCATTGGCTTGGTGCTGTAGCTTGTGCTTCAGACAGGGGTGGGTGTAGGACTGACAACCCCAAGGAACATCCCACCAGTGATTCATTAAGGCTCTGGAGACACCAAATCCTAATGTTTTTTTCATTTCTGTACTTAGTGAGCTTTGCGTTCTTTAATTCTATTGTGCATTAATGTAGTTTTTATGCAATGAATATATACACCAACACACACACACACACGCACGCACGCACACGCACACACACACACACACACACACACACACACACACACTACAGCGGCATGGCAGTGCCACTACAGTTAAAGCCGAGAAGGCACTTTTATGTTAAACTACGATGTTTGCCTAATAGCTCTGTGGCCCTCCTTAGACAGAACAACCCTCAGTTTGTTATACACATTCTCAGGACTATATTCACAGGATCCTTTTAATTTGGTAATGATTGTTTCAGCGGTTTAAAAGTTCCCGATGGATGAAAATGTGAAAAATAAGCTTTTTAAGACACATTTTGCCTAAAAATAAGTAGAAAATGGCTTAGGTTTGAAAAATTAAACCTTCAGGTTTGCTAGATTAGGGTCACGTGTGTCACTTTGCTATTTTGCTTGACTGGAAAATGTGTCAGATTTGAATTAACAAAATAAGATTGAGTTTTGTATGCATGTGCAGTCCTATTTTTCATGAATTTTTCATAACATGTTTTGCAAAATCCATGGTGTCCATTTTCATGACTGGATATCCATTTTCATAAGCTAACTTCTATTTTTGTGAATCCATGTGGTCACGATGGTGGAGAAAACAAGCTTTCAAACATGATAATTTGTGCCCACGGCTTGCTAAAAAATGTCCGTAATCTTAGCTGTGTAACTTGTGTTTATGAGAGAGTAATGTGTAAGGGTGTCACTTCAACTTTTTTTTTAATTTGTAGTTTTAAATATTAATGAAAATAAAGTGACATTTGTCATAAAAACATGGTGATGTTTGTGTGCCACTTTTGTAACTCAAACCCAATTTTATGAGCAGTGTCCACTTTCATAACAGTACAGTAATAAAAGCGTAGAAAAAAGAAACAGTCATCACAGTGCACATTTGGTCATTCACAAAGCAGGTTAGACCATGTACAGTACATGGGGCCATGGGTCTGCTTTGTGAATGAACTGCTGGGCAGTATTTGTCAGGTGCTTAAAGCACACTACAGACCCTGACACTTGTGATAGGTCAGGTGCTTTGAGAATGGCCCAATATGAGGGTTCATGTGCTTTAGAAATCTTTTTCAAAAATTAAGGAAATTAAATGCAAGAAAAACCCACTATGTTATACATCATTTAGGGTTCAAGCAGAGTGCAAAAGGTAAGTACATTCAACATTAGGTGAGATGTATGACTTATTGTTTTTATTTAAACATAATTAACTATAAGTTAAAAACAGTTCTGAGTCTTGGTGACTCAGGAATGGTCTTCCTTGGGGTTTAAACAATTACATGACACTGCGTTGGTGTTATCCTAATGTTAGCACATTCTCGCCAAGCATTTATGTGCAACTATTTTTCTGTACCCAGACAGATACAGTAGTGCCAAAGTTAGGGAACAACAATGCTGCAGTACGTGACTGTTGAATCCTAGAAGCACACTATGCCTGTTTCCATTCCAGGTGCATGCCTTTTCAGCTCCCTTACTGGTTTCATGAATTGGTGGTAATGCAAGCTTGTAAGAAAGGAGGAGTACAATACCATAATTCAAAAGGTTCTATCTTCCCATTTACTTCAGAAATTAAGGGTTGCTTGGACTGGATCAGTATGGTAAGCTAGCATTTTTAGCAGGTACAATACTTTCAGTGGTGTGTGAATGTACAGTATTGAGGGGTTCTTTCACACCTCCAGAACTGGGTCAGTGCAGTCTCTGTAGATGTTTCATATTTCTTACAGGAATTTACAGCCAGCACTGAGACAATTAGGACTGCAGTAAGAAAATGAAAATGTTGTGAGTACTTTTACACATGCAACAAAATATGACCTTTGTTAAATTATTTACAGCTGAAAGTGAACTTTTCGTACAGCCATACTGGTTATTAATAGGATTAAATGGCTGTGTTAATTGTGTAGTAAAGTGTATTTTGTATTGTTTTCTGTTTAAACAGCACTGCCATTGAACCTTGAGGAACAGGCGGTGATCTTGAAACATCGGCACCACTTGCCAGAAATTTGGTAGAATAGCAAATCATTAATAAAAAATTATTGAATTTATTCTTTGGAGTTCAGTCCCCTAATTCTTTAAATTTTGTAGGCAAATAACATTGACAGTTAATGAGCTGGGTCCCCTCTCACTCATTAAAATTGATCCAAATGTTCTGCCCCCAAACCTAAACAGTGAGTATGCCTAGTGGGAAAGGGTAGGAGTAACTAGGTTTTCACAATCTGTATAAAAGGGGATGTGTCACATTTGAAAGACCAAAAGAAAAATCCCATATCCTAACAAAGACCTGTTTGGATATATACATGTGAGGCATTATATTACTTTCCATGGGAATAAGGCAGAAGAAACCTATAGAGACCTCTAATTCTTGGAAGGATTTTCTTTACTTGTTAGTCATATTGTACTTAGAGAAAACAGAGATATATCTCAGGAGCATGCAAGATTCTTTAGGAAGCAGCAGGCTCCTAAATAAACAATATGAAGGGGTGCTTGGAGAAGGAATGTGGTCTGCAGTACTCCGAAACAGAATGGGATCGAAGGCTGACTACGGGGAGGAGAGTAGACGTTAGGGATGCATGGATTCTGTGGAATCCATTCTTTTGTTACCTTGTCAGATTTTTGGAATTTCTGATTTTGACTCTGAATCTGTTCCATCTCCAAATAAGGCATAGGGACAGAATTAGAAGTAGAATTGGAAGTTCCAGTTGTGCCTCTGACTCTAGTTAACCATAAAGTAAAACCTCCACTCAACCCAATAACTCTTCTAAAAAACAACTCCAACGCCTTTTACTACTCTTGCTATCCTCCCCTTACCTGCTGGCTGTGATCCCTGGTGACTAAGGTAGCAGAGGGGTTGTATGGTCCAGCAGTACACTCTGTCCACTCCAGTCCCATTTGTTGTCCAAATCCATCAGTGCCACTGCCAACCCATAAATCCCTCATGTCCCCAGCCTCCACGGTGTTTAGATTGAAAATCCAGGAGCCACAACCTCCTAATACCCTGAGACTCTCCTGGATGCAACCCGGCACCCTTAGCCCGACTCCCAGTAGTCTGAAAATGATGACTCTGAATCTCTAAACCCTTCCCTGGCAAAGAAGCTCTTAGTTCAGTAAGTTTCAGCTTAGTGTAATAAAAAAAAATCCTTCTGTGTCAGTGAAGGTGGTCCTCCTCCTCATCTCAGACCAAGTTCTACCTCCCTCCCCTACCTTATAGTAATTATACCAATAAACTTATGGACTCCAAGAAGTCCTCTGATCTCCTTCTGTGACCTCAAGTGGCCAACCTATGGCAAGCCCTTGGAGTAGCTCTACATAGTTTCAGATGCTTATTGTCTTGGTGGTCTCCTGGGGCTTCAGTCTGGGCACCTTGGAGACTCTGGATTCTGAGGTCTTTTTTTATGCACTGGGTGGCAACTTGGAGGTGCTGTGGATACCCTACAGAGTTGGACTGGACATTTCAGAAGACAACAACACACTAGATGCCTGGACCAACTGACTGACCCAGCATCACCAGCATAAGGTATGGGGTGGGGGGGGGTAGATGTTACAGAACTGCATTCAGATGTGGAATAAGGGGCTTTTTCTGCTGAAACGTTCTATGTTTCTACTTAAAACAAGCAACATAACAGCAGTTCACAGTCCTTCATTACACCAATGATACCAATGTACATTTAATATTCTCTAGCATTCACCTGTAAATTTGCCTTCTACTGCATTTCTGCCCACCACCCCATCCCATCCCCAATCCAACATGCTGGTATTACTTATAAATGTATCTGTAGTGTTTCTCCTTCAAAGGATTCTTGTACAGGTCCGTGGCCAGGCCCCATCTTGAGGGTTCCTTTCTGGTCTCCATGTCTTTAAAAGGAGATTGCCATGATTGCAAAGATTCATGCAAGTGGCTGCTCAGGATAAATGGGATAGATTTTATAGGCATGGTTTGTCGCCTTAAACATAAATAGGAATTTGAGAAGGAATTCATTGGTGCTGGCAGGGGGATGACTCAAGGAAGATGTCCACAAGCACATTGGAAATGAGTAGTGGAACAGACTTACTGAACAGGTGGGGAAAGCTGAATCAGTGAGGAGGTTTGAAGGCAGGGTGGGACAGACACATAGCATAGTGAGAGGGAAGGGGCAGAAGTAAGAGGGAGGGATGGCCACCAGCACCTTTCACAGTGTAGCTAGGTCGAGTGGGCAGACTGGATGATGACTGGGTCTTTTTCTGATGTCATTTCTACTCTTCAAAGTACAGCAAACAAGTTGGTTGAGGATAGAAACATAGAATTTGTCAGCAGATAAGATACAGAAGCAACTGGCTTGATACCTTTTATTGGACCAACTTAGATGTTACAGAAAGTGCAAAGTGCCTAAGCTTTCAGACTAACCAAGTCCTTTCTCGGAAGCTTATGACATTTATTTAGAAAACCCCATACTAAGAAAAAAGAATCATCCAGTACAGCCATGTTAATTTGGAAAAGTCTTCCAGCAGAAGAAGTGGGGGCAAAAACAGTGATGGGTTTCAAGCATGCATGGGATAGACACAAAGGAATCTTGATAAGAAAGCAAAGGTGATCAGGTAGTGTCTGCAGCAGTACTATAGGCAGGGATAAAATAGGCTGACTCAGTCAGTCAGTAGGTCCTTATCTGCTGACAAACAGATTTCATTTAGTTGCCATATTGGTCCTTGCAAGAACAGATCCAGAAGCAAATGGTTTGATACCTTTTATTGGACCAACTTAGATGTTACAAAAAGACAGAGAAAAAAACCCAGAAAAAATTCTCATTGGTTTAAAATACTCATTTAAACCATAACAGCAGTTTAAATCACAGGAATCACATTTAACCAGTTTGTTTTACTCCTTAATTTAATTAAAAATGTATTCATTTATATATAATCTGGGTGTTAATAGTATGGGATTATTTACCCATATAGTACATACAGAACATAAAATACTAGAAATAAAGAAAAATATATTTTTTTACAAGTGAAGAACTAAGAGGCAATTATAGCTGCGGTAGATGTGTCCATTGCCATAATACCTACAGAATCAAAACTATCAGAAATAGTAGTAGGGGTGAGGACTTCAAGATAAAAGAATTTATTAATTATTAATTGTCAGACAGAAGTGGTAATCTATGGCATAAAATGTTCATACGATCTAATGTATATAGGAACAAGCATTTGTCAATGCCGAATGTTGCTTGCTTCTATGTGCTGTTTAGGTATTTGGAAGTCATTGGAGTGCAAATATTGAAAAATTATATCCTTAATAGCCGCATGAGGAACTGCAGGCGCAACGACTGTGAAACAGTCATTGTTAGAAATTTTTCATGAAATGTCTAACATAGCCATTTTAAAACCTCTGGTCATGAACAGTGTCAGTGTGATTTTGTTAATGTGTCCCATACATTGAGTTTGCACACCAACTGTGCCATTGTGTCGCTACTGAGGCGGAAACACGTTTGGGCAGGATGTGAAAAATGACAGCTGTACTGCTCATAAGGAGGTGTGGTAAAATGGCAATGTTGAAAATCTGGAGTGGAACTATTGAAAATTGGAACCCACGAAAGCCGCATGGAACCGCGCAATCTACACTCGTAGAAACAGTAATAATTTTAGGAATTCTTTCACCAAATTTTCAACATTGCCATTTTAGGATCTCTGCTCATGAACAGTGACACTGTGATTTTCTTAATGTGTCCCATACACTGAGTTCACACACCGACTGCGCCATTGTGCGCTACAGGGGTGGAAACATGTTTTGAGCAGGATGTGAAAAATGACAGCTACACTGCTCATGAGGAGTTGTGGTAAAATGGCAATGTTGAAAATCTGGAGTGAAAAAATTGAAAATTTGTGAACTTACGAGCCTGCGTAGGAACTGCACAACGCACGCTCGTAAAACAGTCATTTTTAGAAATTTTTCACCAAATTTTCAACATAGCCATTTTAAGACCTCTGCTCATGAACAGTGTCACTGTGATTTTATTAATTTGTCCTGTACATTGATTTCGCACACCGACTGCGCCATTCTGCGCTACAAGGGCAGAAACACATTTTGGGTGAGATGTGAAAAATGACAGCTATACTGCTCATAAGAAGGTGTGGTAAAATGGCAATGTTGAAAATCTGGAGTGAAAATATTGAAATTTCGCGAACTTACAAGCCTGCGTTGGAACTGCGCAATGCACGCCCGTAAAACAGTCATTTTTTGGAATTTTTGGACCAAATTTTCAACATGGAGTTTTTGGGACCCCTTCTCATGAATAGTTCACTGTCATGGTAGTATTCAGGCCCAAAGGGTGATTTCGCAGTCTCTGCACAGTCACTGCGCAAAATCACTCTTCGGGCCCAAATAACACCATGACAGTGACATCATTCATGAGAAGGGGTCCTAAAAACCCCATGTTGAAAATTTGGTGCAAAAATTCCCAAAAATGCCTGAGATATGCACAAAGTTGAACCCTCCTATCTAGCCCATTATACAGCTTACCGGCATTTCCTCAGTTCGCAGTCGACTTTGAAGAGTGCAGCCGTGTTCCCAGTCCACCGAAGATCGTCGCGCGAGTCCGGAGGTAAGTATGGGGTGAGGGGTGTGTGGGGAGGCTGGAGTGCGGGTGTGGGTGCGGGTTGTGGGAGGGTGGGAGAGATGCATCGCGGGACCTTTTTTTAGGTTTAAAACAAACAAAAAAAGACTACGAGGGACGTTGCCATGCTGGGGTGAGCCCCAGCAAGAGCTCACAAGGAGCGAGGGCATTCAGCCCGATGGGGGATTAGGCACCCCGTGGACAAACTAATTTAAAAAAAAAAGACTACGAGGGCGTTTGCCACGCTAGGGTGGGCTCCCCAGCGTAGCACCAGCTTCGAGGGACGACAGCAGCTCAGCGGCAGGGATTTGGCACCGTCGGCTACACAGGATGTCTGCGGCGCCGCCGCCCTGCGTGTGGGGGGCTAAACGCTTTCGGTGCTCACTGAGCGTAGATCCCCCTTTCAACTGGAGTGCCACTGCATTTTGAGCGTGTCATAGACAGCTCCAAAATGCATTGGCTTACAGGACCGCGCCTGCCAGCTCACTGACTGAATTGGAGGAGGAGGTGACACACCTCCGAAATCTCCGATGATGGCACTATGTTTCTTGCACATGCGTGCAAGCAAAATAAAAATGAAAAGGTCCTTAAAACAATGAGTAGGGGAACATAAGGGATACATTAGAAATAAAGATTTGACATCAACAATAGCACAACATTTTTTGGAAAGAGGACATTCTATAGCTATATTAAGATTTTTTGGTATTGATAAAGTGCATAAAGGGAACAGAGGAGGAAATTAAAATACAACATTTTTATTAAGAGAAGCAAGGTTCATAAATTATTTCCAAACAAATAATCCTAAGTTTGAGTTAAATGAAATGATAGATTGGCAGCCGATCATGTAAGACAAAGATCAACATTGCGAATCTGTATTCAAAATTATGATATGGATCAACATGTAGTAATTGATGGGTTTAGTATTCATAAAGCCTATCTAGTGTAACTATAATGGAATTAATATTCTATATGAGAGCAACATATAGTTTGTCTGAAAATTAACATCATGAAACAGATACTGTAGGTAAGGAGCAGCAACAGAGTGAACTGTTGCCTCGACGGTAAGATCACCCGAAATAACCTAATTTAAAAACATAATTTAAAAACATGATAGTATTCTGTAAAATTGTTGAACCTAGCGATATTCAGTAAAGATTAAGTGCCCTTGACACCGAGGAATATGGTACTCGGTGCCACCAGAGGCGGGTCCAGCACATAGGTGAGCACGTCTGTGGTTACGTTAATGCTTGGCATTGGTTGCTGGATTTGGGGGTGGAGCTCTTCTTCCTTTAAAATCCAGGTAACATAGCCCTAGTGCATTACTCCTGCTGACAACAGACGCCAGACGCCAAAATAACTTTTTGAGTAAGTTTGTATGGAAGTTTAATGGAAAATACTGTTTTATGATAAAGACACTGATAGTACTCATTTCTTTTTAGTAAACAAAGCAGGAAAATATCAGCATATCAATTCGGAAAACAGTGGACAGTTTAAAGATAGGAAACAGGTTAGCACCATAATTTATCTTTAGTTAATCTTTAAATTCATTTCTGAGCACGCCTATACAATAAGTGTTCCTACTGAATGCAGTCAGCGGCTGGCCGTGGAGTGAGAGGTGGGCTGTGCCAGTCGCTGGCTGAGGATGGGTGGGGGGTGCTGGGTGGAATGACACAGCTGGGTGGGGGGCCACTAGACTATCAGGTACAGGTATCCAGAAGCATTGCACACACATCTGACTGCATGTATGGTACGTACTGTACAGCACATCAGTCGCATCTGGATCGGGATAGGTGTTGGGGGACCCTTGGTGGCATGACAGTGGGTGGGGGGCCTCTTGCCCTGCAGGGCTCCACTGGGGATCGGTTATAGGAGCACTTGCACCATGCAGTATTACGGTTGCGGCTTGCAACATCCTCGCCAGTTACGCCCTCTGTTTGGCATACCTGGCTGTATGTCTCAAGTCGCAGGACTTAGACACGAGGACCCTGCCCTATCTAGTATAGGGTCCATGTCGCAATGGTGATTGGTGCAAGTCACGTTTGGCAGTGACTTGCACCAGCCTTCTAGAATTGTGGGTCAATGTCTCTAGCTCCTGTCTCCAGGGTGACCCACAGCACCTCCAATACCTCCTTCCCCTTCCAGTTCCTTTGCATTTCCATTGCTTTGATACCCTTCCTCACACACAGCACAACCCCTCCACCCTTTCTTTCCTCCCTGTTCTTCCAAAAATGACTAGTCTGGTATGGTTATGTCACAGCCATGGCTCCCTGTGCACCACAACTCAGTAATGACCACAGTATTCAGTTCTACCTCTGCCATGATGGTCTCCAGGTCTGGAATTTTATTTCCAAGACTCCTTACATTTGAACAAATGGCCCCACCACCACCTTGCTCCCGCTCTGCCTGCATCCCCCCTTCCTTTCTCATGCCATGCCTGATTTTCTCTTCTCATTTTACAACTTCTGTTGTGGGACCCCCTTATCCTCTATTACATTGCTACTTCCTTTAACTTACACTATGGAAATTACCACCGCTCTAGTCCTCCCTTCTTGCTGTTTCAGTCTGTGTGTGTGTGTGTGTGTGTGGGGGGCAGTTTATGCCTCTCTTTGATTTTCCACTACGCCCTCAACTAGTTTAAATGTTCATCAAAGCAACATTTAAACTTTTTGTAGTCCATCACCTCTGTATAGACCCGTATCCCTCCAGTTTGGTCTTCAGTCCCCAATGAAGCTGAATCCCTCATCTCTGCACCATTCCTTCAACCATGAGTTGAAGCTCTCAGTACATAGTACCCTGTCCTCCCCTTGGCTGTAGACAACTAGCACCTTGGCGAATGCCACCGTATGTGCTACTTATATTAACTCATTATCTCCAATATCTTTGTATGAAGTCCAAACTATCTATTGTTTACCTGACACAAAATGGCCACCCTGATAATAATAAGTTAAGCCCCTCCCAGTTCTCTGAACTTTCTCTGCACAATTCCAACCCATCCCCTGCTAGGTAATTAGTTCCCAGGTGGACAGTGATATCCAGCTCCCCCATGCCCTGCTGCCCTAGTGATCCTTAGGATCGTTTTCCATCCCTCTAAGCTGTGGTGCCAGGTAAGCATATACTCTACCTTCCTCTGTCCCTTCCTGTTCCATATCTACTCCCCTTACAACTGAGTCCCCCACCAAAAGCTGATTCCTGCTCTGATGGGATTCTCTACCTCCTACCTTGGTGCCTCAGCTTTGAAAGACCCCCACATCCTTATGTGCCACTACCCAGCTGCCTCTTGGCAGTCCCTTTCCACCAGAATAGTGAAGGAATTCTGTAGTAACACAGACTGAGCATTATGCCCCTGACCTGCCACCCCACCCTCCCAGAGCCCACCAATGTTAAGCCAGACCTCATTTTCCTAGGCAACCTCTGGGACAATGGTGGTAAACTTGGTGGCCCCTGGGTGGGCCAACTCATCCTGCTGACCACAGATCTGCTCCCTTAAATCAGAAAGGTGCATGTAGATAGGACAGCACCTCAGTCTCCAGACTGTCTCCCGGAATACTGCAGCTCCACAATCACTGCACAGCACCACTGCCATATCTGAATGTTATGTATCTGCACAGCACCACTGCCATATCTGAATGTTATGTATCATAACTCACAGTTTTCAGCGTAGCTTGCTCCAGTTGTCCCCTTCCTGTGTTTATTCCTTTCCCACTTACAACCTCTATCAGGATTTACTATATTACCCTTCCTTAGATACGGTGTTACTTGCTTTCCCTTTACTCTCTTGCTATCTCTGGATGCATCTCACCCGGTACCCCTCTGTCTCTTTACCTTAACATCAGGAATTTGAGCTATGGACAGAACTGTTTCTCTTTTCACTGGAAAAGAGAAGACTCAGGGATGGAGGGCATGATCACAGTATTTATTTATTTAATTTTTTTTGTCAGGTCTCTTTCTCTCCTCCTGACCGGAACTCTCTCAGGCTACCTCACTCGACTGACCCGCTCTACTGCCCGCTGTGTTCCCTGCCATCTTCAAAGTCATTACAACTCCCTGGGGACACGTGGGGGGGCTACTGCTCCAGGGAGATTGAAGGTGGCAATGACAGAGAACCAGCATTGAGCATGTGTCGGTGGCACTGGAAGAGCCATTGCCTATCTGGCAGGAGGGTGTTTTTCCCCTTATATGCCCTCCTTCATCCTCCCCTATGCATGGTACACATCCCGACATAGTGGCACATGGCAACCCTGCCTGCGCTGGGCCATGCTGTCTACATGCAGTCCAGCACTCTGCAGTGCCCCAGTCTCCACCAGGAGCCACCGGAGTTCCAGACATACCAGTACCCTCCTCCAGGAGAGGCGATCAGCCCAGTGGGTGCTCAATCCAATCCCTCCCCTACCGACCCCCGACACTCAAGCTCACTCCCAACCTGGGTCGCCGGTGTGGTGCGAGGTGTGGCATCCAGTGCCTCAACCCTCAGCACCACTGGGCCAGCTGATCACAGTATTTAAATGGCCAAGGATGAGAGAACCATGGGAAACATGACGTCACTGAAAGTAGTAAAATTCAAGTGAAATAACCAGGAAGAATTAATTGATGGAATAAGAAATGGATATCTGAAAGAGACTCCAAGAGAAGGGGAAATCAGCTGATACTGTAATTAACCTTTAAAAGTAGACTTGTCAGGTAGAGTACTTTGATGAAAAATGGGTGACAGGCCCTTCTCACCAAACTAGTTGGGGAAAGAACTTGATGGAGCAATTATCTCTTTTGTCATTTAGTGAAACAGGAAACTCCCCTGATGGATTTATTTTCCCTGTTTTGAGTTTTGACACAACATGAGCCTGAGTCATACATTTATTATATATGCCAGACCACAAACTTGCCTGCTTCGGGATACATTGTAAACTTGGCTCTGAAAAATGCAATACAGTCATTTTTCTTTTCATAGAATGAACTGAAGCATTGGTCATTCCTTGGGTATTCCCTTCATGTCACAGCCAAAAACAGAACAGAAGATTTCATAGGAGGTATACACTTGATTTTTATATTACAATGGTTGCCCTTCTGGTACCTTTAATCTTTGTAGTCACTACCCTCACAGAGCCCTCACTAACGCCATATAATATACTACAGCGGTGAGACCGGGATCCTGCCTGCTGCCACCCACCCACTGCTCTCCAAGCACAGGCTTGCTGCCCACTTTGGGCAAGCACCTCATCCTCGTAACTGCTTTTAAGCTTGAGCTGCCCACCGACTACAGCGGCAAGACTGGGAGCCTGCCTGCTGCCACCTGTCCACTGCTCTCCAAGCACAGGTAATTGCCGAAGCCAGATCTTCAGCCCTCAGCAGCTTTTGCAGTGAAGATCCTGGATTGTTTTTCTGAATTCCTGATGCCATCTGACTGCAGTGCCCCCATTGGCTACTCACCGTCTTGGTGAACTCCCTGAGTTGCTAACTCTGGAATCCAGCGTGGCTGCTTTCCCAGGACTAATTGCATGCCCATGCACAAATTTTGTAGTCTGTGCTGCCTGGCCCTCGCTACTAGTGTGTGCACATAACACCAATTACAGATAAACTGAAAACCGGGATTCCTACTGCTGATTTTTTGTTTGTTTAAGGACTGTTCATTGCCTGTATTTGCTCATTCTGGTAGGAAAAAAAAAGAGAGTAAAATACTGTTTGTTTGCTTTGTTTTAGCCTAGCTAGACCCCTTAATCTTCCCATTCTCTCCTTTGTGTGTCTCTTTGTGTGATTTTTTTCACCCTCTCCCCCACCCCCTCCTTCACAAGTTCTTAAATACACCTAAAGCACTCCCCTTCTGTGTGCCTCCTCCCATTGGCCATCTTGCCCTACACAAATTTAAAGCTGCAGAACACCTCCTGGAGTGCGATCCTGCCTCACAGAACTACATTTCTAACAGTTCCTTGCCTCACCACTCCCTCCTCTCCCCCTTCATAAGGCTGACCATGCTAATTCTCTCCTACTACTTCTGCCAAGAACCCTCCAGGGCTCCCAACTCTTCTGCCACAAGAACCGCAGCCACCGGGCGGTTGGCGCTCCCGAAGCCACTGACGAAGACCACTTGCTTGGACTCCAGACCCAGAGAGGTACAGCAAAGCTGCAAACCAATTGGAGTGTGAGTGCCTTCTCCAGGCTTGCTCCGATTTGTCCTTCACCCCTTCTTATCTTTTCACTGTCTCCTGAGCTAAAAAGGCGCTGTTTTTTTTTTTTTTATGTATGCTTGCTAATGTATGCCTATTTTGTTAGAATCTGCCTGTGAACTGCCTAAAAAAGCTGTAATACTTGTAAACTGCTCTTGTTAGATTGATTAAGTGAAACAGCCCCTTCCTTTGCCTCTGTAACTGCCACCCAGATTTCAGGGCCCCAAGGAAATCGACCCCTTTCATTTGTAAATTAGTTTTGTCACTGGGTAGCTCGACCACTGTCTGGGACCAGTACTAATTGGCTTTGCTTTCTCTTCCCCTTCAGCCAAGAACCCTTCAGGGCTCCCAGCTCATCTGCTGCAAGAACCACGGCCACTGGGCAGTTGGCACTTCCAAAGCCACCGCCCAAGACCACTTGCTCAGACTCCAGACCCAGAGAGGTACGGGAAAGCCGCAAATTTTATGCCCACCCAGCCATCCCCTTCCCTGACCATTATTATATAGACCTCCTTGCCCCACCCTCCCCTGCCATTGGCTTTCCTACAAATATATCTGCGCCGCCTCCCTAGGATGCCCACAGACATATACATTTTGGGCTGCTGCTTCAGGTTCAAGTGTCCCATCCTAACTAACCCACCGCAGTCTCCCCTATTAGTCGTCTCAGATCAGATTTGTGACTTCTTATTACTGTCCCTAGTTACTGTGTCATAGTAAATTCTCCTTGCTCCCTACAAGTGGTTTCAGCGGCTACATCCCTTTGCTGACCCTGTGGTGTGTTGCCTTAGCTGGTGATACTTCTTAGATCAGGTTTACGACTTCTCGTAACTATCTCTAGTCACTTGCTATGCCATAGAAACATCTCCTTGCTCCCTTCAAGTGGTATCGGCACCTATATCCTTTTTCAGACCCCATGGCACGTAGTCTTACCTGGTGATACCTTGCCCAGATTAAGCCCTTACAGCTGTTTCTCTTTCTGACCCCCAGACTTTAACCATTGAACTTGCAATCTGGCTCTACCTATTTACCGCCTTATGCACCCTACCCTTGTTAGGGTACACGCCAGATGGAATTTACCCCAAAGAGGACTCGTACCCCTACCACAAGAATGTCTACTCATGGAGTCCCTATACAACTCGTGCTATGCCCCCAAGTTGTCGTACCCACTTTCAGCTGAGTATCCCTCTCAGACAGCCACAGGCATCTCGTTACCTACCCAAGGAATGTTACCTACTCGGCCCAGTACCTGCATCTACTGGTGTCATACAGCTAGGGTCTTAGCATGTGTATCACTAGGAATGAACAGTACAAAGAACAGGTCTTTGCATTCCTACAGTAAGCCAATACTTCCACTAGCCAAAGAAGGTTTAGTTCTTCCAAATTACCACTTGTTGCCCTGAGGAAAGTTGTACTCCTCCTCTTGCTATGCTCAGGTAATTTCAAACTTAACCCTGGTCCAATACAAGCAATTCCTTCACCGTCTGAAGTCACAAAGTACAAAAGTATCAGCTTTATACATGTTAATTTGTGTAGCCTATTAAAGAAACTCACCTCAGTACAGGCTTGGGCTACCCACACAGAGCTGGATGCACTTGTCATATCTGAATCCTGGCTTCATCCATCCATGCCAGACAAAGAGGTCAATATCCCCAACTATCTGTTATTCAGAGCCAGTAGACTAACCAGAGACGGTGGTGTAGCCATCTATGGTAAGAACAAGTGTATGGTCACTACCCTCAACACTACATCAATTGCCAATGCCTTTGAATGCCTGTCCTTAAAAATCAAAATATCTACATCAATGGCCCTCTGTGTCATAGGATGTCATAGACCCCCATCCTCGGGGTCACAGCTCCTGTCCCACCTATCATCTACTATGTGTACCGACACAATGGAAACAATTATACTAGGGGACCTTAACTACGACTGACTGTCAAGTGCATCTCTTCCACTTAAATCCTTCTGTGACTCTCATGGGCTCACTCTACTTATTAATTAACCTACTCGTATCAATAAGAAAAACCCTACAAAAAGTACACTATTAGATGTACTTCTAGTAAGCAAACCCCATTTCTTCTCCCATGCTGGGATCTTTTCTGCCAATGTTAATGACCATTGCTTTATTGCTGGCATAAGAGCAGTCCCTAAACCAACAGCCTCAGCAAAGTTCTCTACCAAAATGTCAAAAACGGAATTTTGACCCGCTTTCATATATCAATGACTTGAAAGCTTCCCTGCTTTGGCAGACCTTTTATTTAGCCAAATCAGTAGAAACGGCATATGCCATTTTCCATGAAATTGTATCCAGCGGTCTTAACACCCATGCACCCTTAGTCAGAACCCACATAAAGGCTAGAAAGTGCCGTTGGTTTACAGCAGATATCAAGGCAGCACTATTAAAAAGAGACAAGCTCTGGAAGCTAGCATGCAAATCCCACAAAGCTGAAGACTGGCATCTTCTCAGAACAGCCAGAAACCACTGTACAAAGCTAATTCGGGGAAACCAAGTCCAACTTCTATCGCTCTGAACTCGACACTGCCTCCAACTGCCCTACCAAATTCTGGTCCACAATGAAAGAACTTTCTGGTAAAACCACACAAAACACTCTCCCCTCAAAAATTATTTCTGACAATGTAACTATCAACAACAATAAAGAGATACTACAAACCTTCAACAATCACTTTGCTACTGCAGGGCTAGCTTTTGATAACTCACCTGCACGCAACCTTCAGAATCTAGTCCCTCAGATGCAGTCTTTTCATTCTCTCCTGCCTCACTAAAAGAGGTCAAAGATCTCCTCCTCCAATTGGACACCAGAAAAAGTTCTGGTGCTGACACCTTCGATCAATACTACCTAAAGATTGCCTATCATGTCTTGGCCGTACCTATTACGCATCTATTTAACTTGTCCCTTTTCTCAAGGGATCCTCCCCAAACTGTGGAAGACCTCACGTGTTATTCCATTGTTTAAATCTGGAGACCCCTGTGATCTAAACAACTACATGCCCATCTCCCTTCTCCCAGTACTATCAAAACTTCTGGAAAAAATCATGAATGCCCAGCTGAAATCTTTCATAGATGATACTAACCTGCTAAACCCAATGCAATCTGGTTTCAGAACTGAACATAGTACAATCACGGCCCTGGCCAAGGTGACAAATGACTGGCAGCGTGAGCTGGAGAACAAAAAATTTGTCTGTACTGTTTTTCTTGACCTAAGTAAGGCCTTCGAAACTGTCAACCACAGCCTCCTTCTTTCTTTATTAAAAGCTATTGGTCTAGATTCTACCTCCTTGCGTTGGTTCCACACTACCTTTCTGATAGGCACCAACAGGTCAAGGCTGAAGGTGAACTTTCCCCCTCAAATCTGTTAAAAAGAGGCATCCCACAGGGATTCATCCTGGGGCCACTCCTATTTGCCATCTACATCAACAATATAGACTCAGGCATCAATGAGACGAAAATTCATCTGTTCGCAGATGATACAGTGATCTACCTAAGCCGTACAACTCCTGAAACTGCCTGTAGCGACCTGCAAGCTGACTTCAACATACTTCAGTACCAGCTCCTTAGAAAAAAATTGCTACTTAATGCCAAAAAGACAAAGGTGATGCTATTTTCACCTATTAACAATGCAGCCTACCCTGCGCTACCCCCCATCACCACCCTCCTAGGAGAAACCCTGGAATTTGTGCTGAAATTCAAATACCTGGGGGTTTGGCTACACTTCAGACTCTCCTTTGCAGACCACCTGGAGGGTTTGTCAAAAAGACTGAGGCAGAGACTAGGGGCCGGATATTCAAACTGCGCTATTTTGTGGTGCAAGCCCTTGCGCTGCACAAAATAGTTACGCAGGGGTGTGGCCAGAGCGATATTCAAAGCAGTTGCACTATTGAGCAACTCCTTTGAATATCACCCCCTGGCCACAGCCACTGTGCATGGCGCAGTGGAACTTGTGCCACCGCAAGTGGTCAGAGGGGAGCATTCAACTTGCAGTGGCGCAAGTACCATTGCGCCATGCGCAAATTTCTGATATTCAAAAGGTGACAGGCAAATGGGGTCATAATTCATGCAAGGCATGGGGGGGCCATTTGCATCTGTTTATGGCCCCATTTGCATGCCATTAGCATGCAGGTGAGCCGATCCCCGAGGACTTGCGCCAGGCGCCCTGCCAGGCAGCAGCCGTCGGGAACCGATGCCCCCTGCAGCCCGATCACGGGCATAAGCTTAAACCACCCCCCCACCAGCCCAATTGTGGGCAGCAAAGTGTTCCTTCCCTGAACATATCCCTGGTGGTCCAGTGGACCACTAAGCCCAATTGCGGGCTGAAGATGTGTAAACCCCACCCCAAACGTATCCCTGGTGGTCTAGTGGAAGCCCGATCGCAGGCTGCAGTAGTATAATAAACCTCCCAACACATATCCCTGGTGATCCAGTGAGTGCCCGATCGCTGGCTGCAGAAGCGATAATAAACCCCCAACATATCCTCAGGTCCAGTGGATCGCTAAGCCCGATCGCTGGCTGACAATGTGGCAAACCCCCACCCACAAGACCATATACCCTGGTGATCTAGTGTCCTCTCACCCGACCTACCCACAAAGCCCCACCACCCCGCTCCCCTCCCTGCAGCCAGTGGGTGGCAGCATCCCACCCGCCTGCCACCCCACCACCCACCGACTGACTGCCCGGTAGGGCTGCAAGCTCATTAGTGCAGAGCAAGAGCCAATGGATTCATTCACATATCTGGACTGCCTTGTATGAGTGGCGCTGCATGCCACTGGCTCTGCTCTGCACCAATGAGCATGCAGTCCCTACCGGCAGTCCGTCGGCAGGGTGGCGGGCGGCAGGCGGGTGGGATGCTGCCGCCCGCCGCCGCGGGGGAGCGGTGGTGGCTCTGTGGGTGGGTGGGGAGACACTAGATCACCAGGGATATGGTTTTGGGGTGGTGGGGTTTTGCCACACTATGCAGCCCATGATCGGGCTTAGCGTGTCCACTGGACCACCAGGGATATGTGTCGGGGGGTTATTATACTTCTGCAGCCGCGATCGGGCTTCCATTGGACCACCAGGATACGCGGTCGGGGTTATTATACTTCTGCAGCCCACGGTCGGGCTTCCACTGGACCACCAGGGATATGTTCGGGGAGGGTTTACATCTTCAGCCCGTGATCAGGTTTAGCGGTCCACTGGACCACCAGGGATATGTTGGGGAGGGAATATTTGCTGCCCACGAAGGGCTGGTGGGGGCTGATTTAAGCTATGCCTGCGATAGGCCAGTCGGGAGGGGTGACTTTTCTGCTTTTGCTCATGATTGGGCCAGTGGGGGATTTCACACTCTTGCCCGTGATCGGGCTGCAGGGGGCACAGGGAGAGGTTGAGGGCCAGCCACAGGTGGCAGCTGCTGTGTTGCACCCTGCAATGTGGCAGCTCACCTGTGGGTGGCCTCGACTTACTCCTTTTTTTGTCTCAAAGTTGTGCAGGTGCAGGTTGGGGTTGCGCCTGCACATCCTGCACAGCCCGGCTGAATATCGGGCTGTGCAGTTTATGCATGGTTCCTCCTCCTCCAGTTCAGCATGCATTCATTTGCATTGTGCTGTTGCTCAGCATGTTTTCAGTGGTGCAACTTCCTCCTGCTGAATATCGCAGAATGGCGCAATTTCGGACTTGCGCAGGCACAACCCTATTGTGCATGGCGCAACCCTTTTGAATATCTGGGCCTAGGTCTCTTCTTCAGGTTAAACTGCCTACTAACTACAGAGGCCAAGAGACAGTTCAGTCTATGTTCCTTTCCCTAATTGATTACGCCGACTTTATATACAGCCAATGTGCTACTTCACACCTCGGCAAATTGGACATACTTTAACACAGAGCCCTGCTCTTCATCACAGGTCTCCCCTTCTCCACCCATCACTGCTCTTTATATGCAGCCATAGATTGGACCTCCCTACACTACAGATGAAATAACAAGCATTTGTCAATGCCGAATGTTGCTTGCTTCTATGTGCTGTTTAGGTATTTGGAAGTCATTGGAGTGCAAATATTGAAAATTTGCTAACTTACGAGCGTGCGTAGGAACTGCGCAATGCACGCTCGTAAAACAGTCATTGTTAGGAAATTTTTCATGAAATGTTCAACATAGCCATTTTAAGACCTCTGGTCATGAACGGTGTCAGTGTGATTTTGTTAATGTGTCCCATACATTGAGTTTGCACACCGATTGCGCCATTGTGCGCTACATGGGTGGAAACACGTTTTGGGCAGGATGTGAAAAATGACAGCTGTACTGCTCATAAGGAGGTGTGATAAAATGGCAATATTGAAAATCTGGAGTGGAAATATTGAAAATTCGCAAACCTACGAGCGTGCGTGGAAACTGTGCAACGCACACTCGTAAAACAGTCATTTTTAGGAATTCTTTCACCAAATTGTCAACATTGCCATTTTAAGATCTCTGCTCATGAACAGTGACACTGTGATTTTCTTAATCTGTCCCATACACTGAGTTTGCACACCGACTGCGCCATTGTGCGCTACATGGGCTGAAACACGTTTTGGGCAGGATGTGAAAAATGACAGCTGTACTGCTCATAAGGAGGTGTGATAAAATGGCAATATTGAAAATCTGGAGTGGAAATATTGAAAATTACGCAAACCTACGGCGTGCGTAGAAGCACATGCAACTACATTTCGTGAAACAGTCATTTTAGAATTTTTCACCAAATTTTCAACATAGCCATTTTAAGACCTCTGCTCATGAACAGTGTCACTGTGATTTTCTTAATTTGTCCTGTACATTGATTTCGCACACCGACTGCACCATTCTGTGCTACAAGGGTGGAAACACATTTTGGGTGAGATGTGAAAAATGACAGCTGTACTATTCATAAGAAAGTGTGGTAAAATGGCAATGTTGAAAATCTGGAGTGAAAATATTGAAATTTTGCAAACTTACGACCTGCATAGAAACTGCTTAGCCTGCGGCTAAATAAAACAGTCATTTTTTGGAATTTTTGGACCAAATTTTCAACATGGGGTTTGGGACCCTTACTGTCATGGCAGCATTTGGGCCCGAAGGGTGATTTCGCAGTCTCTGCGCAGTCACTGCGCAAAATCACCCTTCGGGCCCGAATAACGCCATGACAGTGACATCATTCACGCAGAAGGTCCTAAAAACCCCATGTTGAAAATTTGCAAAAATTCCCAAAATGCCTGAGATATGCACAAGTTGAAACCCCTATCTAGCCCATTATACAGCTTACCGGCATTTCCTCAGTTAGTGGTGCGGCTTTGAAGAGTGCAGGCGTGTTCCCGGTCCACCGAAGATCATCGGCGCGGAGTCGGAGGTAAGTATGAGGTGAGGGTTGTGGGGAGGCTGAGTGCGCAGTGGGTGGTGCGGGTTGTGGGGGTTGGGAGGCAGCCGTGGGACAGTTTTGTTTTACAGGTTTAAAACAAAAAAAGGCGTCGATGGGACCGTTTGCCACGCTGGGGTGGGCTCCCAGCGTGGCACAAGGATGGGGGCCGCTCAGCCACGGGATTGGGCACCCTGTCGGCCAAAGAACTGATTGCCATGCTGGGGTGGCCCCAGCGTGGCACCAGCACGGGGATGACAGCAGCTCAGCCGGTGGGATTGGGCACCCTTCGGCTAACACAGGACGGTGGGAGCTGCTCAGCCGACGGGGATTGGGCACCCCTGTCGGCCACAGGACTGATTGCCACACTGGGGTGGGCTCCCAGCATGGCACCTACAACTGGGGGAGACGCAGCTCAGCCGACGGGGATTGGGCACCAGTCGGCTACACAGTGCAGGGGCGCGACGCCCGCGTGGGGCTAACGCTTATCTCTGCTCACTGAAGCATAGCTCCTTTTCAATCAGAGGCACTGCATTTTGGAGCATGTCATAGACAGCTCCAAAATGCATTGGCTTACAGGGGCCGTGCCTGCCAGCTCACTGACTGAATTGGAGGAGGAGGTGACACACCTCCGAAATCTCCGATGATGGCACTATGTTTCTTGCACATGCGTGCAAGCAACATAAAAATGCAGCTCTCTGGACATACAGAGCTATCACTGGCAAACTTCTGCAGTACATTGTTGATTGCCTGACTCTAAATATGCCTGGAACCTATGCCCTAAGAAGCTGTTCACTGATTTCTCTGAAAGTGCCCAAAGCCCTAACGCATTTTGGGAGAGCTGCCGTAGGATTCGTTCTACTGTCACTCTGGAATGTGCTACAGAAATCACTGAAACTGAGGACTCTTGTTAGTCTCACTGTGTTTAAGACCTTATACTCAAAAAACATTACAGAAGCATGCAATTGCTTCCAATGATCCTAGCTTACTTACACCCCCCTTCCACATCCTCCCTGCTTTTCCCATCCTCCTTCCTTCTTGTATCAGTGCATAACTTGTCCCTGAGCCACCTACTTATCTAGTACCCTAAATCTCACCCTCCCTCACCCACCTATTCCTTGTATACCCACAGCATTGCATTACTTCACTCCTAGTATTATCCCAGCTCCAGACCCCCTCACTGGCTGCCCACTTCTCCGAACACTTGTCTCCTCCTTGATAGGCCTGGGTCTTTTTAAACTGACTATGTATGTCTCTTCACTTGTAGCATCCACTTCAACTAATCTCTTCGCTGGACTATAATGCCTTTACCTTAAAGGAATACTAAACCATGTATGTTGTTGTATCTGGTATAAATTTTTACTGACTTGCTACGCTATTGTTATGTATACCCTTACCGACTGTCTTTTACCCGAACCCAAATGTATTTTTACTTATCCTGTCTATTGCAGACCTACCTGTACTGTTGTACTCTTGCATCTACTGTCTATGTGTCTGTATATAAATGCATTGTTACTTGACTTGTGTAATGCAGGTTCACCTTGTAAATGAGCTTGCTCAATGGTGTTCGCCTGGATAAATAAAGAATTTGATTGAATGATTGATTGATTGATATACACAATGTATTACAGACATGAATTCTGCTCTGAGGCTACAAGGGCCCTGATGGCTCCCACATCTGCTTGAAAGTGCCAGCATTGGCCAGCTAGCTCTGCACACCTTGCTTTATGCAGTTTTCATGTAGAGAAAAAAAAAACAAATATGTTGCAGGTGATACCTTTTATTGGACTAACAAAATTATTTTCAAAACTAGCTTTCGAGAGATAAAATTATCTTCCTCAGGTCAAAGTGAAAACAGCTGAGCATTATGACAGGTATAAAGGTTGGATGTGGATTCAAAATCTAGACTAGCAGGTTACATATCAAAGCATTGCAATCAATTTGCACCTCTTACAAACAGGAAGACTCATTTTCACTGGAGGGTGTCTGTTGGAGAGATCAGCTTGTAAGATCAAAGAGCTGCCTAATTTTACTCTGACTCTGGACCATTAATTAACATCTCTAAAAAGTCAAGATGTAAAGAAAATACATACCATTGTCTTAAGAAGGTACCTGTTAAAAGAGCCAGAGGGTGCTAATGTGAGGGTTTAAAAAGAAACTCTGAAGCACTGCTTTAAACATAATCACTGGTAGTGTATTAAACAAGCATTTGTCAATGCCGAATGTTTGCTTACTGGCATTGGCATTGGTAGTGGTGTCAAACAGACTAGGCATGCTGATGAGTCCTGGTAGGACGAAACACGTGTCTATGTCATCTGTTAGCACCCTTTGCAAACTGTGTGAGAGGCCTTTCGGCACCAAGCAATTCTGCTTAAAGTTGAACCAGCATAACATTCTGTGGTGATTTGCATATGCAGCCCATGATGCTTTGCATTGTGTGGGTATGTGTGATTTTGTATTTTCTTGAAACTTGGCTTCCCAGCCAAATGCCCTTTGGGGTAACCCTTGCCTCAGTGTTTGTGTACAGAGGTTCTTTGTCTTTTAAATATTTTTTTGTTTTAATGGGTTCACCACAACATATCCAAGACACACTGTCTTAGGGTAGTGGGTCCATTCCACTGGGGTGTCAAACAGACATGGCATACTGATGAGTCCTGGTAGGACGAAACACGTGTCTATGTCATCTGTTAGTACCCTTTGCAAACTGTGTGAGAGGCCTTTTGGCACCATGCAATTCTGATTAAAGTTGAACCAGCATAACATTCTGTGGTGATTTAATATGCAGTCCATGATGCTTTGCATTGTGGGCATGTGTGATTTTGTATTTTCTAGAAGTTACAGAGCTGCATAACAGAAATAGCAGTGAAGTATTGAACTGAAACAACCCCACCACCACCCTGCAGAGAGTGACAGACATTGGGGTGTGCCTTTGGGTCATCAGGCATAACGACCATGCACTACATCAAGACCATACCCTGCAGACACTGACGAGTGTCACGGTGTGCCTTGGTGTCTTTGGCCCTTATGCACACCCCATTCCATCAGGAAATACAGTGAGATGGGTGTGGTATAGGAGAATGGGGTGAACTTTGGGGCCGAAGAGTCCAAGGCATACCTTGATGCCTCTCACTGGCTGCAGGATGTGGAATGGTATGAGCATTACAGGCAAGAATCCCAAGTCACACCTCTGATGCCTATCATTCTGTACAGGGTGGGGTGTTATGGTTGGAAACCCTAACACCTCAGGCATTCGTTGGTATTTTCACTCCAAATTTTGAACATGTTTTCTTTGTGACCCCAAAGCTGCTTATGCACAGCAACTGTGGCATTTAGCACCACAGGTGCAAAAACACATTCCAAACAGGATGTGAACAATGACAGCTATACTGTTCATAGGGAGGTGTAAAAAATGGCAATGTTGCAAATCTGCAGTAAAAATATTAAAAAAACTGGTGAAGTCATGAGCGTGCATAGAAACTGTACAATGCACACCTGTACTGTAATTAGTCTGGGAATTTTTTACAGCAGATTGTTAACACAGGCATTTTGGGACCTCTGATCATGAACAGTGCCACTGTGATTTTCTTTATCTGTCCCGAACAATGATTTTCCACAGCGACCACGCATCTCTGCACTGAAAGTGTGAAAACACATTTTGGCCATGTTGTGAAAATGACAGCTGTACTGTTCATAAGAAATGTGGAAAATGCCACTGGTGAAAATCTGGACTGAAAATATTACAAAGTCATGAACTTACGATGAGTGCGTGGAAACTGCACAATGCTCACTCGTAACACAGTCATTTTATGGACTTTTGTCACCAAATTTTCAACATAGCCATTTAAGACCTCTGCTCATGAAGAGTGTAACTGTGATTTTTTAATCTGTCCCAAACATTGCTTCCTTGCACCGACTGCACCATTGTGCTACATGTCGCGAAACACATTTGTGGCGACATATGAAAAATGGCAGCTGTATTTTCATAAGGGAAGTGTAATAAAATGGCAATGTGGAAAATCTGGAGTGAAAATATAGAAAATTACGAAACTTACGAGCGTAGCGTGAGGAACCAGTCAACGACGTCAGAAACAGTCATTTCTGGAATTTTTTCACTAAATTTTCAACATAGCCATCTTAAGACCTCTGCTCATGAACAGTGTCACTGTGGTTTTCTTAATGTGTCCCATACATTGATTTCACACACCGACTCGCGCCATTGTGCGCTACTGGCGGAGACACGCTTTTGGGCAAGATACTAAAAATGACAGCTGTACTGCTCATAAGGAGGTGTGATAAAATGGCAATGTTGAAAATCTTGAGTGAAAATATTGAAAATCTACGAATTTACGAGCATGTGTAGGAACCGCACAAAGCACTCTCGTAAAACAGTCATTTTTAGGAATTTTTCCACCAAATTTTCAAAATAGGCTTTTTGAGAGCCCACCTTATGAACAGTGGCAGTGTCATTTCATTACTGAGTCCCAAAAGGTGATTTTGTGCAGTGACTGCGAAATCACCATTCAGAGCTGATTAACGCCATGACAGTGAGATCATGCACGAGAAGGGGTCCCAAAAAACCCATGTTGAAAATTTGGTGCAAAAATTCCAAAAAATGCCTGAGATATGCAGCAAAGTTGAAAACCCCTATCTATCCCATTATACAGCTTACTGGCATTTCCTCAGTTCATGGTCGCTTTGAAGAGTGCAGACGTGTTCCGGTCCACTGAAGATCATCACACTGGAGGTAAGTATGGGGAGGGGTGGGAGGCAGGGTGCACAGTGGTGGCTGGTGGGGCAGAGACACCGAGGGACCGTTTTGAGTTTCAGGTGTTTATTTTTTAAATGACGACGACCGGCGGGACGCTTTGCCACGCTTGGTAGGCTCCAGCGTGGCACAAGGACTGCTGGTGGGGGGCATGGAGCCGACGGGGGATTGCGCACCTCCAGCAATAGTATATGTTATCATGCTGGGTGGCTCTCAGCATGGCACCCTGTACTCTGGGGCTAATGAGCCGGATGGGGATTGGGCACCTCGCCGGGTATAGCTGATGGGTAGCCACGCTGGGGTGGGCACCCAGCGTGGCATATAGAACTCTGTTTTTTTGGGGGGTGCAGCACAGCTGACGGGGGATTGGGCACCCCCTGTCAGCTACACAGTGTGTGGATGGGGTGAGCATGCAGTAAGCATGCATATGTGTGTGTGTGTGTGTGTAGGGGGAGTACGCATGAGCAGGCGATATCTTATTGCTGCTCACTGAAGCGTAGCTCCCCCTTTCAATTGTATGCCACTGCATTTTGTCTGCTGTCATAGACAGCTCGAGCAGGCATTGGAGAACTGCGTCCGTGCCTGCAAACACATTGCCTGAATTGGAAGAGGGCTGCCACACCTCTGAAAACTCAGATGATGGCACTATGTTTCTTGTACATGCGTGCAAGCAAACATAAAAAACAAGATCTTTATTAAGTCCTTTTTCTTTACTGTCAAAATATTGTATCATTTTTATTTCAAATGTTTACCAATCCTGGCTGTTTTTGAAGTTCCCTTTTAACACTCTGACAGTAAAATCACTGGTGGAGTGATCTGGTCTAGAAAAATGTTCCCCTACTGACATATTTTCATTTTTATGGGTAACTGTGAGTCTGAGGTGATTCATTCTAGTTTTGAGTTCCTGTACATATAAACATGCTTTTTCCCAACTGTAAAAAGTTTAAAAAAAGAAGCCCATTTTGTAAGCGCAATAAGGCACTCCGGGATGTGCGTGGAACACATTTTACCGCATGGCCAGTGGCTAAAGTCACTTGGCCTTCGGCCTTGTGCCTTATTATGCCCCTGGCCTTGTGGTAAAACGTATTCCATGCACACCCCATCATGCCTTATTGCTTACTTAAGGCACAAATTGCACAAATGCAGTGGAAGGGCTTGGGTCATTTTCCTCATAGTATACATATATAAATATGAACTAAAAAAAGGAATGGTTAAGGGAGATACAGGTAAAATGGACCAATTTAACTCAATGTTAAATGGTGAAAGAGGGTCAAAGTCAAAAAGGAAACTCTAGGTCAGAGCAAGCAATATAGCTGTCAGGGAGAAAAGGGCAGTAAATATAAATAGAAACAGGGACAATAACTTAAAATATATACACTGATAAATTTAAGATGCCTTACTGATAAAATGTAGGAGCAATAGGTATTAGGGAGAAAACTGACATTGTGGGTATAACAAAAACTTGATGGACCAAACAGAGACTTGGGCAAGGAATGTTAGGGTAGTAATTTAAACTGTACAGGAGGGATAGCTTAGGTAATAGAGGAGGGGAGCAGCAATCTATGTAAATACAGTAACAATCAATGCACTGGATAGGGAGACAAAAACTGTACGTGTAAAGGCGGAAGGAAAGAGGGAAAAGGCAAAAACCTTTGGGTGTGCTACAGACCATCAGACAGTGAGGCAGTCAGGTACATGGAATTATTAGAAAAAATAGAAAGGGCTACAGAAAACAGGAATGTGGTCATAACAGGGGATTTCAATCATGAAGAGATAAACTGGAGAGCAGGAAAAGCATCTGGCCATGCAGGGATTCACTTTGAAGAATAAATGGCTGCAGTCTGCATCAGTATGTGCATGAAAATGCCAGCAAAGATGTAATTTTGGACTTGATATTTAGTAACAAGGGAGAAAATATAAAAGGCTGCCAAACCACAGAGCTGTTAGAAGTGATCACAATATGGTAATATCTAGCAGGGTACTGCAGGATTCAGTACCGGGACCGGTCCTTTTTATGTCGCTTGCATGCATGTGCAAGAAACATAGTGCCATCATCCAAATTTTCGGAGGTGTGTCAGCCCATCTTCCAATGCAGTCAGTGTGTTTGCAGGTGCGGCCCCAGTTCCCCAATCACTGCTGCAGCTGTCCATGACAAGCTGAAAATGCAGTGGCATACGCCCCCCCTCCCCCAACAGCTGTCCAGGTGCCACCCTGGGAGCCCACCTCAGCATGGCAAAAACTGTTATAGCTGACAGGGGTGCCCAATCCACCGTTGGCTCCAAGGCTGCGCGCCTACCCCAAAAAGCTTTCGGTGCCATGCTGAGCTCACCCCAGTGTAGCCATCTTGTTTATTACCAAAGGGTGCCCAATCCCGCTGGCTCCATCGCCTCCCCCAACAGTTTTTCCTGCTGCCAGCTTGGGAGCCCACCCCAACGTGGCAAATGTCCCGCATCGCCATGGTAAAAACCCAAAAACCTGTCAATAAAAACGGTCCCTCAGAGTCTCCGCCTCTCCCACAACCTGCACTCACCCACTGTAGAACCCTGCCTCCCCACACCCCCACCCCATACTTACCTCCAGAGCTTGGTGCGATGATCATCGGTGGACCGGAACACGACTGCACTCTTCAAAGCCGACCGCGAACTGAGGAAATGCTAGTAAGCTGTATAATGGGATAGATAGGGTTTTTTCAACTTTATTGCATATCTCAGGCATTTTTTGGAATTTTTGCACCAAATTTTCAACATGGGGTTTTTGGGACCCCTTCTCATGAGTGTTGTCACTGTCATGGCGTTATTCGAGCCAGAAGGGTGATTTCGCAGTCACTGTGCGAAATCACCTTTCTGGAATGATTAATGAAACAACACTGCCACTGTTCATAAGGTGGGCTCTCAAAAAGCCTATTTTGAAAATTTGGTGGAAAAATTCCTAAAAATAACTGTTTTACCAGCATGCGTTGCACAGTTCTTACGCACGCTCGTAAGTTTGCAAATTTTCAATATTTTCACTCCAGATTTTCAACATTGCCATTTTACCACACCTCCTTATAAGCAGTACAGCTGTCATTTTTCACATCCTGCCCAAAATGTGTTTCCGCCCATGTAGCGCACAATGGCACAGTCGGTGTGTGAACTCAATGTATGGGACACAATATGAAAATCACAATGACACTGTTCATGAGCAGAGGTCTTAAAATGCCTATGTTGAAAATTTGGTGAAAAAAATTCCTAAAAATAACTGTTTTACGAGCGTGCATTGCGCAGTTTCTACGCACGCTCGTAAGTTCACAAATTTTCAATATTTGCACTCCAATGACTTCCAAACACCTAAACAGCACATAGCAGCAAGCAACATTCGGCATCGACAAATGCTTGTTAATGTCTTTATAAGTGACATTGCAGAGGTACAGGAAGGAAGAGTATGTCTTTTTGTGGACAACACAAAAAATCTGCAACAAGGTTGATACACAAGGTGGAATGGAAAAGATGAGAAGGGACTTGGCAAAGTTGGAGGAATGGTTAAATGTATGGCAGCTCAGATTCAATGCAAAGAAGTGCAAGGTAATGCACCTCGGAAACAAAAACCCAGGGGAAGAGTACACAATGGGGGGTGAGATACTGACAACAGTAAAAATGGAAAGGGACCTGGGGGTAATTATATCAGATGACCTAAAAGTGGGCAAGCAGTGTGAGAAGGTAGTAAGGAAGGCTGGGGGGATACGGGCATGCATAGGGAGAGGCATCAATAGTGGAAAACAGGAAGTTGTTATCCCTCTGTACAGACAGTTGGTGAGACCCCATCTGGAGTACTGTGTGCAGTTCTGGAGATCCAATCTCCACAAAGACATAGACATAGACAGAGTGGAGGCTGTCCAGAGGAGGGTAATCAAAATGGTGCAGGATCTGCACCAGAAGACATACAAAGAAAGTCTAAAGGAACTTAATATTTACACCCTTGGGGAAAGACGGGAGAGAGGGGACATGATAGAAATGTTCAAATACCTCAAGGGAATCAACAAAGTCCAAGAGGGTAGCATCTTTCAGAAAAAGAAATGTGCAAGAACAAGGTGGCACAATTTGAAGATAGAGGGGGACGGCTCAGAGGTAATGTGAGGAAGTATTTTTTCATGAAGAGGGTTGTGGATGCATGGAACAGCCTCCCTGAGGGGGTCGTGGAATCAAGAACAGTGGGGGAATTCAAGAGTGCATGGGACAGACACAAGGCAGTCCTAATGGGGGGTAGGAGGAAGTAAGCTGTTGGTTAGCTAGGATCTGCAGCTTATCTGTTAGGTAGAAAAATGGGCAGACTAAGTGGGCCAAGCGGTCCTTATCTGCCATCAGATTCTATGTTTCTATGTTTCTATCTGCAATAAACGGAAAGATGGCAATAGAACTGGAGCAAACAATCTATTGCAACAACAGGGGAGGAAACTTCCATAAGATATGACGGGAATTTATGAACTAGAATTAGAAGAGAGATATTGCATTCAAGGATGTAGGGAAACAATGGACTGCCTTGAGGTGGAAATTGTTGCAACTTTGAGACAAACCAGTATGTTTGTTTTGTTTTCATGGGCCTGATTCTCAAAGCCCTGAAAATGACGCAAGGTGCCTGAGTCAAACATACAGTTTCGTCCCCCAGGATGAAACCCAATTCTGCAGCATTTTGCAGTACTTTGCAGAATGCTGCAGCAGACCTATTGAATAAAGTGATGTAATTTCAATGGTAATTAGTTCCTATTGTCATTCAGGAAAATGTGACACTGCCAGGATGAAGTGAATGCCACAGTCTCCTGCATGACAAAAGGGATTAATTGCCATTGAAATTACATTGCTTTATTCAGTAGGTCTGCTGCAGCATACTGCAGAGTGCTTTAAAAGTGGGTTTCATCCTGAGGGCACTTTGTGGTCAAACAGTGCACACTGAGCTATTTGGAAAAGCAGCCTGGGTTAAACACAGGCTGTTGTCTCGAACTTGATGCTAGCATGTACTCAAGGTCCAGAAGCTGGGGTCGAGGCTTATATTGTAGCCCTGACCGAGGCACTGGACCTGATTGCACCTTATGGCTTTCGTCCCTTGACCTTCTGGCATAGCTCAACATGGTACTGTGTTGAGCTGCGCCAGTTGAAGAGTAAGGGCCATTGGTTATAGTGTTCCTGAAAGTGATTGTGCTCTGAGGAGGACAGGTTGGCCCTGCAACTCCATTATTTGGAGTATCAGCAGACAAATGATCCTAAGAAGACCACATTTTTCTCATGACCAATTGCCGCAGCAAGAAGCCATCTAGTTGCGCTGTTCCGTACTGTTCACAGCTAGCTGAATCCTCCCTGTCTCCATTCTGGGACAGCATTTTCTGTAGAAAAGTGTGAGCAGTTTGGGCAGTTTTTTGCTGACAAAGTGGCCTCTATCAGGGAATGTATTACCTCCTCTGGTCCAGTTCTTACTGGAGGTGATCAGTTTGCTGGTAAACATGGTCTGCCTTGTTGGACTGAGTTTCACTGGTTTTGGCAGATGAGGTTCTTCGGGTATTCACCAGCATGTGTCCCACCATCTGTGCCCTGGACCTGGGTCTGATGCGGCTTGTTATCAGCTGGTTGGATTTCTCAGGACCAGTGTTTGTTGAGATCGTCAATGGGTCATTAAGTGAGGTAGTTTTTCCTGTGTCTATGAAAGACACTGTAGTGAGACCCCGCCTTAAAATAACATCTATCGACTCTGACATTCTTACAAACTATAGATCTATCTCTAATCTTCTCTTTTTGAGGAAGGGTAAGTGTGGTGGGATAGTCCAGACACAGCAATCAGAGTAAGGTGCATACAAAATGCACATCTTTTTATTCAAAATAAAAAAAAAAATATATATATATACACACACACACACACACACACTTATGTACAGAAAGCAAAAGAAGGTTATTCAGAATCAGTCACAGCTTCTTTTCAACAATTTGTCTGATGCTCAGTTTCAGCCTGACATATAATTCAATTCAATAAACAGTGTGGAATCTGACACACTACTGAGGTATTTCTCCTCAATGGTCAGCATTCAACTGACATCCCTATCTGATTAATGCCTCTAGTGGTGGTCTTTTATACCCGCCTAGGGATGACATCACTGTTAGGTGATCCACCCCTTTTTCTTGTATATATCATAACATGTTACATGCCTCTGTGTACCTTTTTATCCTATATCAACATCCATAGTTCTAATGTGTGTATATATATATATATATATATGTTTAACATGGAGTACCATTGCCTTGGTTTAAAGGCATAAAACCACCTCTGCATAAATAACAAGCAGTATCGGGGCTAAGCCCAACCCCCTAGCAGTGACATCACCACATGATAGTGTTTTAAATAATGCCTGACTGAGGACAGCCAGCCTTATAGCAGGTCATGGAATTACTGAACATTAGCAAAGGGGTCTTAACACAGGTACAGTGGTCTTATATTTATCATTCCTACTGTTTTTTCATTGAGGAGTCCCTGGGTTGGCATGGGGAATGGGAGAATGAGGGCACACTTCTCTTCTCCCTTCTCCTGTCAGCTCAGTAAACCTGTTTTTTTTTCCACCAGCATTTTTTTGTCATTTGTTAACATTCGTCTCTAGCATTGCTTTATTTCTATAAGATTGTTAACATAACTCCAACCTTGTGCACCCCTTTTGTCTTTTCTACTAGGCATAATAACTCTTTTTATTTCTGTATGATGGCAGCAATTGCAAACTGTTGGGAAACTTTAAATTGGCCCAATTATTTCTTTTCTTATTTTTGTCCTCGGCTATCGGCCGAACAACTTATTTCATTTAGGTTCAGCCGTTTCTCTAAAATGTTGGAATATGCGACTCTCCTATCCTGACAACTATGGGGCTATGTAACAAAACCCCCTCCTGTAGTGTCTGTTATGGCTCAAACGAGGTGCCGTACCATGCACACTGTGCACACTTCCTATCACTCCAGAGCACTATTCTGTTCCGTTCATACGTCTTTCATCAGAGCACTTATTCTGCACCAAACAAAGGTGGTGCACTCATCAGTTCCATAGTTCAGCTCTGTCATGGATATTGAGGAGCACACAACTATGGGGTAATATTTCTAACATATTCTCTTTGCCCAGTAGTTGCCATTTCATCTCTTTCCCATGTACAATTTTTGTACAGGTGCATAACTGGCACTTTCCAAGCTGCCAGAATGTTCTTTAATTCATATCATCCTTCTCCTTTTTAGCAGTAGGACTAAGGAAGGGCTTGTAATAAAAGCCTTCATCCAATTATCCATTTTTGTTGTGGGGTGCTCATCTAAGTCAGTCCATAGGATCAATAGGCAAAGTGCCCAGGCTGAGGGGCAAGAAAAAGGGATAGTACAGGATGCAGAGCTTACTTTCAGATGGCCAGTCTGGCAGTGAAACAAGGAAAGGGGGAGAGAAAATAAGGAATAGTTTAAACAAGTAAACAAATATAACACAAAGAAAACAGGGTGAAAAGTTCAGAGACCTTTATTGGATATTTATACAGAAAACAAGGCCCACCCTGTTATAGGAAGCTTATTGAGAAGGTGGTGGTTGACCAACTGGTTGAGCACCTGGAGACATCATCCATCTATGGATCTCTCCAGTTGGGTGTTCAGTCACAGCACAGCACTGACATGGCTTTGGTCTGGGTGACACATGATCTCTTCATAGTGAGGGACCGAGGGCATTATACAATTCTGGTGCTCTTGGACCTATCCTCAGCATTTAACTTGGTTGATCACGGGGTGCTTTCGGATTGTCTGTGAGATTATGTGGGTGCTACTGGCACAGTTTTGTGCTGGTTTAACTCATATTTAACTGGAAGATCACAGCGTGTGGTCCTAGGAAATTTTTTCTCAGGTTCTTTTGCGCTACCTTGTGGTGTTCTGCAGGGTTCCATCTTGGCACCCCTGTTTTTCTCTGTGTACATGCTGCCAGTGGGAGAGATCATTAAGCAGTACAATCTGGATACCCAGTTGTAACTGTCTTGTGCCCCTAATGATCTTTCCGCCCCAGATACGCTCGATCATTGTTTAGTTGAGATAAACAACTGGTTGCCCACTAACTGGCTGTGTCTCAGCCCCAGCAAGACAGAGGTTATTGCAATTGAGCCAGGTCATGGGAGTATTTTCACTGACGGGAGACTGCCCACCCTTGTGGTTGATGGTTGTCTACTGTCAGTGATAAAGGTATTTAAGGATCTTGGCGTTATTCTTGATGATCAGCCTGACCTTGAAAAACAGGTCTCGTCGGTCATTAGGGCTGGCTTTTTCCACCTCTGGAATATTGCCAGGATCTGTCCATTCTTGACTCCCACTGACCTGGCCACTGTTATCCATGCCTTTGTTACTAGCAGACTTGATTACTGTAACGCTCTGTAACTGGGGTTGTCTGGAGGGTTGATGCATCACCTGCAGCTAGTGCAAAATGCTGTGGCTAGGATGTTGATTGGCACCACTATGAGGGATCATGTCACTCCTGTCCTGCACACTCTGCACTGGTTGTCTGTGAGTGTATGCTTGTTAATATGCAAGGCCCTATGTGGTCTGGGACTTGACTACTTTAAAGAGCTCCTGTTTCCATACTCTCCTATCTACCCCTATGCTCCACCAAAGCTGGCCTGTTAGTTGTACCATCCTCCCATTTAAAAAGATCGGGAGATAGGGCCTTTTGGGTGGCTGCACTGCTCCTGTGGAATTCTCTTCCACCACATATTAAGGCTGCCTGCTCAGTGGAGGCCTTTAAAACCTCTCTTAAAACTTATTTATTTGATAAAGCTTTCAATCTGATCTGAATTAATTTATTCTTGGGTTATTTTACTGCATTTTATTGTTATTTTTTTAAGCGCTCCAAGACCTTTAATAGGGCACTATATAAATACAATTTTCCTTGCCTTGCCACTGAAAGCTCAGTCAGTGGCTGGCCATGGTGGTGAGTGGTGAACTGTGCCAGTTGCTGGCTTAGTTTGTGGATAGGAGAGCGGGGTGGTGGGACACTGCCAGCTGGTGTGGGGGTCCACTAGACTAGCAATGATGTCATGTTAATTCATAACAGGGGATCAGGGCTTGGGGGGAGGCACTAGATCACCAGGGATTTAGGATTGTAAATTTATATTAGGGACATGGGGGATCAGGAAGGGGGCCCACTGGACCACCAGGGAATTTTATTGATAACTAATTTTCAGGGACATTGGGGATTAGGGAAAGGGGTCCATTAGACCACCAGGGATGGACATTATTGTACTTAGTAATTTACAGGCAGATCAGGGCTATTGAGGAGGGGGTCTGCTAGACTACCAGGGAATACATTCATGATAAATATTACATATGGGCACATCAGGGATCAGGAAGGGGGTCCACTAGACCACCAGGGATGGCATTATTTTCTTAGTTAAATATAGTGGTGAACTTGGGGATTGGGGAAAGGAGTCCACTAGACCACCAAGGATGGTTGTATGGTCTTATATAAATATAGGGGAGAACTTGAGGATTGGGAAGGGGGTTAACTAGACCACTGGGGGGGTATTTCTGTAGTTTAACAGGGGATCATGTATGGAGGGACCACTTGCCTTTGCCGCAAGGAGCCTGTGGCAAATCCTTCCCCTGTGCCATGTTTTTGCCGCACAGGAGAGGCTGCTGCAAGTGTGAGGATTTAAGCACTGAGACCCCTCCCATACCAGAATCTGGTGCAGGCACCCTTGTATGCCAGGCTTCAGTGCAAGCTGCTGTTTGCTGCAGCATGTGGTGATCTAAGCCCTCTTTGAGAATCGAGCCCCATAGGGCCATCCAGTCTGCCCATATTCCCTATAATTCCTGGAACCTTCCCTAGACTCTATTGTTCCTCCAGGGTACTAACCCCCTTCCAATCCCCATTCTCCTCCCTGGTCTTGTTTCCCCAAGCAACCACAGTTCCCTTCATACCTGCTTGAATCCCTTGACTGTGTTTGCACCCACCACCTCAGCTGACAGACTGTTCCAAGCTTCCACCTCCCTTTCTGTAAAAATGTGCTTCCTCATGTCCCGCCTGAACCTCCTCCTTGTTAATTTCCACTCGTGGCCATGTGACCTTGAGTTGGTAGTCAGGGTAAATAATTCCCCATGGTTTACCTTGTTAATTCCATCAAGGATCTCTATCATATCTTTTCTTTCCCTTCTGGTTTCCAGTGAGTATGTATTTAGTGCCTTGAGGTGCTCCTCATAGGATCTGCCCTGCTGACCCTGAATCATTTTTGTTACTCTGCACTGCACTGTTTCCAATCTACCCCAGTCTTTCTGAGGTAAAGACTCCAGAACTGGACACAGTACTCCAATTTATTTAATCTGTTTAAATGATGCAGCCTACATCAGTATGTGAGTGAAAATACCAACTAAGATGTTGTTTTGGACTTGATATTTAGTAACATGGGAGGAAATGGTTCCACTTTATTTATTTGTTTATTTAGTCCAGTTTATTTAAATCTGGTAAGACCTTGGGCAAAGGCCCATTTACATGGGTGACTAGAGCATATAAGAAAGGTAGGAAACATATACTTAACAGATTAAACCACCGTGTAAATATACAGCAAATAAATCTGTTCAGAAAAACATTTACATTGACAATTGGCAATGAGATAATTTTGTAAAGCATGTCTGAAACATGATACATATGATAAGACATTGGTGCAAGATAAGAATGAAGGTACTGTAGTGAGTTAAAAAAGATGGCAATTTGTAGAACACTGATTTTTTTACCAAGAGAGGTTCTCATCCTGAGAACAGTAATCCAGAAACACAAAGATGACTGGGTAGAGACAGTATTAAGATGTGTTTTTAAAAAAGGGTGAAATGAAGTGGGGACATAATAATCAAGGGTCACCTGTTTTGCAAGGATGCCTTAGTGAAATACAATAGGTACCTCTGTTCTAATGGAAGCCATCCCACTTATTTATACAGGTCATGGCTAACAAAGAAAGTCAGGAAGGAAATAAATAAACAGAACGCTTTTAGAAAATATGAGGCACAGGGAACAAAAGGAGCAAGAGAAAGGTATAGAGAGAGGGGTGGAAATAGTGAAAAAAGGATCTGGCAAGAACAGTGGAAAATAAAAAACAAGATTTGGCAGAGTAAAAGAAAGGAAACAGGTCCACAGGTATGTAAACAGAAAACACAGCAAAACAAACAGAACAGTGGGTCCGCTGTCATCGGCTGGAGTTATGACAAGTAACAAAAAGAAGGGAGCCAACAAACTACTCCTGCTCAGGGGAATAAAAGGGAGGAGTGGCAAGATATGATAAGACATTAAGCAAAGAAAATGTTTTGTACAAATGCCCTGATGATATCTAAGGTTGTTAAAAGGAACTGTTGATAGAGCTGGCTAAGTCGTTGGAGAAATCGTTTGAAAAACTTTTGCATAATGCTGGTACTGCACATAGGTAACATTGTAAGGCTTTAGGTAACATTGTAACAAGCACTGCATGATAAATTTCTGTGCAACATTTTCTCATCTTTGTTTAGTTTTATTTCTGTTGAGCTTTGTTGAGCTCCTTTTCTTCCATCTCTGTAATGTTACTGAGAAAGCAATATGGACCTAATGAATATATAATAACCGACCATCACTTTTTTCAGTGGTGATGGCCAGTTTATTATTTGCCATAATATCTGGCTGGTTATTATGGCAAACATGAGGACAAAGGTAGCAGCTGCACTTGAGACTCACTCTGTCTCTGTCGAGCACTGTGTACAGTCAGAAGACAGCTTTCCAGCCACTTCTGGCCATCACTGTTGTACTGTACACAAGCACCTCACAATATGAACTCGAAAAACTGACTGTCTTCACTAACTGAACATTCGTCTGACAGCATTTGGAAGTAAAAGATGTGGCAGAAATGTGTTTTGCACAGAGACTACGTCGGTGCTTCCTGCTGACATTTCTGAGGCAGATTTTTTTTAAAAGTGATAGAAACATGTTTCTCTTGGGGCATGGGTGTAATCACTGTCCTTAAATCTACCCCCATTTAAATGTAATTCTAAAAAAAGTTAAACACTCATCTTTGGGGTGGGGGAGTGTGCAAACAATTGATGGCCATTGATTAAATAAAACAGAACACAGAGTGGTATGATTACTCAAATTTAATACACACCTTCGATGGGTGATGCTTGAGTAAACTCCTTGAGCTTTGCTTTCAAGGTTTATGTAGCATCTCACACCTTGGGTCTACATTTATTTATTTAGTTTTCATTAACCAGGTAAAGTGCACTAGACAAGCATCTGCCTATTTTCAGGCACAACCTAGGAGAGAACAACCAATAAAGAATACAATGTATAACAATGACAGTTCTGAAAAATGTTACAGCAAGGTTATGCATAAGGTATGAACATGTATACAAGCTACAACAGCATGTGTACAGAAAGAAGAGGTACAGGATTCTAATATACATAGGCAAATAGTCATAGCATAAAGCCTAGGAACACGTACTGCCAATTGTAAATAGGAGCAGTATTGGTTTCTGAAGGTGCTAGTAACAGGAGAGAGCTTGAGGTTGGCAGGTATGGAGTTCCATAGTTTAGGGGCAGAGACAGAAAACACAAAATCACCTAATTTGGGCCTGGTCCTAGGTTTGACTAGGGGATCAAGGTCAGATGATCTAAGTGCATTGGTGTTTGAATGGGGTTCAAGGATGGAGGCAAATGAAAGAGTAACCTGATTATCAGAGACACTGGGCCCAATTCTAGAAAGCGCAGATACGTCCAACATAAATTACGCAAATGCTCAAATTATGCCAAAGCAACTGCAACATGAGACTTGTGCCTAAATTCTAGAAAAGTCACAACACTCACCACAAATCATCCAGAATGTTGCAAACCCCAACATGTGCCATATAAAAGGTCGCAAATTGCAAGACAGGTGTAAAGAATGCCAAACAACAATGGTGCAAAACCGGGCCAAAGAAAGCAACCAGAACACGTTGCAAACTGCAAATGAGAGGCAGAGGTGAAAAAGGAATTTTAGCCATGACGAAGTGGAGATACTGATAGCCAAAACTGACAAGCAGCAGGTCCTACTGCTGAGCCATGGAGGGGACAAGACAAAAAGGGACAAATGAAGCAAGGCATGGGACACTGTGGCCAGGAAGGTGAATGCAGTAGCAACCCAGAAAAGAACTGTAAGGGACTTGCAGAAGAAATATAATGACCTCAAGTGGCTGGTAAAACAGAAGCTGGTACACAACTGCTACTGTACTTGGGCCACAGGGGGCAGACCAAGCCAGCAGTGGCCACTTAACACCCTGGAGCAGAGGATAGCCGGACACCTGAGCCAGCACAGCATCAGCGGGGACATGGCCCTGGACATAAGCAGGCTGTAGAGTGTCAAGGTATGTGGAGTGATGGGCAGTGCATACAACATGAATGTGCATTTTGAATGCTGCGGATGTGACTGCCCTGTGGGACAGTGACTGACTGTGCATGGGAAGGCTGTTGTGTGGTTGAGCATGTGTGCAGCAGTGGACCACCCACCCCAAAGCAAGGTATAAAGGTGTGAAGGGATGGTGACACCTTGTGGAAGAGGGTTGATAGGCCTCTGACACAACAGACACACAGACAGCCATGCATATATCTGGCTGTGGCACTGCAGGGCCACCACAAGCAACATAGTGCAGGGTATGCATATGCCACGGTGGATAGACATCCCCACAGTAACTGGCCCCTGCTGTTGTTGATGTGGTATAGTCCTGGAGAACCCATGACCACCACTCAGGTGCAGGCCATGTATGGTGTTGTGGTGCTAGGGGCAAGGCTGTGCAACATGCAGTCACCATACTGCTCAACCTCTCAGCATTAATAATCACAGCACTGGCCTTCAAACTGCATTATAGTTCAGTGGTTTAAGGCTCTGAGCTGCAAATCTGGAGACCTGGGTTTGAATCCCACAGCCCCCACTTGCATACTGTGTGACCCTGAGCAATTCACTTAACTTCCCTGTGCTCCCAGGTTGCACCTGTAAACAAGCTTTCTGCTTAGTGTGTCTCACCTGGTTAAACAATGGGAAAAAAAACTGCATAGCAAAGGGCCAGAATGTGTAGCACTGTCTTATTTAAAACAATGACATGTCTACTTATAGTGGGACACACATAGATAGGGGTAAGAAATGTTTCTATAAACTAATTTCAGTGATGCAATATTTTGTGTGTCCAGATATAGCTGTAACATTAGCATGAACCTCAGTACACCTAAGCGGAGCTGTGGTATATTTGAGTGTGAAAATCATACTGCCATGCGAATGTCAAAGCAGTTGAGAGGTATGGCAGTTGCTGGCCACAGGGAGGGGGCAGGGGCAATGATGTACAACACCTAGTACCAGGATGGGTGTGGGAGGGGCCAGGGGTGCATATGTGTCATGCCTAGTCGATGGACATGTGGGTTTATTCTCACCATATTTTGTATATTATTTCAGTGCATGTGCGTGTGTTGTCACAGTGTGCAATATCTGTGTGCGTTACAGTTTACATGCATTTGCAACTTGCTTGCTAACATGCATGCATATCGCACAGGCTCAATTCCTGACACCACGGCTATGTTGTGGTAGGGTTGGTGATACATTTCATTGGTTCCATGTCATAACGGCGATTGCAGAATAGTGATCGCCATTTAGGCAATTAACACATCGCCCGGCTTTATTTTGGCGATATGCGCTTTACAAACAAACAAAGGGTGCATAACGGTTAGGTTTTTATTTTTATGCAGGGCTGTGCCCCGCATCTCCTACTAAAGGATTCTAACCGGTGGGGGTGCATGTCAGGGGTGCAAAGTAAAAAATGAAAATCCCAGACCCGCACAAAAAATGAACACACCCAGAAGTGAAACTGGCACCCTCTCAACCCCAGCCTGCTACCAACCCACCACGCCACACAGCCAGCTCAGCAGGTCACCACTGCACTACACCCCACAAACCCTCCTTTTCCTTCTGCCCATTGCACGGCGTGGTCCCCCTGCATGTGTATACAAAGTGATATCCTAACATAGAAACATAGAATATGATGGCAGATAAAGACAGCTTGGCCCACCTAGTCTGCCCATTTTCCTACCTAACAGATAAGCTGCAGATCCTAATTAACCAACAGTTTACTTCCTCCTACCCCCCACTAGGATTGCCTTATGTCTGTCCCATGCATTCTTGAATTCCCCCACTGTTCTTGACTCCACGACCTCCTCAGGGAGGCTGTTCCATGCATCCACAACCCTCTCGGTGAAAAAATACTTCCTCACATTACCTCTGAGCCGTCCCCCCTCTATCTTCAAATTGTGCCCCCTTGTTCTTGCACATTTCTTTTTCTGAAAGATGCTACCCTCTTGGACTTTGTTGATTCCCTTGAGGTACTTGAAAGTTTCTATCAAGTCTCCTCTCTCCCTCTTTTCCTCAAGGGTATACATATTAAGCTCCTTTAGTCTTTCTTCGTATGTCTTCTGGTGCAGACCCTGCACCATTTTGGTTGCCCTCCTCTGGACAGCCTCCACTCTGTCTATGTCTTTGTGGAAATGGGGTCTCCAGAACTGCATGCAGTACTCCAGATGGGGTCTCACCAACTGTCTGTACAGAGGGATAACAACTTCCTGTTTTCTACTATTGATGCCTCTCCCTATGCATCCCAATATTCCCCAGCCTTCCTTACTGCCTTGTAACTGTCATATATTTGCCTTCCCCATCCGGTTGCCCCCCAGGCAGCACTATGCACAGGCCCGCGTGATTGAGTCGCTTTTTTAAAAATGTTCAACAGCGGTCACCATCATCATCACAGGCTACCCATTTAATTGATGTCCTGTGTGTCACACATATGTGTGTGCATGCCACACTGTGTACTCCAACAATCACAGACACTGGTGCCATAGCTACCCTCCAATCACTCTGGGTGTTGTGCTGCATCCCAGAATGCACCTCCTAACCAACACCTGGTGCATGACAACTAAATGATGATGTCCGTGGCCACCAGGCATGACACGCATCTCAGATACCCACAACATAAGCCACCCCCCCCACTCCACACCATGTCAGTGTTGAACTGCCAAGTCCACCTCAACATGTACTGTCTCCCCGGTGCAACACAACAGACATGGCAGCATTGTTTACAGTCCAGTACCCATGGCTGGTGGGCAGCACCTGGCTGAACATGGGCAGCATTGTACTGACGTATGGCGTGTCTGGCATTGGTTGTCATACTAACCTGTGTGTGTCACATGTCGCATATACCACAGTCATGGTGTAGCAGGTTACCCACCCAGCTTTCATGGTTGTTGTGAATGATCCATATAGGTAGTTCCACAGTAATATATAGTCACAATCCATCACATACATCAGTGCATCACCACACGAGGATCATCATGTAGTTGTGTTCTCACCCACCTTGAGTCACACATCACTGGGTTTGGCCATGCTGTGTGCTTTTTGTCTAGGCTTCTTACCAGCCATGTGTCCTTCACTCACTGCATTGGGTGTCTAGGACCGCCAGGTGCTTCCACCTCATGTGGCCACTGTTTGCACTTTACAGTGCTCACTATGCTAGGTGCCCAGCACCAGGTGACATGGCTGTGTTGTGTTATGTTGTCCTTGGCCAGATAGAGTATTGCCGATTGTGACACCTGATAGTGGGATGCTGTCTATTAGCTGAAGTGTTGTGCTGTCAGCTCACGTCATGAACATTGCCCTGCCTGGGACCATGCAGCTTGGTCTTGGTGCTGTCTGCCATGGTCGTCAGGCTTGTCCTCCTCCTCCTCCTCCATATCTGGTGGTTGCACATGGTTCTGTAGTGTGAGGTTGTGCAGCATGCAGCACACCAGGAAGATCTTGCATGCTGTCTCAGGACTATACTGCAGAGCCTCTCCTGATCTGTCCAGGCACCTGAACCGTATCTTCAGGACACCAAATGTCTGCTCTATGGTGGCGTGGGCATCATTGTATCAGATCTCAGCAGAAGTGTGTGGGTGCCGTAATGGTGTCATGACCAGTGGCAGCTGTGGGTATCCACTGCCACCTGTGGGATGCAAGGTACAACATCAATGTGCATGACACATGCAACACATGTAGGCATGCTGTCCACAGTGATACAGGCCTGTTTGGCTGTATGACAGTGGCACATACCAAGGAGCCATCCACCAGGTGATCTGTCCCCTCTGGAATGCCTCATGCAGGCTTCAGTTGTGGAGAATATTTGAGTCATGGCTGGAACATGAGTACTGGGCTACCACATCCATTATGCGGCACTGGCTGTCATACACACCACTTGCATATTCATGAACTGGAAGCCTTTTCTATTCACGCACCCATCCACTTTGCCTGGTGGTGCTATGATGATCAGATGTGTACAGTCAATGGCAACAAGCACACAAGGGCAACATCATAGAATGCCTGCTTCACTGCTTGCTGCCGCTTTGTGTCTCTGGTGAAGACAATGTACTCCCCTATTCGGTCCATCATTGCATCCAGAAACTGCCTGAGGCACCTGGACATTGCAGGCTGTGAGATGCCTATGGTGTCACCTGTAGGGGTCTGGAATGTTCTAGTGGTGAGGAAGCACAGTGCAGTACTCACCTTCACATCCACTGGAACAGGGTGCCTCCGTGGTACTCTGTAGTTCTTCCTATAGGTCATCACACAGCCCTGCAATGATGGTAGTGTGTGATGCACTGCTCCTTTGTGAGGTCCAGGTATGATTTCCTGGCTCTGTACACACGTGGTGCATGGTATCTGGTGGCTATGTGGCTATGTGCTGCACTCATTGCTGCCTTTTCCCCTGGTAACAGCCATTGCGCCACCTATGGAGCTTCTGCCACCTGTCCAGTAACAGTGCTCCCAGTATAGCCACTGGTCAGGGGTGTAGCCAGGAATTTCAGATCTGCACACCAAGTGGACTCACTGCTACCCCCCCTTTGTTAGGATGAGCTACTCCCCCCCGGTGTAGCCAGACAATATACAAATGTACACCAAGACTGTGTTTGTTGCCTCATTTGGCACAATAAATACAACTTTTGTATCTCATGACAATGGTTGTTGCCATGCATGGGTAAATACAAATGCCATGCATTGTTCTCTAAGACACCCACATACTAGCCCAGAGCCTGTAAAGTTGTATTGTCCTTGGGATGCAAATAGAGTATTAGTGACCAGTCCTTCTAGTTTCGACTCCTATGAATAAAATTACAGAAAGGTTCAGTATTTTCTTTGTTAGTTTTCATGGAAAAAGGAAGCAGTTCAGAGCCTATTTGCTACCCCCCTTAAATAAAATTGCACACCATGGAGTGCTTGGAGTATGCCTGCCTACACCCATGCCACTGGTGCTACCCTCTCTCTCTCTCTTTCACAGCTGGGTGTCTTCACACTGCTTGCTCACAGTGACTCTGCTGACTGCCTCACAGGACCTCCTTTTATACTCTGTGTAAGTTACACCTGCTTCCCCCTGGTGTAACTTATGCTGTTTGCAATTGGTGTATCTAGGTCTTTGGTAACTTCTAGAATCACACCACTGTGGATCTTGCTGCTATTCTGACATGGTGCATGTCGCTTTCTAGAATCACGCATGTCACAACTTTTTGGCACATCTTGCAATTTACACCATTCTTTTTGGTACAACTGTGTTACGCTTGGTGTACACTTTTGAGAATCAGGCCCACTGTGTATAATTCCACCCAATGGGAGATCTTGTTGGGTGGAGTAAGGCGCCAGCCCAGTTTAGAGCACAGCATGCAGTAATGGGCCTGCCTTTTACTATAAAGGGCAAAATGACAAACATTGTGGCATGCCACATGCCATTTACATAACATAGAGTTTGAGGCTTCATAAAAGACAAGCAGGCCGTAAGACAGTTTGTGGAGCAGAATACTCTGAGCAATGGTGATACAGACACTTGGAAAGAGGTCATGACTGACTCGGTAGGCAAGCCTAAGTCTGACATTGACAGCCTTACAGGAATCCATCACATGGAATGAGAAATCTAGAGAGCAGTCAAGCATAACACCCAGGTATTTTAAAGGATGGGACAGCGACCAGAGATTAACCACTTTCACAGACCACTGTGAGAGAAAATTTGATATTCTTTAAGTGGGGAGCAGATCCAAATAACATGGCCTGGGATTTGGTTGAGTTCATTAAAACTTTATTTTCATGGAGCCATTGTTGGACAGACTGTAGGTCTGCTGGCAAATTATTGATCACGTCAACATTCTGGGCACTAGAGCCAATAAATGTACTGTATGCATTTTCCTGTGCCTGAAACTGATTACCATAATGTGTCTCTGTTGTTTTACATTTACTGTCCATTATGATTTTGTGTCCATTATGATTTTTGTACCTCCTATTTACACTTTATTGTACCGTAATTTACTATCCTGTTTAATCTGTTGTCCTTTCTACTGACGTGTAACCTTTGTAAGAGCTCTTAGCGCAAAGGTATATGTAATCCGAGACTTAAATAAATGAATAAAAATATGTCTCAACCCAGTTTTCATTACATTTTAACCATTCAGCAATAAAGTCCCCAAATAACACACACTCTTTGCCTTGGGCAAGGTAGTCGATTGTGCTGATGAGGGATGGAAGGCCTTGGAGACTACTGGTAGGTGGTACATAAACACAGAAGAAATGGAGCATCTTAGTGTAACCCAAGATTAGAGTGTCATGACATAATTGCAACTGAGGGCCAGTGATGGGGGTGGTTGAGGTAGAGACATTTAGATGGCTTTTGTAGTAAATCACAGTGCCCCCGGAACGAGGTCTGACTGCTCCTTATTAAAACATATTCTGGCAGTGCACAGAAGTTACTAGGAATGGAAGGATTCAACCAAATGTTTAAATGGACAATTTTAAGACCTTTTATCCAATGTGTATTGGGGGGGGGGAGTAGGAGACTAATACATACTCCTGGTTAAACAACAACTAAATAAATACTAGGGCCAGGGTTTCGTTCAGTGTCTCCAGCAGCTAGTAATAGAGATGGAGCTAAGAAAAAGCCATTTGGGGGGGGGGGCAGTGAAACCTATAAATATACATTTATGAGGTACCATACTCTAGGGGCTAATAGGCTGACACTCTCATTTTTAAAGTGAGCAGGCCAAGGCATTGGATATAGCAAAGTTAGCATGTCCAGAGGAAGTACTGGCTTCACAGTAGGGGACTGACATTGTGCCAGTAAAGAAGAGAGAACGGATAAGGGCCCATAGGAAGACTAACAATCAAAACATCATTGCCATACTGAATTGTAATAAAGGGACACAGGCTGTACTATTTAGCAAAGGTTGTCAGTGGGGTGGAGTAAAAATTAAATTCTTGTAGTGCACACTTCCCCAAGAATTGTTCTACATATACAGTACAAGCAATATCTACCAGTTTTTGTACCAGTTCAGGCCTGCAAGAGCATTTTCTGTTTGTATGTAACTCTCAGAAAAGTATGACTGTAGTATATGTTTCAAAGGAATACTCAGTAAACAAACATAAAAAAAATGTGCAGATGGTATGGTGCCAAGGGACTTGACAGAGGCTATGGTGGTATATACTGCATAAGCAACAGGCTTTACTGTTGACTACTGCTGTGGAAGTCCTTTTTTCCTTCATAGTGTGGTTTCCTTTTTATTATTACTCAGTTTTTGAATAATAAGTCAAAACACATGCAAAACAGAAACATAGACTTTGACGGCAGATAAGGACTGCTTGGCCCACCCAATCGGCCCATTTCCCTACCTATTGGATAAGCTGCAGATCCTAGTTAACCAACAGCCTACTTCTTCCTACCCCTCACCAGAACTGCCTTATGTCTGTCCCATGCGTTCTTGAATTACCCCACTGTTTTTGACCCCACAACCTCCTCAGAAAGGCCGTTCCATGTGTCCACCACCCTCTCCGTGAAAAAAAATTCTTCCTCATGGTGCCCCTGAGCCATCCCCCCTCTATCTTCAAATTGTGCCCCCTTGTTCTTGCACATTTCTTTTTCTGAAAGATGCTATCCTCTTGGACTTTGTTGATTCCTTTGAGGTACTTGAAAGTTTCTATCATGTCCCCACCCTTCCTCAAGGGTGTACATATTAAGCTCCATTACTCTCTCTTCGTATGGCTTCTGGTGCAGACCCTGCACCATTTTGGTTGCCCTCCTCTGGCCTGCCTCCATCCTATCTATGTCCTTGCGGAGAAGGGGTCTCCAGCACTGCATGCAGTACTCCAAATGGGGTCTCAACAACTGTCTGTACAGATGGATAACAACTTCCTGTTTTCTACTGGTGATGCCTCTCCCTATACATCCCAGTGTCCCCCCAGCACTCCTTACTGCCTTTTCACATTGCTTGCTTACCTTTAGGTCATCTGATGAGTACCCCAGGTTCCTTTCCATTTTTGTTGTTGTTAGTACCTTCTCCATTGCGTACTCAACATGAAGATACCGTAGGAAACTGAGGGACAAAGGAACTAAGGGTCATACTGTTCTCTTGAAGTCATAGTAAGAGGAAACAAATATGGATAAAACTGAGACCTTGTGAAACCCCCATAAATCCCTTAAAAATGTTTTCAGTGAACAAAACCCCGCAAGACCCAGCCCATTTTAAGCACTGAGGATGTAGAATTAACATGCAACTTACATTGTATTTCTTTTTTAAGTTCTTTAATGCAAACTACAGTATCCCCTGTACTAAAACTTCTGCTTAATGTCTATTGGGTAACTCAGCATAGCTTGAGCATGTGTTTGTCCTAAGCTGTGTCTATTTATTTGTGTATTTTATTTGTCTGTACGATGCCCAGGATCTCTGGGACTGGGCATCTTTTTAAATAACATTTGCCTTGCCTAATGGCTAGGTTTACAGGTATATATATCAAAAATGGCACATTTTTTGTATGGGAGGATTTTCTTGCACTATGTCCATTTCCACCAGGGTAACAGAAATTAATTAAACCCTAGAAGCTTTATTCTTAAAGAGTTTGTCACGTGTGTGAGTGAGTGAGTGAGTGAACCCTGAGAAAGGTATTGATAACTTTCAAACCATGGAGCCATTAGTCTGTAGTGATCACAATATACTGTAGTAAGTCTGTGTAAACTTCATGGGGATTACCTTTAAGGCTCCCTGTAAGTTCATATATCAAAAACTTCAGCTGCTGTTAATGGAGCAAATGTAGTAGTGCTCCCAAATACATCAAGAATCCCCTGATTATTGCCATGACCAAATCAGACACGTAAGTGCATCTGAGTAGGACTTGTCTGGAACACATACAAACTTTTGCAAAGCAGGAATTATGTAAATAAAGATCTTTTGCAAGGGAGTGCCTGTAGATTACACATTCTGGAGCCATCTTTGTTAGCTCTGACCCACAGCAGGGTCAGAGGCTGACTGGACACTCATTCAGATTTGGAAACCTGCTACAGGAACCACAGATAATTCATGGACTTGAGAAAGACCCCATTAATTCAAAGGCTGTCACCCTGGCACATTGCCTTTTGAGTAATGGACCTTTAGCCTTGCTGTAAGTTAATGAGAGCTCAGAACACTAACTAAGAACTAGATTTCCCCAGTGAACAGCAGGGTCTAATGCCCTCTTCGGCAGCGGGTTGTTTGAAATGTGTTTACTTTTTAATGTCCACCATTGCTGGCCAACAATTTGCAATGACTTCAGGCCTTCACTATTCCTATGGCTGGGTACCCAGTGAAGCATATGAGCTCCACAGAACTAAAGGCACATGCTGGTACTAGTAGGGCAAAGGTAGTACCCAGCAGTACAAATGGACAGCATGTACTGTGCATGTGTGGTTTGGGGTGGGTTAATGTTTATTTGGTGGAACCTAGGAGGGCAGAAGACATACAGTCATTGTATATAGGCCTAGATACGCACCAGAAGACTAGCTGGGTATATACTGCATACAGTTACCTAAGTTATTTATTTATTTTAAAGGTTTTACCAGGACTGACATACTGAGCTGATAACAGCTCATTTCCAGATGTGTCCTGGGAGGAGGAGGAGGAGGAAGATAATACACGAGGAGAAGAAATAACCAGTAGTTTACAGAATTGCAAAAAATAATAGTCTTAGACAAGCAATACAGCACATTAAAAGGAGCATAATGTTAAACATATACCAGGTTCATGTACATTGGATGGGAAAGGGGAAATCATCCCAACAGGCATAACGGTAGGAAGAGCGATAGGGTCAGGGTAATATGGATAGTGGGAGGGAGAACAGATAAGTGAGTGGTCAAGGATAGCTGCAGGTGGCAGTGGAAAAGTCACACGGGAGAGACTCAAGGGAGAAGAGGCATTGCAGATTGACGGGAAGGGTGGACCAGAGTTTAAGAAAGTGATATGAGAAGGCAGCTTGGCCAACAGTAGATTTTCTACAAGGCCTAGAAACGGAATGGGAAACAATGCTGCAGAGAGGGTAGGAGAGAGGTAAGGTAGGAAGGAAGGGAACCAAACCAGAATCTGAATATAAATATAAAGGAGGCACAATGGGAAAGGCACCTGGCATCAAGAGACAGGAGGGAGAGGGCAGAGGAGAGCAACCAGTGATTGGCACAAAGGGGACAGTCTTACCCAAACTGCAACTTAGGGGCTGGAGGGAACACTACCACCATTACTCCTTCCTCCCTAGAAACATGTACAGTTACTGTAATGATGACTCAGGACCACACTTATTGTTTCAGCATACTCTCCTTATTGTACAAGGATGGATAATGCAGACATGGAAAATTCAATGAAAATTATATTTACAAAACAACAAGGGTGACCGCCTAAGGAAAAACAACAAAAGGAGTGAAAGAGTGGTGCAATCTAGCAAAGGGGGATTTTGGAGTTTCACTGTAAACTATGTTACCGTTGCCAAAAATAGGGAGAAATCATCTTTAAGACAATCTCACAGTGGGCAGAAAGTGAGCTACTTACTTTGTTCCTGTGCAGTGCACTAAGATTGAGGTGGAGCTTATGTTGTATGGCATTAATGTGTACCGAGAAATCAAGATGTCAGTCCAACCAAACCCTGAGGTACTTAAAGGAAGCTGCATCCTCAATTGCAGCACCATCAATGGTGTGGAATACTGGGAGTCAGGTGAGTCTGGTGATTCCATGTGAGATGGGTGACCAAATAACAATGAGCTTATAATCGCGACTTCATTATAACAAGGGCAGAAATGGTGACAATGCTTTTCTGTTGAGGGGCTTCATCTCCTGCCCCCCCCACACCCCTCTTACTTATATAACCAACTCCGAGAACGTAGCACCTCAAGGAGGGGAGAAATGCATTTTTTGCCATACCTGGCCTCGCTGTAATGCAGTCATTGAACTTTGGGCTCGCTGTTATTCAGTCACTGATATTACCAGACACGGAGTCTAGTTAGCCTCTTATGGGTGCCAAATGTCATGGAAACTGTTTTTTTAACATTGAGGGACAGTTGTTTTGACCATAACCAGTGTGGAATACTGTCAAAATGGAGCTATAGCTGGGTAGTAAGGTCATGGAAAGAGGAGTCAGATGTAAAGAGCACCATATCATCAGCATACGTATGAATGGACACAGAGCAACAGGCAGATGGGAGGTCATTCAAGAATATGGAAAAAGAATGTGGCCTTTACCTTGAGAATTAAACTATTCTTTCTTTTCCCTACGCCTAGCTCCTGTAACCCTAATAAAGTCCTTGTTTTTTGTTTATAATTATTGCCTGAAATCAAGTTATTTATAGAGTACCCAGCACTTATTATTGCCCACTCTTTCTACCTATTACCTCTTGTAACACTGCTTGTAATGCCTGCCTTACAACTGTATGTTAATGTTGATCTCATAACTTGAATGTTTAATGTCTCACTCCTGTTGCAGCCCTTCCTCCAGGTGGCACTGGGAGATGGGCGACTTGTCGCTCAGTGTGCCTTCCTGGTGAAACATTTCAGTAAATAAATAAGAGTAATAAATATTGCCTGTTCTGTGGATGGCTGCTGCACTGTGTGGGTTCATGGGTAGGGTTATCTTATAGGGAAGTTGGGAGATGCTGCATCCCAGAGGGTTGTACCATTATGATACATCTGAGGAAGGAGCTGGAGAAGACTCCACATGCACATGGGGCACAGTATGGGCAGCAGGTAATTGTTAAAATTTTACAACTGCACTTTAATTCTTAAAATAAATCATCATATTTTTGCTTACCATAATAATACCAAGCCCACTTACGTTTCTCTGGATGGAGGCACTGTGCTGTTTAATTTAAACTTTGGCTACAACCCCCGCATCAGGAGTTTAAAGACCTAGGCCCCTTAACCTTGTTGAGTCCAAAAGGAAGGGGTATTACCTGTCAACAACCTTTGTGACCTGGTTATATTCCTGGAGGATCACTGCTGAGAGCACCTGTTTTCCACCTGGTCAGCAGCGTGGACCTCTGGTGTGGTCGACAGTCTGGTACCCTCCTTCGAAATGTTTAAAAGTGAAATCATCTTTAAGTAGGTAAATGAATGGCACTGTGTAGAGGGTTCAGACCCCAAATAAGTGTTTCTGGTCTGAAACATCCCAAAAGGAAGCAGTAAAACAGCTATAGTGGGCATTTTGCTGGAAGGCTTAAACAGAATTGAAAATTTGAAGTTACGTTGACTAGGCTGTAATGTGGGCACCAAAATAGTGTAACTATGGAAAGTGATAAGGACTTGAAGTTTGCAGAGCTGTCTGCCACCTACATCCGAGAAGGAACTAAAGATGCCTGGCAAATTTTTAGCGGGGGAGCATTCCCGACAATGACCCCCATCCAACTCTGCCCCAGGACAGAAAGCAACAAGTGAAAGGCTGACTCACTCCAGAAGTGAAAACTGAGCCAGACCCAGGGCTCCAGATAAGATTTTTGGGATGAGTACTTTACTCTTTTTTTTGAGAGTGAGGTGAGTAAAACCATATTCAGATGCGTGCAAATGTCTGGAAGCAGTGGAGTCAGGAGTACGTGTTAAAAACAGTGTTGTTTTTTTCTAGATAAGAACTGATCAGGTGCCAACAATGCTCCAGATAATGTTGGCAGGTAGGAGTAATTTACTCACCAGTTTTAACATATAGTGAGTAAAACAAAATTGGGATGTGTACAAGTGCTGTAAATGTGGAAAAACTGCTTCTTTTGAATCACCAGTTATGTTATGAAGTACTATTCTATGGAGTGTGCGGCATTTACAAATATTGGGTGAGTAATGGTACTCATTAAAAAAAAAATTCCAAAGAGTATTTCCTAAAATGAGGTGAGTTAAATAGGTTGGTACTCCACTTATCTGGAGCTCTGGCCAGATCTGAAGGAATTATTAGCTACTACAGGACAAAGCATGGCATTCATGGAAGCCATCTTGGATGCAGTAGGTTGAATAATAGACAAGGTACAAAAGCCTCTTCAGAAATAGAATTCTGGAGGTTCAAACCTTTAGTCTGGACTCAAATCCACTCTCCTCATGAAGAAAGATTTTGACACTTGGATAGAGTAAGCTATCTTGAGGGTTCAGGACCTGAAACATTCTGATACAGAAAATAAATCATGCATGGGAGATTGCGTGACAGGACTGGCTTTGTATGCCATTCAGGCCTTGAAGGTTACTTGATCTGCTGCAACTCCACTGGACTACCTATCCCTGTGGAGCAAATATCTGGAAGTGTGGAAAAACCTGGCCAATTCTCACACAGCCATCCCCCTTGAAACATACAAGAAGAGCAACTTTCAAAAATTCGAGTGTGCATGGAGATAGTTGTACAAAGGGTATACCAGAAAGGAAGTTTGTCCACTGTATATATAGACAAAGTGCATGTAGAACAAGTACTAGAAGGAGTTGTCTAAATTGTCAATAATCTCTGAATATGGTATAGGATGAAATCAGCTACACTCTTATGAAGGCTTGGTGGGCTAGGTCAAGAGAACAAGAGGAAAGATTGTCTTCTGTTGGGACCTATCAAACTACTGTTAGGATGGCACCCACTACAGTTATGGGGAGAACACCTATTTTGGTCTAGGAAGGACTCAGTAACAATGAACTGTTGGCATAAATCAAGGAACTGACCCAATTATTTATGGGACTGAGGATACATAGAAACATAGAAACATAGAAGTTGACGGCAGATAAGGACCACAAGGCCTATCCAGTCTGTGCCATTGGCTTGTGCTCTGTCAATGGCCTATCTATTCACACTCATCTGTATTGCTCCCTTATGCCTATCCCATGCCTGTTTGAAGCCCTGCACCCTATTCATATCCACCACTTCCTGAGGTAGGCTGTTCCATGCATCCACCACCCTTTCTGTGAAAAAGAACTTCCTCACATTACCCCCTAATCGGCCTCCCTCTGATCTCATGCTGTGTCCTCTTGTCCTGCTATTTTTCTTATAAAGAAACGTGTTAGACTCTTTCATCTTGTTAATGCCCTTAAGGTGTTCGAATGTTTCAATCATATTACCTCTCTTTCCTTTGCTTTAGGGTATACATACTAAGTTCAGTTAATCTGTCCTCAGACTTCTTATTGCAACCTTGTTCCCAGTCTACAGTTGACAGAGCAGCACTCCAGCAGCACCAACAACAGTAGCTGTATCTGAAATTAATGGAAAAAAAAAGCAGACGTGTTATACATATCCAAGCAAAAATCAAAAAGGAAGTGTAAGGTTTGCACCTTATGGTTCCCAAAAAGATGAGGAAAAAGGCTGGGAAAGAGGTGAAGGCACTGATACGTAGAACAGCAATACATTAATTTCACATGCAATTGTTCCAGAATCAGTTAAATCTTTATTTTTCAATTTTTATCATTTTGCCCACTAGTGCAAGTAACCTGACTCTGGTGCATGTAACTTTTTTCACCATATGCACTCTGGTACTATTACAAAAAAAAGTTAATTTCTACCCCTGATTTGAAGGCCCTCATGAGGCAAAAGCATCTGCTAAAACATCTGTGACAGAATAAAACCTAATATTTGACACTAGCTTTAAAGAGAAAACATTCATAATTGCTTGTTGTGTGTTCCTGGTGCCCCTATGGAAGTGTACAAGTTCCCTGTGCTTAGCCCTCCCCAGTTCTTGGGTTAAACAGAAATGTTTAATCAAAGCAGCCATCACAGAGGCAACAAGCCTTTGTGTAAAGTAAATCAAAAAAACACAATGAAGGGAAAAAAAACGCTATGGTTCTCAAAAGAGGTGGCAGGGAAGGTTAAGGAGAAAAGGATAGCATTCTAGAAAATATAAGGAAACACAGAAGAAGCAGGACAAAGAACTTTATCAATTAAAGCAGAAAGAGGCTGGGAAGGAAGTCAGAATAGCAAAGGCCCAAACCGAGGAAAGGATAGCCAACTCTGTTAAGAAGGGGGATAAGACCTTTTATAGATACATTAGGGAGCGAAGAAAGGCCAAAGGAGGGATACTGAGGCTTAATAAAGGGGAGGGAATGTGGGTAGAGGGTGACAGTGAAAAAGCAGGGATACTGAATGAATATTTCTGCTCAGTATTCACAAAGGAAGAGGAGGGGGAGGTACCTAAACCAAACAAGAGAAACACTCTGAAGACAAAGGTCTATACCAGTCCATTTACAGTAGAAAGGGTTCTGAAAGAACTAATAAAATTGAAGGAGGACAAACCAATGGGGCCTGATGGGATTCACCCAAGAATTCTAAAGGAACTAAGGGTAGAACTAGTGACACCACTGACTACTCTCTTTAACAAATCATGGGAGGATGGGGTGGTACCTGAGGACTGGAAGAGGGTGGATGTGATTCCTCTTCACAAAAGTGGGAGCAGGAGAGAGGCAGGAAACTACAGACCAGTTAGTTTGACCTCAGTGGTAGGGAAAATGATGGAATCACTTCTGAAGGAAAGAAATGTTGAGTACCTAAAGGCCAGTGGGGCACAGAACACAAGGCAGCATGGATTCACGATGGGAAGGTCATGTTAGATGAATCTAATAGATTTATATGACTGGGCAACCAAAGTAGAAGACCAGGGAGGGGCTGTGGACCTGGCCTGCCTAGATTTTATCAAGGCATTTGATGCAGTCGCACATAAAAGATTAATACACAAGTTAGCCAGCCTTGGAGTGGATCCCAAGGTGGTAGCCTGGATAAAAAATTGGCTAGACAACAGGACGCAAAGGGTAGTAGTAAATGAAGTCCACAGTGAAGAGAGGAGGGTTACTAGCGGGGTACTGCAGGGTTCAGTACTAGGACTGGTCCTTTTTAATGTCTTTATAAGTGACATTGCAGAGGAACTGGAAGGAAAAGTATGTCTCTTTGAGAGACGACAAAAAGATCTGCAACAGGGTTGATACACAAGATGGAGTGAAAAGGATGAGAAGGGACTTGGCAAGATTGGAGGAATGGTCAGATGTATGGCAGCTCAGATTCAATGCAAAGAAATACAAAGTAGTGCACATGGGAAACAAAAACTCAGGGGAAGAGTACACAATGGGGGGTGAGATACTGACAATGGTAAAAATGGAAAGGGACCTGGGGGTAATTATAACAGATTACCTAAAGGTGGGCAAGCAATGTGAGAAGGCAATAAGGAAGGCTTGGGTGGATACTGGGATGCATAGGGAGAGGCATCAATAGTAGAAAATAGGAAGTTGTTATCCCTCTGTACAGACAGTTGGTGAGACCCCATCTGGAATACTGTGTGCAGTTTTGGAGACCCCATCTCTGCAAAGACATAGACAGAGTGGAGGCTGTCTAGAGGAGGGCAACCAAAATGGTGCAGGGTCTGCACCAGAAGACATAAGAAGAAAGACTAAAGGAGCTTAATATGTATACCTTTGAGGAAAGAAGGGAGAGAGGGGACATGATAGAAACTTTCAGGTACCTCAAGGGAATCAACAAAGTCCAAGAGGGTAGCATCTTTCAGAAAAAGAGATGTGCAAGAACAAGGGGGCACAATTTGAAGATAGAGGGGAGGTGGCTCAGAGGTAATGTGAGGAAGTATTTTTTCACAAAGAGGGTTGTGGATGCATGGAACAGCCTCCCTGAGGAGGTTGTGGAGTCAAGAACAGTGGGGGAATTCAAGAATGCATGGGACAGACATAAGGGAATAGGTGGACATCTCATACCTGGGGCAAACCACTGAATGCAGCTGATTGCATACCAATGTAAATTTCTCCCCTGATGGAGGTACAAATCAAATTGTCTCCCAAGTGATTCCAGGACCCCATGGCAGGAGGGATGGGCTCATATTCTACAAGTATTGGGAACAAGGGCATCCACAGAGATTATAAATCTAATCCCACCTTAGTGATGCAATTAAATTTATATTGCAATAATGACCGCACAGTCTGTCACTTCTTAGGATTAATGATTGGCCAGAAGGGTTGACCCTTGGCTCTGCCTTGGCACATCACATCCTTCATCTCCCCCCGCCAGTGACCAAACATCAGGAAATGGCTGGCTGTTTAGTTATTATTGCTTAAATGTCAGAGCGCTGAGAACTTAAGGAATGTAAAGAAACAGCTAATTCAAAAGTCGGCAGGTCAGAAATGCCAATACGGACCAGCTGAGGAGTGCACTGGAGCCTCAGATATCATGCACACTACTTATGCAGTTGCCAAGTCATTGTCCATATCAACTGCAAATTTGTCAGTCATGCTAATTGTTTTTGTGTAGAAACATTTTATTAAAGGTTTTCACAATACAGAGATGTCCTCCAACACAATATCAAGTATAATGAAACCATGGACTATAGAGATAGTCATAAATATCCATGTCATAAACAAGAAATGACCACTAAGAAAGGATACACATAGTGCAGCATAGTACAGGGGATTGAACTGTGACTGTATGTGTATATGAAACACATGGCAAGGTTACAAATTATAAACAAAGCAACATGGTAATTCAACACCACCATAAAATTCACCTAATCAGCACTGACATAAACGTCATAAGATTGGGCAGTATAAAAGAACCAATTTCTCAATTCAGGCACAATCTATACTCTTTATCACCACATAAGTTAACCATGAAGTCGTATAAAATTTAGGAAGCACCTTCCTTCTCCAAAACAATACCTGCTGATAAGAAACTGTTTCTGAGACAGCCTGCTTAATTTAGAGAAGGAAATGTAGTAGACCTCCACTGCAAAAAGAAGAGTAGCTTAGCCTCCAAGGCTGCAGAGTAAATAACATTTTTATATCGCAGGATTTACATGTCTAAGATCAGTAGATTATCCAAAATCCAAAATCAAGGAGAGTTTGGAATGGGGATTTGTAAACTATGCTGTAAGATGCTAATAATACTGGACCACCAGTTTACCAACCGAGGACAACCCCAGAGTATATGATATAATGTACCAGAACATTGTCTACATCTCCAACATTCATCTGATTCAAGTAATCCCATTTTAACCAATTTATCTGGTGTCTGATACCATCTACTTAGTACCTTTCTCTGTATGATTTGCAATTTTTGGTCAGGAGAGGCCTGGTGCGCTTCCACCCAACATTTAGCCCACTCTTCCAAGTCCAGAAATTCCTGTATTTCTTCACCCCATTTAGTGCAATAAGATTGCCAATTGAGAAGGGTAACTTTCTGCAGCAACTTATAAAACACACTAGTGTGGCCTCTGGAAATGTTAAACCATTTTTGCAAATGATTAGTAAGTTCTGTTAAAATTAGTACAGAATTCTTGAGGAACTCTGGAGAAAGAGCATGACGCAGTCGAAAACATCTCCACAAGTCATGAGAGGGTAAACCAAAAGTAGCTTAACGATTGCGGAAGGAGTTCAATGAGCCACTGTCCACGTACATTAAGTCTCCAACACATTTTATGTCCCTAGAGTCCCAGGACCGCCAATGTATAGGCGACCCAACTACCTGAATGCTAGGGTTATTCCATAATGGTTCATAAGAACCCAAATAACTTAATTCTCAACCCACCAAGCTAAAAAACGTTTTACATACCTGTCTATAAAATGTTATGGAAAGTGTATACAGCCTAGAATCCAGGGAGGGCTCTCTCAACACAGCCAGTAGAGGTGCATCTCCCAAAAGAGATTGCTCTATCTCAACCCATAGAGGAGCATTCGGAGATGTAGGGTGAAACCAGCATAAAGTCTGCTTTAAGCCATGACAAATATGATAGGCCCATAACCACAGCATATTCCACACTCCATGAAAACCAGAGGCTAGAAAAACCTTTCAACTAAAGTGAGGGGGGCTTCCCTTCCTAAATAACATTCAATAACAATCTATCAATTTGGTTCCACAACCCAAAAGATATAGGCATGGCCAAATTACTTAGAATGTAAAATAACTGATGAAAAAACATCATTTTGACAGAGGTAATTTTGTCAGGGAGAGAAATGTGTAATTTTGCCCATCTGCACATGTCAACTGAAATTTCTTCTAGTAATTCCTGAATATTCCTAAAACACTTTTCTTGAAGTTGACTGGAGATATTCGTACCTAAGTAATGTATGCCTTTAGGAGACCATTTTAAAATTTGTGATCCCATGGGAGCACAGGAAGGATCCACATTGTAATGTGGCAATATTTCAGTTTTACCCCAATTAAACCTTAAACCAGATACTGCACTAAAGAAGTCAATGACCTCCCAAGCCCTCAGAAAAGAAATCTTTACCCTGGACAGCATAAGAAGCAAATCATCTGTATATAGTAAAGTAGAAATGATATTCCCCCATTCAAAATGCCACGCACTCCCAGGTGCTGATACAGAGCCATGTTAAGGGGCTCCATAGCCAGTAAAAATAAAAGAGGGCTTAAAGGGCATCCTTGCCTCGTGCAGCAAGACAGGGATAAGGTTTCAGATAAAACCCCTATAGCCAACACTCTCGCCCTGGGAGCAGAATAAAGACATTGAACCCATTTCCTGAATATAGGACCCAGACCCACTTTGCCAAGGGCATACTGCAAATAATCCCATTCAGTGGAGTCAAAAGCTTCTTCCACATCAATCCCCACCAAGGCTGCCAACTCCATACCCTTAGTGGCTATCTGTATCAAGTTAAGCACCGCCCGGAGGTTATCACTGCCCTGCCTGCCCTTTACAAATCCAGCTTGTGATCTATGTATTAATACAGAAAAGGCCTTTTCAAGCCAAGTAGCTATTATCTTAGCTAAAATCTTGTAATCAACCTTAAGTAAAGTTCTCAGTCTGTAATTAGAGGAACTACTAGGATCTTTACTGAGCTTAGGCAGGACAGTGATAGCTGCCTCTTGCATAGTAGGGGACATCTAACCTGAGTCCCTAACAGAACAAAACAGTTTCAGCAGCCAGGGCAAGAGGTGTGACTCAAAAGCTTGATAAAAATCAGTACTGGGCCCATCCAGCCCAGGTGCTATATCCGAAGCTAACGTCCGAATGGCTTGCTGAACTTCCAACAGAGTACTATCCTCTTCCAGGGCCAAGGCCAACTCCTGAGGTAGCTTGGGCAGGTTTATATGAGTGAAAACGGTCTCATAGTTTCCTACTGGTAGGGACACTGAAGATTTGTAGAAAGTCAAATAATATTCCTGAAACTTGTTAGCTATCTGCCTAGCATCCGTAACCAGTTGTCCACCCACGAGCTGCAAATAAGGAACCTGAACTTCCATGGTTTTCTTATTTAATCTATAAGCAAGGAACTTTCCCATTTTGTGTCCTGACTCCCAGTACAATTGCTGTAAAAAGAAAAGGGCCCTAGAGGCCTTTTGATGAAGAATATTGTTCAACCTATATTTAAAAGTGGTGACCTCCTGAATTTTTTAATCACACCTGGATGAAGAGGTGTATATTTCAGTCTCCAGTTGTTTAATACAATGTGTGAGATTCTCAGTTTCAGATTTCCTCATTTTATTGACATGGGATGCATAAGAAAAAATGTGTCCATGAATATAGGATTAAAACAAAATCCCAAATGATAAGATATGATATATCTGGAATGGTATTTGTGGAAAAATTAAAATCTATCCCCCCTAGCATCCATTGTTTAAAATCCTCTAAACAGAGGACAGTAGGGTTAAAATGCCAGAAGGAAGTCTTAGGCACACTAACCTTGAGTGTCCAGACTAAGCTCACTGAAGCATGAGCCTATAAAATTATTGGCAGAATCACTATGTCAACCAAATCAGGTAAAATGGAAGAACTGCATGAAAAATTATTGACCTCTGGATTAAAAATATGCCAACAATCCACCAGCTGAAATTCTGCACATAGATGCTATAGAACACCTCTAGAATGATGATGGGAAGAAGGCCCCTTTTCAAGTGGTGTCCTATCCAAAAAGGGGGTCCAATACCAGAGTATAGTCATCCCCATAATAATGATCATAGGGTAATGATACCAGCCAGAAATCCTCTGGGCCAAGTGAGAGAAAAAATCAGGAGTATCCACATTCGGGGCATATAGATTAACTAATAAGACCCGAAGACCATTAATTTTACCTAAAAACATAACCCATCTCCCCTCCTTATCTGACAGATTTTGCTTTACTTGCAAATCACACTCCCTTTTAATCAGAATCAATACCCCTCACTGCTTAGAAGAAAAGGAGCTGGAAAATGACTTTCCCACCCAGCTCTTGGCATAATTAACTGCATCTCTTTTAAGCAGATGGGTTTCTTGTAAAAAAGCAACATCACAGTGATATGACCCCAAATATGAAAACACCTTTTTCCACTTAATGGGGATATTCATACCCTGAACGTTCCATGATATAATTCTAAAAGTAGCTATTACTTTTTGTTTGTAACTGCCATAGCAAAAACAGAAAGTAAAAAAGAGACACAAAGTGTCTGTTAGTAAGAGTTAACTAGCACTGCTGCTGAGAAATTAAAACATACCACATTGTAATACACAGTACCCTGTACCTGTTTATTAAACCTACAATATGAAACTCTAAACCCTCATGCATTGACAAAATAAGACTAGCATACAAACCCCGATAACATAACAAGAATGAATAAATTCTGCAACAAATGGTAACAAAGTGCAAAGGTACATAAACTCCCTGTACCATAAATTTTAATCAATAGGAATAACCAAAAGTCTTTCGAGTAATTTACACCCCCTCCAAAATGGTAAAACTGAATATACACCAGTATAACTGGAACATTGCCTGTGGTATCTCTCAGAGCTGGAGCATCAAAAGCATAAGGAGTGAGATCCATTCAGCTGGCAGCCAAAAACCACCAATGCCCTCTCCCTCCTCAGCGGGTGTGCAAGCAGGCATCACCGCCCAACACCGAGCAAGCGGGTACACAACCCCAACAAGATCCTGCCACTGTAATAAAATAAACAGCTACTGCCTCATAACAACATGGCAAAAATTTAGAGATAAGTCATCACTGTCCTGGCAGGTGCTCGAAACCTGGTACTGAAATTTTAAAGGTAGCCCCAGTGATGGAAAACAAGGACAAGGAGAGAAGAAATCAACAAGACCATGTAACGGTTTGTAAAGAAATAAAATGACAGTCCGCATATCAATAGGACAATGAAAAGAACAACAGAAACCACCCCCTCCTCTGTACTCCAAAAGCTTATAATCTGTCAGGCTCCCAATAAGACCCACCATATTGTCAGTCCACCATAACAAATATTAAACTGCCAGAAGAAAGACACCATTACTGTCCCATATTAAGCTGAACTTTGCTATTCCCAGCTGCTGCATCAGGCAAGGGGGTCTGCCCCATGGATCCTCCATCAATGTGTGAAGTCATCACCACCATTGTAGGTGGTGGAGAAAGAAGTAGCCTTAACATCAGGGGAGAATGCAGCGATTAACTCGTCCTTTCCCAGTCCACCCTTTCCATCTCCGGTTGCAGGGAATCTTCCTCTAGTTGGGTAGGTGACAGGCGGGGATGCTTGGGGTTCAGAGTAGGAGATCATCCTGTAGGGCTTGAAGATAATGATAGGGACTCTGAAGTTATTCCTATCCCTGAAGTAGGCACTTCCATAGGTGATGAGGACCTGGGCTGAAGGGAGCTAGTACTCTGTCGAGTCTCCCTTTGCCTTTTAGGTTTTTGAAACAAATTGCCACTCCCTCTGGCCACAGGATCTTTAACAGTGACATTATTAGTAGAAGAATGTTGTACCTCAGTTGAAGACGAGGAAGAACTTGCTGCCATCAAGTGGGGTTGCTCTCTGTCTATTTACCTGGCACTATGCAAGGTACTGAACATGTTTGGGCGCACTGAGTTAGAATGACGGTTTGAGTTGGAAATAAAGCGCTAAGCCTGCTGTGGTATATCAAACCACAACCAGTGACCACCCCATTGCACCAATAATGTAACTGGATATTTCATAGCATACTGGATCTTTCTCTGCATCAGATGCCTCTGAATGGGAGCAAAAGCTTTCCTTCTTGTGGTGACATACTTTGAAAAGTCCTGGAAAATATGGACGAAATAACCATTCCATTTTAATGGCCCTTTCTGCTACGCTAATTGTAGGATTTGCACCTTTATGGAAAATCAGCTAGGGGATGCATACCCCTAACCGCCCGAGGCCACAGTTACCTATGGTGCCTCTCTACTTCCAGTGGGGCATCCCAATACAAACCTAGTACTCCTGTGAGAAACTGTTGAAGGAATTCACACATATTATTACCTATGGTCCCTTCTGGGACCCCGATTATACCGAGATTATTGGGTCTCCCATGATTTTCCAAGTCCTCTATCTTCAAGGTGAGGGCTTGAACTTGCTACTTCAATGCTGCAATTTTATATGTGTGTTTAACCAGGGTCAACTCAACCTGCATAGAAAAAAGCTTCCCTTTGGCAATCCTTTGTTCAGCAGCTTCAATCCTTTCCTCCAGCAGAACAACAGTGGCTTTTAAAGTAGGAATGTCCCAGATCGAGGATTGAAGTATGGATCTAATATCTGAGATGTTTTCTTGGTCCACCAATACCTGTGACTCCGAGGTCACCATTTCCAGGTCGGGTACGCCAGTCTTGACAAATGATGCAGCACACCAGGACAGCAAAAATAAACTGTTCCACAGTAGTTAACTGGCCTGACACAGTCACCGATGAAATGCTGGGATGATTTAAAACACTTTTGCTGCTAAAAGAGGCAGGATAATAGATAAAGTAATTAGCAAAGCGGCAGTATGAAGCTAAGCGCTCAGGCTGCCATCATGTTCCCATCTATGCCGGAAGTCATCAGCTATGTTAATTGAGCTAGTCAGAACTTTATCTAAGATCATTGAAGTCAGCAAAGTGACTAATCAAACTTTTCTGGATAGTTATTGCCACTAGAGCTGTACGAATAGCTTTTTTTGAATATTTGGTTCCCTGATATTCATTTTTCAGCTAGAGAAAATGCCTTATTAGAGAACTGACCTAGAAGTCCTCTAAATGGCTTCAGGAAGCTAGGATGAGATGTCATGGCAGTTTGGCTCGTACACTGATGCCACAGGCTGTCTTTTGACACTGCTGCTTCATTAGCAGGATACAGAGGTCACAGCACTTTGGCTTATACACTGGTGATACAGGGTACAGATTGTCTTATCCCGCTACTGCTTCAGGAGGAGGATGCAGATGTCACAGCACTTTGCTTGTACACTGGTACCACAGACTAACTTGTTTGGTATGACTCTGTTCTGGAGGAGGATGCAGATGTCATGGCATTTTGGATTGTACACTGATGTCACAGGCTGCCTTGTCTCACTGCTGTTTCAGGAGGAGGATACAAATGTTGTGGCACTTTGGCTTGTACACTGGTGCCATGGGCTGCCTTGTCCCACTGCTGCTTCCGGAGGAGTATGCAGATGTCATGTCACTTTGGCTTGTACACTGGTGCCATAGGCTGTCTTGTTGGGTATGGTTCTGTTGTGGAAAAGGATGCAGCTGTCGTGGCACCTTGGTGTGTACTCTGGTGCCACAGGCTGTGTTACGTTGCTGATGTTTCAGGAGGAAAATATAGATGTCACGGCACTTTGGCTTGTACACTGATGCCACAGACTGCCTTGTTGGGTACGGTTCTGTTGTGGAGGAGGATGCAGAATTCATGGCACTTTGGCTTGTACACTAGTGCCACTGCCACAGGCTGTCTTGTGCTGCTAATGTTTCAGGAGGAGGATGAAGATGTCATGACACTTTGGCTTGTACACTGGTGCCACAGGCTGCCTTGTTGGGTACAGTTCTGTTGTGTCGGAGGATACAGAATACATGGCACTTTGGCTTGTACACTGGTGCAAGAGGGCAGGCTACCATGTCCCGCTGCTGGTTCTGGAGGAGGATGCAGATGTCATGGCACTTTGGCTTGTACACTGGTGCCATAGGCTGTCTTGTGCTGCTGATGCTTCAGGAGAAGGAGGCAGATGTCAAGGCACTTCGGCCTGTACTCTGGTGCCACAGGCTGCCTTGCTGGGTACGGTTCCGTTGTGGAGGAGGATGCAGAATTCATAGCACTTTGGCTTGTATACTGGTGCCACTGCCACAGGCTGTCTTGTGCTTCTAATGCTTCTTGAGAAGGATTTATTTATTTATTTATTAGAATTTTGGTAACCAAGTAAGTCCACTGAGACCACGCAGTCCCTTTTTCAGTGACTACCCGGATGACAATGATGAACACAGTTCACTAGATAGATACAATAATAATAATATACAGAATACAGAGAGACCTAACAATGCTGTAAAAATAATTACAGTGGGAAACCAGGTAAGTAACTTAAAACAGATCAGGCATTAAGCATATATAAATTAAATCAAACAATTTATAAAAAGCGCCTTTCCAAAACCAAGGTGCTTGTACATAATTATTTAAATAAATCAATAAATAAAATAAATTAAAACAACAAATACAACAAATTAAAACACATAACAGCAGCCATTAAAAATCAGCATATCCTAGACTGAACAAAAATGTCTTCAAAACTACTTTAAAGCTTTGGACGGTCAGGCAATCTCACACCTAAGAAGGTAGAGAATTCCACAAGGTTGGGGCCATAAAACTAAAAGACCTGGCCCCAGATGTCTTTAAACAAACCCTGGGAATCTCTAGCAATCCCTCATCAGCGGATTGGAGAGAGCGGGAAGGACAGTAGGGATGAAGGAGATCTTGTAGAGAGCCAGGTCCCTGGTTCTGTAGGGCCTTATAGGTCAGCAAATCAACCTTGAAGGTGATCCACCACTGTACTGGCAGCCAGTGCAGTCCGCCGAGCACAGGTATTATATGACTGGTCCTAGATGTACCAGTCAACAGCCTGGCTGCCACATTCTGCATGAGCTGCAGGCAGTGGATATCAACCCCCAGTAGCCTAAAGTAAAGGGCGTTGCAGTAGTCAAAGCGGGAGGTAATGAAGGCGTCGGCTAAGTTTGGAAGGTCATTGGAAGGAACCAGATGCTTCATCCGGGAGATATTTCTCAGATGGTAAAAAGAGGTTTTGATAACTGCTGACACCTGAGATTTAAGAGTCAGACAGTCATCAAACATAACACTCAGGTTCTGCACCCAGTCTGAGGTAGTTAGCTGAACACCCCCAAGCCATAGACCTGAAGGTGATCCTGCCAACAAACCCACTTCCCGGTGACCTGGGTCCACAACCAACACCTCAGTTTTTTCTGGGTTTAACTACAGCCGACTCACATTCATCCAGTCCTGGATTTCAGTGAGACAGTTGTTAAAAACCAAAATGGCAGCATCCTGGCCAGGCACAAAGGACATGTACAGCTGCGTGGTATCTGCATAGCAGTAAAAGCTCAAGCTGTACCACCTAATAATCGCTCTCAATGGCAGCATATGCATATATACCACAAACAAATGGGTGCCAAAATGGAACCCTGCAGCACCCCACAGGATGGGTGGAGTGATGCCAAGGAAAAAATCCCAGACACCACCCTCTGAGTCCTACCCTCAAGGAAAGATCAAAACCATCCAAGGACCATACCAGACAATCCACAGATGAACTGCAGGTGCCCTAGCAGCACAGCATGGTCTACAGTGTCAAATGCTGCAGAGAGATCAAGAAGGACCAAGATGGAACAGGTTCTCCAATTTCTTGCTATTAGGAGGTCATTTAGTACCTGGACCAGGGCTATCTCAGTACTGTGTCTCTTCCTAAATCCAGACTGGAGAGAATCATGGACACTGTGGCTGGTCAAATGATCATCCAGCTGCGACACAACCACCTTCTCAATAACCTTACCCACAAAAGGCAGGTTAGAGACAGACCTGTAGTTAGCCTGACAGTCTGGGTCCAAGGAGGATTTTTTAAGAAGGGTACAAACCACGGCCTCCTTCAGAGGATCAGGAAAGATCCTCCTCTCCAAAGACATCCAGACTATCTCAGCAAGGACCAGACCAATTTTATCCACACAGAACACTAGGAGATGCGTGGGACCCGGGTACAAACTAAAGTTGGTCGGATGCAATGACTGGATGACCATCACAATGTCACTGATCTTGGGGAGGCTGAAGTGACATCACACAAACTGGGTGTCTGACATCTCCTGCCTACCACCACAGCTCCCATTAGAGAGGGTCAAGCAGATGCTGGACCCGATTGTGGCAACCTTATCTGGAAAGAATCGAGCAAACTCCTCACACTGTTCTTGAGAAAAAGTATTTCCAGGCTGAAGACAGATTGGACTGCACAATCTGCCCACAGTCTGGAAAAGCTGAGCTGGTCAATTCCATGCAGCAGCAATCTCCCTGGACAGGAATTCTGCCTTCTTAGGGGAAATTGCTGATTGATAGACCACATAGTGGTCCATCAAACTAAGTCTGTCACTCTCCAGGCCCGACTTCTGCCAACGCCTCTCTAACCTTTGTCCCACTCTCCTCAACTCCCTCAGATTCTCATCAAACCAAGGAGATCTGGTGCAAAGAGTGAGGGGACGAACATGAACGGGAGCAATGGAATCCAGGGCCCCTATGACCGCCTTATTATAGGCAAGTACCAGGTCTCCTAGATCCATGCATTCACTCAGTAAACCCTATAGGTCCAGTACCACCATCAAGCCATTCGGGGAAACACCCCTCAAAGGGTAGTACCGGACCATCTCTATAGGGGATGACCTACTAGGGGTGGCCTCGAAACTAAACCCAGTGGTATAATGGTCAGGTCACCCAACAGGTTCCACCACCAAACAGGATATTTCCATCCCCAGGAGGAACACCAAGTCCAATGAATGACCACCATTATGGGCTGAGGAGGAAATAACCTGTGTGAAGCCCAGCGAATTCCTTAGCTGGAGGAAGTTCTGACCAAACTATGAGAGTTCATCATCATCCCAGGCATTGAAATACCCCAGAATCAACCATCTGGGGGATCCCAATGTCAGGTCAGGATTAAATCTGCGACTTCCCACAGGAAAACATTCCTGTCTGCTGGTGGACAGTAGATGAGAAGTATTCTGCACCCATGATACATTTGAAGGAGCCAGTGTTTCCCACTGGTACCTCCATTAGGCCTGGTTCCATTCTGAAACAGATGGTAACACCCCTGCCCCTATAATCCATTCTCAGGTGGTGTATCACCAAGTACCCGGCCAGAATTGCTGATGCCAAAACTGGGCCAGCATTCTCATCCAGCCAGGTCTTGGTGATGTAAGCCAGGTCAGATGATCCAACAAGACCCGCTATTATAGAGGTCTTGTTCTTAATAGACCTGGCATTTCATAACACCACCCGAGTAAGATGAGAACCTGAGGTAGACCATGTTACCTGCCTTCTGCAAGCAGAGCCCTTGAGTATGGGAACCAGACAGGAGGACCCATTTCACCCCAGGGCGTCTCCTTGTCCCCACTATTCCTATCTGCCCATCCTTTTCCATTCCCTCTCCAGGCCCAGCTCTAGTCCTCTTCCCTCTAACAATCCCTAAAACTCTACACTGTCTATATACTTCTGGTGGCAATGAAGGACAAGAAAAAGGACAAAGGTCCCTAAGCCTGGAGGAGGAATAATACCCGACCGTCCTTATGCCTTCCCAACACATCTTCACCACACTACGCAGACATCCACAACAAACAATCCCAATATACAAATGTAAACCACACCACTCTCAAACACTCAACACACCACACTCAAATCAAACTCTCAGACATCCACACTACACCCACAAAACTAAAAACATTGCAATGTCCCAACTGACAAAAAGAAAATGTAAAATGAAACCAAAATGTTTATAGTGGCACAATGCATAAATCCACAGATTAAAAGAGCAGCCACAGTAAGTCTCTCAATTTCGAGAATTTTTGTGGTTTGAAGAGCTCCCCTCTTAAGACATAACTAAGAATGGTCAGCCAGGTTCAACTCTCACTTAAACCCAATAGGCCAGTTAGAAATTTAAAAATAAAAAGGGTTGTAAGGCACTTCACTGTCCCATCGTCAAATATGTTACAAAGAGTTTGCAGGGAGTTAAACCAGTTCCCAACTCTCAGATTCAGAGAGTTTAAAACTGAAAAGCTCCCACCTCTTAGTGTATGACTAGGGAGGCCACACAAGTTCAACTCTTATCCAAACCAACCCACGGCTCCAAAGGGTCCTTTATACAAGTCCAGTATCAAATCAAATCAGATCTTCTGCAGGAATTCCAGTCCTTGAAACAGATTTTGCAGGGCACCGAACAAACACCTAATACCCAACAGCTGCCTCCACAGCCATCAGGGTAGGCATAAGCAGTGGCTGGAAGCTGGCTAAAACTGATCAAGCCGAGGGCCCCCCTGGCTCATACCCAGAAGGTAGTTTCCCCTTACATTCTCAGCCCGTGACTACAGCTCCCAGGCAAAGTCAGCCCACCAGCCAACCCCCCCCCCGGGCTGCTTAGGAGACAAAACAAGCTTTTGCCCGCCCTCCAGCAGACCACAAGCCTGTGTCTCCTACCCAACTCGACACCAACCATGTGGCCACTATCCACAGGTGAACTGAGGGAATCCTCACTCACAAAATCCTTCTGGCATTTGAAATGCTGCAACTCCAATCTCAGGGGCTTTCCTGCTCACAATCCATCCATAATAAAGGATCGATGTTGTTCTTGCTACAGTTCAGCTGCTAAACATCCCCTGCCCACACTCCGACTCTCCACGGGCCCTGCTACTGTAGTTCCTTCCTCTGGGATGATAACTGCTTGCTCTGGACCCCTCCTTTATTCCTCTGGTCACACACCTTAACTCCAAATAAACAGAATAGCTAATATTATACAGTATATACATAGCAGGAACATGAGAGCAGGTGGATTACAAGATACATCTATCAGAGTAACATAGAGTAGACATTAAGTATTCTATAAGGGTTATTTAAAGCAGTTGCAGAGGAGGGGGTTAGTAGGAAAGAGATAAGCTCTTTTTTGAAGGAGGATAGGGTGGGGCAGGGGAGTAAGTTAGGGGGGTGGGAATTCCAAGCAGAGGGAGCTGAGAAGGCGAATGAGCGCTTACCCAATAGGCATTGCATCTTCTGGATTGCGTATTAGAGTAAGGAAGTAGATCTAAGTGTGCATGTGGGTGCTTTTTTTGTAAATGATTCCCCTTAGGCAAGGGGGATTAAAGAACTTGGTAAGTTTGAATACAAGGCATAAGGTGTGAAACTGTAACCTTGCATCATAGGTAGGCCATTGAAGAGAATACAGGGCCTCACAGTGGAGTTTTCTGGAGTTTGCTGCAAGGGCAAAATGTCCAATCCTATTATTGAGTTGGCGCAGCTGTGCAAGGGAAGAGGATTGGGTGGAGAGTAGTGGAGGTACACCATAGAACAAAACAGGGAGAAGGGATGTTGACACATTCTTTTTACAGGCAGCGCTGGATAAAAGTGGATGGATTTGGTATAATAATCTGAGCTTCTGGTTTACCATTTTAGTAAGCTGAACTGCATGGTGCTCCATTGAGAAGGAGGCATCTACTTGAACCCCAAGGTATTTAAAAGTACTAACCACCTCTATAGGGTCTTCTGACTGTGTACTGATCTGGAGCTGTTTGGTAGTTTTAGGGGACGGGTTATGGAAAAGTATAGCTTTTGTTTTTTTCGCATTTGAATTAGGTGATTAGATAACCAGGTCTCAAACGCAATGAAATCAGAGTTAAGGCTTTGGTTAAGCCAGTCTATATTGTTAGATGAACAGTATAAGACTGCATCATCAGCATATAATTGCACAGATGCACCACCACAGAAGTTGGGGAGCTCATTGATAAAAGGTGAGAATAGTATCGGGACAAGAATGGAAGCTTGGGGTACTCTATGTGAGATAGACCTTGAAGAGGAGAGTGAACCAGACCATTTTACTCTTTGTGATCTTCCAGTGAGGTAGTCATGGAACCATATGAGTGCTAAGTGATCTAGACCTAACTGATGCAATTTACAGAGGAGAAGATGGTGGTTGACTGATTGAAGGCCTGAGTCAAGTCGATGAATACTTCACTGGTTAGAAGACCAGCATCACTTGTATTAAGAATGTCAGTTGGGACTTTGACAAGGGCTGTGGTAGTACTATCGCCCTTTCTGAAGCCATGCTGGCAGTCTGTGAGAAAATGATTAAGTCTAGGTGGGATTGTAGCTGGATGTGCAGGATCCACTCCAGGATCTTAGACAGTGGGCAGAGAATGAAATAGGCCTATAATTTTCCACAGCGTGGGTCCCTCCCTTATGGAGAGGGACCACCACAGCCACTTTCCAAAGACTTGGCACTTCACCAGAGAGGATAGATCTACTTAGAAGATCACAGACAGGTGCGGTGAGTGCTGCTGCCTCTAGTTTGAGAAACCTGGGTTCTAATGTGTCATGGCAGGGGAGCTCTCTGACTTGAGATTTGATAACAGCCTGAGGACTTCTCTTCTAGTGGCTATTTTTGGGTGGAAAGGGGGTTGGGAGCTAAGAGTGGCGTGATGCTGAGTAGGGATAGAGAAATCCGAGACTGGAGGCAGGTGAGCTGTGTACCTATCAAGGTCAGTGAGGAACCGATTAATTCCTCCTGCAATGGACGGGGGATCTCGAAGGAGGTAGCCACCGGATGATATGGAGCTTGGACATTGGGTCGATAACCCGTTGATCAAAGAATTGATATGGTTTCAGAATTCTTTGGGCTTGCTGAGATTCTCAGTCTGAAGTGAATGGAGTTAGGTATGTTTAGCACCCTGTATCCTACTTTTACACTTATTTCTCAGCTGTCGATAATATAGCCAATCAGAATGAAGGAGGCTGTGTTTATAGGTCTTCCAGGTTGCATCACGATTCTTCATGAGGGTCCTGATTTCAGTAGAGAGCCAGGGTGCCTTAATACCCTTATATCTATGTCTAGTAAGTGGAGCATGTCTGTTGATAATGTTTTTAAAGGTAAGGATAAAATAATCAAGTGCCTGGTCTATTTAGGGGAGGCAAGTAATGGGTGTCTAATCAGTATTACTAATAGACATTGAGAAATGGTCTACATTAAACTGAGACATTTTCCTGGATTCATGCATTATGGGTGGTGGGCATCAAAATTATTATGCCACACACAGTAGGTAAGAGAGTGGTCACTAATACAATCTGGTAAAACACTGACTGTTTTGATCCTATGTGGGCAACTAGATAGTAACCAATTCAACAGCGTTGCAGTACCTGTTTTGGAGTTATGTCTTGTGGGCAAGGAGATAAGTTGGGTGAACTGTGTGTCAGAGACTAGTGTATGGGCCTTGTTTTTATGGGGGGACAGCCAATCAACGTTGAGATCTCCACAGATTACTGTGTCATGAGGGGGGAGAGCTGACAATGCTGACATAAGGGAAGGCAGTTCATTAGAGGCGTGCTGCAGGGGTAGGTAAATACATCATCCAATAAGTAGTTTCTTAACATTGCCTAAAGTTAGTGAGATAAATAAAGATTCTGCATTTGGAGGCTTGCCAGAGGGAGAAGAGATCAAAGTGACATGAAATTTAGACTTAACATATATTGACACCTCCCCCCCACCTAAATGGTCATGCCTGTAGCAGGAGTAGCCAGGGAGATCAATTTCCTGTTGTTGTATACAAGGCTTCAACCAAGTTTCTGTTATGCCAAGGATGTTCGGGTTGAGATTAGTTGCCCATGCCTGAATCTCAGCAATTTTAGGACGGAGGCTTTGAGCATTTAAATTAGTGATTTTAATGCCTTTTTCCCTCGATGTGTAAGGGGTAGAAGCAGATAAAGGACTCTGAGAGCCAGGGTTAACTTCAATGTTATCAGCTAGGAGAAGGAGTAGAGACAAGCGTATGGCCGGAGTTAACTTTAAGAAGCGTAGGCCTACGGTATTAATGCTAATCTCACATAACAAGTGCAGGGAGGTTCGGTACATACCGGAGGGTAGTAGGCATCCTTTTTTTGCATGAGATGAGTGAGTTGAATGGGAGGTGAATTGTTGACGTAGGTTTGGCTAGAATAGAGGGGTGAGGATTCTTGAGGCAGGGGGGCTAGGCACTGTGCAATAATTCTACTGAGCAGAGAAAAGGATACGATAAATAATAATGCAATAGCACTGCCCAACTTGGCCATGCTGTAATCTGACACAGGACAATGACAACAGGTAATCTTCTAGAGGCCAAGCCTCCTGGAATTATTTGTAGACCTCAAGTAATGTTGACAGAGTAACCGCCGGGGTACAGAGATTGTTAGCAACTTCACTTCTGAAAAGTCACAATTAGTGTGGTGAGACCTATTAAGATACAATTCTTCAAATGGCGTTGGTGTAGAGGAGAAAGCCGACTTGTAGTAGATGACAAGGTGTTTAATGGGGATCTCCCTATCAAGAGAAATGTAGACGTAATAGAGGGCAGGGAGAGGGGGGAGAAGCGACCCAATTCCAGAAGGAGAGAAATGGTTGGTGAAGGAGTGATTTAGAAACAAAGGAGATATGTAGAGGAGCTGAAGATTTTAGGGCGTCCAAAATGATTGATCACAGTGAGGGTTATGTTGGTGGGCTTAAGTATCTGAGTAGCTGAGTAGGTACACTGTCTTAAAATAGAAGTGTGTGCCTTTAAGATTTTAATTGCCAAATTAATTCAAATGGTGAGTTTCCATAGGAGAATGTGCTTCCTGTAAGGTAAGCAGTCGCACAGTCTTATGGATAACTGTGCCTTTAAGAGTTTATAGCAAAAAAAAGAGACAGACTGAAAAAAACACTGATGGTAGTAGCCAATGATGAGTCACTTTCTGTAAGCAGGGTGGGGTGAACTTGCATTTAAAGGAGGCCTGGGGGTTGGGGGGGAGAGGTGAAAAACCCGAGTCACTAAGTTACATTTCTGACTGTATGTCTTTGGCTACAAAAACAGGCAGGAGCCACCTATGTTTAGTACTTTAGAAAAATGAGTTTAGTGAGTTAAAGGATCCCAGATTAAAATTACAAGATGAAATCCAGCTCAAGAAGGCACAATTCCCAGTTAGGCAGCTGTACCAAGTCCTGCTCCGAGTTTTACGCTTTACCAGGCACTGCGCAGTGCAGCACAGCACTGCAAAATTGGATTAGGACAGGGCAGATTACACCGTGTCCTATTCTGAGCTAAATTCAGGCTATAATTCAGAATGGAAACTAAGAGCAGTTCTTTTACTATTGTTTCTAGCCTATTTGCTGCTTCCTAACAAATTGCTAAACTGGATCCATCAGGATCGCAATTATTTTTAACAAGAATGGCTCACAGTGCTTTCACTATTAATTCTCTAAGTTTTAAAATAAAATAGTTCCCGTTTCAGCCAGTGAGCGGGGAAAACCAGTGTTGGGTAAGTTACTTTTTCTATTACTTTTGGAAACTTGTTCCAGAAAGCTCTGTGCAGTCACTAGCAAGGATGGAGAAGTACTGGAAAAAGTAATACACCTTACAGTTACGCTTACTTTTGTCTTTTGTGCTATGTGCACACGTGAATTGTAATCTTATTATATTTATTTGAAAGTAACTAGTAACTCACCTATTACTTTCAAATAAAATGTCATCTGTTACAGTTTTTATTATTTTGTATTGTTTTTGTATAAAAAGAAATAAGTAACTGTAACTGTCAGGTGTATTACTTTTTCTAGTACTTCTCCATCCTTGCTAGTGACTGCACAGAGCTTCCTGTATCAAGTTTCTAAAAGAAATAGAAAGTAATAGAAAAAGTAACTTACCCAACACTGAGGAAAACACAGTGCAGTTCCCAAATGGCTGCAGGAAGCCTTTGTTCAATGAAGGCACCACAATTCAAAACTGACAGGATTGGCTGTGCGCAGGGACAAAGCTGTCTGATGCTCAGAGCATGTACCTTATCAGCTGGACAACGGGCTGGGAGCAGCTCCTGCACCTACAGCTACGGATGGTGAATGCCCAATGGGACAGGGCTCAGGCTGTGGAAGAAAAGCACAAGGATTAGATCTGGAGGAAGGGCAAAATGAAATAGGGCTGGTGGGACAGAAATGGCTAATTAAATTAAGAGAGGACATGGGGTGTGGGCGGTGCAGATTTGGGACAGAAGGAAGCAGGACAGCAGAGTGGGGCCGAGGAAAGAAAGAGAAATTTGAGATGGGGGGGGGGGCAGAGGAGCAAGGGTGAGTAGACAGGGACACAGAGAGAAAGCAGGCTAACAGCAGGTACAGCTAGGAGATTTCAAAGACAGTCGATGGGCTCAGCTAAATGTATATTGCATAACTTAGGAGACAGCCAAAAGAGCAAATTGCAAGGCTGCAAACAATTTCCAGCACTTAACAGTTTAAATGGCTAGTTTCAGCAGTGTAAGTTAGACAGTAAAGACACAGTGGGCAGTATTAGAGAAATTACTAGACAGCTTCACAAGGCAGCAAACAGTATTCAACATTAAGCATGTTAAAAGGCTTGTTTATGCAGACAGCTTTACCATGAGTCCAGTAAACGCAAGTTAAAGGCACGAAGCACTTTAGATGTAGTCTCGGCAGCCAGCAAGTTCTCCTCAAACGTGAGTCACTAAATTACACTTCTGACTGTATGTCTTTGATTATAAAAACAGGCAGGAGTCACCTATGTTTAGTACTTTAGCAAAATGAGTTTAGTGAGTTAAAGTATCCCAGATTAAAATTACAAAATGAAATCCAGCTCAGGAAAGCACAATTCCCAGCTAGGCAGCTGTACCGAGTCCTGCTCTGAGTTTTGTGCTCTACCAGGAGCTGCGGAGCACAGCACATTACTGTAAAATTGGATGAGGACAAGGCAGATTATACCATGTCCTATTCTGAGCTACATTCAGGCTATAATTCAGAAAGGAAACTAAGATCAGTTATTTTACTGTTGTTTCTGGCCTATTTGCTGGTTCCTAACAAAGTGCTAAACTGGAGCCATCAGGAGCACAATTAATTTTAAACAAGAATGGCTCACAGTGCTTTCACTATTAATTCTCCAAGTTTTAAAATAAAATAGTTCCCACTTCAGCCAGTGAGCGGGGAAAACACAATGCAGTTCCTAAACAGCCAGAGGAAGCCTTTGTTCAATGAAGGTGCCAAAATTCAAACGTGACGAGACTGGCTGTGTGCAGGGACACAACTGGCTGATGCTCAGAGGGTGTACCTAATTGGCTGGATGATGGGCTGAGAGCAGCTCCTGCAGCTACAGCTGTGGGTGGTGGATGCCCAGTGGGACAGGTGTCAGGCTTATCAGCTAGACGATGGGTTCCACTTTGGCTTGTACACTGGTGTCACAGGATGCCTTGTTGGGTATGGTTCTGTTGTGGAGGATGATGCAGATGTCATGGCACTTTGGCTTGTTCACTGGTGCAAGAGGGCAGGCTACCATGTCCCGCTGCTGGTTCTGGAAGAGGATGCACAGGATCTAGAGAAGGATGCACAGGAAAATAGTTCATCATGGGCATTCCATTCAGTTTCCCATAGGATTCAACTAGAAGTATAAGAAGACATAACTCTGTCATTTATTGTACTTAGGTGAAAAAAAACATGTGTACTACAAGAATAAAATATGCCACACCCTTAAATAATTGTGGTCTTTAAGAAAATCAACTAATAAAACGTAATTATGCCCATAGGAGAACAGTATAACTTCAGTAGGCTTAACTCAGTCAATACTGGTATTTAATTGACAATCTATATATGGGCACACTCCTCTTAATGGGATTGGATACTATAGAAAACACGCATGACACATCCTTAAATAATTCTGTGCTTAAAAAAAAACTAATAAAACATAATTATGCCCATAGAACACTATAACTTTACTTATCAGGCTAACATACAAATTAAAATCTTACCTTTGGAGCTGAGAGGGATGTCTGTGAGGATGGCACTCTAGCGTGACACCCATTCTGCCCATGACGTATGGCCACAAAGATGCCTTTTAATGAATGCTACCTGTTAGGGACACATAATGAAATTAAATGCTTCAAAATGGCCTGCACACATCCATGAAGTCTCCCTTCCCATGTGGCCATCAGATGATTTAAAATCAGTGGTCACTGGTCAGACAGCTCTATTTCTTCCTCTTTTTTTATGTATTGCTTTTTTTTTTTTCTCCCATCCCATGCCGTGCCCACATGCCCCAGAAGTGACTTGCACATGTGGAGGCATGTGCACACACTCCTTGTGGGATGCCCTCACCCTGCCAGTCACCAGGTTTCACCTACGCTCATTGCTGGGCCTTCACCCAGCCATGGCAGGACTACAGATGGGTGCCCCCTACCCAAGAGAGAAGAGCAGGTGCTCAGTCCTACTCCCCCACCCCACCCCCGCTGGAAATCATAATTCCCAAGCCCCTCCACCCAAACAAACATAAAACAATTAAAGGATTTCATACAATTTACTTGATTTTGATGGTAGCACACAATGTGGTACCTGAAGATGAGCAACATCACTCTGGCTTGGGCGGTGTACATTATCATCCAGACTTCTTCATCATAGTTATTGATGATTTGACATGGTAGATGAATACTGGAGTGGAGACTGGTGATACCACACTAGTATCTGGCATATTTCAGTCATGGGGAATACTGGAGAGCAAATTTCAGGCATGAGCAATACTGGAGACTGGTGATGCCACACTGGTATCCAACAAATTTCAGACATAGGCAATGCTGGAGACTGGTGATGCCACACTGGTATTTGGAAAATTTCAGGCATGGGCAATACTGGAGACTGGTGATACCACACTGGTATTTGGAAAATCTCAGGCATGGGCAATACTGAAGACTGGTGATGCCACACTGGTATTCAACAAATTTCAGGCACGGGCAATACTGGAGACTGGTGATGCCACACTGGTATTTGGAAAATTTCAGGCATGGGCAATACTGGAGACTTGTGATGCCACATTGGTATCCAGCATATTACAGGCATGGGCAGTACTGGAGAGTGGAGACTGATGATGGCAAACCAAGTATTGCACTTGGCTGGTGATGCTCTAAGCAACTACTTAGAATATTTGTGCAAAATTATGCTGAGCATCCACCACCTCACATTTTACGGACACCATAAGTGGTTTACAAATTCATGTGGTTACTAAAAAAGCACAAGGTCTGACACATTTCATATCCTAAAAGATCCTTTTTCACAGGCAATTACAGCAAGACTGAACACTATCATATATACATAAGTGTTGTGACATCACAGTGACAATATAAAACAAACAACTTTTAAATTCCTAGGATGTAATACACCCTGACCACATGATATGCCTATGTAAAACATCCATTACCCAACCTTAGGTGCTACATATTGTTAAACAGACAATTCCAAAGGTAACACAACACTGTGTTAGTAAAGTGCTTAACCATTGAAAGTGCACATGTTCGAAACATATAATATAGCATATATACAACAGCATAACCAAAAAAATCTCCTATATCATAATGTAAAGAAAAGCAGTGAAAGAGAAAGGAGAGGAACAAAAGAAGTAAGAAGGACAAAAAAGACCAAAAGAAAAAATTAAAAATGGCGAAAATAAAGGGGGAAGGGGATGGGGGAATTTAAGATTTTCACTGGCAGAATCCAAAAGTAATGTAGCGGCAGCAAGCAAGCCATCAATGTGTAACACTTGAGTAAATGGTAAATTGAGCTTGATGAACACAAGCTGCTCGACATGTTCAGGGTTTAATGAGGATCTGTGAGGCTCCTCCACATCCCCTGCTGTGCTAAACAACCTCTCTGATGGCACACCGGTTGGGGGGCAGCTCAGGTATTTCATGGCCAGCTGTGCTAAGTGAGATGATTATCTCAACTTTTTGGTCCAGTACTCCAGGGGGTCAATTGAGATGGGTTCAAGAGCTTCTGTCAAGAAGCAATTCAAAACATTGTTGGTCGTGGGTGGGTGCTGCTAGTTTTGCTTTCTTTGTTTTGCCTGTAGGGATGAACTGAGTTGTGCCCAGCAGTCTCCTTCCTCTATTTCTGGGCTATCCTTCACCTGCTGTTCTTGTTCTTCCAGGGTTACTTCAGTAGGCATCACATCCTTGGCACACATTGTAAAGGTGAGTTCTGAGCACAGCTGCTGACAAAATTCATTGACACAGTGGACAGGCATTTCAATGTGCAGTATGTCGCACTTCAACCTTGGGTCCAGCATCATTGAAAAAACATATGGCTTAGTGGCACAAATATCTGTGAGCCTCTTCCCTAATTCAGTTGTTAGATTGTGTACAAGGGCCATCACTGCAGGTGCAAGATCAGCACTGGTGGAAAATCTCTGCAGTGACTTCTTCAGTACCTGGACTGCAGGGATGACCTGACTCAGTAGTGCAGATTCTGCACTCATGTCACGTGTGCTTCTTTCAAAAGAACCAAGCACCTTTACTGTGCCTTCAATAACAGCTCAGTCCTGGTGGATGAGAATTCCCCCAATGTCTGTCTCCATACTCATTTCATGGAAAGCTCGCGTCTGCAACAGAAGCCTTTGCAACATGTAGAACATCGAATTCTACCATGTTGACACATCCCATATGAGCCTGTGCTGTGCTGTCTGAATGTGCGCTTGCACCTGCTGCAGTTGTTTTGTGGCTTTAACTGAGGGATGGAAATGGGCAAAAGTTTTTCTTGCTGTCTTAAGTGTTTTATCAACCTCTGGTGTCTGTGGTGTCTTACAGATGGACTTTGTCACCACCAGATTCAAAGTGTGTGCATAACAATGGATGCCTTTAAAGTGACCATAAGACAAGGCCTTTATCATATTTGCTGCATTGTCAGTCACAATGAAACCAACATGCAGTGACGTGTCTTCATTCCACACATGCAGCATGTCTAGCAAGAAGGCCAAAATGTTGGCGGACCGGTGATCCACAGGCATAACGGACATATTCAGAAGTGCAGACCTGCTATGAGCCATTGTGGAGTTTATACCAGGGGAATGACAGGAAGTATGTAGACCTGCACCTTCACTGCCTGTACCAGTTGGGTCTGCTGCACACCAATGTGCAGTCAACGACATGTATGCATGATTGCAGTTCTTGCTACTCCATATGTCTGTTGTGCAATGGAACACATCCCCAACTGCATTTGATAGTCGCTGCAGGACTGCCTTGCGCACATCCTCATAAATGTTGGGCACAACAGTACAGGAGAATGTTGTGCGTGATGGTATCTGATACCGTGGGTGCAAATGTTACATCAGCCACCTGTAACCTATATTTTCTACCATTGAAAATAGGTGAAGTTCAAGTGCAGTCATTTCCCCAATTAACTGAGTGATCTGTTATGCGCATGGTTGTGACGGGTGATATTTAGTCCTTGCACGAAAGGACCGCATAATGGGTGCCAAAGAAGTCTGGGAGTGTAATGGGGTCTGATGCCTTTCAATGGGAGATGTTGTGGACCGTACAGCAGATGAATCATCATGAGGCAAAGAGGCAGCTATAGTTTGTCCTGAAACTGTTTTGTGATGAACTGTCACTGATGTGGATGGGCATGAAGAAACTGTGTCAGACTTACTGACATGATAACCATCACCACTGCTTTGTGACTGGGAATCATCAACATGATCTGGACCCTCACCAGTACCTCAAGAGGGTGTTGTCGGTGTACTGCAGGGCAACACACTGGATCCCTGCAGTGCATTGGCATGCTTCAGCTTCAAAAGATTACTCACTGCTATGGTAGTTAGGTTAGAGACATTTTTCCTCTGCTAATTATGGTGTGACACAGCCTATACATGTCTTTGTTGGATCATTTTTGAATAAGCTAAAATGAAGCCACACAGCTCTCCTTACAGCCTTACTTGAACCAGCACTTTTCGTACAAATAGGGCAGCCATGACTACTCCTTTTTTTCCCACTTTTACCACCAGCTGAATTCCGTGCTACAACAGCACATTAATCTTCCTCCACAACAGCTGTCTGACTTTCTTGATTAGAACTTTCACTATCTTGTGTGGATGGAGGTGACACAACCCTGCTGAAGCTTAGTGTGGACTGCTTCGTTTTTTGACAGATGGAGGTTTAACGCCTTGCTTGCTCTGCTGACCATGCCTATACTCACTTTGCTCAGTACTCCTAGCTTCTTTCCTCAATTTTTCTGCAGACTCTGCAGCTCTGACTCTTCCCCAAAGTCACTCATGTGGGTGTCAGTGTCATTGCCAGATACTGATGATGATGATGATAGCTCACTAGGGTCCAGAATATATTCAGAGCCAGAAAACCGGTCTACAAACTCTGCATCCTCCTCATGTAATACCACATCAACCACCTGAGAAGCATGATTGCCATGTTTGGATTGCATCCTAGGGGTAGGGGTATTTGTTGTCACGGGCATTGTGGAAATATCTATTGGTGCAGTATCCAGGGTCATGGCAGTAGCCACAGTTACAGTGACTGCACTGGTATTGGTTACAGTACTAGTAGCCACGGATTCGACATTGTCACTAGAGGCACTTGTTGAAGCAGTGGTGTTGGTGGTGGTAACTATAGTGGGGGACAGGGTTGCAGTGACGGGGACAGCAAAAGTGGTACTGATCCCACTGGTGACACTGGCTAATGTGCTTGTGCTACAGGTTGTCATAGGGACTGGTAATATACTAGTGGTGGCAAAGAGTGAAACATCAGCAAGAGTGGCAGAAGCTACAGGGTGACTCGAGACAGTGGCTGTGGCTGCTGCTTCCTCACTTGAAGCTCTACTAAGCTGTAATGCCCTCCTCCTACCACTGCCTTAGAAGATCGAGGCAGAAAATGGGTGGCTGCTACTGGTGGAGGTTACAGTGCTATCAATTATGTTACTACTACTAAAGCTACTTTCACCACTCAAGGTACTATGTGAGCCTACCACCTCGCTAGGTGAGAAAAATATTTTGGGATGCTGAATGCATCCAGATGAACGTACAGTGCCTTCTGATTCAACATCACTTTTGCTTGCCATGCTTGGTACAGGCAGGGCTGTGGATTTACTGGGGCTAGACCAATTCCTTTTACAGGTTTGTTTATCACCTGACATGATAAATGACACTACTGCTGGTTAATGTTACAATCAGTAGAAGTGCTATGATTAATTAAAAACACAGGCAAATATTTTTATTTATGTTACAGTATGCAACTATGTGTGCAGCTGGGGGTGTAATATATGCAGCTTGCAAATAAGCCCGAAACAGAACCGTACCCAGCACACACAGAATTCACTGTGCCACACCTGACACACTGAAAGACCCCAGAAGAAACTGATGGACAGATGTGTGACTCGCTCTGAGCTTGCACTCAGATGCAGTGGGTTGGGGAGACTAGGTGTCAAAATTCTGTCACACTCACACTACTATATTTTGTGTGGATTGGAACATTAACCACTGAGGTTGGGGGACCACTAAGCGGCGATGCTTACCAAACAAACAACCCTCTGTGAATTTCTGTTACTGAGCCCAGAAACAGTTCTCCAAATCATATATATATATACATATATATATATTTTTTTTCTAAATACTATAATTCTGTCACACTAGACAGGAAACTAAAGTCTGACTTTACTGAACAAAAAAGAGCTCTTTTCTGACAAAATAAATTTGTTTAAACGGAAAAAATTCACACACTGTAAGAGCAGACAAATGTGTGACTCGCTGTGTGCTTGCACTCAGATGCAGTGGGGTGGGGAGACTAGGTGTCAAACTACTTTCTTTTTCAAAACTAAATCAGATTAACATAAATTTTCTGTTACATCACAGGCAGCAGCCTGTCACACTCACACTACTGCATTTTGTGTGGATTGGAATGTTAAACACTGGGGTTGGGGGGGGTCCACTAAGCAGCGATGTTTACTAAACAAAACAACCCTCAATGAATGACTTCTATTGAGCCCAGAAACAGTTCGCTAAAACTCTGTAGTATATTTATATATATATATATATATTTTTTTAAATACTATAATTCTGTCATGCTAGACAGAAAAGTAAAACCTGACTTTACTGAGAAAAAAAAAACACTTTTCTGACACAAAATAAATCTCTTTCAATAAAAAAAATCACACACTGCAGTATAGCCCAGTTGTCTAAGGCTCTGAGCTGCAAATCTCGTAACATCCAGCAGACCAGACCTGGGTTTGAATCCCACAGCTTCCACTTGCATACTGTGTGACCCTGAGCAAGTCACTTAACCTCCTTGTGCTCCCAAGTTGCTCCTGTAAAAAAGCTTTCAGCTTAGTGTGCTATGTCTGGTTAAACAACTAAATAAAAAAAATAAAAATAAAACAGCAGACAGATGTGTGACTCGCTGTGCGCTTGCAGCACTCAGACACAGTGGGGTGGGGGAGGCTAGGTGTCAGACTACTTTCTTTTTCAGAACAAAATCAGATTGTCATTAATTTTCAGTTATATCACAGGCAGCAGCCTGTCACACTTACACAATTATATTTTGTGTGGTTCAGAAGTTTAACACTGGGGGTGTGAGCTGGGGGCCACCATGCTGCTTAGCAAACAACCCTCTGTGAATGACATACTGAACCCAGAAACAGTTCCCCCAAATTATATATATATATATTGTATTTTATAATACTGTATTAATTCTGTCACACTAGACAGAAAACTAAAGTCTGCCTGACTTTACTGAGCTTTACTGAGATTTCACAGAGATTTGGTGTTTATTGGACTTTAAAGTTAAACCGGGGAGTTCTACACGCAACATGTACTGTCAGTGGCAGCAATTAGTAAAACCCTTTCTGAATTACTGTTTACCGAGCCCAGAAACAGTTACCCTAAATAATTATATTATACTATATAATTCTGTCACACTAGACAGAAAACTAAAGCCTGACCATACTGAGAGCAACAACGAAAGCCTCTGCTGCCACAAAATAAAAAATATCTAAACCAAACCACAGACTAGAGCAGCGTGGAATGGATGAATGCAGTAGGGCAGGGGGATGCAGGCACACACAGTCTTCCTTCTCTTCTAGGCTAGGTTGCTACTCCCTGTGTAACTTAGCAAAACCAAAAAAAGTCACAAAAAAGACTCTCTAAAACTTAAGGATCACACTCCAGCGAAAAAAATAGTTCAACAACAAGATTCTGCAGTTTGAGAAGCTCTAAGAGAATGGTGTCTCACAGTGAGATCACATGATCTGCCGAGCTGAGAAGCCTCTGATTGGCCAAGGAAGCTCTGCGAGACTAGAAAATCTCTTCCCCGAATACCTTTCCCGAATAGCGAGGTATTCGGAATGGCCATCTGAATATTCGGAATGGATGCTATTCGTGGCATTCAGGAAATAATATTCGGGGTGCGCACAGCCCTAATTGCCACATGACCATTATTTTCAAGGACTACTATGCCAAGCTTCTGAAGAACTGGATCTTGGTGCCCCTACAAGGATTAAACTTACGGGGATTGAATGATAAGGCTTACCCATACCTAGGATTGATGAATGTGTGAATTGACATTCCCATGAATGTTACTGGAGTTTATTTATTTATTTATTAAGCATCAGTTTACAACCTTTAAGCCAGAGGCTCGTTTACAAAAGTACCTCATCACAGAGAAGACAATACAGTGATAACAACTTAGTACAGAGAAACAGTGTACATTTTTTTTTTTTGATACTACAAGAGGACAAATGAGATCAATAGTTTACCACATACAGGGTTGGTGAAGTTAACATTGCTCAGGGAAATAACTAGAACATCAGAAAAACATAGGATATCAATACAGTGTGTTTTGACGGAGTCAACAGGGAGGTAACATGAACCAGGGTAGAGAAGGTAGAGGATTTGAGCAGCCAACAGGGAGCTTTGTCAGAGAGTGAGCAAGATAGCTTAGAAACAGCAACAGCTGCGAGTCGTGAAAAGGTGGTTCCGGAGGGTAGTTTTAAAGCAAGAGATTGTGGGGGTGTCTGAGATACTGGCAGGGAGGGAATTGTACCAAGAAGGGGCACGGTAGTGGAAAGTCCGTTGTCCATGAGAGGTCCTTGCCCTAGGTACCTTCGACTTGGTTTTACAGGAGGACCGTGTTGAAGCTAGGGAGTTAACATGGCGGATAATGGCAGTCAAACCAGGAGGAGAGAGCCCAAGGAGAGTCTTTTTTGTAAGGATGCAGGTTTGATACCTAAGATGTTCGTCAAGATTGAGCAGATTAGCCTGGGACTAAAGATGGCAGGTATATGTAAGTCTAGGAGCACCTAAGATTAGTCGACAGGCCTTATTTAAGGTGAGGTGGATTTTGTTTAGCGAGGTCTGGTCCGCAGCCCCGTAGACTGGTAAGCCATAGTCAACAAGTGACAGAATGGAGGACATAACTGCAAGTCTGAGGGCATCGAGGGGGGGAGACAGTGTTTGTGGCGGTAAAGGATTCCCAACCTAATATTGGTGGTGGAGGCTAAGGCGGAGATATGGGAATGGAACGTGAGGGCAAGGTCAAAGGTTATCCCAAGGTATTTGTATGTGTAAACTTGTTCGAGTGGGAACATAGAGCTGCCGAAGACTTGAAGTTGGAAATTACTAGCTTTGTTTTGGGGGTGGGAGAAGATCATAGATTTGGTCTTTTTAAGATTGATAACCAGTCTATGTTCTTTAAACCAGGCTTCCACATCTTTATAGGATAATTGCAGGGAATCTTGGAGGGTGGTGGGGTTACGGTTAGAAGTGAAGATAACAGTGTCATCTGCATAAAGGAGGAGTTTACCAGTACAGGCACCTGGCAGGGTGTTGAGATAAAGGGAAAAGATCAGAGGCCCAAGAATAGGGCCCTGGGGAACCCCAGATCGGATAGGGCAGAGGTCAGAGAGGGTGCCATTGATTTTTACATGCTGGGACCGGGCAGACAGATAGCTGGAGCACCATGAGACAGGTCCTGCAGCAAAGCCAGCATGGCTGAGTGCATCCAGCAGGAGAGGATGGGATACGGTGTCAAATGCTTTTGACAGATCGATGAACACTGAGCCAGCAAGAGAGCCCAAGTCCAGGGAGGAATGGAGGAAGTTAGAAAACTCGATGAGGGCGGTATTGGTGCTGTGCCCAGCACGGAAGCCATGTTGTTCAGGGCAGAGGATACTGTATTTAGTAAGAAACTCAGATATTTGGGAGGATGCTACTTTCTCTAAGGCTTTTGAGAGTGGTGAGAGGATTGAGATGGGACGATAATTACCGGAAGTTAGAGGACGGATTGAAACCCAGGCTCTAGTGTGCCCAGGTCCAGGATGTATATCACATCCCCATTCTGATTTGCAGGAATGCTTACATGTTTGGGCACCTGGGTTTCAAGATATGGGTATGTTTATGAAGGATGGCACTAGACAGAAATATGTATGTGTAAACAGGATGTTGGATATCTGTGACTAATACCTAGCTAGGAAGTATTTGCCCAGACAGCCTGAAATGGAATTGTACATATGATGGACTTTGGACCGTCAGGCCAGAATTGATATGGACATCACTTGCTTTGCAGGGGTGGAATGTAACCCCCACCCCCCTTGGGAGACTTGTGTTTAAAACTCCCTGCACTTGCACATCAAAGGCACAAGCTGCCAGTGATGAAGCAGGCCCCTCAGTGCTCCCAACAGATAAGAAATTCCTTGATTGTTGCCCTGACTGAACCAAACACATAAGCACACCCTTGCAGGACTTGTCAGGGTCACATAGTAAAGTTTGCCAGCTGGAATTGTGTAAATGCAGACTTTTTGGGAATGGGTACTTCTGGACTGCAAATCTGCTGGGCATCTTTACCACCTGTGACCAGAATCAGCATGGCAACATGTTCAGAAGGCGACAAGTCAGTCAGTCAAGCTTGGGAGTCAACAGAGGGAGCCACAGAGGGCTCATGGACTTGTTATAGACTTGATTAATTCATGCACCTTGGAATCAACCTACCACTCATAGAATAATGGACATCCAGACCGACTGTGACTGACTGACAGCTTGAAAGACCATTTAAGAGCTGGCATTCCCAGAGAACAGCAGATGTTGTTGTGAAGCTGAGTTAGTCTGCATGGGACTGAAAGGGAGCAGGTCTGTTTCTGCCCTGCTGAGACAGATAGACTGGCAAAACATACAGTGTGAAGAGATAAACCACTTGTTTGCCAGAGACCATTAGGTTTCCTGTCACTTCAGAAGAGGAGGTAATTGCATGCTTGTACATCATAAGTTGAGAGCTGAGAGGCTGAAAGAGCTAAAGTAAAAATCAGAAAAGAGTTAAAGTAGAAATTAGAGAGTGAGGGAAGTCACCCTGTGCACACTTTCCTGGACTGAGAGACTTTGCTGTGCTGCAGTCTAGACCAAACTGCCTACGTGTGAAAGCAGCTCTGTGTCTGGGAAGCCATCCGGCCAGTATCACTGCTTGGCACGGATCTTCTCAGTGTACTAAGGATTGAATGCCAGGACAATGGTGTGTTGACTTGATATTAAAGCTACCAACTGTCTTAGGCCTTAAACTGGGACAGGGTCCATCCTGACCATGCTCCCCCCCACCGTGTCATGCCCACGGGCACTGCTGCAGACAATGCTGCACACAGTCAAATTGTGCTGCTTGCTCTGGCCATGCCACCCCACAGTAACACCAGTAGCAAACATCCAGATTAAAACAGTACATCATTCTTGACTGATGTACAGAAAAGTTCATTAGAAGCAAACCTGCATTAAACTGTGTTCAGACATTTGAGCTGCATGTATTGCTCCTCCTGACAGTCCCATCATGACCCGCTTACACTCACCTTATTTGCTGAGCAAACTTCACTTCAGTGACTCCCACCACCACATCAGATTGTTTTCACATACTTCCCTGCAGCTGATCAGGTCCGGGTACCTTAGTTCACTGCTGCTGGTCTCTTCTGTCTTGAGTCCCTCTCAGCTGCTGGCAGGCAGACGTCCACATGCACTTGTTTGCACTACTACCCAGTCTAACCTAGCAGGAAGGAACATGCTTTACTGTGCTCCTGCTGATATATTTGTGGTACAATATAGGCATAGGGGTTACAGTTGCAAACTGTTGTTCAGCTCAAGCAGTGCCAGAGTGGTGCTGAAATAACTGTCAGTCACGGATTAGCAGTCATCAAAAAAAAGGGACAAAACTGGGACAAGTAAGCAAAAACCAGGACAAAAGTGACATTTTGCAAAACTTGTGGGGACACTGGGACACGCTGCCTAAAATAGGGACTGTCTTGGGAAAATAGGGACTGTTGGTGGCTTTATCTGATGTGGTCGGGGGTTTTACGGGTTGAAGCTGCCCTGGGCTGAAGAATAATATCATCTGCTACACACTGAGGAGAAGAGGCCTGGCTGGACCTGGTGGTGAGGGTGAACAGCATTGTTTTGTATGATGGCACCAGAGGCCCGAACCCTAAAAGGGAAGCTGAAATCAGTCAGAGGAGAATTTGCTGCTTCTCCACTGCACCCTGAGTATTAGGGACCTCCCACTGGGCAGAGTAAGATGTAAGTAACTCAGGGTTTGTCCCTGCATGATCACCAGTGTTGCCAATAGTTATTTGGGAATCAGTAGGTGGGCTGGGCCATTCAGCCAGGAATACAAATACCCAATTGGGTTTGAGCTTGGATTTGTTGCAAAGAGGTAAAGTAGTTGTTTATTTCAAATGCACCAACTCAGGCCAACCAAGATCAATGCTCACATTCCTGCAGCTGGATACCTACTGAAGCACCAGCTGCTCCAACTGATTTAAGTGTTATTATAGGCGACAGTAGAGTGAGGGTAGCATCTGACAATACAGTTGGGCAAACCAATTCTGAGCATGTGTGATTTGGGGACGGGCTACCACATATAGTGGTGTGCGAGTTAACTAGGTCAAAAGAGGAGAAAGACCTGGGTGTAATTATAGAGAAGGACCTAAAACACTCAGCACAATGCAGAAAAGCTGTGGCCAAAGCAAGTCAGATGCTGTGCTGTATAGCTATGGGAATCACCAGTAAAAAGGCTGAGGTTGTTTTGCTGCTGTGCAGGTCCCTGGTGAGACTGCACCTGGAATACAGTGTGCAGTTTTGGAGCTCTTATCTCAAGAAGGATATCAACTTGCTGGAGGCCATCCAGAGAAGGGCAACCAAAATGATCAAGGGTCAGCAAAGTAACACACACGAGGAGAGGCTCAGGGGATCAGCATGTGCTCTTCTGAGGCCAGATGGGAGCTGGAACATGACTGATATCTTAAAGTACCTTATGGGTATAAACAGGGTGAGCACCAAGGGCCTCTTCAGCCTTACTGGAAATAAGACCACTAGGGGCAACATCCTGAAACTAGTATAGGGAAGGTTCAGCAGGGAGATTAGAGCCACTTTTTCACTGACAGGGTGGTGGTTAAGTGGAACAGGTTGCTAAAAGAGGAGGTATTCCTAAAAAACAGTGGACAGCTTCAAGAGAGGTTGAAATAGGGTGAAGGGGAAAGCTGTAGCTAGACAGGGTGAGGGGGAAGGAGATACTTGAAGGAGGTCAGTAGGGACCTGGGGGTGTTTCTTCTGTAAACACAGTGGGGACTGCACATTCAGAGCAGACTTGATAGACCATAAGGCCTTTATCTGCTGGCACATTCATATGGTCATATGTATGTATGTTCCTACTGTATGTTTGGCTGGGCCTAGACAGGAACTAGAAGACCAGCCAGGGAATATTAGACTGCTACCTAAGCTGCATAACCCCATTTCTTTCACCTTGGACCTGTTCCTCTACCTAGATAAAGCCATTTTAATTCTGTTTGTATTTATTTTGTGGGCATATATAATTTTTAAAGTAATAAGCTGTATGCTTTGTGGGGACTGTTATTTCACTGTGTTGGTTCACAGATGGGTTGATCCTATGGGGAGGTTCTGCATTCCTGGGAGTGGTATGTGACACTAAGCCCAGGTAAACCTATCTCTGCAGATGTCACAGTGCTATTTAAAACTAACTCTGAATACGATCCCACCCCTGATTGGAAGTTTAATGATGTAGGCCACTCAACCTTGGTTGAACCCACAAGGCAGAGATAGTGACAGTAACAAAAATTGTGACCCGATTACAGAAACCCTGCAAAATTTTACTAAATACCTGTATATCACTAATGGTATTCTGCAGGTACCTCATAAGCAAAGGTAGCTAGTTGATCATGAAATGTCTACTTTAAAGGCTTTGTAATCACCTTCAAGGTCGGTCTTCTGACCTGTAAAGTCTTATATGGACCTGGACTGAGTTGCCTGCAAGAGCTTCTTTGCCCTCTGTTCCACCAGCAAGGGACTGCTGGAGGTTACCAGGGTTCATTTACAGACATCTTGGGCCCAGGCTTTTGCTTTTGTAGCCCCCACCCTGTGGAACTCTCTACCTCATCGGGTGTGCGAGTGCTAGACTGTGGAGGGCTTTAAGTCAGCTCTTAAAACATATTTATTTAATTTGCCCTTCTCCATAACTGAATCAAACTTATGCTGTGTGTATGTAATTATTTGTGGTTTTAGTCTTATTTATTCATTGATTAAGCGCTTTGAAATTTTGAATTGTGCTTTATAAATAAAGGTATTATTATTATTATTAACAAATATTAATGCACTTGTCTGTAGCTAGATTTGTTGTTGGTAATACCATGACAACCAAAGAGAAACTTTTCAGCAGACGCACTCACTGGTTTAAAGCAGCAGTGCAACAAAAACGGGCTAAAATCTGACCCCACCTTTTTTCCTTCCTAATCAATGCCAAATGTCTTCCAGTTTATTTTGGTGGTGAAATTTTAAGTTTTCATTATCATTTAAAAAGTTTATGAAAGTTTTAAACAAATTATTTCTTAAGAAAAAAAGATGGCCGCCTCATTTTTGCACAGAAATAATACTGAGGACCTGTGGAGGGTAAGAATCCAGACAAAAATGCAGATGTACAGTACACAGCATGGGTGTAGGCAAGCATACTCCTAGCACTCCATGGTGTGCAATTTTATTTAAGGAGGGTAGCAAATAGGCTCTGAACTGCTTCCTTCTTCCATGAAAACTAACAAAGAAAATACTGTATTGAATCTTTCTGTAATTTTATTCATATGAGTTGAAACTAGAAGGACTGGTCACTAATACTCTCTTTGCATCCCAAGGACAATACAACTTTACAGGCTCTGGGTTGGTATGTGGGTGTCTTAGGGAGCAATGCATGGCATTTGTATTTACCCATGCATGGCAACAACCACTGTCATGAGATACAACAGATGTATTTATTGTACCAAATGAGGCAACAAATATGGTCCTGGTGTACATTTGTACATTGTCTGGCTACACTGGGGGGGGGGGGTAGCTCACCCTAACAAGGGGGAGTGGGGTAGCAGTGATTCCACTTGGTGTGCAGATCTGAAATCCCTGGCTTCACCCCTGGTACACAGCATAAGAAGCATCCAGAAAACCCAGATCAACAGCTCTGCCAATATTTTTCATGACCATAACAGAAAATTAGCTTTTTGGAATAACTTTTCTTGTTGCACTACTTCTGCATGTTTTATTTTGATATCCAGATAGGTACAATGGCGAGATCTTAGAATGTTAACAACAGTGACCATTTCATGCACATTTGTGAGCACATTTGCACCCTAGAACCATCTTTGCATGGGATCAAGTTAACAGTGATGCTTTGCAAATTGTACTGTAAATTGAGCTCATATTAATATATACTTGAAAATGAAAATGAGCTCTGTTCAACTCAGTAACCCATTTTGCAGAAACCAACTCCAGTCCTAGCTGGCTGGGGCTGTAGTCTTGTTCCAGAGCTGACACACCTCAGTCCTGAGGAAGCAGGGTGGCTAGTGCTGCTGTTGTTGTGGTGTCACCCCCTAGAGGACTGGAGTAGTAAATGTTGGCATGGACACATGTGAAAGGAGCCATATAGATGTCCTCAACGTGGGGGCATGGGAAAACCCCAAAGAAAGGAGGCACAATAGGAATAAAAAGCTGTATCAGGAGGTGGATGGAGCAAGGAGCACCACCCTGAACCCCTTACCCCTTCTCTGCCACCCAGGCAGTAGATTCAGTTTCCTGTGTGTAACTCTCAGGTGTCAGGCACCACTGTATGAAAAAATCTGGGGAGGTGGGGAGTTAAACAAACACTGGTGTGAGAGTTTGGCAATCTTTTCTATATTTTATAAGGATAGTAAAAACAAAAGGGTGCTGCAGACATGTGCTGGAGTGGGGAAAAACCAAAAAATGCTGATAGTAATGATTGCATCCAGTCTACAGAATTAAGTTTAGGCTCAGTTAGTAGGGTTGGGTTGCCATATGTTCTTCTAAACCTAGGTGGATTATTAGTCAAACATAAGATAAAGATGAGTGTGTGAAGTCCCTAGGATTAGATTAACAAAGATAACCCAACACCCAGAGTGCTGTAACACTAATATAAAACTAAAATGTTTATAGTTTTTGTAATTAATATTTTTTGTTGACATTTTAATTGTTTTCTTGTACAGGAGGATTCCGGCTGTGAAGCTAACCCTTTAGAGTGCATATCAGCCAATCAGAATGCTCCATTTCCAGTCACTGTTTTATAAAGGCTTTTAAACTTGTAAGCTTGATTTGCTTGGTAGCTGCATTAGAAACTTGGAAAAACATTGCAAACCAAAGCCGGCTACTTCTCCAAGTGCCTTTTGCAGTTTCAAGCCCTGTAGCTTGATGTGGCACAGTTTTATCACTAGAGGGGGCTCTGTTCTAACTAGACATAGCATTACATTACCTCTTATATGACATTGCCGTTTCATTTCAGCTAAATGTATGGATTTTTAAAACTCTTTATCCTTAGTGTCTGTACACGTTGGGGCCCAGAACCAGGTCCCATCATCTGAGTTCCCCACTGAGGAAACTGACTCCATTTGGGTGCCTGCTGCAGCTCCACTGCTCCTGGCCCAGTAGTAGCTATTTATTTATTTATTTAAAATCTTGGAATTACAACCTTTGAGTCAGAGACTCATTTCCAAAGGCTCTACGTTAATACACAATACAGACATAGGTAAATACAATAGACAGTACGATACAATATACAATGCCAGGGCAGTTTGATGGCAAGGTTACAGCATGAAACAGCATACTGAGATGTCTAATACAGAGTTGAGGCTGTAGGCTATGGGCAACACAGTAAACAGTAATAGCATTTCAGAGGTGTATCAGTGTTGTAACGAATGCAGGGGATGGTTTAGAGGATGCGTCCTTCAGCCACGAACCAGTGAGCATGCTGCCAATGACAGCAGTTTCAGAGAGAGCCACGGAGTTGAAATGAATCTGCCGCTGCAATCACAGACAGGCTCATCATTGCAGTGGCAGATGACATACTTCTATTACAGTACGTGCCTTTCCTGGTGAAACATTTCAATAAATATGGCGACTTCTGCTGTCCACCACACAATCCCCAGAAAGCTGACATCAGGGTTCTCAATCCCCATGTCAGCATGTCCCCCCACCCCCCACACAATATGTGGCACACCATAACGTGCAGGCCCCTGCTGCCCACCACACAATCCTGAAAAGTCGACATCGGGGTGCCCAATCCCCATGTTGACATCCTCCCTCATAGTGTGTCTTTCCTGGCTAAACAGCTTCCCCTTTCCTTTCCAACACCAGGATGCCCAGTTCTGGTGTTGGATGCGTGCCCCCCTCCATACACCTTGCTGACATCAGGGTGCCCAATCCCCATGTCGGCATCCTTGGCACTCCCCCTAGAATTGTGGCACACTGGGAGCCCACCTCAATTTGCTTCATTTTTTTTGTATGTGCAACCTGTAAATGAAGAAAACCTTCCCTCATAGTCTTTTTTCCTTGCAAACAAGAAAATGGTCCACCATTGTCTCCCTCGTCCCCCTCCCCATCCCCACCCACCTTCCCACACCCTCCCCATATCCATACTTACCCTCCAGAGGTCGGGATCCACAATCTTCTCTGAACCGGGACATGTCTACACTCTTCAAAGCTGAAATGTGAACTGAAGAAATGATGGTAAGCTTTATAATGGGAGGCAAAGGTGGGTTTCAGCTTAGGTTGATATCTCACCTATTGTTTGGAATTTTGGCCCCAAATTTTCAACATGGGGTTCTTGTGACCCCATCGCAAGAACATGTCACTGTCATTTAGTTTCTTGGTCCCAAAAGGTGATTTCACAATGTTGTTGCATGGAATCACCTTTTGGTACCGACTAACCAAACAACAATGTCACTGTTCATGAGGTGAGATCCCTAAAAGCCCATGTTTCGAATTTGGTGAAAAAATTTCAAAAAAATGACTGTGTTACAAGCATGCATTGCACAGTTTCTACGCATGTTTGTAACTTTGCCAATTTTTCATGTTTTCACTCCCGATTTTCAACATTGCCATTTTTTCACACCACCTCATGAACAGTACAGCTGTCATTTTTCACATCCTGCCAGAAATGTGTTTTCCCACCTGTGGCAAAAAATGCCACAGTTGCTGTGCAAAACCACTTTTTGGGATTGAGTAACAAAATCACACTGCCACTGTTCATGAGGTGGGGTCACAAAATTCCTATTTTGAAAGTTTGGAGTGAAAATACTAACAAACGGCTAGGTCGTTAGGGTTTCCAACCATAACGCCCTACTCTGTAGAGACTGACAGGGGTACGACTTGTGATCGACAGCCATAATGCTCACACCATTCCACCCCCACCCTGCAGCCAGTGACAGGCATGGAGGTGTGCCTTGGGTCTTCAGCCCCAATGTTCACCCCATTCTCCTGTACCGCACCAATCTCAGCATATTTCCTTATGGAATGGGATGAGTATAAGGCCTGAAGACCCCAAGGCACACCGCGACACCTGTCTGTGTCTGCAGGGTAGGGTGAGGTGAAATGGCGTGAGTGTTATGGCTGACAACCCAGAGCCACACCCCCAACACCTGTCAGTCTCTGCAGGGTGGGGCTGGCATTAGTTCAATACTTCACTGCCATTCCTATAATGCATCTCTCTAACTCCTGCAATACCAATGCCAATGCCAACAAGGTAATATTTGGCATTGACAAATGCTTGCTTTCTCTTCTGTTTGCTTGGGTTCTATATCTATCTATGCACACTACACGGTTGTGAATAAAAACATAAGATTGTGTAGTATCCCCTATTTATTTCCTTATTATTTATTTGGTTGCTCCTTATGGATTTGGAGACAGTGTGACTTCATGGTTAAAACTCAGACTTGGCAGTCAGGAGATCCAGGTTCAAACCCCTTCAAAGTCACTTACTGTGTGATCTTAAGCAGGTCACTTTCCCTCTCATTGCTTCACTCCTCCCAACAATAACATTGGGGGAAGGCGGAGGGGGGGGGCTACCTGTTAGTCTGAACAGACATGCTCAAGAGATACACCTGAGTTAGGGCTGGGTGAAATTAGCAAATTCTGATTTTGCAGAATTTTCATGAAATTTCACTAATGTTTTTGGAAATATTTTGAATTTTTTAAATTACTCATAAATCAGTTAGTATTAAAGCTAGAGATCAGCAATTTGGCAGATGGATTGTTTCAGAGAGGATCTATAAGTATTCTTTATGACATTTGGATGAAGAGCGGGGAAGTTATAGGCCGTCAAAGTCTGAGAATTTATTATTCATGTGAACATTTCTGAAAATATTTCTATGCTTACTACTTAGCCACCTTTGAAGCTAGATAATTGAACATTTAAAGTATATACATAGTTTCTTGGAAGAGTCATACAAACTGCTAAATAGAGAGGTAATTGGTTGTGTAAATACTAAATTGTATGTTGCAGGAGTTCACAATTTTTAATTTATTTGTTAAATTGTGTAAAAATTATACAAATATTTGGATGCTTATAGCGCAACTGCAATTTCAGGTAGATACTCAAGATTTGTAATGCATGCCAAAGTAAATATGTCCTGGAATCTACTTCAGCTGGATAAAAGTGGTTTAGTAAGTTAAAAGTTATTGTGGGTTCTTTAAAAATTACTAATTAGCAAAATTTGCTCAAAAATGCATGGATGCATAATAGGTAATGCCAGTAGAATTCCACTTGTGGAATTTAACTTTCATAAAGCACTTGTCACTGCTGAATAATCTACCTGCAGTAGCATCATGGACCAGCTACACCCCTTTTGTCACTGCTGAATAACCTACCTGCAGTAGCATCGTGGACCTGCTACACCCCTCCAACTCTCCTGCGACAGTGATGCCCAGCATCATGCGCCATCATGGCTAAAGAGATCTAGATACTTCTGTCACAACGGCCTCAGTCACAACTAGCTGTAAGGCTTGGCATCACTTGGTGCCACTGTTTTCAAACTGTAAAAAATATCCATTGTTATCTATGGGATTGTTACAGAGTCAGCAGGTTGCATTGTACAGAAACAATGCTGAACGTGCACGTGCTTCCACAAGTCCAGTCAATGAGCTCTAGTGGTTATCTGGCATTCTGCAAGCATTCAGGCTAGTGCACAGTGATGTCCATAACTATTTTTCATGGTTTGTTGCTAGAGGTAATGACCTCAAACTTGGCACCACTATACTCTTACTATAGAGCCTCCTATGAATCCTACCTTATTGTCACTTTACACAGTCTTTACCTTCCTCTACAATGGCAACTCAAGTGAATGACTGGGCATAATGTATGGACATGGCCTTGACAAAACTATCACAGCACCTCATAATTTCACAAAAGCTCATAAAATTCATATTCAATTACTGATGTTATTTTGTAATCTTTGGCAGCTTATAACTTGGCCAGCCTTTGAGCAAGAGATTTGAGAGTTAACACACAGCCTCTTTTTTTTCCATATTGTTTTCTCTCAGTCAGCAGCTCTTCTCTCAGGGATATAACCTGTTCACAGGGATATACCCTGATCAGGCTGACCCAGCCATCATTTATTGACTACCAGGTTGCTTTTCAACATTTTTTCACATCTCCTCTAATGGGTGTGGTGCCTCATAGAAACATAGAACATAGAATTTGACAACAGATAAAGACCGCTTGGCCCACCTAGTCTGCCCGTTTTCCTACCTGATGGATAAGCTGCAGATCCTAGTTAACCAACAGCTTACTTCCTCCTTCCTCCCACTAGAATTGCCTTATGTCTGTCCCATGCATTCTTGAATTCTCCCACTATTCTTGACTCCACAACCTCCTCAGGAAGGTTGTTCCATGCATCCACAACCCTCTCCATGAAAAAATACTTTTTAACATTACCTCTGAACCGTCTGCCCCTCTTTCTTCAAATTGTTCCCCCTTGTTCTTGCAGATCTCTTTTTCTGAAAGATGCTACCCTCTTGGACTTTGTTAATTCCCTTGAGGTACTTGAAAGTTTCTGTCATGTCCTCCCTCTCCCTCCTTTCCTTGAGGGTATATGTAGTAAGCTGCTTTAGTCTCTCTTCATGTCTTCTGCTGCAGACCCTGCAGCATTTTGGTTGCCCTCCTCTGAACAGCCTCCACTCTGTCTATGTCTTTGCGGAAATGGGGTCTCCAGAACTGCTCGCAATACTCCAGATGGGGTCTCACCAACTGTCTGTACAGAGGAATAACAACTTCCTGTTTTCTACTGTTGATGCCTCTCCCTGTGCATCCCAGTATCCCCCAGCCCTTCTTACTGCCTTCTCACATTGCTTTCCCACCTTTAAGTCATCTGATATAATTACTCCAAGATCCCTTTTGATTTTTGTTATTGTTAGTATCTCACCCCCCATTGTGTATGTTTTTGTTTCCCAGGTGCATTACCTTGCACTTCTTTGCATTGAATCTGAGCTGTGTGAGGGAATTTTTATATATCCTAAAGCTATATTTGCTATTAAATGCCTTGAAGCTATGCTTGCTTTAAAAGCCATGCTGTAACAAAGTAATAATGAATGTAGTAGACATTTCTGAGTTCATGTTTTGTTCTTTTAAGGGTTATAGAATTTGTACTGAGGTTACTTGAAGTACATTTGTAAAAAACAGAAAGCTAGATAAAACTGAGAAGAACTGGTTGTACCAGCCTGCATGGCAGGCTTGGACAAAATATAAAGATAAGAGCACGTAGTGGCATTGAAGATAAGCTGTACGTTGCTATGGTGTGAGTGAAACTCATTGTCTCTCTCAGGTCAGCTTGACCCAGGCATATGTATCAGGCAGTAATGGGAAAGAAATGAATTGCATGTTTTATTTTACATTGCTGAAAACTTGTTATGCTGTCTTATGATTGGCTTATACTGAAATGTTGGTATTTTTCAAGATAAGAAGTGCAAAATCTAGCTTATAAAAGCTACTGTAAATTGTAATCAGGGAACTTCTCCATTGTAGAAGTCCCACATGCATGTGTGAGATATTTGATCAAATAAAGCGACGTTAAGACAAACCCAGTGGTGTGGTTTTTCCCTGTGACGACGTGGGAGTGGTTGCTCAGGTAATACTTACAGTGAGAGAATTTACATCACAGTTTTGGCGTAGTCGGCAGGATGAGTTCTTCGTCCGTGTCACCTCATGATCGGGTTGTTTCCCTTGGACAAAAAGAAGGACATTTTTGTGGAACCCCATCAGGACGTGACGCCTAGGGGCCGGCGACACTCATCATCACTGTAAGTACAAGAATACCTTGGAGCGAGTGTGCACTATAAAGGACAGGCCTAGATAATATGGGAAACAAGAAAAAAATAGCTGGGTCCAGAGTTAGTATTATCTGGACCGGCAAAATGTATGTTTGACAAGTTTGACCAAACAAATTACAAGGGCAACTGCACTGCCCTTTGTACTTGTAATTTGTGCTTGCTGCAAGTATATACTGTTAGAGCCAATGATGGCTTTTATAAGGTCAGGCTGTTTTAGGAGAAAAGCAGCGGCTGATTAAGTAACGTTAGATAAGCAACATCTAGAGAAAGAAAAATAAACTACTGTGGATGTACACACAGTAGGTGACTACAGACAGGATGATTTGAAAATCCTACCCCCCATGTTGCCTATCTGTATAGTTTCAAGTTTTTTGTATTAATTTCAAGTTCCCTTGCCTCCTATAGAGGCTGAAACATTTGGTCCCAAACCTAAGTACTCAGGACCTCTACCAGATGGATCTCAACCTAGTACTGTTTGAGATTTTTTTTGTTTTGTTTTTAAACTGCAAACCAGAGCTCTGGAAAAAGACTTGGTTTGTCAGGTTACTAAAATGGCCAAAAGAAAATCTTTGAAAGGGTTAATAGCTGCAGTGTTTGGAAATTATCATGAAGGTCCTGCAGTCAGTTTTCTTACTCAGACTTGTGTATTGGAAAAGAAGAAGAAAAATACCTTGGCACCGGGTAAGTCTGAATTTTTTATTCAAAGTTGTTTTATGTCTGTCTGTTTTATTTCTGTAATACATATACTAAACAAGGTAATGCTCTTTCTTGTGCATATTTTCTAGTTTATATTTGTGTTCTGTAATTATGTTCTGTTGTCAAGGTTGTGAGACAGGATTGACTGCCTTCAGTGCATAACATGTTACAGTAAAAAAGAAAGAGGAAGCTTCTTTGCCTCATATCTGACTGTTTTAATTGGTTTTATTTTTAATGGAACATTTGTGCTGCCTAGATAGGGTCAGTGAAGAACTTTTGTATGTAGTTGTTGGGTGAAGCAGGTAGTGTTGAAGGTGAAGAGATATGACGTCATATAGATCGCAATGTGCAGAAAGATTTGTAGTTTGCAAGCAATGTGCCAAGCCACTGCTAGGTGAAGATGTAATGTGTTAACAGCTATAAATGGCTTTATCATACTTTTAGTTATAACCAGAAACTTTTTGCAAAATGGCAGGGTGCCATATTTTGGCTAGGTGCCAAAAGGTGTAACCATGTTATACAAGATGTGTTCACTTACAGATGGTACGTTGTGTTGTGTTTTAAAGGTGAAAGGAGTTAGAATGTGTTTAAAAGTGTTTTGTTCTGGAAAGATTTGGCATGGTGATATGTATAAATGTGTTGATTTAAAAATTGTCAGTGTTACAAGACAGGGGAGGCAGCACATATATCTAAAAATGTACAGTTTTCTAATGAAACTATGGGCATTACCTCAGCAAATTGTGTGAAACAATGTCAGTCTTATTTTGTGTTAAGTATTTCTTTTTGTGTATGTGTATGTGTGTGTACTGTCTTGGCCAGCAGTTTTATTGTAAAGATATTTAATATCAGTAGTGTTCAAGGACACTAAAAAAAATAACTGGGTTTGAACGACCCTTGCATGTACACTGTGACCTTTTGCACGTTATTTGACCTTCTTGTGTTTCAACATTTTATGTTACTACCAGTTCAAACTTGATGTGTATTCCATACCTAAAGCACAACTTTCACACAAATGTATGTTTTCATGAAAGCACACCAAGAGTGAACCATGTAATTTGACTTTTTATTGCAAAACTAGTATTCTAAGTGAAGAGGAACAAACTTTTCTTCTTATCTCACTGCTTCTGACTTGCAGCCAACACAGGCAATACTCCAGCTGGAAGGGGAGGATTATTCATCATCTCCCCATATTTTATATATATATATATATATATATATATAGTACGATTTTGAAAAAAGGACTATTACGGCTGTTTTTGAGAGTTTACCATCTACAGTTAAAAACAATGGCTTTTGTTTTTATGTGTGACCATGGTGTAATCATTTTTTTTGTCTTTTTGAAATGCATTCTAGAGATACGTACGTACGGTATTACCATCAATATGGATTTTTTTATAAATTCAGCTGACATTTTGTCATGCTTAGGATAAGGGAACCCAGGGACGCTTGGCTTCTTTTATCCTATGGAAATAATCTTGTTTTATTTTTAAACTGGTGTGTGTTTGTTTTTGTTGTTTGTGTTTCTTCTCTTTCTTCTAGAGAAAAAGAAGTTCCCCATCTTTATAGTAAGGTATGAAACTTACTAAACTAATTGTAATATTATCTTGTTATAATTTAAAGTGTAGTAGGTGGGGATCATGTCACCATCCACAGTTAACCTTTTTATTGCTACAGTATTCGAGCTGTCTCTTTCACTTCAAGCTGTCTCTTCCACCAGTAGGAGTTTGGGGGGAGGAGGGGGTAAGCTACCTTTCCTCTATCCCTTCCAGTGTAGTACCCACAAAGGTTGCAAGGTTTGCAAGGTACATCACTGGTCCCCCAAAGGGGTAAATAAAGAAAATGTATATTTGCCAATAATTGTTTCTTATTTACAGGTTTAAAAAAAAAAAAGACCCAAGGTATTTTAACAGCATAACCCAGCCCAAGCCCTTCTGTTTTTTCTAGTGCAAACAGTTAAATCTCACACCTATTATTAGTACAAGGGTTTCTGCCCCAGCAAGTAATCAGTTACGCTGGAGGGTAAAGTTGTGTATGTATGTCCACATATTCATTCTTTGATTGTCTTTTCAGCTTTCTTATCCTGTTAAAACAAATGCAAAATAACTTTTGTCATTGCCTTACAGCAATGAATGCATTTTTTTCAACCAGTAAATTCATAGTACTCTTAACATTTCTGGACTCTAAGCTAAGTTTACAGTCTATATGTGTTGTTTAAAATGTATTTTATGCATTATGCATTATGCTCAATACTGAAATTGTTCTATTACAAACATGCTTATGTTTCATGTTTATGTTATAACGTTTTGATATACATCTTGCTACACTGTATCATGTGTGTATTCAGAAAAGTGTTCCACATGTATAACATTTTTAATGCTCATAACCAAACCTAAATACTGGGACCAGCATCGCTGACCCACCCCTACAATATGTTCCAAAGCAAAACCAAAGGTAAAATTAATGCTCTGTTTGTCTTATTACTCACAGGTACCCCGAAAGAATGAGTGTACTCTATGCAAGTTTTGTCATTTTAAATTTTAACAATTATAATATGCAAAATTTAGATTGTACTCCAAACCTATGCTTCAAGCCTTACCCCACTCAGTACTTTGGAGTATTTCACTATACAGGGTAAAGAAGGTAGACCTTTTCACTTGTCACAGGTGCAATAGGCACTGTTATTAAATTGGCATAGGCCAACAACATATGTATTTGTCCCACTAATTGCATTGTGTAAAAGGCATATTGTTATGAACAATATGTTTGAAGCGTGTAACTGCATTAAGCAGGTTAGCAAGAGGAAAAGGAAGAGGAGACCATTATGGTTTTCCAAAGAGGGAGCAAAAAAAAAAGTGAAAGCCAAAAAGATAGCATTCAGGCAATACAAAAAGACACAGGCAGAAGGGGATAGGGAGAAGTACCAGGAGAAACAAAGGGAGGCAGGAAGTCAGTAAGGAAGCCAAAGCTCAGACAGAAGAAAACATTGCAAAATCAGTGGTTAAAGGGACAAAACCTTTACAGGTACATAAGTAAAAGAAAGAAAAAGACAAAGGGAGGGATAGTGAGACTAAAGGGGGAAAATGGGAGTCACGTGGAGAATGACAACAGTGGAGCTGACATGTTGAACAGGTATTTTTGCTCAGTCTTTACTGAGGAAGAGGGGGTAATGGGTCTGAAGGGAGTACAAGGGGTGAGAATGGTGCAGAAATGGATTGCATCACAAATCCTATGAAGACAAGTTAAAGGAACTGAACATGTACTCCCTGGAGGAGAGGAGGGAGAGAGAGGATATGATAAGAGACATACAAGTATCTTACAGGGAGAAACAGAGTGCAGGAAAACACTATTTTTAAGTGAAAAAGATGTTTCAGGACTAGAGATCATGGGATGAAGCTGGAGGAGGACGATTCAGAGGAAACATGAGAAAGAATTTCTTCACAGAACAGGTGGTGGACAAGTGGAACACCCTGCCAGAGGAAGTGGTGGGGGCTGAGACGGTCACGGGATTTGAGGGTGCATGGGGTGGACATGGAGGAGTTCTGGAGGTCAGGGGTAAGGGAAAACAGACTTCTGGGAAAACAGGCTGGACTTGCGGGCTCAAATGGGTGGACTGGGTGGGCCATAGGCCCTTATCTGCTGACACTGTCTATGTATCTATGTATTATAACATTACAAGATTTTATAACTCAGGTCTCAGTCAGGCCTGCTTGCAACAGACAGGGAAATAATGTTCATCACTGTCATAACTGCTTCTGTAATTTAAAAGCAGGAGGTAACCATAACACTGTCATGATTTACAGATGGTCAAATGGTATAATTGACCTTGGCCTGCACCCCCAGTGTGCGGTTAATGTCCATTTTTATTTTTCTCTTTCTAAATTGCCAGAATTTAGGCTCTGTCACACCACTCTTTACAAAACAAGAAGTTATTGGTTTAAAGATTGTTATTTATGTGTTTTTAATTCAGTGTCTAACACACTTTGCAAGTTTGCAGGTTTCCAAGTGGCACACATAAGATCTCCAGTGTCAACAGAAGTAATACTTTCATCTAAGTTGCTAAGACCTTCATCTTTTCCTTAACAAAGAAAACAACTGCCACAGTTTTGATGTTATCACCATCTTTGTGCCTGACTGGTTCCTAATAAGGACTATTGCATGAATCGGTTATTATTTCCTCTGCAAGTGTAATGTTTTCAGCAAAATTACACCTATTTGTAGAACTTTAAATCAACTGAAGAAGGTCCAGTCAGTTCAGACTCTGCAATCAAGCTTATTGTTTCTGCTTACTATGAAGTTAAGTCTGGGGAAGGGGCACTCCCCAACTCCAGTGAGAAGATTCTGCTTCAATTGACCTTCAAGCAATACATCTATTTTCTTCGCTGCTGCTTGTTCCAAACATGGCTGGTACTTTCTACAACCCTATTGCTCTGTTATGGACTGTGTTCTTAATGGTTTATTGTCAATTGTTACCTTTTTATGGACTGGTAATCTTTATGCAAGGGTGTAATCAACTACGACAAAACAAATGCCATGCCAGTGTGTGTGTGTGTGGCTATTCCATTAAAAGGACTCAATGCACCCCTGGCCAGTGTGTCTACTACTCAGCCATCCAGCAGCTAGCCACAAAATGAACACTGACTTTTCTACTATGCTGGTGTTTTGTTTTTAAATTACTGTCTGCATTGCCCCATATGCCTTGTGGGGTTACCACCATTCTGCAAATGACATTTCATCTGTACTGTAACTACATCAACCTGTGGATACTTATATGAACTTATGAACTGTTAATTTCATGGACTGTTATGTTTTATAAGGACTTATCTGTCAAGAGACATTATCAACAGATTCTTCAATCAAGCTCCCAGGGTGTGCCACACCTCAACACAAGGTAGCATCTACCTTATTCACTCTCAAAGTGAATTCCATGAACTCTTTTCATCAACAAAATTGTCATGTTATATTGTGTTATATGTGGTGTCACATGTTAGCATTTTTCACATATTTCAATTGTGGTGTTGACATCCCTCAATTCTGTATTATGTTTTACAAACTCACGATTTGTGTTCCATCTGTAACCACCCCTGTGCCAACTCCAAAACAGGATGCTTTTTATAAATGCCTCGACTATGTGTATGCTGGCAACCAGTTTTAAATCATATACCTAGTCACCTAGTCTAACAGTCTAAAAGTAGAAATGTTTAGTTTTTTTTTGTTTTTTTGTAACCTTCAGTTATTTACTAATATCTTTACATTTATGTTCAATTTTTTAGAATGTTCGAGTCCCTCAGGGGCCTCCTATCTTCAGGGTGAAAATTATTAACAGTGGTCAGTGGCAAGGTTTTAGTAATCAGTGACCAAACTTTTATCAACAATGTAGTTGGCTAACCATAAAACTGAGGAAATAAAAGGTGTAAAATGGCTAGTGTAAATTGCTAAAGGGCTAGTAAAAGTAAAATGGTTAGTAAATGACTAAATGATGCCAACATGTAAATTAGTATATCTAGTAGCAAAAGGCTGCAAGTGGAAAATACCACTATGTCACTTAATATGTGTGCGTGTAAGACTTTAAAAGGTTAATTGTAAATTCTATACAATGAGAAAAAAATAGCTAAAAGCATAAAATGAGGCCGTGGCTAGATATGCACAAATTCCAGCCTTGCATTTTTTTCTAAGCTTGCTACACATAAATATGGGACCCATGGTCATGGCTTACAAGCGTAGTTGGTGACTGGGTGCTACTCTTCTCCATTGGGTGACAGTACTTGTAAGTGGTCATATTGGCACCTGGCTACTGACTGTCCTAATCAAACTTCCTACAATGCCTGTCAACACAATGGTGTCACGGGACGCCACCCACCTGCCCCCTTGCTACAACCCAAACAAAAGGACCCCATTAAACTGGAGGGGGTGTTTTCCATTACAAAATGAGCCAGATTGTGACCAAAATATAAAGCGAAAAAAGTAAAAAGGGATCGGTTAGTTGATACGTAGTATCAAAAGGGGGGATAGTGTGAGGGAATTTTTATATATCCTAAAGCTATATTTGCTATTAAATGCCTTGAAGCTATGCTTGCTTTAAAAGCCATGCTGTAACAAAGTAATAATGAATGTAGTAGACATTTCTGAGTTCATGTTTTGTTCTTTTAAGGGTTATAGAATTTGTACTGAGGTTACTTGAAGTACATTTGTAAAAAACAGAAAGCTAGATAAAACTGAGAAGAACTGAGTTAGTACCAGCCTGCATGGCAGGCTTGGACAAAATATAAAGATAAGAGCACGTAGTGGCATTGAAGATAAGCTGTACGTTGCTATGGTGTGAGTGAAACTCATTGTCTCTCTCAGGTCAGCTTGACCCAGGCATATGTATCAGGCAGTAATGGGAAAGAAATGAATTGCATGTTTTATTTTACATTGCTGAAAACTTGTTATGCTGTCTTATGATTGGCTTATACTGAAATGTTGGTATTTTTCAAGATAAGAAGTGCAAAATCTAGCTTATAAAAAGCTACTGTAATTGTAATCAGGAACTTCTCCATTGTAGAAGTCCCACATGCATGTGAGATATTTGATCAAATAAAGCACGTTAAGACAAAACCCAGTGGTGTGGTTTTTGCCCCGTGACGACGGGAGTGGTTGCTCAGGTAATACTTACAGTGAGAGAATTTGCATCACAGCTGCCATACATTTGACCATTCCTCCAACCTTGCCAAGACCCTTTTCATCCTTTCCACCCCACTTTGTGTATCAACCCTGTTGCAAATCTTTCTGTCATCTACAAAGAGACATACTTTTCCTTCCGGGTGCTCTCCAATGTCACTTACAAGGACAATAAAAAGGACTGGTCCTAGTACTGAACCCTGTGGTACCACACTAGTTACCCTCCTTTCTTCACTGTGGGCTCTGTTTACTATTATCCTTTGCATCCTGTTGTCCAGACAATTTTTTATCCAGGCTACCACCTTGGGACCCACTCCAAGGCTGGCTAACTTGTATATTAATCTTTGTGTGGGACTGTGTCAAATGCCTTGCTAAAATCTAGGTAGGCCATATCCACAGCTCCACCCTGGTCTACTACTTTGGTCACCCAGTCAAAGAAATCTACTAGATTCATGTGGCACGACCTTCCCACTGTGAATCCATGCTGCCTTTTGGTCCTGTGCCTGGCCTCTAGGTACTCAACAATTCTTTCCTTCAGAAGTGATTCAATCATTTTCCCTGTCACTGAGGTCAAACTAACTGGTCTGTAATTTACTGCCTCTGCCCTGCTCCCACTTTTGTGAAGTGGAATCACATCCGCCCTCCTCCTCCAGTCCTCAGGTACCACCCTATCCTCCCATGATTTGATAAAGAGAGTAGTCAGTGGTGTCACTAGTTCTACCCTTAGTTCTTTTAGAATTCTTGGGTGAATCCCACTAGGCCCCATTGCTTCGTCCATCCTCGGTTTCAAGAGTTGTTTCAAAACCCTTTCTTCTGTGAATGGACTGGTATCAACCCCCCTATTCAGAGTGTTTCTCTTGTCTGGTTTAGGTACCTCCCCATCCTCTTCCGTTGTGAATACTGAGCAGAAATATTCGTTCAGTATCCCTGCCTTTTCATTGTCACCTTCAGCCCACTTTCACTCCCCTTTATTAAGCTTCAGTATCCCTCCCTTGGTCTTTCTTCGCTCCATAATGTACCTATAAAAGGTTTTATCCCCCTTCCTAACACAGTTGGCTATCTTTTCTTTGGTTTGGGCCTTTGCTATTCTGACTGCTGTTCCTGCCTCCTTCTGCTTTAACTGATAAAGTACTCTGTCCTGCTCCTTCTGTGTTTCCTTATATTTCCTGTATGCTATCCTTTTCTCCTTAACCTTCCTTGCCATCTCTTTTGAGAACCATAGCGGTTTTTTCCTTCGTTTAGTTTTGTTGATTCACTTCAAACAAAGGCTTGTTGCCTCTGTGATGGCTGTTTTGATTATTCCCCATTGTTCCTTCACCTCTCCTTCTTGCCTGTTTGCTAGTGCTTTTCTGAGACACTCTCTCTCTCATTTTCCCAAAGTCAGCCCTCCTAAAGTCCAATACTCTTGCTTTTGTATGGCTTGACTCTATGGCTGTGTTTATTGTGAACCACACTATTTGGTGGTCACTTGTTCCCAGATGGCTACCCACTTCTAAATCTGAGATCCTTTCTCTGTCCCCATTTGAGAGTACCAGATCTAAGCTTGCTCCCTCCTGAGTGGGTTCTAACACTAGCTGTCTGAGGCATGCCCATTGTAGGGCATCAAGAATGATTCTGCTCTTGGATGTGCCTGCAGTAAATGTGCTCCAGTTAACATCTGGCGCATTCAGATCCCCCATCAACAATATCTCCCTTTTTTCTGCCATTCTAAGGATGTCTTCTATCATTTCCTTGTCCATTCCCTCCCTCCCTCTGAGATAGGGGTCTGTACACAACCCCCATTCGAATTGTGGTGCCATTTCCTTTCTCCAGGGTGACCCATAGTGACTCATCTACTTCCTGTTTACTCTTTAGTTCTGTTGCTTTAATCCTTTCCCTTACATAGAGAGCAACTCCTCCTCCTCCTCTTTTACCCTCCCTGTCCCTTCTGTAGATTGTGTATCCTGGTATTTTGACATCCCAGTCAGGGTTCTCTGTATACCATGTTTCTGTGACTGCCACAGTATCCAGGCATCCCTCTTCCATCAAGGCCACTAGTTCAGGAAGCTTGTTACACAGACTATGGGCATTGGTACTCATCACCCTCCATTTTTTGATGGCCTTACCATTTTTAACCCCATCCCTGATCTTGCTACCTTCGCCTTTTTTTGCATTTACCCCTGTCCTGCTCCCTAATGACGTCTCTACCTTGGTGTTTACCTTGCTGACTACTGTGTTTTGTGGGGGAGGCTGGGATTTCCATGCTTCTTTTCAGTGCCTCCCACCTTGGCTAGTTTAAATGCTTGCCAATGAAGCTTTTAAACCTATCACCTAGGATCCTGGTTCCACCCTGGACAGATGCAGACCATCGTGCCAGTATAGGCCTGCATCCCTCCAGGTGGCTCCCCAGTCCCCAATGAAGCCAAAACCCTGAGCTCCACACCAGTTTTTCAACCATTCATTTAATCCCATGGTGCAGAGTACCCTAGCATCAGCCTATCCATAGACAGGCAGCACCTCTGAGAAGGTTACCGTATGTGCTACTTGTCTAAGACCCTTCCCCAGCTCTACAAACTCCTCTTGCACTGCTCTGATCCCATTCCAAGCAAGATCATTTATCCCTAGGTGGACAATGACATCCAGCTCCCTCCCTCATGCAGCTGCTCCCATGATCCTGAGAATTTGCTTCCTGTTTCTCTGAGCCATGGCACCATGCAGGCACCTTACCTCCCTCTCCCCTTCCTCCCCCAATCCTACCCCCCTAATGACTGAGTCCCCCACCAGGAATTGTTTCCTTCCCCTGTGGGGTCTCATGCCACCGTCCTGTGGGTCTCCTTTGTGGAGGTTCCCAGAATCCTCCTTGGTCTCCACTGCAGGTGCCTCCACAGAGGAACCACTGTCCACCAGAACAGCATATGAATTGTGGAGAGGTACAGCTGGAGGGATGCACCTCTGTTCCACCACCCTCTCCCTCCCTGAGCCCACCTTGGTTCAACCGCTTCTCTTTCTTGGCAACCTCTGCGGTAGCGGCAGTGGCCCTGGTGCCCCCTGGGTGGGGGAAGAGGTTTCACGAATCCTAGCCAGGTCAGCCTGGAGATGGGCAACCTCCTCCTCCCTCAGACCAGAGAGGTGCCTGCAAATAGGGCAACACTGTAGCCTCCAGAATGTCTCCCCGAACACTGCCACCCCACAACCATTGCACTGCACCACTCCCATCATGATTTATTTTGTGTCCCCTCTGTTGTTGCTTTGTATGCTTACTCTCTTCTCCCTCCATGTATTTTTCCACCTACTTTCCTACTGTCTATGTGCCCTTACAGCTGTCACCCTTCCTGTTCTGCAACAGGAATTTCCTGTAGTCTTCAGTAGTCTCCTCCTTCCTTGCTTGGACTCAGACCTCCAGCAGCTTGGGGGGGGCTATTTTTTTCCTTCAAGGTTGATGAAACTCTGTCAGCCTCAGACAGCCACTGCTTCCCCTGTGGCAGGAGCAATCTTCCTAGCCCAGCTACAGGGGTTGTTGTGTTAGTGGAACCCAGTGCCAACCCCCCTTGACCGAGATGCACTGCTAAGCAGCAGCTGTCTCAGTCATGGCATGCCTACCGATGTGACTTCCCTGGCTCACTTCCAGACCCAGGTAATCAGCATGGTAGCACAATGCTCTACTGCTGAGCCGTGGGATGGCCTCAGAGCCTAATATTAAGAATCAGTGAGCCTAACAAAATTGCAATATTTCATTTTCTATTTGTAAAGTTATAGTGGCTTAAAATTCTTCAGTTTACATAACTGTGAAATGTAACTTTAATATTTCTGAATGTTTGGAGGCTTGTAACTCAGTCATGTTCAAAGACAGAGATTTGAAACTTGGTACAGTTGTGTACATATCTTTGTAAAGTCAACATACCTAATATGGTGTAGTTTGGACAAATACATTTTAGATTAGATGAAAATAACTGAAAACATAACGTTGGCAAAATTTTACAAAACTTTTACAGAAATTTTGCAGAAGCTAAATTTGAATTTCACCAGAATTTTGCTGGCAGAAGACAAATTTCGCCCAGTTCTAACCTGAGTACCAAGTTAGAAACCATTATTAAAACTTACTTTTTAAAGTTTTTACTGTTAAAAGTTGAACTGTACTTGAAACAACTTGCTGGGACCAACTTAGCTGAGCTTCAAGAAGCTGGAGAGATGGTGTGTACCAACAAACATGTGCTGTCTGGCAGCACTAGGAAGCAGCAAGGTGCTAAAGGACAGACTGCAAAGAGCAGCGACGGTGCAAAGATGGACCCCTCATGGGGCTGCAAGTGAAGATCCACAATTTGCTGCATCTAATGAAAGGGATCTAGGGCTTAGACTAGAACGTAGAGTCTTTCAATAATCACACAGCTCTCCTTCAGCCAAGGGATGACCAGGTTCATGAAGTGGGCCATTTGGCAGCAGGATTGACAGGGAAATCTTTAGTCTGTGCCAAGGGTCTCATCATAGAGAATACGCTCCTCCATGGCCACTTTGAACAATTGGAGAATGTGTCCAGAGCTTCAAATATCCATGTGATTGGGTACAGGAGGATGCAGAGGGGACTAACCCCAGGAGAGCCATGGCTGATGGGCCAGCCGCCATGATGCAGCTGCAAATACAGCCCTAGGTGTTATGGGCCTATGGAGTAACTTTTTGCCATGCAGCACAAGCAGAGTATACTGGTTTTGGGAAATGTAGCAAAATGAGGTGCAGTACTACAAGCTGCAGAGGAATTTTTCCATGGCTGAATCACTCTTTCTGCAAAATAAAACTTTCTTACCTCTGTCCAAATCTTCTCCCGCCAGCTTCCACTCATGTTCCTGTGTTTGTAATGCATCATTCATGCTGAGTAGTTCCTCACAGTCTACTTTGCTCATTCCATTTTGGAACTTAATGATCCCTGTCATATCTTCCATCTCCCTTCTGGCCTCCAGTGAGTACATCATGCTAGAAAGGGTTTGACTGAGTGATAGGCCAACTCAGGGACATGGGAATGAATATATTGTTTTTAATGTTGCCAGTGAGTTTGTGCGTCCACTAAGGTAGTAAAACCTATATCTTTGTAAAGCTGGGAAAAGTCAGTAAATTGATGACACAAATAACAGTAGATTGGCTGCACCATTTCGCTCAGCAGGTGGATCTGTGTGTGGCTGCTTAATATTTGATAACAGTGCTGGTCCTTGGTCAGTTGGCAGAGGGTGTGCAAGTTTTGGGTGACTTGTTCTTTGGTCAGCCAGCAGAGGATGTGTGAATGTTGCGTGGCCTGCTCCTTAGTGAGCTAGCAAAGGGTGTGAGAATGTTGCCTGGTCTGCTCTTTGGCCATTTGGCAGAGGGTGAGTGAATGTTGGGTGGCCTACTCCTTGGCCAGTTGGCAGAGAGTGTGTGAATACTGACTGGCCTGTTCCTTGGTCAACAGGCAAAGGGCATGTGAGTAGTGTGTGTGACCTGCTCCATGGTCAGGTTAGCAGAGGATGTGAAATGTTCAGTGGTTTTCTCCATGGTCTTACAGCAGAGAGTGCGTGAGAGTTGGCTGGACTGTTTCTTGGTCAGGTGGCAAAGAGTGTGGGAATGTTGGGTGTTCTGCTCCTTGGTCAATTGGCAGTGGTTGTGTGAATACCGGGTGGCTTACTCTTGGTCAGTCGGCAGAGGGTGTTTATGTTGGGTGACCTGCTCCTTGGGCAGTTGGCAGATTGTGTGTGAATGTTGGGTGGCCTGGTCTGGTCAGTTGGCAGAGGGTGTATATGTTGGTCGGCCTATTCCTTGGTCGTTTGGCGGAGGGTGTGTGAATGATGGTTGGCCTACTTTTTAGTCAATTGGCAGAGGGTGTGTGAATGCACTGTGGCCTGCTCCTTGGTCTTTTAGCACAGGGTATATAAATGCTGTGTGGCCTGCTTCATGGTTGGAGAACAGAGGGTGTGGATTGTTCAGTGGCCTGTTCCTTGGTATTTCAGTGCAGGGTGTGTGAATGTTGGGTGGCCTGTTTCTTGGTCTGTCAGTAGAGGGTACATAAACATTGCATGGCCTGCTCTTTGGTTTATTTGGCTGAGGGTGTATGAATGCTGGGTGACTTGCTCCTTGGTTTATTTGAAAGAGGGTGTGTAAACACTGTGTGGCCTGCTCCTTGATTTAGTTGGAAGAGGGTGTGTGAATGCTGGGTGGCCTACTCCTTGGTTTATTTGGAAGATAGTGTGTGAATTCTGGGTGGCCTGCTCCTTGGTTTATTTGGAAGAGGGTGTGTGAATGCTGGGTGGCCTGCTCCTTGGTTTATTTAAAACAGGGTGTGTAAACACTGTGTGGCCTGCTCCTTGATTTAGTTGAAAGAGGGTGTGTGAATGCTGGGTGGCCTACTCCTTGATTTATTTGGAAGATAGTGTGTGAATGCTGGGTGGCCTGCTCCTTGGTTTATTTAAAACAGGGTGTGTAAACACTGTGTGGCCTGCTCCTTGATTTAATTGGAAGAGGGTGTGTGAATGCTGGGTGGCCTGCTCCTTGGTTTATTTGGCACAAGATGTATGAACGTTGGGTGGTCTGCTTACTGGTCATTTGACACAGGGTGTATGAATGTTGGGTGGCCTGCTCATTGGTCATTTGGCAGAGGGTGTGTGAATGCAAGTATAACAGGTTGTTACCACACTGTGATGCTAGTCCAGTGTATGCACACACAATGACCAGTCCACAACAAGCTGCTTAAGCACTTTTACTTCTCTTTCCACTCACTGCCACTAGACCAGAAACACTGAGATGGTATGCACGGCTGACTTACCAACCAGATAGTTATGGGAACCTTTGTGGAAGTGAAGGCGCTATACTGGACTGACACTGGAGGCAACAGGAATTGTAAGACTTTGATACCTTCGCAGTATGACTTAGACACAGTTTTCAAGTGAAATAAAGGTAACTTTCCTGGACTGTTCTGCCAACATGACACAGCCTGCAAAAATGAGAACTAACAACACTTTTACAAATAAACCTCTTAAATTAACTGTAACTTACACGCTTATATACATTTACTATTACTCTATTGCTAACCCTGGAGACTGTAGGCTATACCAGTACCCACAGCCCTCCAATTTACCAATACCATCAGTACTAGGTCACTTGTCAGATGTCAGTCGTTGTACTTTCGCTTACAGATGCCTCAAGGGCATTCAGTGGCTACTAGGCCTATACCCACCTCAGTCAACCCCCTCATCCCTTTTACTCAGATGCCCTTCCCTGGTATCTAAACAATTAGCGTTCACTTATAGCATTTTAAATCACATTTGGCTAACACTTACCTTTAGGTAAATCACATTCAATCCCTCCTCAGTCTCAGAGCAAAGTCTCATTAACTGCTGGTTAGTAATCCTTTCGTAGCAATAGGAGTCACAAATACCTGTATGGCAGATGAGTGCCTCTCTTGAACAAGTCCCACAAATTAAAATTACTGTACCTCTTTCCTCATGAGCTCTGGAATACGATGACAAAAGTGGACCTTCTGGAGATTGCCGTTAAACCCTGATGTTGCTGTTTCTTGAAGATGACCCGGTTGCTGGAAAATGTTACCTTAAACTTGCTGGATGCAGGATAAAACAGCTTACAGGAACAGGTAACACTTGCAGCAGGCAATAACGACACTCTCCGTTATCACTTACTGCCCTACTTACCCTGGCACTGGGATACAGGTGATCCCCTATAGGTTAGACTTACTCTGTGATTGCTAGTCCCCCAGGATCTGTCAGGCTGTGGGCCCTATAGGCTGAATTCCCACTGGTTAGGAACTGGTCCCTTCAGGTTGGTCTCCCTGCTGGGTGTCCCTCAAAATGAGCTATGCTGCTCCTTTTGTACTCTCTTAATATTCCATTTTTCCCAAAACCCTAGCCCTTGAGTAGACAACTAGCTGATTCCACTCATTAGCATCAGTCACAACTGATTCTATCATGGACTTCTGTAGTAGCATGGGCCACAACGAAATCCTCCGATTTAAAATTACTGACCAACTGCCTGAAAATTCCCATCCTGTTGTGCCCTGTTAACTTGGTTTCATTTCTATTACATGCTACATAATACGCTATCAAAATATAGTAAACATGAAAGTAATCACATTTTCAGTACCCTAGCTGAAAAGCTGACTTTGACTTTGTACATTGTTTTTGTAAGTAATTTGTGTCAATGGAACCCCATGTTGCTCTTTATAAAAGTTTCTCCAGTGTAAAAATGATCAGTGTGCTGCGTACCTTCAGTCATTAACTCTGAGGAGAAAACTGCCAAGAAATTCTTTCTTTTTTCTTTCTTTCTTTCTTTCTTTCTTTCTTTCTTTCTTTCTTTCTTTCTTTCTTTCTTTCTTTCTTTCTTCTCTCCTTCTTTCATCTCTTTCTTTCCTTATCCTCCTCCTCTTTCTTTTTTTCTTGACATATTGAGCTTATCATAGCTCATTTCCAGACGTGTCCTGGGGGAAGGGGTATGGAAGATGGTACAAAAGGGGAAACTAAAATAGTGATCAACAGTATTACAGCGATAATAGACATATACAGTACATCAAAGGGGCATGAATACATACATTGCAAGTCACAACAGCAGAACAGGTACATGCTGTATAAAAAATCAAGTTTGGCTAGGTTTGGAGAAATTACACCTAGAAGCATGATAGCAGGCTGGAGAGCAAAATGGCAAGGGCAGTATGAGTGAGGGGAAGGAGATCAAAGAGGTACGGGTCATTGACAGTTGCAGGTGGAAGTAGAAACGTCATGAAGAAGAGACTTAAGGGAAAAGGGGGAAGAGGCAGAGCAGATTGACCGGCGAAGGGTGGACCATAGTTTAGGAAAGCCATTTGAGAAGGCAGCTAGACCAACAGTGCATTTCCTAGATGGAATAAAGAAGTAATGGGAAACATTGCTGCAGAGATGTATAGGAGGAAGAAGGAGGAGAAGACAGGAAGGAGGGAAGGGAACCAAACTTTCTCCTTAAAAATCACACTTTTCTTCCTGCCAGAGGCTGAAAAAAATGTATTCACAATGGCTGTGGTCTGAACTGCTCCTAGAGGCTGTCCTAAGGGCTCCAGTAACTCATTACTGCCCAAGAGGACACATCCTCTCCTAGACCCTCCTTCATCCTCCCCTACCTGCCAGCATGGTGTCTGGGCTGCAGACAATATTTTGTGACCGCTCTACATTCGCAGCTCTACAATGCCCCTTTTCTGACCGCTTAAGACAGTTGCAGCTATTTTTATTGGATAGCCCACCCTTTAAACTATCAACATACCAAGTTTGCTGTGATTCTGACTTACAATGGCCAAGGAATTGGCTTTAATAGAAAGGTTTACACATATTTTGCAGTCTCAGTTCTGACTAACTCATAGAAACATAAAAGTTGTCAGCAGATAGGGGCCTCTTGGCTTACCTAGTCTGCACAGTTTTCCTTGCCTACTGTGCCACCGCAGACCCTACTTCATCTCTAGTCATCTCCTCCTCTTGCATTACTACCATGGTCCCCTTGTATCTGTCCCATGCATGCTTGAATCCTGTCACCGTATTGGCACCCACCACCTTTGCTGGAAGGCTGTTCCAGGTGTCCACTACCCTCTCTGTGAAGAAGTATTTCCCCACATTTCCTCTGAGCCTCCCCTCCACCAACTTCATAGCGTGACTCCTTGTCCTCAAGCTTCTTTTTCTATGGAAAATACTACCTTCCTGTACCTTATTAATACTTGTTACGTATTTGAATGTTCCTATCATATCTCCCCTTTCTCCCTCCTCTCCTCCAGAGAGTACATATTCAGTTCCTTGAGTTTCTCCTCACATGGCTTTTGATGTAGGCCCTGCACCATTTTGGTAGCTCTCTTTTGTACTGCCTCCACCTTATCAATGTCCTTCCAGAGGTGGAACCTCCAGAACTAGACACAGTATTTGAGGAGGGGTCTTACCAGTGATCTAAACAGGGGTATTATTACCTCTTTCATCCCCCTAGTGATACCCTCCCTATGCACCTGAGCATCCTGGTAGCCTTCCCCACTGCCTTATCTCACTGCTTGGCTACCTTCAAGTCATCAGAATTGATTACCCCAGGGCCTTTCCTGTTTGGTGGTTACCAGTACTTCCAGTCCCAGTTGATACATAGCCCCCCCGGGTTTCTGTGCCCCAAGTGCATGATTTTGCATTTTTTTGCATTGAAACCCAGCTGCCAAACCCTTGACCATTCTTCCAACTTTTTCAAATCATCCTCCATTTTTTCCACACACACCCAGCATGTCTACTCTGTTGCAGATGTTTGTGTCATCCACAAACAGACATATTTTCCCCTTCTAGCCCTTCCGCTATCACATTAATAAAAACATTGAAGAAGACTGGGCCTAGTACTGAGCCCTGAGGCACCCCGCTGGTCACCTTGCCTTATCCAGAGTGGACACCATTTACCATCACCCTCTGACTCCTGTAGCTTAACCAACTTCTTACCCAGTTTATAACCATTTTGCCTGACTCCGAGGCAGGCCAGCTTGTTCACCAGTCTTCTATGTGGAACGATGTCGAAGGCCTTACTGAAATCCAGGTAAGCCACATCTACTGTTCCTCCCTGATCCACTACCCTGATCACCCAGTCAAAGAACTTGATCAGGTTTGTCTGTAATACTTTGCCTTTAAGTAGCTCCTTTTTATGTTTGCTTGCGCACATGCGCAAGAAACATTATGTGGCAGCTTAGGAGAGAAGCAGGTTGTGGAGGTGTGGCACTGTGGCACTGTGTCAGCCAGTGCCGGCACTGCATTTGTGGGCTTGGAGGTGTTCAACCAATGCAGACCAACTGTCCTGGTGACACTTGTCCTCCAGAAGTGCCACCAACTTGAAACTATTTGCTGCCGCAATCAGGAGCTGCCTCATCATTGCAGCGTTAGCCATTCAACTGCAATGAGGGAGAGACCTATCATTGCAGGGCGGTACCTTACCTGGTGTAACATTTCTATGAACATGGTGGTGGCTATCGCCATCCACCTCAGAGTTCCATGAAAGCTAATGGGGGTGCCCAACCCCCTGTTGGCATGCCCCCGACCCAGTTCATTTGCCAATGGGGGAGCCCACTCCTTGTCGGCATAATGTCCCCCCATTTGTTGTGTGCCAAGGGGGTGCCCAATCACCCTCAGCATCATGCCCCCCCAAACAGCCTTTCTTTGCTGAAGGGAGGCCCAATCCCTGTTGATTTAAGTCCCCCCTCCCCCAAAACACAGGTGGCACACTGGGAGCCCAACCCAGCATGACCAAAGCAAGCCTGCAAAAAAAAACCTTCCTGTGATGTCTTTTGTTTATTTTGTTGTCCCTGAAACCTAGAAAAGGGGTCCCTCATGGTGTCTCGTGCCCCCTCCCCCAACCCGCAGCCACCCTCTGCACATCCCATTTCCCCACATCCCCCTCACCCCATACTTACCTCTGGAGCCCGGCTCGACGATCTTCGGTGGACCGGGAACATGTCTGCACTCTTCAAAGTCGACCGTGAACTGAAGAAATGCCAGCAAGCTGTATAATGGCATAAATAGGTTTTTTTTCAACTTTCGTGGATATCTCACCCATTTTTTCGAATTTTGGCACCACGTTTTCAACATGGAGTTATAGGAACCCCTCCTCATAAATTCAGTCACTGTCATGGTGTTATTTGGTCCCGAAAGGTGATTTTGCGGTCATTGCATGGAATCACCTTTCAGGACTGATTAACGAAATGACAGTGCCACTGCTCATGAGGTGAGCTCTCAAAAAGCCTATGTTGCAAATTTGGTGAAAAAATCCAAAAAATGACTTGTTTTACTGACGTCGTTGCTGAGTTTCCACGCACATTCATAACTTCGCAAATCTGTAATATTTTCACTCCAGATTTTCAACATTGGCATTTTCCATACCTCCTTATGAAAAGTACAGCTGTCATTTTTTACATCCTGGCTGAAATGTGTTTTCACGCTTCCGGCACCGAATAGTGCGGTCGCTGTAGGAAATCAGTATTTGGGACAGAGTAAGAAAATCACAGTGCCACTGTGCATGAGCAGTGGTCCTAAAATGCCTATGTTGAAAATTTGGTGATGAAAGTCCATAAAATGACTGTGTTACAAGAGTGCATTGCGCAGTTTCCACACACCATCGTAACTTCGCAAATTTGTATTATTTTCACTTCAGATTTTCAACACTGGCATTTTTTCACACCTCCTAATGAACAGTACAGCTGTCATTTTTCACATCCTGGCCGAAATGTGTTTTCGCACTTCCAGCGCAGAATAGCATGGCCACAGTGGGAAATCAGTGTTTGGAACAGATTAAGAACAAGCATTTGTCAATGCTGAACATTCGCTTGCAGGTGTTTGCAGTGGTGTTTGGCACATATGGTGCTTTACCCTAATGCCCTGTGCGATAGCTGGTATTTGCACAATAAATTTTCAGCGTGACCTTTTTGTTACCCCCATTGTGTGCTACATAGGCTGAAACACGTTTTGGGCAGGATGTGAAAAATGACAGCTGTACTGCTCATAAGGAGGTGTGTTAAAATGGCAATGTTGAAAATCTGGAGTGGAAATATTGAAAATGCGCAAACCTACGAGCGTGCGTGGGAACTGTGCAACGCACGCTCATAAAACAGTTATTTGTAGGAATTTGCTCACCAAATTTTCAACATAGCTGTTTTAAGATCTCTGCTCATGAACAGTGACACTGTGATTTTCTTAATGTGTCCCATACACTGAGTTCGCACAGCGACTGTGCCATTGTGCGCTACATGGGCGGAAACACGTTTTGGGCAGGATGTGAAAAATGACAGCTGCACTGCTCATAAGGAGCTGTGGTAACATGGCAATGTTGAAAATCTGGAGTGAAAATATTGAAAATTCGCAAACTTACGAGCGTGCATAGGAACTGCGCAATGAACACTCGTAAAAAAGTCATTTTTAGGAATTTTTTCACCAAATTTTCAGCACTGCCATTTTAAAACCTCTGCTAATGAACAGTGTCACTGTGTTTTTCTTACTGTGTCCCATACATTTATTTTGCACACCGACTGCACCATTGTGCATTACATGGGTGGAAACACGTTTTGGGTGAGATATGAAAAATGACAGCTGTACTACTCATAAGAAGGTGTGGTAAAATGGCAATGTTGAAAATCTGGAGTGGAAATATTGAAAATGCGCAAACCTACGAGTGTGCGTGGGAACTGTGCATCGCACGCTCGTAAAACAGTTATTTTTAGGAATATTTTCACCAAATTTTCAACATAGCCATTTTAAGACCTCTGCTAATGAACAGTGTCACTGTGATTTTCTTAATGTGTCCCATACATTGATTTCGCACACCAACTGCGCCATTGTGCATTACATGGGCGGAAACACATTTTGGGCAGGATGTGAAAAATGACAGCTGTACTGCTCATAAGCAGGTGTGGTAAAATGGCAATCTTGAAAATCTGGAGTGAAAATATTGAAAATTCACGAACTTATGAGCCTGCTTAGGAACTGTGCAATGCACTCTCGTAAAACAGTCATTTTTAGGAATTTTTGCACCAAATTTTCAACATGGGGTTTTTGGGACCCCTTCTCATGAGTGATGTCACTGTCATGGCATTATTCAGGCCCAAAGGGTGATTTTGTGCAGTGACTGGAAATCACCCTTCAGGCCTGAATAACGCCATGACAGTGACATCATTCATGAGTAGGCGTCCCAAAAACCCCATGTTGAAAATTTGGTGCAAAAATTCCCAAAAATGCCTGAGATATGCAATAAAGTTGAAAACCCCCATCTAGCCCATTATACAGCTTACCGGCATTTCCTCAGTTCGTGGTCGGCTTTGAAGAGTGCAGACGTGTTCCCGGTCCAGCGATGATCGTCGCGCCGAGCTCCAGATGTAAGTATGGGGTGAGGGGGGTGTGGGGAGGCGGGCTGCACAGTGGGTTGGTGCGGGTTGGGGAGGGGGCTGGAGACTACGTAATGCTTTTTGCTTTTTAGGTTGAAAAAAGACAACATAGGACATTTGCCACGCTGGGGTGGGCCTCAGCGTGGCACCAGAGCTTTGGGGGCCCTTTGGGGAGTGGAGCCAACAGGGGATTGGGCACCCCGTCGGCAGAGGACCCAGGACATTTGCCACGCTGGGGTGGGCTCCCAGCGTGGCACTAAAGCTTTGGGGAGGGCGTGAGGTTTATTAGCATTGTGGGTGGAGTGACAGCGTGGTTTCTTTTGAAGCCAAGACCACCACTGTCATACACACAGCCTCGCACCCATTGGGTGCAGGACTACCACGCCTGCTCAACGGAGCAGTGGATTGATCAGGAGAGGCACACCTCCAAAGTGTGCTACTCTCCCAAACGCTTTCTTGCGCATGCGCGCAAGCGAACATAAAAATCACAGTACTCTGTTCATGAGCAGAAGTCCTAAAATGCCTATGTTGAAAATTTGGTGACAAACATCTGTAAAATGATTGTGTTACGAGCGTGCATTGTGCAGTTTCCATGCACCGTCATAAGTTCATAAGTTGTTACAAGGCTAGAAGACCTATTTGGTCCATACTGCTTGCCATATTTAATTTTAATTTTGCTGGTATCCCAAGATACCTTTACCTAAAAAAAAATATATCTAGGTTCTTTTCAAAAACCTGCAATGAGGGACTGGAGACCACCTCCATGGGCAGTTTGTTCCAGATTGGCACGACCCTAATACTAAACCAATGTTTTCTTTTAGTGGTTTTGTACTTATCCATCTGCAACTGGAAGGGATGTGCTCTTATTTGGTACAGATGTTTTTTTTATTTTTAGCCCTGTTAATTCCCTCAATTTAATGAGAGTTTTGTAAACCAAACACGTGTCTCCACGCATTCTCCTATATTCCAAGGTATACAATCCATATTTGTTTAAATGAGTTTGGTAATTGTACCCTTTTGTTCTCCTGATCATACGTGTAGCTCTTTTCTGGACCCTCTCCAGTGCTGCAATCTGCTTTTTATAGCCTGGTGACCAAAACTGGACACAGTACTCCAGATGAGGCTGCACCAGTGAGCCATAAAGTGATAAAATAACCTCACTCTTCCTGGATCCAATATGTCTGCTTATGCAATTCAGGATATTCCCTGCCTTTTTCACAATTAGACTACAATGTTTGTTAAATTTCAGATTGTTCTGGATCCTTACTCCTAAGTCTCTTTTATTGGTGAGTTCTCTTAGGGTTTGCTCATTTAATCTATATGTGGCCCTTAGATTGTTCCTACCAAAGTGCATTACTGTGCATTTATCCATATTAAATGCTAGTCTTGAAGTGTGTGCCAAATTTTGCAGTTTTTTTAATGAATCCTAAATTTTTTCAATGTCCAGTCTATTTTTAACAATAGAGCTGATCCTTGTATCATCAGCAAACTTTGCTTCCCAGGTAGCCTCTCTGGTTGTCATTGAATGTATATATACAGTATATATTAAAAAGACAGGGTCCCAGGACCGACCTCTGTGGAACACCACTTGTCACATCCACCCACCTTGAATTACTTCCTCTTATTGTTACTCTTTGTCTTCTGTTTGAAAGCCAAGAGCTGATCCATGTAGTAATTTTACCTTGGATGCCGTGCTCAATTAAAGAGTCCACCAGTTCTCCACGGGGCACTTTATAAAATGCTTTGAAGAAATCCAGTAATATGACATCCACTGGGTAGCCCTCATCCAGTGCTCTGCTGACATTTTCGTAGAATCTCAAAAGATTTGTTTGGCAAGATCTTCCCTGACTGAAACCATACTGTGATGTATCTATATCTCGCCTAGTTTGCATATCCTCCACTATATGTTCTTTTATAATCTCTTCCAGAACCTTACCTAATATTGAGGTGAGGCTTATTGGACAATTGTTACCCACCTCAGATCTAGAACCTTTTTTAAAAATAGGGGTGACATTTGCCTCCCTCCATGCATCAACCACTTCTCCCTGATCTAATGAGGCCTGGAATACACTGGTTAATGGTTCAGCCAGTAGATCAGCCAGCTCTTTGATCAGTCTAGGATGAATCTCATCTGGGCCCATGGATTTATTTGGGTTTAAACTAAGTAGTCTGTGTTCAACATTTTTCTTGTCCAATATGAGCTGACCTGCAGATTTTAGATGTTGCTTGGTATTCCTGGTACTAGGATTATATACTGAGGAGAAATACCCGTTAAACTCCTTAGCCATTTGATCATTATCCTGAATCAAATTACCATCTGCCTGTTTAAGTGGCTCTATCCCTTTTAACCACCCCCTTTTTTACAGCCAATGTAGCTATAGAAGGATTTATAGTTATCCTTTACTTTACTAGCCAATTTCAGTTCATAATTTCTCTTAACTCTTAAAATACATTTCTTTGTCCTTTTTAGCAGGTCTTTGTATGTTTTTCAATTTAATTCTTGACCATGTATTTTGGATATAGCATAGGCCCTATTTTTTTTTTAATAATCAAATTCTTAATTTTCCTTGTCATCCAGACAGGTATTCTCCCTGATCTATTGCATTTCTTAATTATTGGAACATGCGTATCTATGATTTCTTTGAGTTTTTTAATAAGAGTGTCCCACATTGAAGAGACTGATTTATTTTGTAAATCTGTCTTCCAATCCCAGATGCTAAAATCTTCCCTTATTTTATTATAGTCAGCTATATTATAATTTCTAGTTAAGGTTTCTCCGAGAATTCTATTAGCCTGTCCCTCGATGATAAATTCAACCATATCATGATCACTGGAACCCAATGGTGAAATTACTTTACACTGCTGAATATATTCTCCCATATTACTTAACACTAGGTCCAGTATATTAGAATTTCTGGTAGGTTGAAGTACATATTGTTGCAAACCCATAAGGCTAAAGGCATCAAGGTATCCAGTTTCCAAGCTGGTCCTCGCTATGTGATGTTCCAAGTCTATACCTGGTAAATTTAAATCCCCCAAAATAATCAGGTTTCCGGGTACTTTAATTTTTTCTTGTCTATCTATTAACTGTAAATCAGTATTTGATGGGATAGAAGGAGGTCTATATATCACACCTATGGTGATGCTGGCATGTTCAACAGAGGAGGCCCTAATCCATAGTTGGTCAATGCCTTCAAGTTTCTGGACTTCTAATTCTTCAGTTATAATATCATTTGAGATATAAATAGCAACCCCATCTCCCCTTTTCCCTGGTCTATCAGAGAAGTACAGTTGATATCTTGGAATCTGGTGGTCCCATTGGTCCTCTGTATCCCACCATGTTTCCGCAATGGCACATATCTTTATTTTATCTTTTGTAATTTTATATGTCATTTCATCAATCTTATGTACTATACTTCTTGCATTTATATTTAGGCATTTCCAATTGAGGTCTTTTTGATTTCCAGTTTTATTATGTAAGTGATATAACTTATGCTCAGCATCGCCACCTGACCCCCCCAGTTTTTAGTTTAAATGTACAGGTTTGACTAGTATTGCCTTAAGAATGTTCTGTGCTAATATTCTGGATCCCTGTCTATTTATATGCAGGCCATCATTTCCAAACAGTCCATAATCTGAGAAGATCTTCCATTGCTCAATTAAGGTATACCCCTCCCTCAGACACCACCTTCTAAACCAACCATTTAGGTATCCAATTTCCTTGGCCTTTTTTGGGCCAGCTCTGGGAACAGGGAGTACCTCAGAAATGTAGACTTTACACCCTCTTTCTTTGAGGGTTTTACCCACAGCCTCGAAACCTCTCTGGATGTCAACTTCTCAAATTTGTAGTATTTTTACTCCAGATTTTCAACATTGACATTTTTTCATACCTTCTTATGAAGAGTACAGCTGTCATTTTTCATATCCTGCCCGAAATATGCGTTTACACATGTGAGCAGAATAGTGCAGTTGCTGTGGGAAATCAATGTTCGGGACATATTACGAAAATCATAGTGACAGTATTCATGAGCAGAGGTCACAAAATGCCTATGTTGAAAATTTGGTGAAATAATTCCACTAAATGACTGTGTTACGTGCATGCGTTGCACAGTTTCTGCATACGCCCGGAAGTTTGAGCATTTTTTATATTTTCACTACAGATTTTCAACATTGCCATCTCTTCACACCTCCCTATGAATAGTACAGCTGTTATTCTTCACATCCTGCCTGATCTGTGTTTTCATACATCTGGCGCAGAATGACACAATCACTGTGGAAGTTTGGGACACATTAACAAATCACAGTGCCACTGTTCGTGAGAAGAGGTCCCATGCTTTCATGAGGTGGTGGTTACAAAAAGGCCATGTTTAAAATTTGTAGTGCAAATACCATAACATCCCACCCTGTACAGACTGACAGGCATCAGGGGTGTGCCTTTGGATTGCCGACTATAATGCTCATGCCATCACCCCCAACCCCCCCCCCTGCAGCCAGTGATAGGCATCAAGGTGTGCCTTGGTCTCTTTGGCCTCAGAGTTCATCCCGTTCTCCTATACTGCATCCATTTCAGTGTATGTCCTTATGGAATGGGACGACTATAAAGCTGAACATCCCAAGGCACACCTCAACATTTGTTAGTGTCTGCAGGATAGGGTGAGGTGAAATGGCATGAACGTTATGGGCAACGACCCAAACACATACCCCAGTGCCTGTCTGTCTCTGCAGGGTGGAAGTGGGGTTGGCGTGAAGTTCAATACTTCACAGCCATTCCTATTCTGCATTTGTCTAACTCTTGCATTTCCAATGCTAACACCAGCAAGCAAACATTTGGCATTGACAAATGCTTGTTGTAATTAGATCTTTGTTTAGCAAAATAATTAATTTGTGCTGTTCCTGGGACTGTTAGCTAGCCTGTTATGACATTTGATTAATTAATGAATTAATATTTACAGAGTTTTCCTCAAGTGTTTCCTTCTGCATCACTGTTTTTCTCCCTTCAGCCTGCTGCTGCTTAAGATGGTGCCTGTTTCATGAGCTCGCCCCCATTTCTCTGGCAGTGTCTCTCTCTGCTCTAACCCCCTCAGGGTTAGTGACTTAACAGTTGCAGTCAATCCCTATATTTAATTACTCAGTGCTTGTCTCATGCCAACTAAAATGTGCTGCTTGTACTGTAGGAAAACTGAGCAATCTGACTGCTGAGAGCTTTGCTCTTGATGTGCTGCTGACAGGTCTAAGGCTGTTCAGTGACCGTGGTATTGGTATGCTTATTGCCAGGATGGCGGCTCACTCGAGACTCTCCCTCTGGCCACCATGGTTGCACTTCACTAAAGAAAAATGCTCAGCTTCTATTCTTTATTCTTTTTTTGGTAACCGGGTAAGCTTCCCTCCTACTCTGGTCCTAGTATCATGCTGCTGCCGCTCTGTATGTACCATATGAGCAACTGCTCTATAACACAAACAAACAATGGCACTGTAACCAGCCTCTCTCTCTCCTCAGCTGGCTCAGAGCGGGTTACCAGGGAGCACATGAAGGGCTAAGCCAAACCTTGAGAGCTGTTCTTGGGGGGAGTTTGCCCAGAGACAGGATGTCTGGATGTTCATGCTATAAGTGGCCTGACTTAGTTAAGAATAGGAAACTAGAGCATGAATAAAGATAGTTTTGCCCTTCCCCAGGACTCTATGGGGGTCTGAAGTCCCTGGGATGGTGGCAGGGTCACTGCGACTGGATGACCCTGGTTCCCTTGTGCTTGGTCTTCAGAAAAGAAGATCATTGGGAGTAACTGGAGGGATGAAGGCCTCAGGGACTTGCCTGAAGAAGAGGCGCAATTAGGAGAGTGGTGGGCCACCCCTCAAGGTAGGTCACAGAATCCACCACTCTTTCAGTTCACTTCCTGTAGCAGTAGTGAGAGAGGGAGAGGGGGAGAGGGAGAGAAGGAGAGGGAGAGAAAGAGAGACAGCGTGCAATGGGAGAAGTCTGTTCAGAGCAAACTGTAAGTTAACCTTGCTAAGTGGAAATTCTCACTGTGTAAAGTCATAGGCAGTTTGTATTGAATTTCCTGGCAGGCAGCTGAATGAATGGGCCTTAGGTAGGAGAGGGCCTGGCAAATATTGAGATTAGTTTGTCCTCTTGTGAGGGGACAGACATGGGAGTCTGTTTAGTAGGCCACAAGGACTATCAGTTTAGTGTCGAAAGGAGGCATGTATGGCTGGACAAACCATGACAAATGCACTTAGTAATTATATTATAATGCTGTTGCTTTCCATAACTGTTATTCTACTGGCACATTGAGACATGTGACAGCACAGCTTGTCCCTCAGGAAAGTGATTGCCCTCCCAGGGGAGTGTGCCACCGCACAAATGATTTTGGGAGCGCCAGGGCTCCAAGGACCCCAAAAGGGAGGCTAAGGTTTGCAAGGTTGAAAGAGGCTCTGTACTGTATTTACAATGTATTTGTACCCCTCTAGTTCAGGGGGTAAACCTGGAACATATATAATCATGGGGTGGGTAAATAGGTTCCACAGGTAGCTGGGTAACACAGAAACATAGAATTTGATGGCAGATATGGACCAGTTGGTCTACACAGTTTTCTCACTTTTTATAGGCTATAATGTCACCCCAAACACTACATGGTCTCTGGCTCCCTCCCCCACTTGCTTTCCATTAAGATTCCTTTGTGCCTGTCCCATGCATGCTTCAAGTTCACCATTGTTTTCACACTCACCACTTCCTGTGGAAGACTATTCCAGGCATCCACCACTCTTTCAGTGAAGAAGTATTACCTCACAACTCTCTTGAATTGACCCCCTTCCAGCTTCTTTGCATATCCCCTTGTTCTCATGCATCTTTTTCTCTGAAAAATGCTCCTCCAGTAACTTGTTTACTGCCATGAGGTATTTATAAGTCTCTGTCATATCCCTCTTCTCTCTTCCAGGGTGTTCATATTGAGGTCTTTCAGTCTTCCCTAATAGAACGTCTGATGCAGGCCCTTCACCATTTTAGTTGCTCTGCTCTAGACATCCTCCACTCTGTGTATGTGCTTCCTGAGGCGTAGTCTCCAGAATTGTACACAGTACTCCAGGTGGGGTCTCACCAGTGACCTATATAGTGGCAACACCACCTGCTTCCTTCTGCTGAAGATACCCATCCCCATGCACTCCAACATCCCACTGGTCTTACCTAGTACATTGTTGCCCTGCTTTGCCACCTTGAGGTCATCAGATATGATTACTCCCCAGTCCATTTCCTGTTTGGTAACCATCAATAATTCTTCTCCCATTTTGTATTCTGCCTCTGGGTTTCTGTGCACCAAGTCAATGATTTTACTTTTTTTTATTGAAACCCAACTGCCATGCCCTTGACCACTCTTCAAGTTTTCTAAGGTTTCTGCTCATTCTTTCCAAACCAACTGGAGTGTCCACTCTTTTCCATATTTTGGTGTCATACTCAAAGAGACAGACCTTTCCTTCCCATTCATTGGTAATGTCACTTATAAAGACATTAAAGAGGAATGATCCCAGTACTGAGCCCTGTGGCACCCCCCTGGTAACCTTCCCATCCCCCAAGTGCACTCCATTTACCACCACCCTGTGTCGTTTATTCTTTAACCAATTTTCTTTATGCAGTTTACTACCTTTTGACCCACCCCTAAGCTGCCTAGTTTCTTTATGAGCCTCCTATGGGGAACAATGTCAAAAGCCTTACTGAAATCCAAGAAGGCCACATCCACTGCCCCACCCTGGTCTATTTCCCTGGTCATCCAGGCAAAGAAATCTATCAGATTTGTCTTATATGACCTCCCCCATGAAACTGTGTTGCCACAGGTCTTATAACCCATTGGCTTCAAGATGTTCCACAATCTTTTTAGCAGTGACTTCATTAGCTTCCCCATGACTGGTATAGGGCTGGCTGGCTTATAGTTGCTAGCCTTCACACTACTGCTTTTGTGAAGCAGGACTACATCTGCTCTCCTCCAGTCCTCTGGTACTACTCCTGTTTCCACTTAGTTGTTAAAAAGGACGATCAGAAGTGCAGCCAGTATCTTTGTGAGCTCTCTCAGTACCCTTGAATGTACCCTGTCTGGCCCCATATCTTTGTCCATTTTCAGATTTGATAGTCCCTTCAGGATTCTCTCCTCTGCAATAGGGACTTTTGTCCATCCCCCAGTGTCCATTTTGCTTTTATGTGGCCCATCCCCTCTCCCTTCCTGTGTAAAGACTGAACAAAATTATTTGCTCAGATATCAGCGTTTTCCTGATCCTCCTCTGCACAGTCCCCACCTGCTCTTCTTAGCCTCACAGTTGCTCCTCTAGTCTTCCTCTTTTCACTCATGTACCTACAAAATAATTCTTGTCCCCTTGAGTTACCCCTTGGACTACCATCTGACCAGCACTTAGTAACAGCAGTAGAACTATATGCACACTTGTAGTGGAGGGAAGGAGATTTGTGAAAGCCCCAGGAATAAAGTGAAGTAGCGTATGTGCAGGGCATAGCCCAGGAAAGGAAGTTGTAATGTTGTGTGCTCAAGTAACATTGTGATGAGAGTTTATGCCCAGGGAAATGCCCAGAAAGCTGCGTATCACCTAGGCAGCTATTACTACACACTGCCATGCTTGATCCCATCTCCAGTATGGGCAATCTAATTTGGGTGTGGTCTCATGTTCTTGGTACCCCAAGGTATTTTTTTAGGTGCCACTGATCCCCATCACCCCTGACCTGTGATGGCAAGGTGACTGGTGTTGATGAAGTACTGGTATTTTATGATGTAAGGCAGGTTCTCTCTTTGACAAGATGCCATCATATACTCTTAGACAAAGGAGGGTGACCCAGCCCTTATAGCACTATTAAATGAATGGTGTGGTTGCAAATATTATTTAATGATGGTGCATAGCTATAACATCTCAGGTTGGTCCACACCATTACAACTAGACCACCAGGGCACTAATGCAAGCTAGGGCAATTAACTGCTGTAATGGCTAGTTATCTAATTACTGGTGCCAGGCACCTTATCAGAAGTGGCATGCTATATACAGTGTCTGAGGTGTAGGCAATCACTCCTTCCCCCTTAGCTTACTCACAGGGTTTTAATTAAATGCTCATGGTGTGTTTTATTATTTCTCACAGTGTTTGACATCCTACATGGCAAGATCCCATCTTTTCCTTGCTGGACCTCCCACCAGGTGACCCACACCTATGAGGTACAATTAATTTCTTGTGAAACAGGTGTTCCACATCTGTTACACTACGTAGCCTGATCCTTGGTCAGTTGGCAGAGGGTGTGTAAATGTTGAGTGGCCTGCTTCTTGGTCAGTTGGCAGAAGGTGTATCAATGCTAAGTGGTCTGCTCCACAGTCAGTTAACAGAGGGCATGAGAATGCTGGCTGACCTTCTCTTTGTTTAGTTGTCAGAGGGTGTGTGAATGTTAACTGGCCTGCTCCAAGATCACTTGGCAGAAGAGGTATGAATGTTGGCTAATCTTCTTGGTGATGTTGGCAGAGGGTATAAGAATGCTGGCTGGCCTGCTTCTTGGTCTTTCAGCAGAGCATGTGTGAATTCTGAGTGGCCTGCTCCTTAGAAAGTCAGCAGATAGTTTGTGAATGCTGTATGGCATGTGCCCAGGTCAGTTAGCATTGGGCGTTTGAATATTAATGTAGCCCGCCCCTCCCTGCATCTAGGGGTATGATGGCAGAAGTCCAAGGGGAGGGGGAACAATTAGGATCAACGTACCTGGTCGGCCTGATTACCAGACCTGTTGAAACTGGGGTGCCCCATGCTTCCGGATGCAGAGCTGGTCGACCGGAGATGATGAACACTGGTCTTCACCTGCCTGGCCTTGCCGATTTCACCTCTAAGGCCTTTGTAGACTGTCTTCATCAGACAGATCTCTCACTATCTTCCTCAAGGGTTCTCTGGTTCTTCGGTCTAGGGACAAAGCAAATGTGGTACCCTAGATCCCTCTGTTTCACACCCTGGAACACAACCAGGAGCTAGGCAGTGATGGCAACGTTCTTGTTTGCAGCACAACAGCCATCCAAATGAATGAGGCAAAACACTGGAACTGCAGAAATAGGGCATCCCATTTAATGAACAGTTAATTCAAAACATGAACAGTCACTGCATGGAACAATAAAACACACACGAGTTGCTCTGGACCAAGGGGTCACATCAGAAGCTAAGGAAGTGCTCTGGACCATGGCGATCAGAAACTGAGTATTAAGTCCAGACAGCTACCCATTTGGCTAGGTAGCCACAGTCCAAAACACTGGCAGCTTTGGTTCGAGGCTGATACAGTCCTTTAAACAACAGGCAGCAACAGTCCTTCCTTCTAGGCAAGTGATGTCACTCCAGGCAGCGAAAGTGAATGTCCTCACACCTGGCCATAAACTCAGAAACTAGGCAGTCTCTAGCTGGAGCCATATGGGACCAGGGGATCAGACACCCCAGAACCTACTGGAACCCCTATTTCAGCCTGTCCATGAATATTCAATAGAAACCAGTCTTTGGGAATAGGGGGTGTGCCCAGACCCCTGGATCCCTCACCTCTCAGATGCCTTTTTCTTGTCCTCTGTCCTTCTCTGATCCCTGGTGCCAGATAGCAGCTTCTCCCTCTGCTCTCTCCCTGGCAGAAATCTCTCACTGGGGGTCCCACTCAGAAGCAGTGCTCTGGGCTGGCAGCAACTCAGCCCACCCCCTGGCTGCAGGTCTCAACAGCAGTCTCTCCTTTTAGTCCCGCTGAGGTGCTGATACCAAGGGTTGCCCCAAGACAGGGCTTTAAAAAGAAAGGCCATACAACATTCCTCCAACCTGCTGACAACTTCACTGTCGCAGAAAAAAAAACTGAAGGACAGATTTTACTGACCGAGCAGACAACTGCCCTGCTTGGTCCCCACACATCTCTCCCCTTATTTCCTGCGCTGCTCCCCTTTTATCCCGAGCAGCTCCTCTTCCGGCCCCAGGCACCAAAACCACTCACCAAACAAAGGTCCAATCTGGACTGAGTTCATGGGCACCAAAACCAACATGAGCCCAAAAGACCTATGGGACTACTAGTCCCAAGATAACTATTTACAATATGCCCCTACCTCTGTGCTCGCCAGCGCTGAAACTACTTCCCCATAAGTGGAGCTACAGCTCCTTTAAATTTTTCTTAACTGGGCGGCCAGGCATGCACTGTAGCATAGACTGCCTTAATTATTTACATTTTTTCCCCCCTCTCCATGCTTCAAGCCCCCCAACCCCCCTGAAAAGGCACCCAAAGGGGCAGTACACAAAACTCAGCACTCGGCCTGCCCACCAAAGACTGAGCAACAGGACTAGTGGCTGGAACTGCAAAAAATAAAGAGCGCGGTTCTGAATCCCACCAGGGACCACTGACCAGCACCGCGGGGAGCATAGCGAAGCACCTCCAAAACAGGTAAACACACTTGGGGGGCTTACATTAGGTGGTCTGCTCCTTGGTCAGTTGGCAAAGACTGTGTGAATAATGTGTGGTGTGCGCATGTTGGGTGGCCTGCTCCTTGGTCAGTCAGCAAATTGTATGTGAACGCTGTGCAGCATGTGCCGTGGCCAGTTAGCAGAGGGTGGGTGAATTGTACATGGCCTGCTCCTTGGTCAGTCAGCAGAGGGTGTGTGAACGCTGTGTAGCATGTGCCGTGGCCAGTTAGCAGAGGGTGGGTGAATGTTACATGGCCTGCTCCTTGGTCAGTCAGCAGAGGGTGTGTGAACGCTGTGTAGCATGTGCCATGGCCAGTTAGCAGAGGGTGGGTGAATGTTACATGGCCTGATCCTTGGTCAGTCAGCAGAGGGTGTGTGAACGCTGTGTAGCATGTGCCGTGGCCAGTTAGCAGAGGGTGGGTGAATGTTACATGGCCTGCTCCTTGGTCAGTCAGCAGAGGGTGTGTGAACGCTGTGTAGCATGTGCCATGGCCAGTTAGCAGAGGGTGGGTGAATGTTACATGGCCTGCTCCTTGGTCAGTCAGCAGAGGGTGGGTGAATGTTGGGTGACCTGTTCCTTCCTGTCACCTCCATGCTGCACTTTTCCCCAAGCCAGACACAGGGTGGAATTCATGGGATCACTCTCAAACCCGGGACTCCCAGTCCCAGGTCCCAGACTGTTCACTTTTAGTCAGTGTTGTGAACATTGCAGCCAGTAAGTGTGAAGGAACCCTGTCTTAATGTCTTATGAAATGAAAATCTACTACTACTACTGTTCGTGATTATTGACACCAGCGGGAAGTGTTTTCCTCAAGAGGTGAATTATGCCATTTCTTGGAAAATTGTGCTGAAATTCTCAGTAGACTTTGTGAAAGAACTTGAAAACCTGACCTTTTTTCACACATGGCATACGCCATTGATTACTTTATGAAAAATTTGAACAATTCTTTCCAGATATAAAGTAACCTTTTCTTTATGAAAAATGAAGACATTCTTTAAAATGCTACCAAGCAAACTGTTTTTTGTTTCAAAGAAGAACTTGATGTGTTTTTTTTTTTTCATGTGTGCCTAGGTGTGACAGACTTTAACATTTCCAAACATAGACTCTAAAGAACACTGGCACTTAGAGAATAGAGGGAGGCTTAAGGAGAATGCTAGGAAGTATTTTTTCACAGAGAGGGTGGTGTATCTGTGGAACAGCCTACCAGCGGAGGTGGTGGGAGCGAAAATAGTATGGGGATTCAAAAGTGCAAGGGATAAGCACAAAGGCACCCTGCTGTACAGCAAAGCGGGGGAAAGACAGTCCAGATAAGAGTAGGGATTGCCTAACCAAGTAGGGAATTGCGCAGACTAGGTGGGCTGTATGGTCCTTATCTGCTGACAGATTCTATGTTTCACCTAGAATCCAAAACAGGCCTCAAAGAAGGGCTGTGTCACCTTAATTTTTTTTCCCTATGCTTTATGCTGCTCTTTCCCCAGCTGCCCCCTTCTGACTGACCCCCCCAAGCCCCGTCACCTGACTCCTCTGGGACTTACCTTACATCAGCGTCCTCGGCCACAGGACTTCTGGTGTGTGCCCAGCCACTGGTGTAGAGCCTGCTTGGGGTCGGTCTTCATCCTGCCTCCAGATTTGTTTTCTGCTGATTTTTCTCCCCTTACTTTCCCAGAGGCCTCGGCCATTCACGGGTTGCACATGCGTGCCGGCACTGACAATATCCCTCATCTGCCCACCTGGCCTAGTGCCACCCCCTCAGTGCCTGACATTACTATCGAGCCTCCACTCAGTGGCAGCCAAGAGTCGGGGAGGCCTGCCTCCCTAATCTGGGAAAGGAGAGCTGCCTGAGGGTCACTGTATCCACTCCCGGCCCTCCTCTTCTGGCCAACCCCTGGCAACCTGTGCTAATTCCTGAACATGGGTCGCTGACAGGGTGACAGGTAAGGCATCTAGTGCCTTAGCCCTCTACACCACTGGGTCAGCCTCTGTCACTTTAATTTTGATCATGCTTTTCAAACATAAATACATTAAAGCTAAGACCTTATCTAGTTTCATTGATTTCCTCTGATAATACATAAATGCAGTAACTTGTTTTTCTACCTTGGTGGGACTCAGTCTGTGAGAATTCTTCAGCTTTAACCCTTCTCAGGATTTTATTTTCTTCCAGTCCAGGAAAACAAAACAAAACAAAAAAAAAGTGCATGCTTTAACAGAGAACATCTGTATTACAAGATGCTGTACATGATAGAAGCAGTATTATGCCTTGAGGTAGGCAACTAGGGACTAGGGAGTGCTGGAAGGGTTAAGGATGACCCTGACAGGGATTTTCTACTGTGCCTCAGTTAAGAGACAGGGGGCTCAATTTTCAAAGGCTGATGCAGGGTTTGTGTTAAGCCTTGCATCAACCCCGTTCTTTGGCGCAGCTCCGTCAAACACCTTTGAAGCAACTGCACCCGATTTTAGTACATCAGGTGCAGTTGCGAGAGTTTCCACCCTTTACTGCAGCTTGAACCAGATATTTGGCACAAGCCCCATAAAATGGGTCCCCCAAATGGCGCAACTTAGACCAGAGAAAACCTAGCATTACTTGTGGTATTTGGCTCACGGGATTGAAAATCCTGATCGCTGGCCTGGTGAATGCCGCAAGCCCCATCGGCCAAACGATCAGTGCACCAGGAGCTTGCAACATTCATTGGGCTTTGAAAGTTGAGCCCCGGGTGTCTGGAGTTTGTGCTCTGTGCTTCCTGGCTCAGCAAGCCAGGGCACGGAGTCATTTCGCCACACGTCGAAACAGCGCGGCTAAAAATGCCACAGCTAAACAGCGGCAGATAAAAACAGAATTGGGCAAAACACGACCTGTTCCATGCACTGAACCCATTGAAAACAATGGGTCTTCATGTTTTTTTTGTGGAGGGTTCACCCACCGCACCCCATTAGCCTAAACTTAAAAACTAACTCCGGGGGCCTCAGGGATGGTGAGAAACTCAGGAGGGAGTTTTTTTTAATTGTGGCAAAACGTTGTAACAAGGGAGACTTGGGGGGGGGGGCCAAACCATGGTCCCAGGTCTCCCAACTGTGCTGTGTGCTGGTGCCCTAAGCGCTCCTCCATGGGAGCGGCCCAACCAGGCACCCAGCACATGGCAACTTCCCCACCCTGCTATTCTGTATGCAGCAACTGGGATAGCAGTATTCCACTACTGCTGTTACACCCCTGTTGCTGTAAACCCAGGTGCTCAGTATACAGCACGGTTAATACAGCACTGTCTTACATGCATGGTATTGACCCAGTACCACCAGCCAGGAGCCCAGACTCAAATATTGATGACCCTGTCCTCTCTATTTTCTCTATAAAGAAGGGTGGCTAGTTGAGAGTTCAAACCAGGCCAAACTGAGTTGCAGGAAGCCCAAGGTTTCAGAGACATGTACCAACAACACCTGAGAGAAAAGAAGGAGAAGCCCAGAGGGAGCTTGGCAGAAGACACCAGGAGAAAGGATTGCTGTGTGACTGAACTTCTCTGCTGGGACTATATTGCCCTCCTTACCCCCACCCAAAGCTAGTTCTATTTTTATAGGCACAGGATTTGACTGACAACAGGAACTTCCTGTTTGGGAGCAGGAAGTGAGTGATCACAGAACCACCAAAGACCCACCATCCTAGAAGGGCAAGAGTAGCTCTCCGGCCCCCTCTAGTTGCTGGAGGTCTGCCTCTGAGCAAGTAACTGGTCTACTGAGAAATATAGGATATTCTTGTCTCAGAACAGGACAATCAGGAGCTTAAAGGGCACACAGGCAGAAAGTAAGGAGAGAGAGAAAAAAACAGAGGAAAGAGTAAGGATTGCAAACAGTTAAGGGCCAGAAATAAGACATGATTGGAGTGGTGCAGTGCAGTGTCTGTGGAGCAGCAGTCTTCCGGGAGACGTTCTGAGGATGCGGTGTTGTCCCATCTGCAGGCACCTCTGGGCTGAGGGAGGAGGTTGCTCATCTACAGGCTGAGTTGGCCAGGATTTGTGGGACCTCCTTTTCCATCCAGGGACCACCAGTGCCTCTGCCGTTGCCCTCAGAGGTTGCCAAGAAAGAGGAGCGGTTGGACCACAGTGGGCTCAGGGAGGTGAGGGTGGTGGAACAGAGCGCATCCTCCAGTTCTACCTCTCACAATTCCTATGCCATTCTGGCAAAGTGTGGTTCCTCTATGGAGGCACCCACAGTGGAGACCAAGGAGGATGCTGGGAACCTCCACAAAGGAGACCCACAGGAGGGTGGCAGGGGACCCTGCAGGGGAAGGAAACAACTCCTGGTGGGGGTCTCCATTGTTAGAAAGGTAGAACTGGGGGAGGAAGGGGAGAGGGAGGTGAGGTGCCTGCCTGGTGCCATGGCTTGGAGGGACAGGGAGCGAATCCTCAGGATTGCCAGAGCAGCTGCACAGGGAGGAGCTGGATGTCATTGTCCACCTAGGGACAAATGACCTGGCTAAGAGAGGGATTAGAGAAGTGCAGGAAGAGTTTATGGAATTGGGGAGGGGCCTTGGTCAAATGCATTTGCGGTAACCTTCGAGGGTGCTGCCCATCTAGCATAGAGGAGGCTAGGGTGTTCCGCACTTATGGAATTCAATCAGTGGTTGAAAAACTGGTGTGGAGCTCAGGGATTTGGCTTCATTGGGGATCAGTCCACCTGGAGTGATGCAAGCCTATATTGGCATGATGGGCTGCATCTGTCTAGGAGGGAACCAGGATCCTAGGTGATAGGTTTAAATGCTTCATTGGCAAGATTTTAACTAGCCAGGGGGAGGCACTGGAAAGGAGCAGGAAATCTAGCCCCCAAATAATCATGGTAGTAAGTGCAGCAAACACCAACATAGAGTTGTCGATAGGGAGAAGGGCAGGGGTAAATGGAGAAAGTGACAAAGGCAAGAAGGACAGGGATGGGGCAAAGGTAAGGCCATCCAGGAGTGGAGGTAATGAGTACCAATGCTCTGAGTCTGGGCAACAAGCTCCTGAGCTGGTGGCCTTGATGGAAGAGGGATGCCTGGATATATATAGCAGTCACAGAAACATGGCACACAGAAAAACATGACTGGGATGTTAACATACCAGGGTACATAACTCACAGGAGAGACAGGCAGGGAGAAGAGGGGAGGAGTAGCTCTCTGTAAAGGAAGGGATAAAAAGCAACTGAACAAAAGAGTAAACAGGGAGGAGGAGGCACTGTGGGTCACCTTGGAGACTGGAAGGGCACTACAATCCGCACAGGGGTTGTGTACAGACCCCCATGTCAGGGAGGAATGGACAAGGATATGATAGAAGGCATTCTTAGAATGGCAGAAAGGGAGATACTGTTGATGGGAGACCTGAATATGCCAGATGTTAACTGGGAGCACATTTGCTGCAGCCACATCCAAGAGCAGGGCCATTCTTGATGCCCTACAGGTGGCAGGCATTAGACAGCTAGTTTCAGAACCCACTCGTGAGGGAGCAATCTTAGACCTCGTACTCTCAAATGGGGGCAGTGAGAGGATCTCTGATCTAGAAGTGGGTTGCCATCTGGGGACAAGTGACCATCAAACAGTGTGGTTCCACATTAACTCAGCTACAGAGTCAAGCCATACAAAGTGAGGGTACTGGACTTTAAGAGGGCTGACTTTGGCAAGATGGGAGAGTGCCTCAGAAAGCACTAGCAAACAGGCTAGAAGGAGTGTGGAGCAACAATGGGGAATCATCAAAACTGCCATCACAGAGGCAACAAGCCTTGTGTGAAGCAAATAAACAAATCAAAATGAAAGAAAAGCCACTATGGTTCTCAAAAGAGGTGGCTGTGAAAGTCAGGAAGAAAAAGATAGCATTCCGGAAGTAAAGGAAACACAGAAGGAGCAGGACAGAGAGCTGTACCAGTTAAGGCAGAAGGAAGCAGGAGGAAGTCAGAATAGCAAAGGCCCAAACTGAGGAAAAGATCGCTAACTCAGTTAAGAAGGGGATAAAACCTTTTATAGGTACATCAGTGACGTGAAAGACAAAGGAGGGATAGTGAGGCTGAATAGAATGAGCGTGGGTGGGCAGAGGGGACAGTGAAAAAGCAGGGATACTGAACGAATATTTCTGCTCAGTATCACAAAGAGGGGAAGTGCCTAATCCAATTAACAGAAGCACTTTTGATAGGGGGTCGATTCCAGTCCTTTCACAGAAGAAAGGGTTCTGCAAGAACTCCTAAAACTGAAGGTGGACAAAGCAATGGGTCCTGATGGAATTCACCCCAGAATTCTAAAAGAATTAAGGGAGGAACTAGTGAAACCACTGGCTACTCTTTTAATAAATCATGGGAGGATGGTGTGGTACCGAGGACTGGAGGAAGGCGGATGTGATTCCCTTCACAAAGTGGGACCAAGACAGAGGCAGGAAACTACAAACCTGTCAGTCTGACCTCTGTGGTAGGGAAAGTGATGGAGTCACTTCTGAAGGAAAGAATAGTTGAGTACCTAGAGGCCAGTGGAGCACAGGACCCAAGGCAGCATGGGTTCTGGCGGGAAGGTCATGTCAGACGAATCTAATAGATTTCTTTGACTGGGTGACCAAAGTAGTAGACCAGGGAGGGGCTGTGGACATGGCCTACCTAGACTTTAGCAAGGCATTTGACACAGTCCCACACAAGATTAATAGTCAAATTAACCAGCCTGGGGAGTGGGTCCCAGGGTGGTAGCCTAGGGTAAAACATTGGCTGCACAACAGGACACAGAAGGTAATTGTAAATGGAGTCCACTCTGAAGAAAGAGGGGTTACTAGTGGGGCACCGGAGGGTTCAGTATTGGTCCAGTCCTTTTAATGCCTTCATCAGTGACATTGCAGAGGACTGGAAGGAAAAGTATGCCTTTTGCAGATGACACAAAAATCTGCAACAGGGTTGATACACAAGAGGCGTGGAAAGGATGAAAAGGGACTTGGCAAGGTTGGAGGAATGGTCAGAAATATGGCAGCTAGGATTCAATGCAAAGAAGTGCAAATAATGCACCTGGGAAACAAGAACCCAGGGAAGAATACACAATGGGTGGGGAGGTAGTAACAACAACAAAAAGGGAAAGGGACCTGGGGGTAATCATATCAGATGACCTTAAGGTTAGCAATCAATGTGAGAAGGCAGTAGGGAGGGCTGGGGGTATACTGGGATGTATAGGGAGAGGCATCAGCAGCAGAAAACAGGAAGTTGTTATCCCTCTATACAGACAGTTGGTGAGACCCCATCTGGAGTACTGTGTCCAGTTCTGGAAACCTCATCTCCGCAAGAACATAGACAGGATAGAGGTAGTCCAGAGGAGGGCAACTAAAATGGTGCAGGGTCTGCAAGAGAAGCCGTATAAGGAGAGACTAAAGGGCTTAATATATACCCTTGAGGAAAGAAGGGGGGACATGATAGAAACTTTAGTACCTCAGTGGAATCAACAAAGTCCAAGAGGGTAGCATCTTTCAGAAAAAGAGACTTACAAGAACAAGGGACACAATTTAAAAGATAGAAGAAGGGCGGTTTCAGGGCAATGTGAGGAAGTATTATTTCACAGAGAGGGTAGTGGATGCATGGAACAGCCTTCCTGAGGAGGTTGTGGGGTCTAAAACTGTGGGACATTTCAAGAATGCATGGGACAGACATAAGGCAATTCTTGTGGGGGTAGGAAGAAATAGGCTGTTGGTTAACTAGGATCTGCGGCCTATCCTGTAGGTAGGGAAATAGGCAGACTAGATGGGCCTAGCGGTCCTTATCTGCCGTCAAAGTCTATGTTTCTATGTTTCTATGACCTGTCTCTTCCCACCCTCTCCTGCAATGAGGAGAGGCCCTCTGGAGACCAGCAATAGGAGTGAAAACCTCAGTAACTTTGCCCCAAGGTGGTAGAACTTTCACAACCTGACAGGCACGAGGAAGTAGTGGTGGGCCTCCTCTCAGAGGAGGTCAACAGTGGTCTTCACAGATATGCTCCCATAAAGAGAATGTAAGTGAGAGTTAATATGTGAGCACACCTCTATTAAAATATCTGCGAAGTGAATGAATACCTGAACATATAAGTAACCCCTTGGTAAAAATGGTAATGTTCGCTAGGATAAGAGGCATGGGAAGAGTAGGTGTCATTAAATCCCACATCGTTGGACTGAGTGAGGTAGTCTGTTGTGTTTTCGGTGAGTAGAATCCATCAGTGTGATGCCAAAGGGAAGCATACATAGCTAAACCAACTGCTCAAGTACCAATGAGGTATACCACTAACTGGCACAAAGATAAGCTTAGCTATTTAATGCCACCCCAGATAGTGTCTCACCCTACCTGAGGAGGATACCACTATGTGTCCATCTTGTGGGAGTAGCGCCCATGGGACCCCATTATGGGGAGATAGGCCCATAATGCATTTATGTCAATTTATGCAGCTAGGCCCACCCTCTGTGGAGGACAGTAGAAGTGTAATACCCCAAAGGTGTTGAAGGAGGTGGGGTAATGTCATAGGGAATGCCCTTTGAGTCCACATGCTCTCAGAATATATTGCCACTTACTTTCACACTTTAACAAATTATTTTCCAAGTCCCCCCTTGGATATTCAAAGTAACTTTGTCCAAGCCTTGAAACTTAAAATTATGATTTTTCCCTTTTTGGAGTACGTGCATAGCCAAGGCATTTGTCTTTTCTTGTTTCTGAATTACATTCAAATGTTCATAAATCCTATTTTTAAATGGTTGCTTTGTCTTACCAACATAGTAATCAATGCACACAGTACATGTTGCCACATAGACCAAACAAGATATTGCACAGGTAATGAAATTATTATTTTTCAAAGTCTCTTTTCAGTACTGGATGTTTGAAAATGTTACCTGTGTTTAGATGAACACAAGATGAGCAATTACCACATATAAAAGTTCCACATGGCAATTTTGGTCTTAAATCTGTCTCCTTCTTTGTGTACTGACTTTTAGTGACCATGCCTGCAATATTCCTGCCCTTCTTGAAAACCATCCGAAGGGTACTTTTCATATTCTTTCCCTGTTTGGGCTCCAACTTTAAAATACTCCAGTTTTTACACAAAATCTCACAACCTTTATAACACTGGGGTTAAACTCTGTAAAAAAATTTAAAACATCACCATTATTACTTTTTTTCTTTGTGTATTTTGACTAACTTAATTTTTATGTTGATTGCACACATGTGCAAGAAACGTGTTGAGGCAGCTTGCTCCAGAAGCAGGTTGTGGAGGTGTGGCACTGTTGTGGCCAGTGCCCCCACTGCCTTTTGAGGCTTGGCCCGCTGTCCCCAATGGGGTGACACGCTGCTGCTGACACTAGTTCAGCCAGCATGCCACAATCTTGAAAGGTTTTTGCCGCTGCAATCTGGGGCCACCTCATCATTGCAGCATCATCCGCTGCAATGAGGGAGCGACCCATCATTACAGGGCTCCCTTGCATTCCCCGATCAGTTTGCCAGTGGGAACCCAGACCCCACTGGTTTGTGTTGTTTGCCGAGGGGGTGGCCAACCCTCCTTGTCATCATGTCCCTTCCCCCTGGTTCTTTCCCGACAGAAGTGCTCAATCCCATTGGCATGCCCCCTCGGCTCATGAGGCCCCCAAGTATCTGCCGACAGGGTGCCCAATCTCCCTCGGCTCATGGGACCCCGCCCACACCAGTATGTGCCAACAGGGTGTCCAATCCTCTCGGCTCCAGTCCCCCACCCAAAACATGCAGGTGGCACACTGGGAGCCACCCAGAGTGCAAAAGTACCTACAAAGAAAAAAGTCCCTCAACGTCTTTTTTCCTAACCTGAAAAGAAGAAAACAGTCCCTCGCTGTCTGTGCCCCCACCCCAAGCCGCCCTCACTGCTACCCCACCTCCCAGACCCCCTCACCCCATACTTACCTCCGGAGCTTGGCGTAGCGATCTTCAGTGGACCGGGAACATGTCTGTACTCTTCAAAGCCGATTCTGAACTAGGAAATGCTGGTAAGCTGTATAATGGCATAAACAGGGTTTTTCCAACTTTGGTGCATATCTCAGGCATTTTTGGAATTTTGGCACCAAATTTTCAACATGGGTTTTTTGGGATACCTCCTCATGAATTCAGCCACTGTCATGGTGTTGTTCGGCCCGGAAAGGTGATTTCACGGTCACTGAGTGGAATCACCTTTTGGGAATGATTAACGAAACAACAGTGCCAGTGTTCATGAGGTGGGCTATCAAAAAGCCTATGCTGCAAATTTGGTGGTAAAATCCCCAAAAATGACTATTTTATGAGCGTGTGTTGTGCAGGGTATACGCAAGCTCGTAACTTTGCGAATTTGCAATATTTTCTCGCCAGATTTTCAACACTGCCATTTTTTCACACCTCCTTGTGAACAGTACAGCTGTCATTTCCCCATCCTGGCCAAAATGTGTTTTCGCACTTCCAGCTCAGAATAGCACAGTCGCTGTGGGAAATCAGTGTTCGGAACAGATTAAGAAAATGGCAGTGACACTGTTCAGGAGTAGAGGTCCTAAAATGCCTATGTTGAAAATTCATTGATGATAGCTCATCACATGACTGTGTTACAAGTGTGCGTTGCGCAGTTTCCATGCACCCTTGTAACTTTGCAGATCTGTAATATTGTTATGCCAGATTTTCAACACTGGCATTTTTTCACACCTCTTTATGAGCAGCACAGCTGTCATTTTTCACATCCTGACTGAAATGTGTTTTTGCACTTCTGGCACAGAATAGCGTGGTCTCTGTGGAAAATGAGCAGGGACCCTGGTTTTCCATTTTTACCGGTAACACCGGTAACAATCACGGAATCCTGCTTGGTTAGCGGATTTTGAATTCTTGTACCGGTGCCTCACGGAAATTGCATGTCACTGCACAGTATCTCTAAGATTTCAGCATCTTTTTAAATTTGTTTTAATTTTCTCTTTCTATGTCCCCTTCTCACAACATCAGTCTCCACTTTTCAGAGATCCCTAGACTGGGTATCCCTTAGCTTCACCCCCAGGTAACGCTCATGAGCTCCTGTGGTCCTGCCCCATCCTGCCTGGATTATGTCCCCCAGGTGGGAAGGAAGGAAGGGACCCCAGGTCATCCATCCACACCCTTAGTGTGTTTTGGGCAGCTCAGCGGGTCCCTCATGGAGCCTGGCTATGAGGTTTGGGCACCTGGGCCCTTCTGCCAGTGGCCAATGTGGGATGATTGTTATTGGTTTCTGGTCTCTGTCCCTGAGGGCACCCGCACTAGAGGAGATCCAAGAAGGTAGGTCACATAGAGACATGCCACTGCTCCAGATCCTGGCTAGCATCCTCCCTCCTGATCACTCTGCAGCACCATTGCATCACCACCCATGGTCACACAGGTGGTGGTAAAGGACAGGACCTGCAGCTCACCCTCCCGGAGGAGGAGGAGGAGAGTAGTCCCAGGTGCTCGATCCTACTTCCTGGCCAGACCCTCCAGCAACCCGAGTTCACTTGACCCTGGGTCGCTGGCATTGTGAAGCAATAGTGCCAGCCTGTAGCACCAGCCGGTTGACCCAGATTTCAGCATCTTGAAATGAACGCTGCTGTGCTTTGCATTCTTTCTGCTTTGCTGCATATAGAGTCAGTAAGGAAATCACCCTTCTGCTTTGTTGTAATCAGCCATTCAGTTTAACCACCCATGCCTAGTGGTTAGAGTAACAAACAGTGAATAAATGGGTACATCCAGCAGACTTGGGTTTGATTCCACAACCTCCACTTGCATACTGTGTGACTCCAAGCAAGTCACTTAACCTCCCAGTGCTTCTAGGTCACTCCTGAAAACAGACATTCTGCCTAGTGGGCCTTACCTGCTTTACAAAGAATATAAAAAAAAATACCAATATATGTTTACTACATCATAGAATAGTAGTCAGGGTATCATGCAATTTACCTGGGCTTTACTTTGGGCTGAAATGATTTTGTATAGGTAAAGATAAATGTTCAGATACATTTTATGTGTTTTAGATTTTAGTCAGGTTTTTATTGTATTCTTTGCAAATAAACATCTAGGTCGTAGATTGCTAAATGCAGGATCACTGTTACCAACTAGCTTATTCAAGTTTATAACCAGTAGGGCCATACAAAATCCTCAGTTGTTTGAATGAAAACTAGTCTGAATGAAAGTATGTTCTGAGAGAAGAACCTGCCTTACTACTTACAAAAGACTTCACAGTTAGCACCCCATTTAGGTGAATTGGATAATTTGACCTTTTCTCCCCCACTGCTGTTTCAGTCTCTGTGACAACAGAAAGTTTTCTGATAAACTGTTTCAACAAAAAGCAAATGTTAAGTATTTAAGTGTACTTATGTTTGCCGTGTGGATTTTAAAAGCACAGTCAATGACATACAGAAGGTAAGACCCCAGGGGCTGTATGATGCTGGTGGGCACAGTAGTGCTCAATTCACATCTGAACAGACATGAAAACTGAGAGACACCTTTTTCATGGACACCAAGTAAAAAAAAAAAAGCATCCACATATCTGGGAGATGCATAAATCCATTTGAACATCCTCCACTAATCACTTGTGAGTTTTTTAGGTGAAGACACTTTATTTCAAAGAAGCAAATTCAAGCAATTTTTTTTATGCTCCTCCTACCCCCTGGCAATTCACTCCTTCAGGCCTGCCAAGGCCCCCTACCACCGCTGCTGATTCCCGACCACCATCCACTGCCCCTTACTGCTGTGCTACCAGGTAACCCAAAGTAACCCTTAATTGAGTGGGCCCCTACCCCTGTGGGAGGCTACCAGGAGAGGAGAATTACCCCAAAGTGCTTCCTGTGTATCCTGGGCATGGCAGGGATCAGACCGGACACATGTCTGGGGCTTCCAGCTTATGGAGGGACCAACAGCCATCCTTCGGTTGGTCAGCGGGTGTTTTCCCATTTTCTTGGGAGCGTGATGTCAAGGCACAAGCCGACGTCCATCACACTTCCTCCTGCAGTGAGGCTGACATGTTGTCGCGGCATCTGACCTCCACCAGGGCCAGAAAATGCTGAGCAGTGAACCCACCCTCCCTCATAGGAGAAGGTGAGTGGTCGCTGGACACTCAAGCCTTCATCCACCAGCTGGCCTCCAACACCCAAGTCTGTTCCTAACCCTGGTCAGCAGTGTCACAGGCAGAAATCAATTCAGGCACTTAAATTATAGATAGGAAAAAACAAAGGTAGTCCACCTTAGCGGTGATGCTTCAGATTAATTCACATCTGAATTCTAACAAGCAAAGACACCAAGTCCTTTGTAACTTGTGCATGTGGGATGTGGGTGTTGAAGAAAGGGGATCATAGTGCTGTCATGACTGCCATCACCCCAGAGGGATGTGGACTGCATTGCTGCTACTGCCATCACACCGAAGGGGTGGGGGCTGTAGTGCTTCTGCCATCACCACTGGTGGATGGGGAATGTAGTACTGCTGCCATCCCACCTGAGGGATGGGGGCAACAGTGCTGATACTGCCATCACACCTGAGGAATGGTGAATGTAGTACTGCTGCCATCACACCTAAGGGATGGGGCCACAGTGCTGCTACTTCTGTCACACCTGAGGGAGTGAGGTCGTAGTGCTTTTGCTGCTGCCATCACACCAGAGGGATGGGGGCCATAGTGCTGTGTTGGTGCTGCCATCGCACCTGAGGGATGGGGCCGTAGTGCTGCTTCCATCACACCTTAGGGATGGGGGCTGTAGTGCTGCTGCTGCCATCACATCTTGTACCTAAAATAACTTTAAATTGGTACAAGGATGGAAGGATGTGCAATAGTGGAGGTCAAAATTGCTAAAATGCATGATAGCAGAGTTCAAAATTGTTAAATAAAGTACACAAAGCCAAACACCGGTAAAACCGGATTTTGGCTTAGCAGACACCGGTGAGAATACCGTTTTTTACAATGTGCAAAATGGAATATGCCCTTTCTCAATCCCGGTAAACCAGTGTCCCTGAAAATGAGTGTTCGGGACAGATTGAGAAAATGACAGTGACACTGTTCATGAGCAGAGGTCCTAAAATGTCTATGTTGAAAATTTGGTGTCAAAAGTCCATAAAATGACTGTGTTACAAGCGTGCGTTGAACAGTTTCCACACACCCTTGTAACTTCACAAATTTGTAATATTTTCACGCCACATTTTCAACAGTGGCATTTTTTTCACACCTCCTTATGAACAGCACAGCTGCCATTTTTCACATCCTGGCTAAAGTATAATTTTGCACTCCTGCCGCAGAATAGCACAGTCACTGTAGGAAATCAGTGTTTGGGACAGATTAAACTCGAGCGAGTGAGAGGGGGGAGTGACCAAGCTCAACTGAGCTCTGTCGGGACTGCTGCAGATTTCTTTGTGGGCAGAAAAAGGCCCCAACGCAGGAGCCCAGTAGCAGCCTGCATTACTGGGAGAAACAGAATGAGAGAGTGAGTGAGGGAGGGGGAGAGAGCGAACTCAACGGAGCTCTGTCGGGACTGCTGTGGATTTCTTTGTGGGCAGAAAAGGCATCACTGCAGGCAGGGGCCCAGTACAAAAGGGCACCCTGCAGCGGTGGGAGAAACAGTATGAGCGAGTGAGAGAGGGGGACTGAGTGAGCTGAATGGAACTCTATCAGGACTGCTTCAGATTTCTTTGTGGGCAGAAAAAGGTGCCAATGCAGGCAGGATCCCAGTACAAAAGGTCAGCCTGCAGCGCTGGAAGAAATGGAATGAGCGCATGAGGGAGGGGGCGCGAGTGATCTCAATGGAGCTCTGTCAGGACAGCTGTGAACTTCTTTCTGGGCAGAAAAAGGTGCCAACACGGGCAGGAGCCCAGTACAAAAGGGCAGCCTGCATCGCTAGGAGAAACAGAATGAGCGAGTGAGAGAGGGGGAGTGAGCGACCTCAACGGAGCTCTGTCAGGACAGCTGTGAACTTCTTTGTGGGCAGAAAAAGGCACCAACACAGGCAATAGCCCAGTACAAAAGGTCAGCCTGCAGCGCGGGGAGAGACTGAACGAGCGAGTGAGAGAGGGGAAGTGAGTGAGCTCAACAAAGCTGTGTCAGGACTGCTGCGGATTTCTTTGTGGGCAGAAAAAGGCGCCAACGCAAGCAGGAGCCCAGTATAAAAGGGCAGCCTGCAGCATTGGGAGAAATAGAATGAGCAAGTCAGAGAGGGGGCGTGAGCAAGCTCAATGGAGCTGTGCCGGAACTTTAGAGTTGCCCAACCCCCACCCAGGGTCTTCCGTGGTCCTATATTACAGCAGGGTCTCTGGAGTGGAGACAAAGCAATGACTGGATACTTTTAGGATTGCTCAAATAATACAGATGAAGTTGTTCTGTTTATTTCTCTAACTGAGCTGAGTAATAAATTTTGGCAGAAAAACTAAAAATGACTTTACGAGCGCGGCGGCTAGGGTAGTTGTTACGCACGTCAGAATTTCTGGCCGAATTTCCAAATATTTTCACTCCAGATTTTCAACATTGGCAATTTTACACACCTGCTTATGAACAGTACTACTGTGATTTTTCATATCCTGGTCGAAATGCGTTTTCGGACTTCCGGCACAGAATATTGTGATCGCTATGGGAAATAAGTGTTCGGGACACATTAAGAAAACCACAGTGACACTGTTCATGAGCAGAGGTCCTAAAATGCCTATGTTGAAAATTTTGTGATGAAAGTCCATAAAATGACTGTGTTATGAGCATGCATTGTGCAGTTTCCCAGCACCCTTGTAACTTCTCAAATCAGTGATATTTTTACGCCAGATTTTCAACACTAACATTTTTCACACCTCCTTATGAATAGTACAGCTGTCATTTTTCACATTCTGGCCGAAATATGTTTTTGCACTTCCGACACAGAATACCGCAGTTGCTTTGGGAAATAAGTGTTTGGGATAGATTAGAATCAAGCAAGTGAGAGAGTGGGAAGTGACCGACCTCAACCGAGCTCTGTCAGAACTGGTGCAGATTTCTTTGTGGGCAGAAAAAGGCACCAATGCAGGCAGGAGCCCAGTACAAAAGGGCAGCCTGCAGTTCTGGGAGAAACAGAATGAGCGAGTGAGGGAGGGGGAGTGAGCAAGGTCAACGGAGCTCTGTTGGGACTACTGCAGATTTCTTTGTGGGCAGAAAAAGGCATCAACGCAGGCAGGAGCCCACTACTAAAGGGTAGCCTGCACCGCCAGGAGAAACGGAATGAGCGAGTGAGAGAGGAAGAGTGAGCGAGCTCAACAGAGCTCTGTCGGGACTGCTGCAGATTTCTTTGTGGGCAGAAAAAGGCACTAACGGAGGCAGGAGCCCAGTACAAAAGGGCAGCCTGCAGCGCCAGGAGAAACAGAATGAGTGAGTTGGGGGAGGGAGTAAGCTACCCTCAATGGAGTTCTGTCTGGACAGCTGTGAAGTTCTTTGTGGGCAGAAAAGGTGCAGGCAGGAGCCCACTACAAAAGGGCAGCCTGCAGCGCCGGAAGAAACAGAACAAGCGAGTGAGAGAGGGAGAGTGAGCTAGCTCAATGGAGCAGTGTCAGTACTGCTGCAGATTTCTTTGTGGGCAGGAAAAGGTACCAATGCAGGCAGGAGCCCAGTACAAAAGGGCAGCCTGCAGCTCTGGGAGAAACAGAGCGAGCGAGTGAGAGAAGGGTAGCGAACAAGCTCAACGGAGCTCTGTTGGGACTGCTGCAGATTTCTTTGTGGGAAGAAGAAGGTGCCCATGCAGGCAGGAGCCTAGTACAAAAGGGCAGCCTGCAGCATCGGGAGAAACAAAATGAGCATGTGAGAGAGGGGGGGGGAGTGAGCGAGCTCAATGGAGCTGTGTCGGGACTGCTGCAGATTTCTTTGTGGGCAGAAAAAGGTGCCAATGCAAGCAGGAGCCCAGCACATAAGGGCAGCCTGCAGCGTTGGGAGAAATAGAATGAGTGAGTGAGAGAGGGGGAGTGAACGAGCTCAGTGGAGCTCTGCCAGGACTTTACACTTGCCCACCCTCCCGCCTGATGTCCTCTGTGGTCCTCTATTACAGCAGGGTCTCTGGAGTGGAGACAAAGCAATGATTGGATGCTTTAGGATTGCTGTACTAATACAGATTTACTTCTTCTGTTTCTCTAACTGAGCTAAGTACTGAGCTATACTGTTATGATTGCTGTAATAATACATATTTATTTGTCTGTTTATTTCTCTAACTGAGCTGAGTAATACTTGGAGTGCAATAGGATTTCTAAGTGGGTTAAGTGAAACTATATGAGAGCCGAGAACAAGAAGTATGGTAGCTGAGGGGTGAAAAATGGACAAGGAGCCTTTAGGATTGCTACAGTAATACAGTGTCTAACGGATGACATTTGAGCCTGAATTACCCCCGTCAGCAAGGGCTCAGTAGGGGGACTAGTGTGGAGGGGACAGGAATGTGAGTAAATAGGGCTCTAACAGTTGTTGTAGGGTACAGAACCTGGGAGTAAGAGCCCCTAGCTTAAGATGGGGGCTACAATGGGGCAGGTGCCACATGTCACTAGGGCAGGCATCTTTGAAAGGGTGGAGGGGTGTACAGGGTGTGGGTGTGCCATGATCCTGGACTGGGCTTGGACGATGGGGCGGTGTATGATCTGTAGATGACTGACTAGTTTGAGGGAGAAACTGTGGAGGTTAGGTAGGAGTGTAAGTGGCAGGGCAGATGAGTATGGTAGGCATCCTGAGGAGGGGGAATAGGGGATGGCAAAGGGGAACAGAGTAAGAATAATTAGGGACTGAAACAGACCCCAGTATCAGAGGCACTAGCAGAAAAGAGAGGAGAAGGGAGCGGGTGCCTGAGGCGAGGGCAGGGCTGCCTCCTGATGGGGGAGGAAGACACCACAAGGAGCACCAGGGGAGCAGGCAGATGGCTGCGGGTAGGGAGACACCAGGGGTGGCATGGAGGGGAACAAGTAGGAGGGGGGGAACCGATAGGGGAAGAGATGTAGGACAGGTATCGATTACGAATAGATTTGAACCTCTGCTATGGGACAGAAAGGGGGAGCAGGAACATACTGAAGGGGGGGGACAAGCAGGGCGTGAGAGGGTTGGCAACAGGTAGGGGAAGAGATAGCGAGGACAAAAGGGTAGAAGGGGCTAGTAAGGAAGGAGGGGGTGGTGACTGAAGGACAGAAGGCTATGGAAGAGGAAGGATGGGAGGGGCATCACTATCGGGGTAGAAGGGGATGGGGTCTCTAAATCGACAACAGCAGGGATAGGAGAGGGGTTGGAAATCAGCAGAGGAGGAGGGGAGGTCGACATGGGAAGCCCAGTAGGAAGTAGTCAGGCTGGGAAGGGGTTCAAGGGGTTTGGGAGGAATAAGGCAGAGAAAAGGGTGAGGGAAGTAGGGGTACAGATATAGAGTCACAGAGGTGCAGCTGATGGGGGTGAGGGACAGGAAGAATGAATACTGGGGTGGTGGAAGGGGCATTAGAAGGAAAGTGGGTAAGGGCGGGGGTCACTCATCCTGGGGGATTCTATACTGAAATGGGTGAGATGGGTTGGAAAGGGGGAAAGGCACACCCATATTTGGATTGACGCTGTCCCCAGGTTGAGTGCAGGAGGGTCAGGGCAGGCACTGCTCAAGCGTGCAGCGAGGGGCAGGAAGAAACCTCATTTACTGTTGCATGTGGGTACAAACGTCTTGGGGACACTGTGGAAATAGTGAGGGGGAGGTTTGAGTACTTGGGCATGCAGTGTGAGGGGGTGGAGAAGTCGGTGGCATTCTTGGAGGTACTGCCGGTACCAGACCCCCCCCCAAACACACACATACACACTCCCCAAAAAACTGCTTAAAAGCCTGCAATTCATTCAAATTAATTCCATTTTCTTACCTACTTGGGGTTCAATGGCAACAAGTGTACAGTCACGTACCTAGGGCACAGGAACCCCAATGCTGGGTATATGATGGGGGAGGTACTGATACTCACTAGACATGAAAGGGTCCTTGAGGTTATTATATCAGATGACCTGAAGATGGCAGTACAGTGTGACAAGGCTATGGGCAGGGCAAATTGAATTATGGGGTGCATAAGGACTGGCATCTCCAGTAGGAGGACGAGGGATGTTGTGCTGCCATTGTATCACTCCCTGATATATACCCCCAACTGGAGTACTGTATCCAGTTTTACAGTCCACACTTCAGAAAGGACATAAGGTGGAGGTTTTCCACATGAGAGCAACTAAAATGGTTCACAATTTTCACAGGAATCCCTACAAGGAAAGGCTGAAGAATCTCAACATGTACACTCTGGAAGAGAGGAGGCCGAGAGGTGGCATGATCAAGACCTAAAAAGTACCTCACAGGGGTAAAGAGGGTACAGTTGGGGAGTTTTCTTCAAATGAGGATGAGCACCCAAACCAAGGGACATACAATGAAGCTGGGGGGGCATTCAGGATAGATGTGAAGAAATATTTCTTTACTGAAAGGGTGGAAGATGCCTTGAACAGACTGCCAGGAGAAGTGGTGGAAGCTAAAATGGTAGGGGCATTAAGCCTGCGTGGGATAAACATAGGGGTATATTACAGAAAGGAGAAGGAGGGGGTCAACGGACATCAATAGGGCCATGTACGTGGAGTAGGTTCAAGTTAATTGCAGGAAAAATCCATTAAGCTCATTCACAAGGAGGTCCTGATGGACGCAGGCAGAATAAGACATGCACTAACATATACAGGCAGGAGTTACACATAGGTAGAGAACACTTGGCTAGACTGGGTGGGCTGAGCGGTCCTTTTCTGCTGATGAATTCAATATTTCTATCACATCATGTGTTAATTCAGGTGCAGTGTTTATTTAAAGTTGGGCCTACCATACATCCACATGTAAGGTACAGTAAATTACTGAATTAGATGCTGCCCACTTACAGTGCAATAAACAGAACCCCAGTACTTCAAGAAGCCTTTACTCTTCATAAGGCTGCTTAAAGAACTGGGGTTCTATTTGCAGTGTCCACACCAGTATGCTGATCTTAAAATTAACACCGCATCTGAATGAGTACTTGATTCTTGCTCACTCCATTTCTTCCCCACTTTGAAACCTGCTTGTCCTGAGTTACTTTTGGGCTGCCAGCGCCTCACCTGTGTTGGAAGATGACCAACAAGTGGCACTGAAAGACGTCAGACTTCACAGACTGTGAAGGCAGCTGCTCACGGACAGACATAAGGCAATTCTACTGGGGGATAGGAGGAAGTAAGCTGTTGATTAACTAGAATCTGCAGCTTATCCATCAGGTAGGGAAATGGGCAGACTAGGTGGCCCAAGCGGTCCTTATGTGCCAGCAACTTGTATGTTTCTATGTTTCTCACCCACCATCTTGGCAAGACGAAGGTTGAAACTATGGCCGCTGATGACTGTTGGGGCGTGGGGATGGGGGGACCAAAGGGGACAGACATAAGGAGACAAAATCATAATAAAAATTGTAAGACCTTCACCAACTTTCCAAAACGCTTACCAGTAAAAGAACACTCTATGAAGTTTTTCAAATGGCAACACAATCCGGTGAGCCCTCTGTCTGCCATCTGACACCAGGCATCAATCAGCATAAAACTGCCTAAAGAAGGCAGTGTTGTCATGTAGTTACTGAAATACTGGAGATTACAGATTTATAAGAACAAAAGAATGTCACACAGAAGCTGGCACATATCCCTTTAGCAGCTGTCTCCTTCTTCTCAGTACTTCTATGTATACCCTTGAGGTACTTGAATGTTTCTATCATATCCCCTCTTTCCCTCCTCTCTTCCAGTGAGTATATATTGAGATCCCTTACTTTCTCCTCATAAGTCTCGTATTGCAAGCTCTGTACCATCTCATTCACCCTTCTCTGAACCATCTCCAGCCTGTTAACATACTTACGAAGGTGCAACCTCCAGAACTGCACACAGTACTTCATGTGAAGCCTGACCATGGTTTTATATCATGGCATCACTACCTCCCTCCTTATGCTGGTGATACCCCTGCCTATGTACCCCAGCATGTCACTGACCCTCCCAGCTGCCTTACCACTTTGACATTTTTAGGTCATCTGAGATAAGAACCCCCAGGTCCCTTTACTTCTTTGTGACTGTCACCAACTCCCTCCCCCCAATTCTGTTCCTTTCCCCAGGGGTTTCTGTATCCCAGGTTCATGCTTTTGCACTTTTTTGAAGTAAAATTCAGTTGCCAGTCCTCAGTCCATTTCTCATCCTTCCCTAGGTCCCTCCTTATTTTCTCCACCCCCTCTGGGGTATCCACTGTATCACAGATCTTGGTGCCATCTGCAAACAGGCAGACCTTTCCCTTCACCCCTTCTGCAATGTCACTAATGAAGACATTGAGCAGGACTGGCCCCAGGATCAATCCCTGCTGCACCCCACTGGTCACCCCCTCTCCCCAGACTGCGCCCCATTTACCACCACTCTTTGCTTCCTGTCTCTTACCCAGTTTCTAACCCACTTTACCACCCTTTCCCTCGTGCCCACCCTACTCAGCTAGTTTATCAGCCTCCTATGTGGGACGGTGTCAAACGCTTTGCTTACATTAAGGTAAGCGTTGTCCACTGCCCAGCGCTGATGTACTTCCTTTGTCACCCAAAAAGATCAACGAGATTTGTCTGACATGACCTCCCCACTGTGAATCCATGTTGCCTATGGCCCTGGGCTCTGATGGCTTCTACATGCCCCACTATCCTTTCTTTAACTAATGTCTCCATCATCTTCCCCACTACTGAAGTGAGGCTGACCGGCCTATAGTTCCCGGCCTCCTCCCTACTGCTGGATTTCTATAGAGGGACCACATGTGCCCTCCTCCAAGTCTCTGGTACCACCCCTCTGTTGAATGACTGCCACGGGTACTGCTATTTCCCTTCACAGTTCTTTTCATATCCTTGGGTGTATGCCATCTGGTCCCATCGCTTTGTCCACCTTCAGTTTACTCACCTTCTGCAGGATTCTCCTGCCTGTGAATGGACTATTGTCCACCTCTTCACACCTTTGCAACTGCTACACTGCTGTGGTCCTTGCCCTTCCCCCTCTTCTGTGAATACTGCACAGAAAGACACAGTGGATGTCTTGGGGGGAGGGGCATGACAGTTCTTAGGCATAGTACTTTCACTTCCAAATACCTGAGCTGCACATATAAGCAATCAACATTTTGGCATTGACAAATGCTTGTTTGCTTTTTGTGCCCACTGATAGTTATAGCCTCTCTGGTAAAATCTTGAACTCAGAGCCATTGCTTCTTTGTTGAAACCCTCATCAGAACTAATGTTTCTTTTTGCCTGCGTGAACTGGCTCTTAGGTATATTCATGACCAAACTTATTAGGTGACAGCTATTAAAGGCCAACAACACATTTCTCGATGTGGGCTTTCTGTATAATTCAGTTGTCAACCCCCGTGTCATTTTTACTGATCATCAGATCCAAAAATGCAGTTTTATCCAAACTTGAACATATGGTGAATTTCAAGTTCTGATTCGTAGATTCCAAATAAGTTACAAAATCCTGGAGAGCCAATGGGGCCCCCTGCACACCAAAAGATATTATCAATAAAGTGACTGTAGGTTAATAAGTTTTTGCTAAAAGGATTTGTTTCTGACACCATGAAATTCTTTTCCCAAATGCTCAAATACACATTTGCGTAATTTGATGTGAAGGAGGCCGCCATGGCTGTCCCTTTGGTCTGGTAAAAGGCACCCTTAAACAGAAACAGATTGCATTTCAACACTTTTTCAGCTAGAACAAATAGGTACTCAATAAAACTGTTTGTGTACCCTGTATTTTCATATAACAGCTGTCTTAGAGCTTCCAGACCAGTGTTGTGCAGTGTATTTGTATGTAATGCACTAATGTTTAGTGTCACCAAAAAATCACTGTTGTACTTTAAAATCATTTAGTGCCTGTAATGTGTGTGTAGTATCTTTCAAATTTCAGTTCTGTTTATTGTGAAGGGATGAATATCTGTTGAACAAGCTCACTGGCAAGGATATCCGTTATACAACATACATAACAAGCAACAAAATACAACAGCAACACTGAGAATAATTACAGTATAACAGCAATACATATAAGATCAAAGGCAAAGAATACATCTGTTCAGATAGACAGGAGCTTTCCATTTGTAAATACACTATGAAACACACAAGGTAAAGATAAAGGGGAAGTAGAGTAGGTCACAAGGAGAAGCAGATGGCAGGGAATAAGTGCTAGTGGTCAAATAGACCGTCCCAGAAGAGAGACAAGAAGTACAGGATAACTGGTTCAGAGTCTACCTGGTAGGTAGAACTCTGTTAAAACAGCTGACTCTTCAACCCCTCAACTATCCATCTCTACTGGTGTGCCTCAAGGCTCTGTACTTGGCCCTCTCTTATTCTCAATTTTTCTAAATGACCTACCGTCAGTATGCTCCTCATCCTCCATCCATACGTATGCTGACAACACGGTCTTATTCACCTCTGGCCAATCTCCCTCAGATGTGACTTCCAGACTACAGCTTGATTTGAATAATTTTCAGTGCTGGCTAAGCTTGCATCAACTCTTCCTAAACGCCAGTGAAACAGTCTCCATGACCACTGGCACTAGGCAGAGACTCTCTAGGCTGCCCTTCCTTCCCTCCTTCCACACCCTTGATGGGACAACAGTAGAGGACACCACCTCTTTCAAATACCTGGGTGTCTGGCTTGACCTACACCTCAACTGTTCTGTACATATTGACGCCATCCTGAAAAAACTGTGCTCCAAGCCCAGTGCCCTTTACAGGAACCGTAGTTCCTGACCACTACCGGTTATGCGTGATCTTGTTCAGAAAATGATATTCCCTATTTTGGACTATTGTGACACAGTCTACAGTGATGCTCCTAGGTCTTCCCTTACCAGGTTGGATTCTCTCTTCAGTGCTTTCTGTCACTTTGCTCTTGACTCCCCCTCCCACATACATCAGTGTATCTTGTATCATTCTCTAGCTTTCCTCTCCCTTGAGTGTAGGCATCTCTCTCACTGTGCCAAGTTCACTTTTAAATTCTGGGTTGGTACTCTTCCCCTCTCCGTCTTATTCTCTGCTCCACCTCCCTCCTCCTGCCTTCTCAGATCTACTGATGCATGCAGTCTAGCTATTCCTCATCACTCTACCTCCCTCCATAGGACAGGAAGCTTTCTCCTACCACTTCCCAAAGCTTTGGAACTCACTGCCACCTCATATCAGACTTTCCTCTTCCCCATCTTCAATTTCCTCAGCCCTTCACAATTTCTATTCCCCTAAATGCACTTGTTCTTAGCCTCGCTTTAATGCTCCCCACCCTGGTGCATTATCCTTTAGCCTTACGTTACTTCTATTCTCTTAACTGTACTTGTTCTAAGCCCCTCTTCACAACCCTCACAACTCTTGCGCACTATCCCCTACTCCTCTATCCCTAACTTACCTCCTGTCTCCTAACTGAACCCTTCCTCTGATTACTTCCACACAAGCTGCCTCCTACTATTCCCCCCCACCCCCTACCACAATCTTTTGTGTCATTTCAGCACTCTACTACCATCCACAAGTTACTGTGCTATGTTGACACTCTATGGCTGTCTCCCCCACAATTCCTTCCCCCTCAACTGATGCGCTCCCCTTTTTCCATTCCTAGTTTACCCCTATTTTCTCCTGCCTCCCTATTCCTTAACCCTCTCTTCCCTTCCGGTCACCCACCACACTCCACCTCTCCTCCCTGCTACCCCCATACCTCTCAACCTCCTGCCTCATAAATCAGGGACAAGGCTTACAAAAATCAGGGACAAAAAAACAAAATCAGGGACACAACTACAAACTTGATGATATCCACTCAGAAAGCTGGTAGAATATGTGGCTTAGTGCAAAATGTATTTTCTAAGGAAGAATAACTCTTTAACTTTAATGTTTGACATTATTTTGTGTTTCCAACTCCCACTGTTTGGTCACAGAAACACAATTTTTAGTAGGGACAGAGTAAAATTTTGAGGCAAAATCAGGGATATCCCTGAAAATCAGGTATAGTTGAGAGGTATGGCCACACCTTGTCTCCCCTCCTTTTCTGCCTGATCCTGTCCACCTTGCAGGGTTCTCTGTCATCCTGTAGGGGTATAGATCTTGGCGCCCTTTCTTCCACCCCTCTTCCTTCCCCCTACTTTCTAATCCTGACCACCTGGCAGGGTTCTCTGCATTCTGAAGGGGTATAGATTGTCCCTCTCTCTTTTTCCCCCTCTCCCTTCCCCCCCAATTTCAAATCCATTGCCTGCCCACCTCCCTTCTTCCTTATCCCCTTCCTGCTCTCCTGTTCCCATGCCCCTCTCTTCTCTACCACCCCACTCCGTTTCTCTCTCCTCCCTTTCGGCCTGGTCCTAAACCTCTTGCAGGGTTCTCAGCAACCTGGATGGGTATAGATCTTAGCTGTCCCTCTCTCCCCCTCGTCCATCCCCCACCCTCTACCCCCCGCCCGTCCACTTCCCCACTTGTCTTTTAACTGTCCTCTCTTGGGTATACAATAGCACTTCAAATCTTGTGCTCAGCCCACTACTTCTAGCACTTTAAATGTGTTATCCATCCTCTAACCTTTACCTACTGGATCACCCCACTCTTGGGTTGTTGCAATGTATACTATATCCGAATATGGTTTTGTTTACCCTGGTCAGTTGGTCTGGGTTATTTCTGTTCTGTAATTGTGCTACACTGTTTTGTTTTAGAAATTGTACTTGTAATCCTATGTGTTTGCTTGTTCTCCCAACTCTTGTTCCCCTACCAGGACACTTCCGGAAATGAGCTGTTTACAGCTCATGTTGTCTTTCCTGGTGAAACATTTTCCAAATAAATAAATAAAAATATAAGGGGTGGCTCAGGGGGAGATTAGAATCAATGGTAGGATTTGGAGGTAATGTTATGAAAGATATTTTTGAATGCAGGTGGTGGTATTAAATTCAGAAGCTTAAGAAGGGGACTGGTGCTTATTCCAGACAGTGGGGAGAACATAGCTCATGGCTGCTCTGCCAAAGTGAGTGCGCAGATTGGGAACTTCCAAGTAGGGTTGTCAGAACCCTCTGAAGTTGTGGGTTCTAGTCTAGAACTTTTGAAAAAGTTCTAGGGTTCTAATCTTTTTTAGAACTTTTTAGAACTCGAACCCCTTTTTTTTTAATTGTGCTGCCAAAATGAAGATAACAGTGAACTACATGTCATGAAACTGAGTGAGATATTTTTATCTCCTCCCAGAATCCCCAAGAAAATATTTCTGGAATGTGTTAACAGATAAAACAGAAATAGGTGGTAGTCTGCACATCATCACACACTGGATAAGATACAGTGCAGTCAAAGGACACACAGCAGGACAATGGGCTGCCCACCAGTACACCACACAGGAAATGGAGTCACACAACACAATGATACACAAACATTTTATGTTGATTGCGCACAGTGCAAGAAACATATTGGGACAGCTTGCTCAGAAGCAGGTTGTGGAAGTGTGGCACTGTTGTGACCAGTGCCCCCACAGCCTGCAAAGGCCTGTCCCGCTTCCCCCAATGCCATGGCACGCTGCTGGTAACAGTAGTTTGGAACCTTGCCACCAACTTGAGACAAATCAGCCGATGCAATCAGGGGCTGCCTCGTCATTGCAGCGTAAGCCATCCGCTGCAATGAAGGAGTGACCCGTCATTGCAGGGCGGGATCTTCACATACTGATATTGTTTGTGAACACAGTGGCAGTTTTCTGCCATGTTCACAAACAATATTAACCCCGCACCATGTTTACTTGCTAACAGGGGCCCCAATCCCTGTTGGCTTCAGTGCCCCCATGTTTCTGTTGCCGATGGGGAGCCCACTCCCCGTCGGCATTAAGTAAACCCTCCCTCCCCGCTTTTATTGTCTGCCGACGGGGTGCCCAATCCCTGTTGGCATAATGATACCCTTCCCTTTTGTTTTGTGCTGACGGGGGTGCCCAACTCCTGTCAGCTACTGCTGCGCCTCTGCAAAAGAAAGCCTTTGTAACATGCTGGTGTCCACTCCAGTGTGCCACATGCCCTGTAAAGTTAAAACGCCCCCTGATGTCTTTTTTTTTTCTCCTGTAAAAAAGGAAACTATCCCTCGGCGCTCTCCTTGCCCCCCACCTGCAACCCGTGCCCACCCACTGCGCACCCTGACTCCCCACACCCTCCTCACCCCATACTTACCTCCGGAGTCTGGCGCGATGATCTTCTGATTGAAACACGCTGCACTCTTCAAAGTCGTACTTAACTGAGGAAATGCCGGTAAGCTGTATAATGGTAGAAATAGGTTTTTCAACTTTAATGCATATCTCAGTCATTTTTTGGAATTTTGGCACCAAATTTTCAATATGGGGTTTTTGGGACCCCTCCTCATGAATTCTTGAACTATCATTTTGTTAATCAGCCCCGAAAGGTGATTTCACCATCACTGTGTGGAATCACCTCTCGGTGCCGATTAACGAAACGACAGTGCCAGTGTTCATGAGGTGGGCTCTCAAAAAGCCTGTGTTGCAAATTTGGTGGAAAAAATCCAAAAAACGACTGTTTTACGAGTGTGCGTTGCGCAGTTACTATGCATACTCATAAATTCATGGATTTGCAATATTTTCACGCCAGATTTTCAACACTGATATTTTTTCACACCTCCTTGTGAACAGTACAGCTGTCATTGTTCACATCCCGGCTGAAATGTGTTTTTGCAGTTCCGGCGCAGAATAACACAGTTGCTGTGGGAAATCCATGTTCGGGACAGATTAAGAAAATGACAGTGACACTGTTCATGAATGGATGTCCTAAAATTCCAATGTTGAAAATTTGGTAACAATACCCCATAAAATGACTGTGTTACGAGCGTGTGTTGCACAGTTTGCACGCACGCTCGTAACTTCCCAAATTTGTAATATTTTCACTCCAGATTTTCAACATTACCATTTTCCCACACCTGCTTATGAACAGTACAGCTGTCATTTTTTCCATCCTGGCCGAAATGTGTTTTTGCACTTCTGGCGCAGAATACGGCAGTCGCTGTGGGAAATCACTGTTTGGGACAGATTAAGAAAATGACAGTGATACTGTTCATGAGCAGAGATCCTAAAATGCCTATGTTGAAAATTTGGTGATGATAGCCCTTCAAATGATTGTGTTACAAGTGTGTGTTGCGCACTTTCCACGCACCCTTGTAACTTCGCAGATTTGTAATATCGTCACGACAGATTTTCAACAGTGGCATTTTTTCACACCTCCTTATGAGCAGTATAGCTGTCATTTTTCACATCCTGACCGAAATGGGTTTTCACAGTTCCGGCGCAGAATAACGCGGTCGCCATGGGAAATCAGTGTTCTGGACACATTAAGACAATGACAGTGGCAGTGTTCATGAGCAGAGGTCCTAAAATCCCTATGTTGAAAATTTGGTGATGAAACTCCATAACATGACTGTGTTACAAACATGCATTGAACTGTTTCCACGCACCCTTGGAACTTTGCAAATTTGTGATATTTTCGTGCAACATTTTCAACAGTGGCATTTTTTCACACCTCCACATGAACAGTACAACTCTCATTTTCCGCATCCTGCCTAAAATATGTTTTTGCACTCCTGCCAGAGAATTGCACGGTCGCTGTGGGAAATCAGTGTTTGGGACAGATTAAGATCGAGCGAGTGAATGCGGGGAGTGACCGAGCTCAACTGAGCTCTGTCGGGACTGCTGTGGATTTGTTTGTGGGCAGAAAAAGGCCTCAATGCAAGAGGCCAGTACAAAAGGGCAGCCTGCAGCACTAGGAGAAACAGAATGAGAGAGTGAGTGGGGGTGAGTGAAGTCAGTGGAGCGCTGTCAGGACTGCTGCAGATTTCTTTGTGAGCAGAAAAAGGCGTCAATACAGGCAGGGGCCTAGTACAAGAAGAAGAAGAATAATCAGCATTTATATAGCACTTTTAATACACAGTATCCCAAAGTGCTTTACAAGCAATGCTAGACTGGCAGTGAAGTGACTGAATGTGTGGTGGCGGCCATATCGCACATCATCACACACACACACAGCCTGGGTAATTGCATGAATTGGTTTATCGGAAGGGGAATGTTGGCCAGGACACTGGGAATGTTCCCTGCTCTTTTGCGAAGAGTGCCCTGGGTTCTTTTACTTCCACCTGGACACCCACCAGGACAACATCAGGATGGGCAGAAGGGACCTCGGTTTAACGTCTCATCCGAAGGACGGCACACCCCAGCAGTACAGCACCCCCCAATACTGCACTTGGATGGCAGTAATTTTTAGGTGCAAGTCCAATCCCGGTGTGGGATGAGAACCCACGACCTTCTGGTCAAGAGGCGGATGTGCTACCAACTGAGTCATGCTGACACCTGACAAAAGGGCAGCCTGAAGTGGTGGGAGAAACAGTACGAGCGAGTGAGACAGGGGGAGTGAGTGAGCTCAATGGAGCTCTATCAGGACTGCTGCGGATGTCTTTGTGGGCAGAAAAAGGTGCCAATGCAGGCAGGGACCCCGTACAAAAGGGCAGCCTGGAGTGGCAGGAGAAACAGAATGAGCACGTGAGAGAGAGAGAGACTGAGTGACCTCAACGGAGCTCTGTCGGGACAGCTTCGGATTTCTTTGTGGACAGACAAAGGTGCCAATGCAGCCAGGAGCCCCGTACAAAAGCGCAGCCTGCAGTGCCAAGAGAAACAGAATGAGCCAGAGACAGAGCGGTAGTGAGTGACCTCAACAGAGCTCTGTCGAGACAGCTGTGGATTTCTTTGTGGGCAGAAAAAGGTGCCAACACAGGCAGGAGCCCAGTACAAAAGGGCAGCCTGTAGCGTTGGGAGAAACACAATGAGCGAGTGAGAGCGAGGGAGTGAGCAAGCTCAGTGGAGCTCTATCGTGACTGCTGCAGATTTCTTTGTTGGCAGAAAAAGGCGGCAACGCAGGCAGGAGCCCAGTACAAAATGCCAGCCTGCAGTGCCGGCAGAAACGGAATGAGTGAGTGAGAGAGGGGGAGTCAGCAGGCTCAACAGACCTGTATAGGAACTGCTGCAGGTTTCTTTGTGGGCCAAAAGAGCCACCAACACAGGCAGGAGCCCAGTACAAAAGGGCAGCCTACAGCGGCAGGTGAAACAGAATGAGCCAGTGAGAGAGGGGGAGTGAGCCACCTCAGTGCAGCTCTGTTGGGACAGCTGCGGATTTCTTAGTGGGCAGAACAAGGTGCCAACGCAGGCAGGAGCCCAGTACAACAGAGCAGCCTGCAGCACCGGGAGAAACAGACTGAGCGAGTGACAGAGGGGCAGTGAGTGAGCTCAACACACCAACGCAATCAACATTCGGCATTGGCAGATGCTTGTTTTTCTTTGCAATGAGTAAGGGATTTTTCTGTCTCTCCTCCCAACAGAGAAATATTTTTGGCATGTATTTAAAGATACCACAAAACTGGCTACTGTGCTGCACATGGTCACACACTGGGGTAGGGTACCAGTGCAGTCAAAGGGCACACAGCAGGGTGATGGGCTGGTCACAGTATGCCACAGGAGAGGAGACAGAGTCACACAACACAATGAAAGGAATTTTTCTGTCTCTCTTACCAACTGGGAAATATATTCACTGCATTTATTCAAGTATACCAGCACACAACTGGCTACTGGGCTGCACATGGTCACCACACTGAGTAGGGCACAGTGCAGTCAAGGGCACACAGCAGGGTGATGGGCTAGGTATAGTATGCCACAGGAGATGGAGTCATATAAAAACACAGTGAATACTGTCTGTGCAAAAAGAACTAAGTAACTGCCTTGTTGATGGAAGATTGGTGAAAGGACCTGGTTAGCACAGTTCTGGATGATGATTTTTTTACTTGGTGGAATGTATTTTAATTTGGTCCCTTCCTGTTTGTTGGCTTTCCCTGTACTCTTAATCTCTTTTCTCTCCCACCCTCCCCAGCCAGGATCATCTCCCTTCCGAATCCCTATTGTTTTTCCCACCGTTTCCTTGCCAGCCTCCCTCCCTACCTTTTTTCTCTTAGGCAACCTTTTTTCGTTTCCTGACCGTCCCCTCATTTTCCCATCCCCCCTCCATTTTTCCCCAGTAGGCAACCTTTTTTCATTTCATGAGCAAGGCAACAATTAAGACAAAAAAAACACACTTTTTTATTTTTAATATTAGAAGGCAGTGATCGCTCAGCAGAGCAGAACGCTAGTCAGCGCGACTCAGCAGTCAGTACGCAGCACGTCCTCCTCTATCCCAGCCACGGCTGCACGCAGTCACACTTCACTTCTCCTGGAGCATGATGGATTCCACGATGCTTACCCCTTCACCACTGGAATGCATAGCAGCTGATCAGGTGACGGTGACTTCGGCGCACCAGCTGCCCTCCCCCTTCCACACACATGGAAACAACAGCAGCAGCGCCAGCCAGGAAGGGGGGGAGAAGCGACAGTAAAGGCATGCTACAGAGTAAAGGCACTGTGATTTGAACCCTTTTTCGAACCCTCTAGTGTTTGAGTTCTAAATTAGAGTTCAAGAAGGGTTCGAATCTTTCAAGAACAGAGGCAATTGCCTGGGAGGCGCTACAGACTTCACCTGGTGGCGCGCTCGGCCAGCTCTACGACCGTCGCCCGCCTCACTCTGCAACCTACAGCCGCCTGCCTGGTTGCCCTCCCCGGATTCAGCTGCAAGGTATGGCCACTTCTGCATTTACACCACCTGATTTGTGCGGCGATTCTCAGGCGAACCCTGATTGGTCTACTTGCCTTGCTGATGGTCTCTGATTGGGGTGCCTTTTCCCTATACTTTAACATTGCTGTTTAATGGCTAGTCTGCTATCTGTACACAAGGTTTTTCTTGGTTTGAATTATCTTTTAAAAGATGCTGTAAATACTAACTGACCTGCCCTGCATCTCCAGTTTAATCTTTCTTCCTGATTTTCTACTGTGTGCTAACACTCTGCCCCATGTTTCGATCCCAACCCCCTTTGTGTTGTCCTCATTTTTTTCTTCTTGATTCTGAATCTCTCAACTATCACTGTGGTCTGTAACCTGACCTCACGTCACCAACTCTCACCTAGCCTGGTATCCACCCTCCATTCCAGCCTTTTGTCTCTGTCTAACCCCTCCATTGCCATTCCTTGATCGGTGGCTTTAAACTATTTCTCTTTCACCCCCACCCTCCGCTGACTGTCTACCATCTTTTCACCCCAACCCCCTGCTTACTATCTGCTGCCTGACGACCGCCCCTTTATGCTGACACTGTATATTTATTCTCTTCTCTTGTTCTCTCTCTCTCTCTCTAAGGGCAAGCACCTGAGAGGCGCTACAGATTTCACACGGCGACACGCTCGGCCAGCTCTACAGCCATCGCCTGCCTCACTCTGCAACCTACAGCCGCCCGCCTGGTTCTCCTCCCCGGATTCAGCTGCAAGATACGGCTGCTCCTGCATTTACACCTCCTGATTGGTGCGGTGATTCTCAGGTGAACCCTGATTGGTCTCATTGCTTTGCTGATGGTCTCTGATTGGGGCGCCTTTTCCCTATACTTTTAACATTGCTATTTAACGGCAAGTCTGCTATCTGTATGCAAGATTTTTCTTCCCATCCCCCCTCCCCTCCCCTTCCCAGGCCTCCTTTAAGTACACTTTTGCTCCACCCTCCTAGCTCGATGCCACATCTGGTTGGCTGCCCTGAGTCTTTTTCCTCCCTCTATCTCTGCAATACACTGAAATTGACTTATATATCTTAAAATCAGTGTACATACTCCGAACCTGCCAATAGCAGCCCTCTCTCAATCTCGGGGCCTCTTACTCTGGAATTCGCCCCTACTCCATTTCTCACCTAATTCCTGACCGTTACTTTTCCCTAGCCTTATCAGTGGTAGCTTGAACATCAACTTCTCTTTTCACTACTGCAGTTCTGATCACTGTCCCTGCTTCACATAGGGCTAAATGTTTTAAAATTCCACTGTCTTTGAGTGTAAACTGATTTGAACCTAGAATCTTCTGCCTTATGTCATTGTTTAAGTGTTACAGCCCTTTTCCTGCCTCGGTAGCTGCAGCCCAGACCTTAGGGCACCAAGGAAATTGCTCCCCTTTCACTTGAAAACTGTGATTTTCACTGGCTAGCTGACTATTTGTCTAGCTCTACTTTTGTCTCCTTCAGCTGGTCCTCCATTGCTCAGCTTGAAAACTGTATTTCACTGGCTAGCTGACAATTTGTCCAGCTCTACTTCTGTCTTCCTCAGCTGGCTCTGCACTGCCCAGCATCACCGGTGATTAATTTGGCCAGTCTATCCTCTCCCAGCTTCTCTACCCGATCCTATAACTATAACTATGTCTGTGGTGATATGGTTCCAGCTCCTTGCCACCCTATGCACAATACCCTTATTAGGGGACCATCCAGGCAGAAACTACTTTAATGAGGAGTTATACCTCCCCCCCCCCAAGAGTGCTTACATATCAAGTCCTTATTTATTTCGTGCTCTAACCCTGCGTTCTCGCACCTATACCAAATTGAGTTTCTTACTCGGAGTGTCACTAGAATCTTATCACCTGTGAAAGGATTGCCACCATACCCTCCCAGTAACAATACTCCCTGGTGCTATGCGGCATGGGTCCTAGGCTAAGTAACACTAGGGCATCACAGTATAAAAAACAGGTCCCTGCACTCTGGCTCCGATGCTTTATCTAGCTGACAAAGAACTAGAACCTCCAAATTATCTTTTGTTGCCTTGAGGAAAGTTGTGCTTCTCCTGTTACTCTGTTTAGGCAATGTTGAACTCAATCCGGGTCTAACAAAAGCCCTCCAAACATCCTTCGAACTCACAAAGCTAAAAGGAATTAGCTTTATGCATGTCAATGCTTGTAACCCTTTAAAGAAACTTACCTCACTTCAGGCTTGGGTCATCCACACCAAACCAGATGTACTTGTGATCTCAGAATCTTGGCTCCTGCCATCCACCCCTGACATGGAGATCAACATTCCCAACTATCTGTTATTCAGAACCGATAGACAAACCAGGTGTGGTGGAGTCGTCATCAATGTCAAGGACAAATTCACGGTCTCCACCCTTGATTCCTCCTCAATTACAAACTGCTTTGAATGTACGTCGATAAAAATTGAAATTTCACCCTCGAAGGCCCTCCATATTATAGCATGCTACAGACCCCCATCTGCGGGGTCGCAGCTCCTGTCTCATCTCTCATCTATCATGGACTCTAGAAACCTCAAAACAATTATACTAGGGGACCTTAATTATGACTGGCTGTTCAGTGCCTCGCTACCTCTCAAATCATTCTGCGATTCCCATGGTCTGTCACTACTTATCGACAAATCAACATGCATTAACAAGAAAAACCCTATGAAAAGCACCCTTTTTGATGTCCTTCTTGTGAACAAACCACACTCCTTTTCCCATGCTGGAATTTTTTTCGTTGATGTTAGCGACCATTGTTTCATCGCTAGTGTAAGAGCTGACTCTAAACCTCCATCCACAACCAAGTTCTCTACCAAAAGGTCCAAACAGAACTTTGATCTGCTTGCTTATATTAACGAGCTGAAAGGATCTCTGCATTGGCAGAGCTTTTACCTTGCCAAATCAGTAAGTACAGCATACGCTATCTTACAGGAAATTATAACAAGTGCCCTCAATACTCATGCTCCGCTGGTCAAAACCCACATAAAGACTAGGACATATCATTGGTTCACAACAGACCTTAAGACTGCATTATTAAAAAGAGACAAGCTTTGGAAAAATGCTTGTAAATCACACCTAGCTGAAGACTGGTGTCTCTTCAGAATAGCCAGAAACACCTGCACTAAGCTGATTAGAAAGGCCAAGTCAAATTTCTACCATTTGGAGCTGGACTCGGCCTCAAAATGCCCCATCAAATTCTGGTCCACAATAAAAGAACTATCTGGGCATACGACAGGAAACACACTGCCCTCTAAAATCTCCTCAAACAATGCCATTATTAGCGGACAAAAAGGAGCTATTACAAGCCTTCAATAACCATTTTGCCTCCGCAGGTCTAGCATTTGACAACTCGCCCAATAGTAGCCTACGCTCCCAGATTACTGTACTGCCACCTGAACCTAGTCCAACAAGTCCTGCTTTTTTCTTTCTCACCTGCCTCCCTGAAAGAGGTTGAAGACCTCCTCCTACATTTGGACATCAAGAAAAGCACTGGCGCGGACTCACTTGACCCCTACTACCTAAAGATTGCCTCGTATGTTCTGGCTGTACCAATTACTCACCTATTCAATCTGTCTCTTTCTCAAGGGACTCTCCCCCATCTATGGAAACCTGCTTATATAATCCCACTGTTTAAATCTGGGGATTCCTGCGATCTAAACAATTCCAGGCCAATTTCAATCCTCCCCATTCTGCCAAAACTCTTAGAAAAAATTGTGACTGCCCAACTGAGATCCTTTTTAGAAAACACACATTTTTTAAACTCTATACAGTCTGATTTCAGAGCCAACCATAGTACGATTACGGTGCTGGCTAAGGTAACAACTAACTGGCAGCATGACTTAGAGAACAAAAAGTTTGTGCTGTTTTTCTAGACCTCAGCAAGGTCGACCATTGCCTACTTTTCTCTTCGCTAAAAACGTTAGGACTAGACACTACCTCCCTGGACAGGTTTCATGATTATCTTATGGATTGGTACCAGCAGGCAAAGGCAGAAGGAGAAATTTCCACTCTCAAACCATTAATAAGAGGTGTCCCACAGGGCTCCATCCTGGAGCCACTCTTAGTCACTATATACATTAACAGCATAAATGTCGGCATCAAGGAGGTTAATATCCACCTGTTTGTGGATGATACGGTACTCTACCTAAGCCATATGTCACCTGAAGCTGCCTGTGAAGACTTACAAACTGATTTCAATCTCCTACAGTACCAGTTCCTTAGCAAAAAACTGCTACTTAACGCCAAGAAAACAAAGGCGATGATATTCTCACCTGTCAACCATATGACATACCCTGCTATTGTTGGTACCCTACCCCCCATCTCCACCTTATTAGGAGAAAACTTGGAGTTTGTAACAAAGTTCAAATACCTGTGGGTCTGGCTAGACCACAAACTCTCCTTTGCAGAATACTTGGTGGATTTGCAGAAAAAACTGAGGCAGAGGCTCGGTCTTTTCTTTAGGATAAACCGCCTTCTAACCACAGAGACAAAGAGGCAACTGGTTCAGTCCACGTTCATCTCCTTAATTGACTACGCTGATTTAATTTATAGCCAATATAATGCCTCATATCTGGGAAAACTGGACATACTGTATCACAGAGCCCTGCATTTCATTACCGGTCTCCACTTCTCCACCCACCACTGCTCCTTATATGCTGCAGTGGGGTGGACCTCCCTACATTATAGGCGTAATAGAAATGCAGCTGTATAGGCATTCAGAGCTATCTCCAGTAAATTATCACAGTATATCGTTGATTGCCTGCCTCTAAACACGATACGAAACTGTGCCTTAAGAAGCTGCTCCCTAATTTCTCTGAAAGTGCCTAGGGCATGCACGTGCTTTGGGAGAGCGGCCATAGGCTTCACACTGCTGATACTCTGGAATAAGCTTCAGAAATCCTTGAAATTAAGGACCTTTGTCAGTCTTGCTGTGTTCAGGACCTTGTATGCCAAAACTGTCACAGAAGAATGTCATTGCTACCACCGCCAATAGATTGCTCGTGCCTGCTTATTATCAACCCCTTTCCTTTGTTCTGCCCACACCGAACATTACTACTTAGCAACCCTATATCCCAAATCTTTATTCTCCCTGCCCCTCCTTGCAAGTACCCAGCTTGTAAATCCACCTCTCCTTGAAGTGTATATTCCCTGCACCATCCCCACCCATGCCTGCCTTACTTCCTCTACCCCTTGTTACCCACGCATTGTGTTAGGTTTTGTTAATCCGATACCGCATATTCTTCTTTTTATGTAGCTCCCTTCCCACCATCCTCCTTTTTCCTTGAATAGGTTATGTACCTACTTAGAAATAATGTACCATGTACTAGAATACTACACCATTACTTTTATTGTTACCTTGCTTGATTGTATTATGTATATACATGTTTGTTTTCTTGCCTGTACATAAATCCATTGTTTCTGACCTTATGTGATGCAGGTCCACCTTGTAAATGAGCTTGCTCAATGGTGTTCACCTGGATAAATAAAGATTTGATTGACTGATTAATTGATAGTTCTAACAACCCTACTTCTAAGGAGATGTAGGTACAATTTCTAAGTCTGTAAACACTTTGTAGGCGATGGAGGACTGATGTAATATAGGGGGCAGTATATTTAATATTTAATAGAGCTTTATATGTCCAGACATAAACATGAGTGAGTCTTCTAGTTGCCAGGGAAGTCCAATTTACCTCCTTGTACAATGAGCAATGGTGAGTTCTGGCTAGAACATTTGTAATAAAGCATATGCCGTGGTGGAATAGGGTATCCAGTATGCAGAGATTTGAGCTAGGACAACTATTATAAATGATATTGCCATAATCCAAGAGAGGCATAAAGGTGGCCTGGACAAGCCTAGTTCTAGAATCCTGTGAGAACAACGATTTATTCTGGAAGAAGAAATCTAGTCTCACTTTTAGCTTTTTTGTAAGCACTTCAATGTGGGCAGAGAAAGACAGATGTGAATCAAGAATGAAACCTAGATATTTGAACTTATCTAGCACCTCAAGAGTATCTCCTAGGAGTATGATAATAGGCTTAGATGGAATGTGTATGGAGCGAGTAGGAGGGTAAAAGAACATGGTCTTCTTTGTTTTTGCATTCAGTAGTAGTTTAGACGAAACTAGATTACAGTGAAGTTTGCTGAAATCAGTTTGAAGTGCAGAGCAGACTTGTTTGAAAGATGGTTTAGAAGTATACAGAACTGTATTGTCTGTGAAGAGATGGATTTTGGAATGAACAATATTTTTGCTGAAGTTATTGACATATATGAGAAACATCAGGGGGCATAGAATGGAGCCCTGTGGCACTCCTCTTAAGAGGGGGAGTAATGAGGAAAGGGTTCCATTAATCTTGATTTTGTGTTGCCTGTTTTCCAGGTAGCTGGAAACCATCTCACAACAGTAGCATCCAATCCCAGTTCTGTAAGGCAGTCAAGTAGAAGGGAGTGAGCCACAGAATCAAAGGCCTTGCTTAAGTCCAGAAAGACTGCACTTGTGATTTTCTTTTTGTCCATAGCGTCAAGCCACTCACAAGTAACTTTGGAGAGTGCCAAGATAGTGTTATGGTTCGGTCGGAAGCCAGACTGCAGTGGTCTTATCGGTTGGTGCAAATCTAGAAATTCTGACTTGCAAGCTGACCAGTTTTTCAAGGATCTTAGAGAGTATCAGTAAGATTGAAATTGGCCTATAGTTATTTAGGTCACTAGGGTTTCCTGATTTGAAGAGTGGTATTAGGTGAGCCACTTTCCAATCCTGGGGTACCGTGCCTTCTGCTAGGGATAGGATAAATAAATGAATAATAGGGGCAGTAAGGAAGTGATAGCCTAGCTTTAGAAAGAAGGGGTCAATGTTATTTGCTCCTATGCTCTTTTCAAGTCTAACTTCAGTAGCTGGTCTTCCACCTGTTTATATGTTATGGTCGTGAAGGAAAAGGGATCATAAGGGGTTAGCGATAGGCATGGGAGACTGAAGAATAGAAGGACATAAAGCAGCTGATTGTGATGAATCGAATGCAAGGCCTGCTGTATAGCAAAATGCTCATTAAGCTTGACTACTATCATGTCTTTGCCAGATATAAGGGTACCCTGGTGGCTAATAATATTAGGGAGGGTTGGGGGCGCTGTGCTACCTTTCATGAGCTTAAATGTATGCCGTATTTTTGCAGAGTTTCCATTGGCTGCTTCAAGGATGTTTAGGTTAAAGGTTTCTTTGTTTTTTCTGACCAATTTAGTACAGGCATTACGGTTGGCGCTAAAGGCTGACCAATCCTCCAGGGATTTTGTGCGTCTTGCGATAGCTCTTAGATTATCTCTTTTTAGCATCATTTTCTTAATTTCCCCATTGAACCAAGGGCAGGAGGCTTTTTTTACTCTGTAACTAATTAAGGGTGCATGTTTGTTAATTATTCCACTAATGGTAGAGTTGAAGATGATTAGCACCTCATTTATTTTAGGGGCCATGTAAAATTGCTGCCAATTGACATCTCTTAGGTCCAATAAATAGTCATTTGAGTTGAATTTCTTGAATGATCTTTTTAATATTACCTTACTGGTATTCCTGGGTTTATGGAGATTTCTGATACAAGCTACAGTGTTGTGATTGCTGAGATCGTTGTGCCAGACATCATGGTGCATAATTTTGTGGGGTCTGTTAGTCATAATTAAGTCTAAAAATGTGCCTGTCTGTGGGTTTTTATAACATGGCCTAGTGATTTCTATAATTTGTTGTGACAATCCCAATTTGTCACATAGATTTTTGAGGGGACAGATTTAGTGCTGGACCAATCCAAACTCAGATCCATTAGGATAATAGTTTCATTGGTATTTGCATCTAGGAGGTGATGCAAGTGAGGCAGAATATTCAAACCCACAGAGTGAGGTCTGTAACATCTGACTAGATTTATAGATTCTGAAGCTGAGATTGGAATCTTTAGTGCTAGGCATTTGAATTGTTTTGGTTTGGAGATGTAGTCAATGACAGCTGCAGTGAATTTCTCATGAATGTAGATGGCTACTCTGCCACCTCTAGTGACCCTGTCGGCCCAAAAGAGTGATTAGGATGGTAATGCCAGGGATTGATATGAGACTGTATTTTTCAACCAGGTTTCAGTTAAAACAAGGATATCAGGTAGCATGTGTGATACCCATGCCTGCACGTTAGTGATTTTTTTTTTCAGGCTGCATACATTAATATGCATCAGTTTTAAGCCTTTTGCAGTGGCATAGTCAGTAGGCAATAATACAGATACTGTGGGTCCAGGATTTAATGTCACCAGAGTAGAGCAGGAACATGAAAATTACCTGTAGAATCTACTTTTTAGTGAGATGGTATTTAGTGTACATTGCTGTTTCTACTTGCGATGCAGGGTTTTACCTTATCATGGGAGAAGTAACAATGTGTGGTCGCACAGAGGAGAATGACTGCACTGTGCGTGATGGTATGTGATGAGACTAGTGAGAGAGTTAATATGCTAGTAGTTTTGTCCCATCTTGGGTGTGAGTCCGTGGTACTGAATGAGTGCACAAGTAAGGAGGGAGAAGAAAAGCGTGGAGTGGATGGTTCCCCCGGGAGAAAAGTGAGGGGAACAGGAGTAAAAGAAGTAAGCATAGCATCTTCGGAGATGTCTTGATGGTGTAATAGCAGGCAGGTAGCAACAACTAGCTACTAGGATCTGTTGGGTAAATGTTATAAATATTTTTGTGATCACGATAAGGATTTAGGATGAGAGATTCTCAACGCTGCTTTTAGCGTTTGGTTGAGGTGCAGGGCTTAATAGGGGAATGTGTTCAATGCTGACTCTAGTGTTCAGACGAGATGCCAAGCTAATGGAAAACTGGCCAGATAGGGTATTTTTTTTTTTTTAGCAAAATCATGTGACCATACTGTACACAGCTATATAAGTAGTGCCCAGACAGGGCGGGTGGGGAGGCACTTCCGAATGGTTCCTCAGCTACGGCAGGTGGGCGGGCTCCTTGGCTTGATCGAACCACAGGTGGAGCAGTTCACTATACAGTTCTGAGCCTCAGGGGGCTCTGATGGGATCACAGCCCGATCAGGTGCTTGAAGCAAGAGAGAACCTGGGGGTGGAAAGATAATTTAATAAGAAAATTAAATCGGGGGGGCAGAGGGGGGTGGGAGCACAGGAGCAGAGGGTTAGGAGGGAGCTGAGGATTAAATTACACACAAGGAGTAAAGCTAAATTGGGGGATGGATTTTTGGGGAGGGGGGAGGTGGGTAGCAGAAGCAAAGGAGAGAGCAAAGATTACAGGGTCAGCCAATTTGATTTCAATTTGTTCATTTTTAGCTAAGTTATTTAATGCTTGCCTTTCTTCTCTAGTGCAATTCCGGAACCTTGCTTTTTCTTTCTCTTTTAAAAATTCTTGGAGGTGTCTTTCACAGGCTTTCTCAAATGCAGATACAGTATCACAGGATTTCTCAAGGGAAAAAAGTGGACTGTTTCTTAAACTGTTTTGATCTTTCAGTGTCACCAAATTCAATTTCAGTTTGTGTGCTTGATTCCAAGTCTGTCTCTTCTGCATGGTACATTGCCTTTAAATCAAGCTTCCTCGTAAATTTGTGCAAATCCACCACAATGTCAAATTCTTTTATATGATTGGTTGGGACATAACTAAGGCCTTTTTGGAGGATTCTTTCTTCTGCTTCTGTCAAAACATATGCAGATAAATTAACAACTGCTGACTCTACTTGTTCCAAAACCTTTCCCTCCGGGGATTTCTGCCCTTGTTCCATCTCCCTCGAGATGGTTGTATGTACACCTCTTCTCCCCTTTCCCTTGTTCCCCTTCTCGTTTGCCTCCTTCCAGCTGGAAGTGAATGAACCGAGGACTGCGCCTCAGGTTCTGTTGTATTCTTGGGACCTCTGGGAGGCTGGGATAGTTGGTAACTTCTTCTATTTCTTGCCTCAGGGGCTGAGCTAGTGGTGGGGCCATTGTTTGTTGCTGTGCCCTCACAGACTCCTTCTCTCTTCGTGCCTGTTGATTTGGGGGAGGAATTGTTTCTACCTCCCCCACTGCAATATAAAACGCTGGTTACCATTATTTTCAGCTCCATTTTCTTCAGCATTTGTTTTGTCTGATTCTGACCCTGACCCACTTGTGTAGCTATCATAGTTCTCTAAAATGGGTCTGTGTTTCTGTTATAGTCCCATTACTATGCTTCATTTTGCTCAAATCAAAGATCCACCCCTCAAGATAGTCCCTGCAATCTCTCTCAAATTTGCATTCTTTAGTCCTTTTAGGTCTGGCATCGTATTTCTTTATGGTGATATCACTATGTTCTCTATAGTTCTTAAATTCAAAGTGGGTCTCAAACGTCCATTTAAAAATAGGATTTATGAACATTTGAATGCAATTCAAAAACAAGAAAAGAAAAAATCATAATTTTAAGTTTCAAGGCTTGGACAAAGTTACTTTGAATATCCGAGGGGGGACTTGCAAATAACTTATTAAAGTGTGAAAGTAAGTGGCAATATATTCTGAGAGCACATGGACACAAAGGGCTCAATGCAATGTTTAGTTTAAAACTATTTTTGAAGAAATAAGTTATTGTGGTGAATGAAACCTTTTGGTCTGTTTACAGATATCACTGATTGGAAACATTTTTGTAATTCTGTAATTCCGTGCTTAGTAGCAGTTTAATTATTCTGGCATATGTGTAAATATATATGTATATTTAGATATTTATTTATGTAAGGTCTATTGAGTAACACAGGGTTTTTATGCTATATATTTATGGTATGGAATAAATAATCTTACCCTCTTCCCTCCCTTCATCCCCCGGTCCTGTTTTCCTGTTCAGGCTTATTATTGTATCTTTTGATATACTGTCCCTTTAAGTGTTGTCTGTATAAATGGGCTGTATGTACTCACAAACCATGCCTTGAAAAATCATGAGTGCCACGTGAAACGTTGGTCACGTGGTTAGATTCGGGGGTGCTGCTGATCTGTTGTGGATTTTTTAACTTTTTTATTAAAGTTATTTTTAACTGGACCTAGCATGAGCTCTACCTTGTGGCAAGCTGTGTAGCCCAACTCAGAGTGTTTCTGTTTTTGTTTTTGCGTCGTGGCTCCAGCTGTGTTCTTCAAGTAGCTGCCTCTCGAGTGCCAGCAACTAACAAAACACTCATTTGTGACACTTTTCTATCTTTGTTGCTCATTGTATTGTACTTGGTAAAGAGGTTGTTACAAAAAGAAAATTGTAAGGGCTGGATGCTCTCTTTGTCAAAGGGTACATGGTGGCATTTTTCAACCAAGGAGGGCCGGCCTTATGCCATGAAACCTGTACCTCTCACTCACCGCACCACCATTGGTCTGAAAATATGGATACCAGGGGCAATTAAGAATACACTGGATCACCATTAAATATAAGACCGCTCACAAAATGAGTGTCCATACATAAAGCTGGAATCAAGCAGGATCATGGTTCATGAGCTGACAACAATGGTACACTGAAGGGCATTCCCTATGACATTACCCAACCCCCTTCAACACCTTTGGGGTATTACACTTCCACTATCCTCCACAGAGGGTGGGTATTGCTGCATAGATGGACATAAATGCATTATGGGCCTATCTCCCATAATGGTGTCCCGTGGGGGCTACTCCCACAAGATGGACACAGAGTGGTATCCTCCTCAGGCAGGGTGAGACACTGTCTGGGGGTGGCATTAAATACCTAGGCTTATCTTTGTGCCAGTTAGTGGTAAAACTCATGGTACTGGAGCACACAGTTGGTTTAGCTATGTACGCTTCCCTTTGGCATCACACTGATGGGTCCTAGTGACCGCAAACACAACAGATTCCTTCACCCACCCATTCTCTTTATGGGAACATATCTGCAAGGACCACTGGTGACCTTCTCTGAGAGGAGGCCCAACACTACTTCCTGGTGCCTGTCAGGTTGTGAATGTTCTACCCCCTTGGTGCACAGTTACTGAGGTTTTCAGTCCTGCTGCTGGTCTCCAGAGGGCCTCTCCTCATTGCAGGAGAGGGTGGGAAGAGACAGATCTCCCTCTGGGCTTCTCCTTCCTCACTCTCAGGTGTTGTTGGTACACTTCTCTGGAACCTTGGTCTTCCTGCAACCCAGTTTGGCCTGGTTTGAGCTGTCAGCTAGCCTCCCTCTTTATAGAGAAAATAGAGAGGACAAAGTCATCAGTATTTAAGTCTGGGCTCCTGGCTGGTGGTACTGGGCCAATACCACGCCATGTAAGACAGTGCAGTATTAACATCGCTCTATAGTGAGCACCTGGGTTTACAGATACAGGGGTAGAACAGCGGTAGTGGAATACTGCTATCCTTGTACTGCATACACAATGGGAGGGTGGGGAAGTTGCCATGTGCTGGGTGCCTGGTTGAGCCACTCCCGTAGAGGAGTGGTTAGGGCACCTGCACATGGCACAGTTGAGAGACCTGGGACAGTGGTTCAGATCCCCCCCAGGTCTCCCCTGCTACAACTTTTTGCCATGATTAAAAGAAAAAACAAACAAACTCCCCCCTCCTGAGTTTCTTCCCATCCCCGAGGTACCCCCCTGAGTTAGTTGTTTAAGTTCTGGGGGGCAAAGTCCCCCCACGCAAGGGGCACAGTAGGCAAAGCCTCCCACAAAGAAACATGAAGACCCATTGTTTTCAATTGGCGTGGTGTGCAGAACAGCTTGGTGCTTTGCCCGACTCTGTTTTTATCCGGCACTGTTTAGCTGTGGCATTTTTCGCCGCGCTGTTTCGACGTGCAGTGGAATGATCTCGTGCCCTAGCTGGCTGAACCAGGAAGCACAGAGCACAAACTTCAGACACCTGAGGCTTGACTTTCAAAGCTCAATGAATGTTGCAAGCCCCCTGGTGCACCGATCATTTGGCGCATGTGACTTGCGGCATTCACCCAGCCAACGATCAGGATTTTCAATCCCGTGAGCCAAATACCACAAATTAGACTAGGTTTTCCCTGGCCTAAGTTGCGCCATTTGGGGGACCCATTTTATGGGGCTTTTGCCAAATATTTGATGCAAGCTGCAGTAAAGTGTGGAATCTGTCACAACCGCCCTGATGTACTAAAATTGGGTGCAGCTGCGTCAAAGGAGTTTGGCGGAGCTATGTCAAAGAACGGGGTTGATGCAGGACTTGACACAAACCCTGCATCAACTTTGAAAATTGAGCCCCTGTCTCTTAACTGAGGCACAGTAGAAAATCCCTGTCAGGGTCAAGCTTAACCCTTCCAGCACTCACTAGTCCCTAGTAGCCTACCTAAAGGCATAATACTGCTTCTAGCATGTACAGTACCTTGTAATACAGATGTTCTCTGTTAAAGCACAAACTTTTTTTGTTTTGTTTTGTTTTCCTGGACTGGAAGAAAATAAAATCCTGAGAAGGGTTAAAGCTGAAGAATTCTCACAGATAAAGTCCCACCAAGATAGAAAAACAAGTTACTGCATTTGTGTATTATCAGAGGAAAGCAATGAAACTAGATAAGGTCTTAGCTTTAATGCATTTATGTTTGAAAAGCATGATCAAAATTTAAGTTATAGAGGCTGATCCAGTGGTGCAGAGGGCTGAGGCACTAGACGCCTTACTTGACACCATGTCAGTGACCCATGTTCGGAAATGAGCATGGGTTGCCGGGGGGGGTTGGCTAGGGGAGGAGAGTCGGGAGTGGATAGAGTGGCCGTGAGGCAGCTCTCCTTTCCCAGATTGGGGAGGCAGACCTCCCTGGCTCTTGACTGCCATTGAGTGGAGGTTTAACAGTGCCAGTTAGAGGAAGGATCCCTTGTAGGGAGCATGGGTACAAAGTCAGTCCATGGGGCTGAGGTTCGGGGCTTGGGTGGGCGATTTCAACCCCAACTCCCCCATCCAAGAATCTATGTATGGTCGGGAGAAGTGGAGCGATCAGATGGAGAACTGTGACTGCTATGGAGTGCTGCTATATGGACCTTCACGCCACTGCAAAAAGAAGGGGGCTGGGGCCCAAAGCATAGGAGAGCCTGCCCCATGTCCCCCAGCAATGAGGTAGGATGGTGTAGAGGGGTCCCATCCTGGAAGTCAGTCTCTTAGCTGCTTAAGTCCGGGGTCATGGCCGGAGGTGAGAGCCCATGTCATTGATGGAGCAGGGTGGCAGTCTGCTTCATAGTTATCCTACACTTGTGACTGTTTGGCACTGAACTGGAGAGCTAAGCTGGAGTAGGTGGGAATGGCCTGGAGATTTGCAAGGGGTCCGTGGCATCAGTCTTATCAAGCAGCAGCAGTAATTGGTAGCCCTTGGTCCCTGTCTGGTGCACTCACTGATCGTCTGGTTTGAGTGCCCTTGTGGTTTATAGCTGCAAACATTGCAGCTGAGGACCCCCCAAATTGGCCAATCACTGTCAAGGGTGAGACCACCATGAGCAGCAGGTGTCTGCCCAGCTGCTTTTAGGGATGCTCACAAGAAGGGCAGTTGTAAGGCATGAAGCAGTAGACCTGGAGGAGAATGCCAAAGTTTGGTGCAGGAGGGAGTAAGAGAGCTGCCTGTTTTACGGAGCCCTTATTCGCTGAAATTAATGCTGCTGCCATAATTTCTAGAGCTTTTTTCAACTTTTGAGGGGTCAAGTGAGGTGGAGATCTTATTAGGTCATTTGAGACACTGTGATCTTGGTCTTGTGCCTTGGAAATTAATTGTACCAACCAAAACCCCAATGCTCAATGGAGTGGAAGTTTGTTTTAACTTGTTTGGACATTAAATCCAATTCTGAACTCTTAAATTAGTGTGGACCTTAAAATCAAATAATGCCATCTTGATTTGCACTAACTGAGTTTTGCACCTCTAGCTGCCTGCACCCTGAGATAGAGACTGTGGCACCTCTATGGTAACAGCAGTTGGAACCAGGTAACGCAGCAACATTTTAGTTCATGGTGTGTTTCTGGCTGTGAGTACTCCCCTCCCCTCTGACTCTAACATTAAGCATAACCCTAGACATCCAGGAGGGGGAGCTTACATATTAGTGACTGCGTATGGTAGACGTTGTTTACTTATGTTTATGTCTTCAAATTAGACATGTTTAATGGATACCTAAACAATGCTTTTATTGGTTGCACTGTTCCTGAAACCCTCCTGTGGAAGTGTAGCACAAAGGGAGATGTGCTGAATAATAAATATAAATTACCTTAAAATCTATATATTTTTTTTTTTTATCACAACTCTATTTTTTCCTCCTCCGGTTGGCTGCCCCATTCCGACTGACCCCCCCTAGCCCCATTCCCCGGAATAGCCAGTGCTTAGCTTGTACCCAGCCCAGGAGTGGAGCCTGTGGGGAGTCGGTCATCATCCTGCTGCTGCCGGCATTTCTGCCTCCAGTTAACTCCCAGGAGCCCCAGGAGTAGGAGCGCATGGAGGCATGCATGCACCCTACAGCCCTGGTGATGGCTCCTTTCCTCCACCCCATGGCCTAACACCCGGCCCCCTCTAAGCCTGTGCCACTCCTAGCATCCACTAGGGGTCACCATTGGTCTAGGGGTGCCACTTCCCCTCCACGGAGAGGAGAGCCTGCCTGTCGGCAGCTCAATCCAGCTCTGCCTTCCCCCTTGCTGCCAATCTCCGAGGACCGGAGCTCGTTCCAAAACCAGGGTCATCGGCATGCTGCGAGGTAAGGCGTCCGGTGCCTCAGCCCTCAGCGCCACAGGGCTAGCTCTTAAAATTTGAAATTTAATACTGTTTCTGTGAGTTTTTTTAATTTGCCACAAATCAGGAAGCATTTGAGCAGCACCACGCCAATTAAAGCCTAAGACTACTGGGAATGTGCAAAGCGATGATGTCATCTCAGGGAGGCATCTTGTCCTAATACTAAATCCCTATGGAGCCTTTTATATTGTGTCTAAGATTAGCATTATATGGGTACCTTATCATCTTTATCAATAATTAACTTGTACATAAATATCAATAAAGATGACAAGGTACACTTATAGTGCTAATCTTAGACACAATATAGAAGACTCCATATTATGGATGAGATGCCTTGTTTAGATGCAAAGATGATAAGGTGCATAATCTTATACATTATATAAGAGGCTCCAGAAGGATTTAGTATTACAGACAAGATCCCTCACTTAGATGACATCATCACATTGCAGATCCCTGCTAGTCTTAGGCTTCAATCAGCGTGGTGCTGCTGAAATGCTTCTTGATCTGTGGTGAAATAACAAAACTCGCCAAAACAGAATTAAATTTCAGATTTTAAGGTAATTTGTTTTATTGTTCAGTATGTCTCCCCTTTGTGCTACACTTCTATGGAAGGATTTCAGGAACAGTGCAACATTTAAAAGCACTGTTTATTTTTTATTTTATTTTTTTTTTATTTTATTAAACTCTAGGATTACAAATAGGCATCCTTTAAATAATATTCAAAGTTCATTTAATGTTATCTGATACAACCGAGTTCAATCAATCAATCAATCAATCAAAATCTTTATTTATTCAGGCGAACATCATTGAGCATAGCTCATTTACAAGATGGACCTGAGTGATCATAATAATATAAGGTTACAAATTTTACACAAAAACATGGTACTGAATGAACACAAATACAAAGATTTATGAATGAGACAGGTATACAAATATTTACATATATACAAGGCAAAATGACATTGGACCTAGATCATATTAAAAGGAAAGAAACAAACAGTATTGTAGGGATAAAGCTAGGGTAATGGGATTTGGGGGGGCATTTTTGTACGAAGTAGGTTGGAGAACAAGCTAGAAGAACAATAAAGAAATAGGGGGTAGTATAAAAAGGGGTAGGGGAAGGAGGGGTGGAGAGGACTAGGCCTTATGGAAGCAATTGCATGATTCTGGGAATAGACTAGTGTACAGTTTTTGAAGGATGTTAAAGGAATGAGGGTATCCAATTTCAAGGTCTTTTGACGAGAATTCCAGATAAGTGCTAGGAGTAGCTGATTGCAGCCCTTCCATACCGGTGCAGGTGATAGGAATCTTCAGCATGATGAGTTTATTGATCCTTAGGGTGTAAGGCCTGATGTGATCCGTTGAAACAATCTGAGATGTAGGAAGGAGTTTGTTTGTCAGAGCTTTATAGATCCAGACAGCAGCATTTTGTTTCTTCTATGTTGTAGGGATGTCCAACTGACTGCATTGTAGAGAGAGCAATGATGGGTGCTGGAGGGAAGATCTGTAATGAATCTAATAGCTCTATGATACAAGGTGTCTAATTTATTTAAATGGGAGAGGAACAGTGACCATAAAGGAAGTCAGCGTAGTCAATGAGGGATAGGAATGATGCCAGGATTAGCCTTTGTTTGGAATCTCTGTTCAGGTAGTGTTTGATCCTATAAAATAGGCCAAGTCTTTGTCTAAGCTTTTTCAGGAGCTCTTCAATGTGGCTAGTATAGTCAAGTTTATTGTCAATCCAGACTCCAAGATATTTTAATTTGTCCACATATTCCAGATTTTCACCAAGGATGGTAGATAATTGTGGGAGGGTGAATGATGGGACAGTGGAAGAACAGCTCTTGGTGGCAAAGAACGTAGCTTCGCTTTTCTTGGCATTTAGTAGTAATTTCTTTTCTAGTAAGTTGTGCTGTAGGAGGGAGAACTCAGACTGTAAAAGCTCACAGGCTTTTGATGGTGAGGGATTACTGACATATAGTACAGTATCATCTGCAAAGAGGTGAATATTAGATTGTGAGAGATTGGAGTCAATATTGTTGATGTAAATGGCAAAGAGGATGGGGCCCAGGATGGAACCTTGCGGGACACCTCTTAGGAGTGGTTTAGAGGTAGATAGGTCACCTTCATTTTTTACCAGTTGTATTCTTCCGGAGAGATGGGCCCTATGTACGAACAGGTGGAATGTATGTGCCAGAGGTGCATACCCAATCTGCATAGCTCTGCTGCCCCAGACAGGTGCAGGGTGCATGGTATTCATGACCTCATGCACCCCCAGGGTACCTGTCCATGGTTCCATCCCCCCAGCGAAACAGGTGCCTGGAGGGTGGACAGGGGAGGAGTAGCGGACCCAGGTTGGCAGGCAATTGGTTGCCCATCCTGGGTCCCATAGTGGCTTCCTTGCGCATGAAGGTGCGGGTCCAGGTGCATTAATATCTACTGCAGGCACCCGGGCTTGAGTAGCCAAGCCCCATTGTCTAGTGTTCCCCCCACCTTATGCCCATCCCCGTGCACAGATAAGTGAGCCCCCCATACATGGTAGCCCTGGGCCCACTCACAGATAAGTCAGCCCCCCTACCACACAGTAGCCTTGGCCCCTTTCACAAACTGGAGAATTCTCACCCAGCAAGGGCCCCATCTTGGTGGAGCCAGTCCAAGAATGCACCATTTAGTCCACCCCTCATCCTGAAACCCCTGCCCCTTCATTGGTGGCCGGTGGCTGCCCCAAACCCCGTGACACTGACAACACCCCCCCATCCCCTATATCTGCCAGTCAGTGCTGCAGCTATGGATGGCCAGCAGCACATCCCCCCCACATACATCCTCAGCCACCGGCTGTCCAACTGATGCTGGAAGCACACTGCCTATTATGGCATTTACCTTTGTTGTGTGTTGCTCTCATGTCCAGGCAGAAAGAGGCTGACCCTCTCCTGCCTGGTCCTTAAGAAAACCTCTTTTTCTCTACCAACACTGTGGCTACTCCTAGCCCCACTGTGATCAGGTCCAAAGGCTATTGATCCTCCCTTCCTAGGCATTCTGCCTTGTAAGGTCAGACATAGGGATTGGCTGTGGTCATTGGGCAAGTTACCTCCCGGAGATAGCCGAGAGGAGCTATTCCTCAACTCATGTACAACCCAGGTTTACCCTGCCTCCTTCTTACCATTCTTTATGCCCACTTTCAACATCTGTAAAGCTGGAAAGCACCCTGGGGTCAATGACATTTATTTATTTAATTTATATTTATTTTGGCCCCATCTGGGCTTACCATCTGGTTCCTGCCTCTTATCTGGTAACCACCTAGTGTATCAGGAGAAGCAGAGGGAGGCAGTTAAAGTGGTGAAGAGTGCAAAGGCGCAAACTGAGGAAAAAAATAGCCCAATGGGTAACAAAAGGGGACAATACATTTTTTAGGTACATAAATGAAAAGAGGAAGACTAGGGGATGGATTGTAATGTTAAGAAGGACAGGTTAGGACTGTGTAGAGAAGGATCAGAAAAAAACAGATATCTTAAAGGAATACTTTTGTTCAGTCTTCATAGAAGAATGGGAAGTGGGTGTGCCACATACTGTAAAAGCAACAGGGATGCTTGAGTGGGGGAGGTAGAACCAAGTCCCTTTATAGAAGAAAGAGTCCTGAATGAACTTGCAAATCTGAAAGTGAACAAAGCTATGGGGCCTGACTGGGTACACCCAAGGGTACTGTGGGAGCTCAGGGCGGTACTGGCTGCACCTCTGATAGTCCTTTTTAACAACTCAGTGCAAACAGGAGTGGTTCCAGAGGAATGGAAAAGGGCAGTTGTAGTCCAGCTTCACAAAAATGGTAGCAGGGAGGAAATTGGCAACTATAGACCTGTCAGCTACACATCAATGGTGGGGAAGCTACTGGAGTCCCTTTTAAAGGAAACGATTATGGACTGTCTTGAATCCAGCAGGTTACAAGACTCAAGGCAACACGGATTCATGGGGATGGGGGAAGTCATGTCATGCATATCTCATGGATTTCTTTGGCTGTGTGATCTGGGAAATAGATCAGGGTGGGGCAGAGAAAGTGTCCTACTCAGATTTTAGTAAGGCTTTCGGCACCGTTCCACGGAGGAGGCTCATAAGGAAACTGGGCAGCTTAGGGGTGGGTCCAAAGTGGTAAACTGGTTAACAAATTGGTTACAAGATAGGAGATGGAGTGTGGTGGTAAACCGAGTTTGCTTCAGTGAAAAGAATGTGACCAGCAGGGTGCCACAGGGCTCAGTACTGGGACCAGTCCTTTTTAATGTCTTTATAAGGGACATTGTAGATGAGCTGGAAGGGAAGGTCTGCCTTTTTGTGGATGACCACAAACTCTGCAATAGGGTTGACACTCCAGAGGAGGTGGAAAGAATGTGCAGAGACCTGAAAGAACTCGAGGAGTGATCATAGGCATGGCAGCTGGGTTTCAATGTGAAAAAGTGCAAAATCATGTACTTAGGGCACAGAAACCCAGAGGCGGAGTACAATATGGGAGAAGAGGTATTGATCGTCACCAAACAGGAAAGGGGCCTGGCATCAGTCATATCTTATGATCTTAAGGTGGTGAGGCAATGTGACAAGGCAGTGGGTAGGGCCAGTGGGATGCTGGGTGCTTAGGGAGGGTTATCACCAGCAGAAGGAGGGAGGTAGTGTTGCCACTGTATAGATTGCTGGTGAGACCCTACCTGGAGTACTGTGTCCAGATCTGGATACTACATCTCAGGAAAGACATACAGTAGAGGCAGTCCAGAGGAGGACAACTAAAATGGTGCAGAATCTGTACCAAAAGCCCTACGAGGAGAGACTGAAGGACCTCAATATATACACACTGGAAGACAGAAGAATGAGTGGGGATGTGATAGAGACCTAGAGCATAAATACCTCTCAAGGGTAAATAAGGTACAGGAGGGAAGTATTTTTCTAGGAAAAAGATGCAAGAGAACAAGGGGACATGCAATGAAGCTGAAAGGGTGCAAATTCAAGAGAAATGTGAAAGAAATGTCTCTTCACTAAAGAGTGGTTAATGCCTGGAACAGCCTTCCAGCAGAGGTGGTAGGGGTGAAAACAGTGGTGGGCTTCAAGCATGTATGGGATAGGCACAAGCAAATCTTAGGGGGAAGTGGGGGGGCAGAGATCAAGTAGGGTCTGTGATGACAGTATCGGCAGGGCAAAAATGGGCAGACTGGGTGGTCCAAACAATCATTATCTGCTGTCAAATTCTTTGCTTCCATGTTTCACCTTGAGACTCAGCCTAACAGCCATGGAGTCCTTCAGGACCAGTGAACTATTTCTATGCCACACAACAGTGGTTTTCCCCCGTGGCAAGGTCTCTTTCTCTGCCTGGCTAGGGTATGCTCTGGGCAAAATAGTTAACAATGCATGGATGGGATCATGCATATAGCTGGCCCATCAGGTGTGGTAGTTAGTTTACTGACACTGTCATGCTGCAGCCAGTGTTTTATTTTAATTAAACGTTTATTGAGACATCAACTGTCATAGGCAATGGTAAAACAAAATGAAAGCTGGTTATGCAGAAGTCCATACAAAACACTTTACAGTAATGAGCTGGAAAAAGGCAACATAATAATCAGTTGATATCCAGATCTTCCAAGGGGAGGATACAGAAATGGTTCATACATAAATATTTACATTAAAGTGCCAGGATGGGTGGATGCTGCAGCGGGGGACATTTCCTTCAGAAAAAATGATGGTGGGTCAATGGTAGAATGAACTAAGTTAATGGTCCCTGAACCTAATTATACCTGGGATACTCCCTGTCACTCCAGCCTTCTAGCATGCTGAAGTGGGGTCAAATGATACTGTATATAACTGCCATCTTTGCCAAAGAGTTGCAAATTATGGCAGATGATTTTAAAGAGCGGTTGTAATTTACTCCTTTACCTAGGGCTACCGGGGGTTGATGGCCGCCGCTTGCAGTTAGTGCAGAATGCGGCGGCCAGGCTTCTGACTGGTACTTCTAGGACCAGTCATATAACGCCTGTCCTCCGTGGACTGCACTGGCTGCCAGTATAGTGGCGGATCACCTTCAAGCTCGGTTTGCTGACCTATAAGGCCCTACACGACCAGGGACCTAGCTACCTGCAAGATCTTCTTCATCCCTACTGTCCCCCCTGCCCTCTCTGATCCACCCATGAAGGATTGCTAGAGATTCCCAGGGTCTGTTTGAAGACATCAGGGGCCAGGTCATTTAATTTTATGGCCCTGACCCCATGGAATTCTCTACCTCATCAGGTGCGAGACTGCCTGACCGTCCAAAGTTTTAAAGCAGCCTTGAAAACATATTTATTTAGCCTAGCTTATGTTGATTTTTAAGAACGTTATATTGATTGATTTTATTATATTGTTTCTTTTTATGTATGTGAATTATTTATTGTGCAACTGCCTTGGTTTTGGAAAGACGCTTTTTAAAAATAAAGTATGATTTGATTTGAATTGATAAATGTCCATGACAATGACTCACCATTTCCAAATCATTGGAATGCTGGCTTGCATCCACAAGTGAATTATCACCTTTTTAGCCACCAGGATATATAGAAGTGCCATGGCTCCAGTGCAAAATTGGGTATTGGGAGGAGGAATGGAAAGTAGCACCATTTTAGGGTTCAATAATTCTGACTAGACAGAACGCTCCTTTAATGAGGTCATCAGGTTCTGCCAGAAAGAAGAAAGGATAGGACAGTGCCAAATGTTGTGTGCATGATCTATGAAAGAGTGCCCACAGTGCCTCCAGCATTGACCTTAATTAGCCTGTATAGAAATTGTGATAGCAGCACTTCCATGCAAATGCTCTGTATTGGGTGGATGATGTTATTTTTAAGTCTGGAAGGGCAAATTTCAGCCAAAATGAATAGGGAATAACCAGGTCAAGGTCCCAGTTCCAGGTGTCAAGTATGAACTGAGTTGAATCACTGATGTAGTCCTGCAGACCTTGACAGAAGTTTTGAATAATGTGAGTCCATGTAGTCCCTTGCACTGCTCTGAGGATAAGTTGCAGGAGTAATAGAGCTGAGTCAGGCAGCTGAGTTCTGTCAGATGATTTATACAAGTGTGTGTGTACCTGAAGGTACTGAAAATGCTCTCAACCAGGCAGACCATAGCACCGTTGTAACTCCTCAAAGGAGGTGACACTCTGAGGTGTCAAAAACTGGTAAATATAAAAGAGTGTAAGTTGTCCCCACCTTTGAAGAGTGTAGTCTATGTGGGCTGGCAGGAAGTCCATAATTGCCGAGAGCAGCTTAAAGAAATAAAAGATCAGTTCACGTCACGGAAGTTGCTTTATTCTAAACCAAGCTTTTAAAGTCTGAGTTGTTTGGCTTGTATAGTCTGCCAGCTGGAGATTTCCCCTGCATCAGAAAACAGTAAATGACCAATGTCAGAAAGATCATTAAGAACAAATTCAGTGGTTTTCCATGGTGGATAGAGCTGTTCATTTAGATATACAGTAAATGGTTCGAAGGTGACAGGCACTGGTATAAGTGAACAGGTTTGGAAGGTTCACTTCTCCCTGTGCCTTAGAAAGCTGAAGAATTGACCAGCAAATTCTGGGAGGATGGCCATTTCAAATGAAATGAGAAGTGAGTTTATTCCAGGAAGAAAAATAATATGAGGCTGGGAACAATGGGAGAGTCTGTATTAAATACAACAGGCGGGGCAAAACATTCATACAGATAATGTCTGCCCTGGAGAATAGGGAAAGCGGTGAGTCCATTTGGAGAGATCATCTGTGAGTATAACTGTGAGGGGCTCAAAACTCAAGAGCTCCATGTTGCCTATGTACTTTGGTACTTGTATACCGAGGTATTTGAACTTGGTGCCTTTCCACCTAAGTGGGTAGTGACTACAGAGGGTAGTGGAGGATGTGTGGTACAGAAGAAGAACTTCTGTCTTTTGAATATTAAGGGAAAACATTGACAGAGAGCCAAAATAGACAATGCTGCCAGTACCGAGGAGTCCGGATTTAATAGCATTAGTAAGACATAATTTGCATATAGTGCTGCTTTATATTCTGTCCCCCTGAGTGGTATACCCTCAGCCTCCCTACACTGTCATAGAGACATGGCTAACAGCTTAATATAAAGAGAGAAAAGCAGTGGGACATGAGGCAACTTTGCCTTGTGCATGTTTGCAGGGGAATGAGGATATCATGGGATCCATGGACCCTGACATAGCACTGTGGGTCCATGTCTACATTTTGAAGCCAGGCAATAAAAGCATCTGGAAATGCAAAGCTGATAGGATGCCCCATAGGAAACCCCAGGATACCCTGTCAAAAGCCTTCTCAGCATCCAAGCTAAGAAGGGTGGTTGGGATCAATTGTTGGGAAATATATTCGATCAGAGTAAGGCTGCACCAAAGGATGTCCATAGTTTGGCAGCAGCAGCAGTTAAACCTCACCTGAGCTTCATGAATTATGGTTGGGAGGATGTTATACAGACGGGAGGCCCAACCCCCTACATAAATCTTGCAATCCATGTTCAAGATGGATATGGGGTGGTAGGAGGTTGAGCAGATGTGATCTTTACCAGATCTAGGAAGTGCAGAAAGAGAAGCATACTTCCATGGTGGAGGAGGAAGATCCCTGGAGGCTACTGCCTGAAAGGCACAATGCAAGGAAGGAAGGAAGAAGCAAGGAGGAAAAGGACTTACACCGCTCCACAGGGAGCCCATCTGAGCCTGGACTTTTCTGTGTTTTTGCAGCAGACAATACTGCCAAAATTTCTTCCTGGTGGACTGGGACAGTGAGATGTTCCTTCTGTGCTTCAGGAAGCATGGAAGTGTGAGGTTCACTAGGTATTCTGAAAGACTAAAGGGGTTAGGAGAAGGGTTCACACAAAGAGTTCTATAGTAGTCACAAAACATCCTACAAATCTGTGTAGATTTGTGATGCAGTTGTCCGAAACGGGGGTCTCGGAGATGGAAGACACATGCTGCTTGTTTTCAAGCCCAGAGGTTACTATCTAGCTAGGAGATCCCACTAGCACCACCTTCATATTGTGAATGTGTCAGGCAAGTTAGCACATACTGTACCTGCAGACCAGAGATGACCTAAAGGAGTTTTTTTGACGGTTTGTATCCTATCTGCCACTGCCCTGTCTCCGAGGTTATACAAGTGCGGTAATGTGCTTAGCTCATGTAGCAGAGCTTCCTAATGCTCAGAATGTGCCCAGCGCTTGTCCTAGGCATAGGAAATAATGTCCCCACAGATAGCCACCTTAACTGTGCCCCACAATATGGGCACTGAGATGTCATCAAAGTTGTTTTCTGCTATGATTTGCGGGGATCCTGTCCTTTGCCATCATGTAAACAGTCTGATCATGAAGCAGGGCTGTACTCAGTCTCCAGAATGGTGTTTTGCATTTCTTACCAGGTCCAACCAAATCCAACGTAAAAGTGAGCAAATTGGGGTTGGGCAGGAATTGAGGGTCATATGTAAGGTCAAGAACTGTGGAAAAGTGTTCACATCTAGTGAAAAAAATAGTCTAGTCTCCCATAACTCCCACGTCAAGGAGAATAATAAGTATACACTCATCCTATTGGGAAGAATTTATGCCAAACATCGACCAAGTCCCAGTGGGAGACATTAGTCCAGTGATATTTTTTGACCAACGAGGCCCTGTATTTGCTTAGATTAGAGGTATCCAGATGTAAAGATAAAGTGATATTAAAATCCCCGACCAGGATCAACTGCCCCTTCAGAAGATCTAGTAGCTAGGAGAGTTGGGGGGAATACACACAGGTAAAGGTAACTTCCACATCTACAGTCTGCCGTATAGAATTATGTACCGGCGCTAGGAGGCCATATACTCCTGGCTCACAGTAAAAGGCATGGAAGACAGAACAATTACCACAACTCCCCCTTCATTTCCCTTCCACATAGGAGGATGCGTAAACTGAATATGTGTTACCCCAAGACAACTTAAAATGCTCTTGAGCAGTCAAGAGAGTCTCCTGAAGAGACTCACATTGGCTGGATTTCTCTGAATCGACTGGAAGAGCCAGGTGCATTTGATTGGGTTATTAAGTCCATTAATGTTCTAGGACTAAATGACCACTGGGCCACAGATATCAGGGCTAACCCAAAATCCAACCATCATGACTCCACCCATCCCTCAGCACTAGAGCTCCCCAAGCAACCCCAGGGTCTCCCCAATCAGACACTCATCCCATAGGAACTAGCGCAGTAGCATTATTTATTTTATTTATTTAGTTTTTGTTTACTGGGTAAGTACACTAGCCAACATGATGACTATTTTCAGGCATGACCCGGAAGAGTACAGAAAAAATTGAGTAAACACAAGTACATTTCAAATAAGGTAAGAAGCAAACAATACAATTTTCAAGTTGGAGGGCAATGTACATAGACGCAAGAACAGTGTGTGTGTGTGTGGGTGGGGTAAAACATAACAAATAGGGACGGCTCAATAACAAATTCCCTAGTACAGAAACAATTTTACAGATGGGAAACAGTATAAGGAACTAGAATAACACAGTAGATATCATTGAACAAGCAATCAAGACAGATAGCACATTTTGAGGGGATATAACATAATGTAATACAAGTAAGAATACAGAATTGAGAGAACTCAGCTATCATAATTATCCCAGCAATAAAGTTGAGAGACAGAGGAAGAGTCGGAGGTGGGCAGGAAGGAGAGGCAGTGAGGTAGCAAAGTGATGAGAAGGTAAAGGAAGGGGACGAGACAGAGATAGGAGAAGGATAATAGGGCATAGAGGCAGACAAGTATAACCAAGGTATCAGGTGGGGACAAAACAAGTGCAGAGATAGGAGAAGGATAATAGGGCATTGAGGCAGACAGCAGGAGCCCCTAGATTTTCTTGACCGCAGAGATATTCTAGAATTTGCAATCTATCCAGAAACTTCCCTGGTGCCCAGAATTCACTCTTCTTGGTGATTTTTATTAATATTTCTGTTTATCCGTAGAATTTGGTTCGCTTCCCCTCTTTTTATATCCAAAACCCCCCATATGCTCAGAATGTGATGTTATCATTGCTATAACATCATACATTAGCTAATGAAATGGCTGCATTCTGCAACAGATATGAACAGTCACTTACCTGCCACAGCTCCCACTGCCAGAGACGGTGGCACAGCACATCAGGCATGGTGATATTTGCTCAACCTGCACTACAGCCTAATACAATTTTCAGTCTTACGTTATTGTACTAGGTCCAGCTTAAACAAAACCTTGTCAATGGCACAGACCTGTTAAGTCCATACCTCACTTTGCACAAACTTATTTGTGCCTTTAAGGTATAGAGATGCCATCTAAAATGAATAACCGGTAAAATGACTTTAACTGCCATTTTATAATATAATAAAGTAATTATGCTCAGAAAAGAGGAATATAATAATGTGTAGACCTATTGAAAGAATAGACCTGTTAAATAAATAATTGCACTGTACACATTTTTGCCAGGGTTATGCATTACATATTGTCATTACTTGATAGAATCACCTAAAAGTTATGGAGAAATGTTGTATGCAGAGACAGCTGTTGGGCCAAAGGGAAGCATGCTGTGTTTCCATGCCAGCAACTCAGGTTCAGAGATTAGCTCTGGGAGCTGGCTGGACAGCACAAGGATTGGTGGAACACATCACTGCTCAGAGCCTGGGAAGGTATGGTGCAGTGTTCTGTCACACAGTGGACACATTGTGATGGACTGAAGAGCTCTATCTCACAATCTGTTCACATGCATGTCATGGCCTGATGGTGTTATGTAGTGTGTCTGGGGAAGCAGGTTGACATCAAAAATGAGTTTTACAATAATTCCTCTATTCCGTTTATTCCATTTCCAGTGGGACCTGTATGAATGAGGATGCAATTTCATGGAAATTAAAAAATATATATATACACACACACACATACACACACACACACACATATATATATATATATATATATATATATATATATATAGTATCTCTGTCTCTCTCACTGTACACACACACAAACACACATATATTTGTATGTATGTTACAGATTGTATAAAAATATATAAGTGATGCACAGTGGGAACCTCATGAGTGGTGTAGAAAGCACATACAAATATATAAGTGATACACAGTAGAGACCTCATTAGTGGGATAGATAGCATGCATATAGAAATATCTAATTTATCACATAAGATCCCCTCTGCATATGTCATTTATGCAATAGGCTAGCACCTTAAGGGAGAGACATTTGTTTTGCTTTTTTAGGCAAAAAAAATATTTCTATAAGTCTGTTATTTTTTGAAATAGTGTTACTGTGCTTTCCACCATCCTGCTTGCTATAACCATTGCAATGAAAGTGAAGTCAGGATGACAAGCTGACACTGTGGTGGGGTAGTTTTTTAGTGCCGCAGAACTTCCGCAGAAATTACAAACCACCGCCGCAGAAGTTCTGCGGCAAATGGTAGTCTTGCCGCAGAACTTGGTCCCACTGTGCCGCAGAAAAGTAGGGACCTTGCAGACAGGTAAGGCCAAGGTATCAGGTAGGATCAAAACAAGTGCAGGGGTCAGCACACAGTAGATAACAATGAAATTCATTTTTAAAGTGCTGATGGGAACTAGTCAATCTGAGTTCAAGGGGAAGTGTATTCCAAAACTGAGGAGCAACGTACTTGAAAGCCCCGGTGCCCTTAGAGATGTAGCATCTGGGAACATTTAATAGAGATATGTCAGCAGGCCTCAGTCCATGAGGGGCTGTGTGAGGAGTTAGCAGCTCCACAAGAGATTTCGGGGTTTTAAGCCTAACAATTGAGTCAGCATGTCCTCTTAGGTCCCACCTCGAGGCTGCATCTGGGGCCTGTATTATATCCCTCCAGCCTGAGAAAAGGAACATCACACTGTCTGTAACAAGCAGTATTATTGTCTATGTCTGCATTTTTCAATGGAGCATAAAAAAACAACAGTAAGAGGTAAAATCCACCCTATGTTGATGGGACAAAACTGCCAAAAGTCCCGCCTACTACTGAAAAAGTGAAACATCAACAGAAGGGGCTGGACCTGAACTGGGAGCTGCATTATATTCATAGGGGAAGAACAAGTAGTCCACAGTTCACCAGGTACCACACCCCAGCACAAAAAACTATATACACCAGTACTTCCATGCAAGGAGCTGGCCGTCTGACCCATCCTAATGGTCTCCGGGACCAGTCATTGGAATAAATTCGGATCCTGGGCTGGAGGAAAAACTGGATGGGGGTGTCAGCTGGGCCTCAAATGGGACTGTATCAGAAAAGGTAATAAGGGTAAAGAGGAAGGGGAGAAAAAAATGGGAAAACCGAAACAAATTGACATGATTGCACACAGGCCCTCCCTAGAACCCTAATAAATCAATTGTAATGATAGGGGAAGTGCTTCCAGGACCGCCAGTGTACCAATGAATACCATATGGGACCCAACTGAGAGGATGCCCTTGGTACCATCCATGGGTCCAAATCAAAGGAAGAGTGAGAGGGAGGCAGCAGAATTCCCACCAGTTCCTCTACCTGTTATCTGTCTACTAATGATCAGTAGGCCAACCTTAGACTCAATGGAAATAATAACATAATGAAAGCTATCAGTCCCAACCTAAAGCAGAGCATGGCAGCATGGACCTTTTTGAGTTCTGGTAGAAATGACATTAGGCAACTGCCCTAAAAAACATAGAATGCCAGACTGGCTGGGCCAAAATGACCAGCCTTTCCACATAATAGAGTGAAATTAAGACTTGAGAAGAAAGGGCCTGTCAGAAAATCCACAAAATTCCACAAAAACACTATAGGTGGAAGGAGAACTAGGTGAGGTTGCTCCTTGGGGGGGACAGGAAAACACACTTACAGCATCCTACAGTTCAATATGAATGTCCACAGAAAGTTGCATAAAAATATGGCTTATGTCATAGTTATTAAAGAGCTCCACTCGGAGCCAAGCTAAATGACCTGCATTATTACATAGGGGTCACAAGTCTGAGGGGCCAAAAGGCCAGACTCATAGTAACAAATCAGTTGACCATTATAACCAGTGAGACTTCTGCAGTTAGCAGGGGGGCCACAGGACAAATCTAGGAAAGGGGCAGTCAGAGACACCGTGGTGCGGTAGGAAAAACTTGTCTATGCAAGTAAGAACAGGGGACCTCACACTTACACACCCAAAAATATAGAACTGAACCCCAAGAAATGCAATTTAAAAAATATTTTATTTACTTACATTTCCAGAAAGTGCAAAAGAGCTGTAGGTGCAACCCCAGCATTGCCTCCAAAAAAAGTCCCGATGCGTTTTGTACCTACCCGGGTACTTTGTCAAGGGGAATGATTATAACATCTTAGGTATGTTAGTTTAAATAGTGTATTGATAATGACATGATGGGATCATATGACATACAATTTAAGGAGAAATCCCCATATCAAAAACTACATTATGTAAAAAACGCCACACAACCAATAATACTAGCTATACAAATATTTTCCTAACTATACATACACAGATAAAAAGATTGTAAAAATTTGCCAATAGATAGCATGTCAGTGAGAAGGTTCGAATCCTACCTCTGTTATTTATGACAATGCTAAAAAATATAGTCCTTTTCTGCCTTTGGCTATTATATGAGCCAGGGTCCAAAAGTAAGTCCTATTTATAATAGAAGATGAACTTACAACTTCAGTTCTTCTCTGATAAGACTTTCACCTTTGTATAACAACACTCAGATAACCGTCAGGTTTCTTTGCAACTTGAAAATAATAATACAGATGCTTTATATCAGACATGATCCCAGAGAGTCTGGAATAATGGAATATAATCTCTGCACATTTTAGTAGTGGCTGCATAGTAATTATAAAAGAAGACACACATTTGGCCATAGAAAGTCTCTTTGAGTTGCCAAGCCTTCTGTAAAATGTTTTCTTTAACTGTATAGTTGAGGAACCTGATAATTACGGAACATGGGCATGCATCAGGGACAGCAGGTTGTGGGCTAAGGGATCCATGAGACCTTTCTGTGTCCAGCAGGAAATCTGCTGGGAGGTCGAGCACTTTATGTTTAAAACTGCCTAGGAATTCCTGCAGGTTGTTGCCTTACAAATTTCCTTTTTATGTTTGCTTGCGCATGCAGCACACAAGAAACCTATTGAGGTAGTAGAGCATTGCAGAGGTGTGGCAGTGTTGTGGCCAATGCATGGTGAATGCTTTAATGGGCTCGTCCGTTGGCCACCAATTAATGCTGAAGCTGCCGATGATGGCAGTTTCAGAGTGAGCACTGCACTTGAAAGAAATCTGCTGTTGCAATCAGGGGCAGTTTCATCATTGCAGAGGCAGTCCCCCCTCCCTCCCAACCAGTCATGCAGCAGAACAACAATTTAGCTCCCTCCTACTGCTGCTGCCCGCCCCACACCCTCTGTGAAATTTGCTGCTGCAATCAGAGGCAGTTCCCTCCTTCCTCCCAACCAGTCACACAGCATGACAACAAATTAGCTCCCTCCCACTGCGGCTGCCCACTCCGCACCCTCCGTCTTTCATCCCCTGCTGACATTGGGGTGCTCAATCCCCGTGTCAGCATGTATCCCCCTCTTCCCATTAATGTGGCACATTGGGGGCCCACCACAGTGTGCTATAAAATACTTCTTTGATGTTTCCAACACCGGGATATCCACTCCCAGTGTTGGACGTGTGGCTCCCCCATGCCCCATGTTCTCAGTCAACCTCGGGTTGTCCAATCCCCAGATCAGCATTGATCCCCCAAAGTAATCTGGCACACTGGGAACCTATCCCAGTGTGCCAAAATCCATTTTGTAATATTTCACCTGTAAAAAAGAAAATAGTCCCATGTCATATTTTTTTTTAAACCTGAAAAAAAAAGAAAATGGTTGCTCGTTGTTCCTGCCGGCCACCCTCCTCCAACCTGCACCTTCCCTCCTTCTGTGCACCCCACCTCCCTGCATCCCCTCACCCATACTTACCTCCAGAGGTCAGAAACAGTGATCTTCTGTGGACCAGGAACATGTCTGCACTCTTTAAAGACCAAACGGGAACTGAAGAAATGACGGTAAGCCCTATAATGGCAGTCAATGGGGGGAGGGGGTTCGATTTAGGTTGATATCTCAGCCAGTTTTTGGAGTTTTGGTCCCAAATTTTCAACATGGTGCTCTTGGGACCCCACCTCATGAACACTTCACTGAATTTCATTTCTTGGTCCTGAAAGATGATTTCATGGTCGCTGCGTGGAATCACCTTTCAGGACCAGTTAACGAAATGCCAGTGCCACTGTTCATGAGGTGGGGTCCCAAGCTCTTGTTGCAAATTTGCGTAAAACTCCCAAAATGATCATGCTATAAATGTCCATTGTGCAGTTTCTATGCACACTCATAACTTCATCAGTTTTAATATTTCCACCCAAATTTCCAGCATTGCCATTTTTTCACACCCTTATGAACAGTACAGCTGTCATTTTCACATCCTTTCCGAATGTGTTGTTGCACCTGTGGCACAGAATGGTGCAGTTGCTGTGCAAAATCAACTTTCTGGACAGATTAACGAAATCCCAGTGCCACTGTTCATGAGGGGAGATCCCAAAAAGGCCATGTTGAAAATTTGGTGAAAACATTCCAAAAAATGACTGCGTTACGAGTGTGCGTTGCACAGTTTCTACGCACACTCGTAACTTTGCCACTTTTCGTATTTTCACTTCAGATTTTCAACATTGCCATTTCTTCACACCTCCTCATGAACAGTATAGCTGTCATTTTTCAAATCTTTTTTTTTTATTTAATATACTTTATTCAACAAAAACAGGAGGAACATGCATGACAACTGTAGGAGACACAGGAATAGACTGTTGGTACAATACAAGGATTACAAGAAATATACTTTCCCCCCTGAAAAACTAGAAAAAAAGACAAAAACCAAAAAAAAAATCCCATTCTTCCAACCACCCACCCTCCAATACCGTCAACGTTACCCACCATCTCCCCCTGCCCAATCCACCCTGAGCTGATAAAAAAGGAAACTCAAAGGATGCTTACAGCTGAGCCTAATTTCTGTCTTCCCCCACTAAAGCAGGGGAAAGAGGGAGCCCTATAGTCGACTACCTGACCCTTTGCCTGTGGAGGAAGTCCATAAGAGACTTCGGGAGTAGGGGATAATAGACCATGCTGACCAGCATCTAAAGAGGAGTGAGAGACCAAAGGGTGTGGATTTTCTCCCATCTGGTCTGATATATAATAGACTTACCGCGGAGCCTGGCAATCGTTTTTTCAATCCTGAGGTTATGAAGAAACTCGTTTACCCACATATAAAATAGGATCTTGATCTTTCCAGTGGCGGTGGACCAGTTTTTTAACTGATAAAGATACCGGGGCCATATGGAAACACCTCTCTTTAATTGAAATTGAGGAATAATCACCTAATAGGCAAATACATGGTGTAAATAGGTCCTGCAAACCTAATAGCGTGTCCACCTTCGTTTGGATAAGGTACCAAAGGGGGGCTACCTTGGGGCATTCCCAAAATATATGGAGTAGTGTGCCTGGTTCTTGACCACACCTAAAACAGGATTGGTTTGAAAGCCTGCCCATTGCATACATTTTAACAGGGGTAAAACAGATGCATGCAAAATATGAAATTGTATAAACCGTAGCCGATTATTTGTTGTATAAGAACCAACACATTGCCAAACTTTTTCCCACTGGAAGTTTTCATTGGTGGAAGGCCTTGGTCCAGTACCGGGAGGGACCTGACATGATGGGATTAAACTTGGAGAATAAAGCAGAGACCAGATGAGAGACAGGATGAGGTTGATTAACGAGTGTGAGAAATTCCTGGAAATGAGGTACCTGAGTGACATTCCAGATACCTGGTCTATACCATTTGATTAACATGTGCCTGATCTGATACACAAAGAAGGAGAATTTCTTGGGTAGGTGAAAACAATCCAATATCTCAGGAGTAGTCCCCAATTTGTTGTGCACTAAGAGGTCACTAGCTAGGGCCTGTGGGTTAGTGCAGTTCTTCGGGGCTAATATCATATTATCGGTCAACCAAAGGTTCGGATTGCCAAATATTGGTTGTGTTAATTCCCGCCGATTATCATATTTTAAAGATTTACATAGTTGTGTATGAACCTTCATTGAAACCTGTACAACTGGGTTACAAAAGGAGGCCGGCAGTTTTTTAGGTAATGTATACAACGGGCTAGCAGGGAAATTCCTGATAACCTTAACATGTGCTGCTAAAGCTGCAGCCACTTAGGAATATAAGGGAAGGTCTCTTCTCTTGAGAAATAGTGGTCCAATGCATGTATTTGGCCATATGACTGGCCAAATAGTAATAACAGAAATTGGGAAGTTTAAGACCTCCTAAATGCTTCGGAGCACTTAAGCAGTTATATGATTTCCACGAAGGTTTATTCTTCTACAGAAATTGGGAGATTATAGCATGAAGCCTGTGAAACCAAGTTAAAGGAAGATGTACATTCAACATGTTTAAGAGGTAAAACACTCTCGGTATTACGTTCATCTTTACCGCACTAATTTTAGCCTGGAGGGACAGATATAAAGGGGACAATCTATCTAAATCCTGTTTTATATCTAAAACAAGATTGTCTAAATTTTAGTTTTCATTAGAGAAACTGAGGTGGACAGTGTAATCCCTAGGTATGTGAGGCTGGTACACCATATCATGGAAGTCATTTTTCAAATCCTGTCCTTAATGTGTTTTCACACATGTGGCGCTGAATGCACACTCACTGTGCGAAATCACCTTTTTGGAATCAGTAACAAAATGGGGCTGCCACTGTTCATGAAGTGGGGTCCCAAAAAGCCCATATTGAAAATTTGGAGTAAAAATTCCAACAAACACCCCGGGCATTAGGGTTTCCAACTGTAACATCCACCCTGTACAGACTGACAGGTGTCAGGGCTGTGATTTGGGGTCATTGGCCGTACTGCTCACCCCATTCCACTCAAACCCCCACCCTGCAGCCACTGACAGGCATCGAGGTATGCAGTGGGGTCTTCGGCCCTAACATTCACCCCATTCTCCTATACTGAACCCATCTCAGCTTATTTCCTTATGGAATGGGGTGAGCATAAGTGCCGAAGACCTCAAGGCACTCTGCGACACCTGTCGGTATCTGCAGGGTGGGGTGTGGTGGAATGGCATGAGTATTATGGCCAATGACCCAAAGGCACACCCCCAATGCCTATCAGTCTCTGCAGGGTGGGGTTGGGGCTGGCGTTACTTCAATACTTCACTGCCATTCCTATTATGCATCTCTCTAACTCCTGCACTACGAATGCCAATACCAGCAAGCAAACATTCGGCACTGACAAATGCTTGTTCTATTTGTACTTTATCACTCCTTTGCAGAGTCAATGGGTGGCTCCGGCCGTCCCTCGGAGGGTCTCTTTCTCTGACCAGACCATCCCCTGCTCAGCCAGATCCCCTAATTCCCTTGCAGATTGCCCCCATGGTAGGGCCAAGGAGAGGGGTGCTGGCTTTACTCCCCCCTTACTGGAGCACAAATCAAGACATTGGGGGTGGCATCTTGCAGGAGATCACGTCAGGTTATCATAGACTGTGTCGGCTCCTGGTCTTTTTCTGCTTTTCTCTCCTGGGCCCACAAACCATGCAATGGGTGAGGCCACTGTTCCTGCCTCTGCAGAAGCAGCCACATGCCTTGGATGTGGGCCTGGTTCTATGTCATAACGGCAATCGCCAAACAGCGATCGCCATTAGGGTGAGTGTACATAGCTGAAAATAAAAATGGCACTGTACACTCACAGCGAAGACAACAGGTACACAGATAACTTTGTGTATGCGGGGGGCTGTGCCCCATGCACCCCCCTAGCGAATTATTCTCAACTCCAGGGGAGTGCATGTCAGACAGGAAGTGAAACCTGTGTAAAAAAAAACAAAAAAAAAAACACACTGCCAATGCAAAACTGTACTGCGCCTCCCCAACCCTGAACCCTGTACCCTATCCACCATAGCCAGCCACTCTCACCACTATGCCACATGGCAATTCCAGCAGCCTTCAACCGCACTGTGTCCCACATACCTTCCCTCCTCTTCCATTCCCTATGGTGATTCCAGTTGCCTTCCTTTTAGCCCTTTATGGGCAGCAGCGGCAACTCGTGGGAGCCATGGGTGGTGCTGTGGGCACCTGCGGGTGGCACCATGGGCACCCATGGGTGCCATGGGAGCCTTGAGTATCTTGAGTGCCATAAGTCCATGGGTGTCATGGGTGCCATGATACCATGAGTGCCATGGGGTGCCATGGGAGCCCTCGGGTGCTATTGCTGCCATGGGTACCTTAGGTGTCATGGGTGCCATGGTACCATAGATACCATGGGTGTCGGGGCTGTCCTTGGGTGCCATTGCTGCCATGGGTGCCTGGGGTACCTGTGGGTGCCCTTGGGTGTCACCTGGGTTGGCAAAGGCACTGCTTGGTGCCCTCCTGTGCCATGAGTGATGCTGGTGCTGCAGGGGTGCCAGTTGGTGCTGTTCAGCAAAACTAGTGACGGATTTCCTTCTGCAGGCCTCTTCTTCTGCGGGACTTGTGGCAGGATGTTTCCACAGAATGAAATCCTGTTCTGCGGATTATTTTTTTCCACACATCTTAGTGGGTGGCGGTCTGCATGGGATCTTGTGACATTCAGCGGTTGTCCGCTAATGGAACTCTTCTGTTCTGTTCTGCCAGCAGAATCTCTCATTCTGCTCAGCACTTTCTTGGATCCCTACATGGTACCAAGCTTCTCGACATCCTTCCTGGTGGCAGAGTCTCTAGTGGCTCTGACCTAGACCTCCCTTAGGGGTCCTTCTGGGGTAGAAGTGCATATAGATGAGTCTCTCCCTGTCCTTCTGGTCAGTGATACAACGGATGACTCAATTTATATACTGAACGGCACATCCTCTCTATCATCAGAGTCCGTGATGGAAGATCTTTTCAGTAGTTCCTCTGTAATGGGGTCCACCATGGTATTCAGACTTCATCCGTGGACCATACACCTCTGCATCTAGACTCTTTCAGTCATCAAGACAATTACACTTTGTGGAACATTCTAATTCAATGGTCGGGAGCTGCACAGACTCTTCTGCTCCTTTGATAGGGGTATATAGCCCCCTTCTGATACTGCCCCTTCAGTGGCTTCTCCGGCAAAGGTGGTTAACACCTGTTCAGCTGTTATTATTAGTCTGGTCACAATTTCAGTTATGAATGCTCAGGCTCCTCCTGCCCCTCAGAGGGATGACATCTTCGTCATTTTTGTACCAGGCAATCCTTGCGAAATAGCAGCCTGAAACCTTGTCAGGCTCAAACTAATGGTTTAAAAAAAAAAAAAGGTTAGAATTATCATAGCACAGGGTCTAGTCAAAATCACCCAATACCACACTTTTGGATCTGGTCAGGTTCCACCTCAGCCTCTGAGGTGGTCATCTCTAAAACTACAGTAAAGAGTGCCTGATTTCTTCTACCCCTAGGGGCACTCCAATCCAGCAGAGGTATGGGCCATCTCTTTTCTCTAGTGAGATTTCTCTTATCTGAGATATTTCCTAGACCTAGGCAACTGCCCAGTCTGTTGGTCCCCCCTTTTTTTAATCAGGCTTTCTTCTCTTGATCAGAGCCTTGCAGCAACAGAAGTGACTCTCCAGCGAATCGGAACTCAGGTTCCTGCTTCCTTGCTTGCTTCAACTTAACAGATGACTAGCTCCTTTCTTGACTGTAGGTCAAGTAGGTCTTTTTCTGAGATGGCTTCTCAAATATTCACACCTTCCATTCCTGCGCACTGGTTCCATGCCAGTCACTCACGAAGCTATCCTCTCCGAGTGCGTGACGGAGCTGTGAGGTTTGTTTTTTCTGCAAAGCAAACTAGAGTCCTTCCTACTTCCTTCAGGGAGGCTGGAGTGAGTAGTGCCTCACCGCATTGAGTCACTCCTATCACTATTCAGTCACTTTCAACGAATGGGTTAGCCCTAACTTGGTCCCGCTGTGTCCCTCCTCGACGCACATTTGCCTCTATTTGCCTTAGAAATCCAACCCCTGTTTTGTTCTGTAGGAATGTTTTTCCACAGTGGACATGTCCTCCTGTACACTTTTTCTTTCTTCCCTGAGTTCAGAGACTGCTACTACAGTTGTGCACACAGGGGCAGGATGATTTCTTTTTGGAATATGAACTGGGTAGGATCTGGTTCTACTAGACCACCACAAGAGGCTTCTAAGTCGTGCTTGGCCTTCCATCAGGAAGTTTTCAGTGACTAAGTGGAAACCATTCTCCTTGATGGGCTAACCCCACCTGAACCCCCTTTTGCTCACCAAGTAAGGGGTTCAAGTGCTCTTAGACCTGTTGTTCACAGGTTAGCCAAACTTGGTAGTGGGGGTTTCCATCTGTGTTTTTCGGTCTACCCTGAACCAATAGACTTTACCTCCAGCTCTTCAGCTCCTGATGTCCTTTTGCTTTAGATTAGTACATGTCTTTGACACTATTAATGTTGGTCCTATACCAAATTGTGAGGCCGGGTTTTCGCCACTCTCCTAGAGTCGTTGCGGCTTCCTGGCAGAGTTTCATTTTGTCTCCATTGCAGTCGTCTGCAAAGTGGTGAGTTACAACTCAAGCACTTCTCTTGTAAGCACTACATTCTAGACGCTCTTTCCAAGACACCTCTTTTTATTAGCAGGACAGTCCTTGGCCATCCTTTCTGAGTGAACCCTATCTCCTCCACCCTACTCAGTGTTGTTGGTTTTAGCTTGGTACTCTCCCATTAGTGTGAATAAGTGATGGAGACTTGGTCCAGGAGGATATGGAAATTAAGTACTTACCGTAATTGTTGATCTTCTTGGACAGTCTCCATAACTCATTTATTTATTTATTTTTTGATAACCGGGTAGGTGTGCTAGACACGAAAGTGACTATTTTCAGGCACGACCCGGGAGGTCAACAACAAAGGGAGATAACAGATTACAAAGATTACAATGTCAGGAGCTGCGTAATACATTTCAGGCAGACCTGGGGTAAGAACAACATAGAGAGATGACATTTACAAGGTCAGAGGCCATACAATACAAAGCAATCATAAGGTGAGATAACTTTAGGACATAATAATGATACAAGGCATAAAAGGTTTACAATTAAACAATTGCGGATAAGTGCACACGTGAGGATTAACATAGTAATAGCAAGGACATGAGGTACACAAAGAAGAAGTCAAATTGAGCGGCGGCATTATGACAATGTACTGAGAGTGATAGGGTATAAGATTGGAGGGGCAGGAAGAAAAGGTAAGGATGAAATAAGAGTAGTGGGGCAAGGGGAGAGAGGTGTAATCGAGCACTGTAGAGGGTGTAACCAAGGCGGTCAGGGCGGGCTACGTCTGGACCTAAGGAGGGTTGAAGCAGGTACATTGATCACCCGTGGTAAGGAGGGAGCGGTGCAATTTCTTAAACATGGCATGATTAGGCGTAAGGCGAACATCAAGGGGCAGCGAGTTCCAGTAGGAGGGGCCTATATGCGAGAAGCCTGATTTCCCTTTGGTAGTCCCACATCTGGGAATGCAAAACAAGGAAAGTTCAGTAGACCGGAGACCATAGGAGATGGGTTGAGGGATTAGCAGGGAGGCTAGGTAGGTTGGCATACTTGATCGGAGTACACTGTCTATCAGGTTCCCAAGAGAGAGGAGACGTTGAGCAGTAGGAGAAAGCCAGTTGAGATCATAGTACAGCAAACAGTGATGTTTTAGCCTGGAGGAAGCAGAGGCGTAGCGGCATATATTGTTGTAAGTGGTGTCCCACCTATGAGGATTAGCTTTAGATGTATTTGTATAGAGTATGGATCCATAAGAAAGTGATGGAAGAAGGATACCTCTAGCAATGGCAGTCCTAGCAGTGGGGGTAAGAATATAGCTTGTTTTGTAGGCTAAGCCCAGTTTGGCATTCACAGCCTTACAGGTGGAGGTAATGTGGGCATCATAGGTGATGGACTCATCAAGTAAGACCCCTAGATAATTGAAAGAAATTACCATCTCCAGTGGGAAGCTGTCCGCCCAGGCAATCAGGAAGGATTTACGGTGCTGTTTTACTTTAATAGAGGAACCAAAGGGCATGGCCTTGGTCTTAGTGACATTTATGACAAGTTTGTTTTTGGTGATCCAGGATTGAATATTTTGCAGGTCCATAGAGAGCTTATGATTAATAGAGTGGATATTATCTGAGTTTGTATAAAGGACAAGGTCATCAGCATAAAGCAGCGATGAACAGGAGGACACCACTTGAGGAATGTTGTTAATAAATATTGTGAAAAGCAGGGGTCCGAGGATAGATCCTTGCGGTACACCAATATTGATGAGGGCTTTATCTGAGGTGGCCGAATTGAATTTCACGGTTTGATGCCTGTTTGATAGGTAGCTATGGAACCAAGTTGTAACATCATGCAAGAAGCCCAGGGAGTGGAGATTGGCAAGCAGAAGAGGGTGGTTGACTAGATCGAAGGCTTTTGTCAAGTCGATAAAAACTGCACCAGTTAGGTGACCCTGGTCCATAGTTTGAAGAATATCATTAGTCAGCTGCAAAAGAGCAGTTTGAGTACTATGACCTTTTTGGAAACCATGCTGGTTTGGGTGCAGTAGGTTGTACTTTGTGAGATGTTCAGAGATCTGTGCTGAGATGAGCTTCTCAAGGACTTTATCAAGTGTAGACAATATTGCTATTGGCCTATAGTTGGCTATGACTTTTTTGTCTCCTTTTTTGAATACTGGCGTGATTCTGGCTAGTTTCCATACCTTGGGCACCACACCTTCACTCAGGGATAGGTTGAATATGCAAGCCAGAGGTCCTGAGATGAAAGGTGTCGATAGTTTGAGGAGTCTGGGCTCAAGGCGGTCAGCTCCAACAGCAGCACTGTCTGATATAGAGTTTAGATGTTTGAGGACGTCATTTTTTGATATGGCTTTAAAGTAGAAGGTAGGCGTTTGTGTAGTTACTTTTGGATGGGTGGCTGCAGGTAATAAGTTAGGGGAGGAGGGAGTAGGAGTGTAGCTCGAGAGGTCAGAGAGGTAAGAGTTAAAAGCATTGGCAATGGTGCCTGGGTCATTGCAATGGACACCTTTTAATATCATGTCATTATTTAGTGGCCTTTTATTTGAGCCGAGGAAAGTCTTGACATGAGACCAAAATATCTTGGGGTCCCCCAATGAATCCAGCAGGAGGCCTTTGCAGTACTGACTTTTTGCAAGTCTAATTTGTGATTTGCATTTTGATCGCTCTTCTCTGTAGTTGTTATAGTCAGCAGGGAGACCAGATGCTTTGAACTTACTACAGCATTTATCCCTGTTTTTGAGGGCAGTGAGGAGGTCTTTGTGTAGCCATCTGGCTTGAGTACCACGAACGCGCTGAGTAACGACTGGGGTATGCTTATCCTGAAGGAGGATGAACCTGCTCAGGAAGGCATGCAGGGCAACTTCAGCACTAGTAGAATAGAAAATAGGGGACCAGTCAGTGTGGGACACATCATAAAGGAAGTTACCTTGATTTAAGTTAACATAATTTTTGAAGCATATATAGTTTTGGTGGGACGTGGAGTGTGTGGAGGTGCTCCATATGCAAAAGACGGGGGAGTGGTCACTGATATTGTCTGGCATGGTTCCAGATTTTGCAATTCGATCCACATGATTGGTTAATACCAAGTCAATGAGGGTGCTGGAGTCTGTATTAGCTGATACCCTTGTGTATTCAGTAATGATTTGGTGCAGATTGTAGCTCTATACCAGGGACTGAAGTGAGTCATGAGTTTTACCAGACCAGTTTAGGTTTATATCCCCAAGAATGATGAGCTCATTTTTCTCCTCAAGTTCAGCTGTTTGAGCCAGTAAATCAGCTAGACCTTGTGTTCCACTGGTAGGTGGGTTGTAGGCACTTACAATGTGGAGTTTTTTTCTCTCCAAGTCTAAGAATAGCATGAATGTATTCACATGAGGAGTTATTGTTATTAGTTAACATAGTCAAATTCAGGTTGCTTTTGTAATAGATTCCGGCACCCCCACCGCGTTTAGGAGTTGGTCTGTCGCACCTGACAAGGGAGTAGTTTGGAAGCAGGCAAAGGGAATCAGGGATCGAGGGCCTTAACCATGTCTCAGGTAAGCAGAGCACATCAGGTTTGTGGTTAACCACCCAGGCTTCATGATCTGCCTGATTGCGGAGGAGGCTCCTGATATTAAGGTGGACTATGCGAAGGCCTTTTAAATTATGTTTGGAGGAGATTAGAGGTGATATTCCTGTTGCAGGACCTGGGTTCAATTCTGTGTCACTAGACAGCATAAGGGCCAGTAAGATGAGGTACCTTAAGTTATGCAGTACCGATTTGGTGCAGCTCTGCCAGTCAGTCCTCCATCGCTTGGTGGTGGATGCCGTGGCATGGTATATAAGTAGTTTAGGGAGGAGAGCAGGGGTAGTGTCTGTGTAATATTCAGTTAATATTAGCATATTGGAGTAGGTATAGTCTTTTAGAGGTGCAAAACTGTTTTGAGTGCAATCTTTGGTGTGAGGTACAGTGAGGAAGCTGAGAAGCATCAGTGACAAGAGTAGAGAGGTCGTAGATAGCAGTGACCAGGATAAGCTATAGCATTTAGTGATAGGCATATTTTAAAGGGGGCAGGACTGAGGGAACACAGGAAGGAGCCCGAGGTGGGTCTGTGAAGGAGCAGCACAGAGCTCAGAGGCTAGCATAGTGTATAAGTTGTAAGGGATTTGAGATGCTGAGATATAACTGCAAGGTGGTGGAGCAAGGAAGCTGAGAGAGACTGTTTTAGGCAAAAGGCAGAGGATCTAACAAGAAAGCGAGGAGAGCTGCACAAATATAGGGGGAAGGGGAGAGCAGGTTTTGACAGCTAGTTATAGTATACGAGAGATCAGAGTTTATCTGTCTGACAGACTAAGGATAAAAGTTCAGCGCAGTCTTGAGGCTTTAGGTGGTGAACACTAGCAAGCGAAATTAATGCTCGAGAGAGGAGAGAGGAAAGGTTTGAGTGTGCACCCCTTGTGGCTAGTTAATATAACGAGCCAATGGGAAAGTGGGAGATAGAAAAAATAACCTGATTGGTTGCCACAGCCTATAAAACTAAGGGCCGAACACGGGGTGGGGGTGGGTGGGGAGACGCGAGAGCGCTGGGCTAGCAGCAGCAGGCGTGAGAGCAGAGGCGGGTGAACGAGCGAGCGAGTGCCAGGGAGCTCTGTTACGGAGACCGCCTGAGCCCTGCTACAACTACTGATTCCTGCCTGTTGCAGCACCAGTAACTTGCCCTGCTTCCAAAAATTTAGCAGGAGCAGAAGCGCTTAAGCGATATGCAATTGGCAGCTTCTAGTGCTCAGTCCGAGGTCCTGGAGTCAGGAGAATGGCACCAATTTTAAAATTCAAAAGAGGTCCAGGCAGGGCAAAGGTGCCACGAGTAGTTTCCGTACCTTGAAGACGTCCAATTAAGCGATCCGAGGAGCTGCTCCGGTCGGGCGGTAGCCCAGGGCGACTGGGCCACCTGAGGAGTAGAGAAGAGATAGAGTCAGTAGGAGGGAGGAGACACAGGACAAAAGCATTGCAAGGAACAGATTGGATTTGCTGCAAGGGAAAACAAAGAGGTACGAGTGATTCGCTGAGCCCCGATGTGTGGCTAGGTGGGGGTGAGAGAATACAGCGGGGGGAGAGAGAGGCTTGTCCCGGTGTGCAGAATGGCTAGACAGGAGGAGGAGGGCCAGGATACAGAGAAATAGCAGGGAGGTATAAGCAAAGGTAACTAAAGCACAGTGTGTATGGGCTAGCAAACTGTACAAACTTTACACAGCAACACAGGTATTTCAATCAGAATATAAACTAGTTGGCAGTCAAAGCATTCTACGGATTACTTGAATTGTAGAGGGCATAATAGACTGTAGTCACTTTTAAATTTAAACATCCCCGAACAAGTAGTTAATTCATAAATCTGGGCTATTGTGCTAGCAGCAGCAGGGCGCGAGAGCAGAGGCGGGCGAACGAGCGAGCGAGCGAGCGCCAGGGAGCTCTGTTACGGAGTCCGCCTGAGCCCAGCTACAACTACTGATTCCCACCTGCTGCAGCACCAGTAACTTGCCCTGCTTCCAAAAATTTAGCAGGAGCAGAAGCGCTTAAGCGATATGCAATCGGCAGCTTCTAGTGCTCAGTCCAAGGTCCAGGAGTCAGGAGAATGGCACCAATTTTAAAATTCAAAAGAGGTCCAGGCAGGGCAAAGGCGCCACGAGTAGTTTCCATACCTTTGAAGACATCCAATTAAGTGATCCGAGGAGCTGCTCCAGTCGGACGGTAGCCCGGGGCGACTGGGCCACCTTGAAGACGTCCAATTAACTCATTCACATGCCCACCTACCATCCCCTGGGTTCACTCATTTTCTTTCCTGGTCTTCATGATCCTATGGTTCAGGCTGTGAAGACATTGTTTCTTGGCCTTTCTTGCAAGGGCCATCTGGGCCCTCTCAGGCCCAGAAACTCAGGATAAGTTATTTTCATTAGTTACGCTGCACCTCCTCAGTCGAAAAGGTACTGAGACGGTTGAAGGGTCGACGCCAAGATAGCCTACACAGGTGCAAGCTAGTCTTGTGGTGCCGTGCATGCATGGTCCTGTCTCGGCACCGACCCTTCTGAAAATTTTTGGCTCCCGCTTTGATCCTAGTGCCTCCAGTCCTATCCCATTAGTGTGAATGAGTGATGGAGACTATCTAAGAAGATCAATAATTACAGTAAGTACATAATTTCCATTTTCTGTGCCTCCTGGATGTCTTTAAGGGCTTGTTTTACGGCATCCACCTGTAGATATGTAGCTGATGCCTGCTGCTCGACTGTTGTGATCCACTGATACATCACCACCTCCATTTTAACCTCTGTGATGTCAAGGAGCACCTCTTTCACTTCAGCTCAGGAGGTTTGTATCTCATTGTCAATCGTCTCTAATTTGATATGCTTAGGAGGCTGCTTCCCTTTCGCCATTGCTGCTGCATCCTTGGCCAGTTGTGCTCCTGAAACCTGTGAGAGGTCTGAGTCCAACTGCTCGGAGCAGGATCTGATGGAATCTTGCATGGCAGATTGCTTTTTTGCCCACCGGTAGGCTTCTCCATAACATGCTGGCCCCTCTCCTCCATTGTTTGAAGCAGTTTTGATAGAGGTGACCTATTATAGTAGAGGATTAGTTGGGTCTAGAGCAGGAGCTCTGTGCTGAAGTAACCATACTGGGAGTGACGTCACTCGGAAGTCCCTGGGTGTTTTTCACCTGTGTTACTATTACCCACCTCCCCTTGTTTATTTGGTCAACCAAACCTCCCTAGGTGTAGCACCAGATGTGATTAAACAAATTCACCTACCCTTGGGAGGAGGGAGTCCTCAAAGAAGCTTATCACCCTTCCTTCTGGCTTCTGCTCTGCAGACGAAAAGATTAGGACCATATTAACACACTGAGGGCTCAAGCCCCTGAGGCCTGGATCTAACTAGACCCCTGATGGCTTCCTCCTCTATTACAAAATTGTAGAATTTCTATAGAATAGAGAAGAATTCCCTTTGAAATTGTGCCTTTCATATACAGAGTATCTTCAAGCACTTTATCAATAAATGAGTAAGAGAAGGGTCTTGTTAGCTGAACGGTGACTCCGAGTGTCAACAATTGGGACTCTGAAGTACTATAAATCAATGTAAATGAAAAAAAGAATCCTCTAGTGACTTCTCTTAAGCACACTACCTTGTTCTATCAAATTAGGCATCATAAAACTTCTGAGCATGGAGGCAGTAGGCTCACTACAGAAAGGGAAAGGGATCAGGCTGCTGGACCCAAAGAGCAAAATACGGACCCTCCCCTTTGTAAAATGTCATCCTGAAAAGTTTTTCAGACTTCTCTGGCTGTTTTAGAGACAGGTATGCTGAAATAGTACTGCCTGTCTGGGATGAAAGCTAACTTGGTTCTCTTAAAGGACATTGTCAACCCTTTAGACTTAACTTTTTTTCTAGTTTAAAAAAACACTTTGGGCAGGATACTCAAAGCAGTTGTGCATGGCGTAACTGAGATGTGCTGGTGCAACTGTGGAAATGCGCAAAGGAGTGATATTAAGCAGGAGCCAGTGTGCAGCGCAACCCTAATGAATGCAAGCGCAAGGGCAGGGGGCGTGCTCATGACTATCCAGTGCAGTGTCATATTCAACCCCCGACCCATGGTGCAAGTGCAGAGCAACGACCAGATGCGCTGAGCAGACTTAAGCCTATAAATACAGGGCACAAGCACAGTGACAGCACTTGCGCCAGGGGCGAGAGAGAGAGACAGAAAAGCAACAGGACTGTGGAGGGAGGAAATGGAAGGAAAAAGGGAGAAAGAGCCTGTGAGGGACTGAGGGGGTGGAACAGAGGTGGCAGTGGAGTTTGAGCCAGGAGCAGAGGGGGAAACAGGGAGAGGCAGGCAAAGAGAAGGGCACTGCCCCATGGTGGCAAGCAGACCACAGGAGCCGACTGCCCAGGCAGAGACAGGACAGCAGGAGCCATGGCCAGCACAGTCTTCCAGATGGAGGCCAAAATGAGGGGTGTGAAGAGGCAGGATGAAGAGCATCGTGGCCGTGGAAGGACCTGTCAGTGGTATGCCCTGAACAGGTGGTACTGTGCCCACACCACCTTCAAGAACTACTCCGATATGGAGATTGTGGGCCAGTATCACCTGAACTGGGCGATACTGAGACAGCTCTGTGAGCTGTGCAGTGAAGAGATACAGGCACCCACTAGATGGAGCCATGCCTTGTCAGTGGAGATGAAAGTGATAGCCGTTATGTGGCTGCTCGCCACGGGCACCTTCCAGAGATGAACAGGGGACACCACAGTCATAACCCAGTCGACCACGTCACGCCTCCTCACACAATTCCTCAATGCCCTGCTGCCACTTGCTTTGGAATACATCCATTTCCCCAGCACACAGGCAGAGCATACAACAACCATGCAGGACTTCCACAGAGTAGCACAGATGCCTAGTGTGCTTGGGGCCATTAACTGCACTCATGTGAGCATCCACATGCCACCTGGCCCTGAGGGCGTAGCATACATAAACAGGAAGGGCTACCCCAGTGTCAACTGCCAGGTGGTGTGCGATGCCAGGGGGCACATAACCAATGTCTGTGCCACACACCCTGGGAGTGCACAGGATGCCTTCATCTGGCACAGCTCTGTGCTGTGCCACAGGTTTGAGCGAGGGGACATCCCCATGGGCCACCTAGTGGGTGAGTATGGGATGTCCATGAGGAGCTGGTAACAGCAGGGCATAAGATGGGGGCGGGCAGGGTGTGTGTGCTGGCGAGGTCACCAGGGATTTACAAGGAGCACAGTGACAGAGGACACAAGGCTAACCATGTAATTGTCCACACAGGTGACAGTGGCTTTCCACTCAGGCCCTGGCTGCTCATCCCCTACCAGCACCCGTCATCCCCAGCATAGGAACAGTACAATGAAGCACACGTCAGCACGTGGAACATCATTGAGCGTGTGTTAGGGATGCTGAAGGCATGATTCCGTTACCTTGACATGTCTGGTGATGCCCTACAGTACAGCCCCTCGAAAGCCTGTGGCCTATTCCTGGCCTGCTGCATACTGCACAACATGGCCATTGACCGTGGGATAGCTGTAGAGGCTGAAGAGGGGGACAGCAGTGGGCACTAGGTCAGAGGGCAGTGGGCAGCACCCTCCGGCAGAGGGATCCCTGGCTCCTGTGGATGGCACGCCAGCACCGTGACACAATTGCACAGGAGCACTATGGTGCTCGCAGGTAGGTGGAGCAACACCCAAGCAGTGGCCACACTCAATGGTACAGCACATGGGCATGGGCGGGTATGGCAATGGGCATGCACACACAGAAGCGTGGTGCAGGGGTGGGGGTGGCAGTGCCACACACAACAGCACACAGCACTGTACCACAACATACACAAGCAGTCACATGCAGACACACGTCCAGGCGCTGACACATGGCATGGATCAGAAGCAGGGCCCCGGTGCACAGGCGCAACCAGTGCTGTTCTGCTCTCATCATGCCCATGCCACATGGGCCAGTGGCCATGTAGGTGCACACACAGGTAGCATGCGGCGTGACACACAGTTGCCATGACTGTGGTATGCACCCACACACATTGCTCAGGTGCGCACAGGGCAGTGGCAGCAGACTGTGGTCAGGGCGGCATGCACATCAGGTCCGCCGCACAGAACCATGGCCACCGCAGACATGGGGGCAGCTGCGATGGGGCTGATCGACAGCCACAGGCTGCTCAATGGCCACTGGGGGTGTCTGCAACTGCCCCCAGGGGTTGTACTATGTAACCGGGATGTGTAGGCACCCAAACAGGCCCGCCCCAGGCATGCCTGGGATGCCAACAGCAGAGCCAGGCATCGACAGGGAGGGTGTCGCTCGATGCCAAGTCTGTGGGGTAGACAGTGCACTCTGTGGTGTCTGTGGCTGATGGCCACGCCCTGTGGCAGCCACAAGTGCAAGGCCAACCAAGATCACATTCGCAATGCGATCCTAGGAAGTGCTCATGTCCTCCCGCAGGTGCTGTATAGCCTCCAGGACCTGCTCGGTGCCCCTCTCACACAGCTCGGCCACCTGGTGCACCTCTGCATGAAGTGCACACACCCCAGCTACAAGCAGCACCTGTTGCTCCACAGTAGTCAGGTGTGCTCTGACAAAGGGTCGGCACCCAGGGGAGCCTGGGTGTGCTGCCGACCCACTGGTGGTGTACGACCACACTGCACAGCCGCCCACTCAGGTCGATGCTGCACAGCGGGTTCCTCATGGGGCTGGTCACTGACTGGTGCTCTGGCAGTGGACACTGCATCTGGCTGCCCAGTGTCCCCAGCCATCTGCTGCTGCTGCCCCTTCGGCCCCTGTACGCTGGCCAGCGCCTGGGCGGATGCACCACCACCACCACATGGCACCGCCGTGGCTGTGCACATGGCAACACCAGTGGCAGCGGTGGGCAGCTGTTCCATCACCAACAGTCCACTGGCCGCACTGCCAGTGATGGTAGTAGGAATGGGTGTCTCCCCCACAACACCACCCATGCTGTCCAGGATGATGGTCATGTCATCATCAGTGTCAGACCCCACCCCAATCTGTGTCTCCATGCAGAGTACACCATGGCTGGCATCCTGCTGGAACACAGCCAGGGCTTCATCTGACACCAAGCCCAGGACATCCCGCTGGACAGCGGTGGTGTGCTGCAGCCGATCGGGCCCCCGGATGCCCATGGAGGTGGATGGATGATCCTCCAGGGCTGGGCCTACCCCCACAGCTGCTGCTGGTGCCCCTTCCACTGCATGCTGGTGTGCTGGTGCTGTAAGAGAAAACAGATGTGTTAATGCTGCTATGCTGGCCGCCCCCCCATACGTATCATGCAGTGATGGGCTCTCTCCTGTCTGGAAACCACCACCCGGCACACCCTTAATGGTGCTGCGATGCATGGTGGCCATTACCTGTTCCTCCTGCACCATTAGCTGTGGCACATCAACATGGCCCCCTCCAGTGGCTGCCCTGGCTGCCTGTATGGCTACCACCTTCTCTTTAATGCAGCGTTTATCTGTGCCCACCTTCTTCCTGCAATCCTGCACTGATCGCTGGTGGCTGCCCTCCTGGTTCACAGCTTCTGCCACCTGCACCCAGTCCGCAGCCCTGGCCTGTGGTGTGCCTGTGGCACCACTCAGCAGTTGCTCCCTGTCGAGGAAGGCCTCGAACAGGGCATCGGCCTCTGCCTTCGAATATTTAGGCCTGTGCTTGTGGGCAGGCCCATGCTCCTCATTCTCCTCATGCTCGGACATGGTGCTACCTGTGGACATAGACACCTGTGTCACTGACTGCAGCTGCCCACCCCTCCACCCTGCTGTGCTGGCTGGTCCCACAGCAGGTGCAACTTACCTCTGTTGGTTGCAGTACCAGTTCCTGGCCTGTGCTGTTTTGCGGCGCTTTTATAGCGCATCATATGCAAATGAGCTGTGGCGCAGTGATAATGACATGCTAATTTCCCCCGGTGTGCCACACATTGGCTGATGAGCTCATAAGCATGTGGCAGCTGAATATCGAAAACTTGCTCCCTGCATAATGGAATTGCCCCAGCGCATGTCGGGGTGCAATGCCGGGACATGCACAGTGTGCTGGCCCACAGTACACATGTGTCAAGTGCAGTGCTACTGCCGATTGCGCACTGTGCGCTCAAAGGACAATAGGGGCCATGGCGCAATGTGTGCCATGGCCTCTATTGCGCTCATGTGCACTGTGTGCCTGGTGACCCCTGACCCCTGTTGTGACCCTTTGCCCCTTGGGACTACACCAACACGTGCTGGGTGGGCCACGCTCATTCAACACATCCATGGCGATGCGCGATTGGTGGATGTGGCGCATGTCAATATAAGGCACACATCCAGCGCATGTTCGGCACATGTGTGCCTCTGGCCACCATTTTGTCCCAACACCTTGGAAGGGGATGATGGCTCTGCAAGGCATGTATCATGCCCACAACTGGACTGACCTGGAGCTAGTGAACCTTGTGGCCTGTGTGTAGCCACATGCACCTGGGCTGGTTGGCCAGGTGCCCCTGCAACAGGCCAGGACTGAGGTCTGCCCTGTTTCAGAAACAGGTACATCCCCCCCGTGCATAGCGAATGCCCCGGCCGGACACAACCCACAGGGCAGACCTCAGTCCTGGCCTGTTGCAGGGGCACCTGGCCAACCAGCCCAGGTGCATGTGGCTACACACAGGCCACAAGGTTCACTAGCTCCAGGTCAGTCCAGTTGTGGGCATGATACATGCCTTGCAGAGCCATCTGTGTGATCCATTCCTAGTGCCTGAGGATAGCTGCCATGCGAGGGAAGAAGGGGTGACCAGTTTTCCACAGCTGGCCACTGCGGGTCCTAGTGATAGAGGTGGAACATCAGCTGGGCTGGCATGAGTGGCACCACAGTGGGCATGTAGGCACTGTTGTCTTCCTCTACTCAGTTCCAGGTAGTCAGCGGGGCTGTGGGTGCGGTGATGGCTACCTGTGCCGTCTGCCATGTCAGCTGTGTGCTGCACACTGTGCGTGGTGCATGTCACTATGGGGCAGCCATTGCACATGTGTACCAGCTGTTGATAGCGTGGATGTGCGTCTGGCTGCCACTGGTGTTGCTGTGGTGCTGCTGAGGCCTTGTGCTGTCTGGCTGTGGCTGCATGGTTGGGTGGCCATTGGGAGGCAGTGTCCACTGCTGTGCACTGTCGTGGCATGCTGGGATGCTGGCAGGCATTGGCCCACCTACTGTGGGTGGCCAGGGTGCCACTCCAGGGGTGTGTGTCCCCACTGCCCATTGCTCACAGTGGGAGGGCATGGTTCCTAGGGACCTTGCACTGATCCCCTGTCCATTTCTTTGTCATAGGCATCTGGAGGGGTTTGTGGCTGCCCCTGTACTGCTGCCTGTTAAGGCAGCTGATCCTGATAACTTCAACTACGCTGGAGGTGGCACAACAAACACGCCATATGGTGCTCCAGGAGAGGCGATGACGGAGACTTTTGGAGGCAGCAGGCCATGGGCGCCCCCACCATTTCCATTTTGACCCCTGCCATCCCTTCCACATCCATCCCCCATACCACTGTACTGTCCCTGGTTCCTATCCCTGTTCCTCACTCTCCTACCTTTTCCCAGCCCATGCCTTTGTATATAGTTTCCCTTTCTAATACAGTTTTCCTGCTTAACTGCCTGTGTCCTTGTCTGCTTTGCAGCTGGTGTGTGGAGCCATGCTGCAGTGCTGTGGTGGGTGTCTGTGTGGTGTGTCTGTGTCATTGTGTGGGTCGTGCATGGTGGTGACCTGCCCCTTGGATGGTGGCCGTGTCTTGGGGTGGCCATGGGGTGGCTGTCATGGTTGTTTGGCATGTGTGTTGGGTGCCATGATCCAGGTGTGGCTGGCCGGGGTCTGGGTGGGTGGGGGCACAGCATGCAGCAGGGGGTTCCTGTGGTGGCACTCCCTTGGCCATTGGTGCCTCCTGTGCACTGCGTCCTGTGTCATGGTGGTGTTGGGGGGGCTGGTTGCCTGTGTGTGCCCTGCTGTTTATGGTCCCCTGTGGCCTGCCACTGTGCTACCCTGGCACTGTCCCCAGGTGTGTTCCTCTGCCTGCCCCATGCTTTCCCACTCCTGCTGTACTCCCACCATTGACTGGGGTTGGTCCTTGTGTGCTTCGGCTCTTGTCCCTTTGTGCCCTGGTGCATCCCTGGTTGTGCTATGGTGCAGGTCTGGTTACTCCCCAGCACAACTCTGGTTGCGCTCTGGCACAGGTCTTGTTGCTGTCTGTCACAACTCTGATTGTGCCATGGCTTCATTGGGGACTGGGGGTCCACCTGGAGTGATGCAAGCCTATACTGGCATGATGGGCTGCATCTGTCCAGGAGGGGAACCAGGATCCTAGGTGATAGGTTTAAATGCTTTATTGGCAAGCACTTAAACTAGCCAAGGGGAGAGACACTGGAAAGGAGCAGGGAAATCCTAGCCCCCCCCAAAAAATCACGGTAGTAAGTGCGGTAAACTCCAACATAGAGGTGGCGATAGGGAGAAGAGCAGGGGTAAATGGGGAAAGTGACAAAGACAAGAAGGACAGGGATGGGGCAAAAAGAAGTAAGGCCATCAGGAAATGGAGGGTAATGAGTACCAATGCCCGTAGTCTGGGCAACAAGCTCCCTGAGCTGGTGGCCTTGATGGAAGAGGGATGCCTGGATATTGTAGCAGTCACAGAAACATGGTACACAGAGAACCATGACTGGGATGTTAACATACCAGGGTACCTAACCTACAGGAGAGACAGGAAGGAGAGAAGAGGGGGAGGAGTAGCTCTCTATGTAAAGGAAGGGATCAAAGCCTCTGAACAACAGAGTAAACAGGGAGGCGAGGAGGCACTGTGGGTCACCTTGGAGACTGGAAAGGGCACCACAATCCGCACAGGGGTTGTGTACAGACCCCCATGTCAGGGTGAGGGAATGGACAAGAATATGATAGAAGGCATTCTTAGGATGGCAGAGAAAGGGGAGATACTGTTGATGGGAGACCTGAATAGGCCAGATGTTAACTGGAGCACATTTGCTGCAGCCACATCCAAGACCAGGGCCATTCTCGATGCCCTACAGGTGGCAGACCTCAGACAGCTAGTTTCGGAACCCACTTGTGAGGGATCAATCTTAGACCTTGTACTCTCAAATGGCGGCAGTGAGAGGATCTCAGATCTAGAAGTAGGTTGCCATCTGGGAACAAGTGACCATCAGACAGTGTGGTTCACGTTAAACTCAGCTACAGAGTCAAGCCATACAAAAGTGAGGATACTGGACTTCAGGAGGGCTGACTTTGGCAAGATGGGAGAGTGCCTCAGAAAAGCACTAGCAAACAGGCTAGAAGGAGGGGTGGAGCAACAATGAGGAATCATCAAAACTGCCATCACAGAGGCAACAAGCCTTTGTGTGAAGCAAATAAACAAATCAAAATGAAAGAAAAAGCCACTATGGTTCTCAAAAGAGGTGGCTGGGAAAGTCAGGGAGAAAAAGATAACATTCAGGAAGTATAAGGGAACACAGAAGGAGCAGGACAGAGAGCTGTACCACTAAGGCAGAAGGAAGCAGGAGGAAGTCAGAATAGCAAAGGCCCAAACTGAGGAAAAGATAGCCAACTTGGTTAAGAAGGGGGATAAAACCTTTTATAGGTACATCAGAGAGCGTAGAAAGACAAAGGGATGGATAGTGAGGCTGAATAGAATGAATGGTGGGTGGGCAGAGGGGGACAGTGAAAAAGCAGGGATACTGAACGAATATTTCTGATCAGTATTCACAAAAAAGGAGAGAGAAGTGCCTAATCCAGTTAACAGAAGCACTCTTGATAGGGGGGTCTATCCCAGCCCTTTCACAGAAGAAAGGGTTCTGCAAGAACTCCTAAAATGGAAGGTGGACAAAGCAATTGGGCCTGATGGAATTCACCCCAGAATTCTAAAAGAATTAAGGGGGGAACTAGTGAAACCACTGACTACTCTTTTTAATAAATCATGGGAGGATGGTGTGGTACCCGAGGACTGGAGGAAGGCGGATGTGATTCCCCTTCACAAAAGTGGGACCAAGACTGAGGCAGGAAACTACAGACCTGTCAGTTTGACCTCTGTAGTAGGGAAAGTGATGGAGTCACTTCTGAAGGAAAGAATTGTTGATTACCTTGAGGCCAGTGGGGCACAGGACCCAAGGCAGCATGGGTTCACAGCGGGAAGGTCATGTCAGACGAATCTAATAGATTTCTTTGACTGGCTGATCAAAGTAGCAGACCAGGGAGGGGCTGTGGACATGGCCTACTTAGACTTTAGCAAGGCATTTGACACAGTCCCACATAAAAGATTAATAGTCAAATTAACCAGCCTGGAAGTGGGTCCCAGGGTGGTAGCCTGGGTAAAACATTGGCTGGACAACAGGACACAGAAGGTAATTGTAAATGGAGTCCACTTTGAAGAAAGAGGGGTTACTAGTGGGGTACCGCAGGGTTCAGTACTGGGTCCAGTCCTTTTTAATGTCTTTATAAGTGACATTGCAGAGGGACTGGAAGGAAAAGTATGCCTCTTTGCAGATGACACAAAGATCTGCAATAGGGTTGATACACAAGGAGGTGTGGAAAGGATGGGAAGGGACTTGGCAAGGTTGGAGGAATGGTCAGAAGTATGGCAGCTAGGATTCAATGCAAAGAAGTGCAAAATAATGCACCTGGGAAACAAGAACCCAGCGGACGATTACACAATGAGGGGAAGGTAGTAACAACAACAAAAAAGGAAAGGGACCTGGGGGTAATCATATCAGAAGACCTTAAGGTTAGCAAACAATGTGAGAAGGCAGTAGGGAGGGCTGGGGGTATACTGGGATGCATAGGGAGAGGCATCACCAGCAGAAAACAGGAAGTTGTTATCCCTCTGTACAGACAGTTGGTGAGACCCCATCTGGAGTACTGCGTTCAGTTCTGGAGACCCCATCTCCGCAAGGACATAGACAGGATAGAGGCAGTCCAGAGGAGGGCAACTAAAATGGTGCGGGGTCTGCAAGAGAAGCTGTACAAGGAGAGACTAAAGGAGCTTAATATGTATACCCTTGAGGAAAAGAGGGAGAGGGGACATGATAGAAACTTTTAAGTACCTCACTGGAATCAATAAAGTCCAGAGGGTAGCATCTTTCAGAAAAAGAGACGTGCAAGAACAAGGGGACACAATTTAAAGATGGGGGGCGGTTCCGGGGCAATGTGAGGAAGTATTTTTTCACAGAGAGGGTGGTGGATGCATGGAGCAGCCTTTCTGATGAGGTTGTGGGGTCTAAAACTGTGGGAGAATTCAAGAATGCATGGGACAGACATAAGACAATTCTTGTTGGGAGTAGGAAGAAATAGGCTGTTGGCTAACTAGGATCTGTGGCCTATCCTGTAGGTAGGGAAATGGGCAGACTAGGTGGGCCAGGCGGTCCTTATCTGCCGTCAAAGTCTATGTTTCTATGGTGCATATGTGCCATATTCAGTCATGTTGCGCTGGTACATTTCGCCATACACAACCTTTGAATATCGCACTCATTGCGCCATGGCGCATCAGATTTGCACTGTGCCAGACTTGTGCCGGCCTTGGGTGCATTTCTGAATATCTGGTCCATTGTGTCCCATGTGGAAGAGATCGGGGGGAGGGCAGGGCAGGCACATCATCTAGTTTTCATTGGAATTGAGAAAATATGAGTGGGACCTAGGGGAGGAGATGTGGGGAAAAATTCTGGCCAAATGGGAGGTATATTGGATATACTAGTTTAGGGCACTCTCGTGGCCAGAATTAAATGACCGGACTGAACTGGCACAGCTGTTGTAATTGCATACTAATCTTGCATGTGTTTCTGTCAGATGATGGATAGTTACTGTTATGGAACCTGAATGGCACCTTTATAACAAGATAAAGACTATCTAAATATTACTATGTTGTGAAAGTTGTGTATATTTTTTAAGGGATTGTTTTGCAACTAATGCTTTTTCTTATGTTATCTTACTTTTTAGACATTTTTTGATAAGCACTTATGGTAACTATATATCACAATTTTGTGGTTACCCTGTAAATTATATGTATAAATACTAGAGGGAGGTCAACCACCTTAACAAAGTACCCAAGAGCAGGGGGTGTGAAACATTGGGTTCTGATGAGCTCACTCCGAACCATACCTGTTGCTGCCATTTACCTGTATTAGTGAAGTTTTTATAATAAAGATTCACCATCATGCAACATGTGTGTTCTGTGGCAGAAAGCCGGATCCTGTACTGATCACACATAACTGCTCAACTTCTGTAGAAACTGCTGATGTAGTTGGTTGTTTTTTTATCCGCTTCCTTTTTCTTAGAAAAGGAAAAAAACTATTGGTCTAATCATATTATCTGCAGGCATACTGTGTCTACAGGCTCCCCTCATCTCTGGTTATAGCCTTCCCCTTTTTTTTCCTTCTTCTCCCCTATTGCTCTGAAAAATCCTCCTCCGTGATCGCATTACTCATGTCTGAACCTGTACCTAATTCCTTCTCCCACTTCCATTGTGCTGCGCCCCCAGATTCCCTTCTTTTCCCTCTTTTGAACTCCTTCATCTGTTCTACATTCCTGTCCCTACTCTCTCCTCCATTTTCACCTCCGCTGCACCCTCTACAACCTCTGGTTCATGGCCCCTCATCTGTGTGAGTCCATTACCACAGTAACAGGTGTTTCTATTTATAGTTAGAATATTCCCAGTGATTCACTTATTTTGTACCGCTGCGAGCTCATCATATATTTATGTAAATCAGTAGTCAATTGTACATTGTTATACTATGCGTCCTACTCCCTTTCTACGAGTACATACCTGGCAACAAGCTGTCAGTTCAGTGTGCACACCTGGCTAAATATTTTAAATAAATATATAAATATCAAACCCTGCTTCGATTCACACATCCTTAATCTAATTTCAACGTATCCTTCCTGAACTTTAGGAAAACTTCTGGATAGTCAAGCCACTTATAATGCGGCAGTCTTGTCATCATGAGTGGCTAAACTATGCAGAGGTGTTCTCAAGTTTCAAGAAGGATGCAAAGAGAGTCAACTAAGAACTGTAAACAGACAAGTTTTGGTGAGACAGTTTGACCTAGTGCATCGTGTTGTGATTTTGGAGATATGAGTTTGAACCCCACCACTGCCACTTACTCATCCTAACTGCCACAGAATAAAACAAAAATTATTTTTTTCTGTTATTTATTATTCACTGTTTGTTTTCTGAGTGTTCAGCCAACATACAAAGCTAGGCAGCGATGCTGAAGTCTATTTAATTGTCTGGGAAATTCCACTGGTGTAGAGGGCATTGATGGAGAGATGATTGCAAGCCCCCAGTATGTGGTTCTCAGAGTACTTATCTGGGGAGACTCGTTATGTAGCTCTCTAGACAGAGAAGCTGACTCTTTAGGACAAAGGCAGGTAACAGTGAGGCTCCAGGGTGAGGGAAATGCACTATATGTCTGCCAGAGGTACCCCCTCCTGTTTAAATTTCAACAAAAGCATAGACACATAGAAACGTAGACAATGATGGCAGAAAGATCATGGTCCATCTAGTCTGCTCATAACACCCTATCATACCCTAAGACCTTTTGTCAATACAGTGTCTTTGTCTACATTATCCACCCCCCTTTCTCCCTGTTTTATTACTACCCCTCTGAGTAACTACTAAGCTCTTAACTCTGTCCCAGCCATGTTTGAAACCATAAATGGTTTGGGTGCCCTTGACCTCCGCTGGCAGAGTGTTCCATGGCTCAATCACTATCTCTGTAAAACAAAACTTTCTTATATCCTTCCTGAACTCCCTCACATCAGTCTCCACTCGTGAACTCATGTTCCAGATTCGCTACTCCTGTTGAATATTTCCTTGCAGTACATCTTATTCATTCCGTTCTGGAACCTGAAGGTCTCTATCATATTGCCCCTCTCTCAACTAGCCTCAAGTGAGTACGTGTTTAGTGCCCTAAGCTGATCCTCTTAAGACCTGCCCTGCTGGCCCAGAATCATTCTGGTTACCCTAAGCTGCACTGTCTCCAGGCTGTCCTTGTCTTTCCTTAGGGGAGGACTTCAGGACTGGGCACAGTATGCTAGAAGTCATCTCACCAGTGATCTGTAGAGGTAGTGATACCTCTTTCCTTCTGCTGTCAAATCCCCTCCCAATACACCCCAGCATCCTGTTTACCTTACTGTAGGCCTTGTTATACTGGCCAGATTGTTAAAGGGAGTCATTTATGATGACTTTTAGGTCATTTTCCACAGAAGTGGTATCAAGCTTAACCCATCCCTTCCAGTACTCTATTGTGGGGTTCATGTTCTATATGTGCATCACTTTGCACTTTCTGGCACTGAATTTCAGCTGCCAAACCCTGGACCACCTCTCCAGCCTTTGCAGGTCCCTCTGCATCTCCTTTACCTCCTCTCACTGTATACCATACCATAGAGCTTAGTGTCATCTATGAAGAGAAACATCTTGCCATGTATTCCTTCCCATATGTCACTGATGAGCTTATTGAATAGGACTGGACCCAGGACTGATCCCTGTAGCACTTCACTGGTGATCTCCCTTTCTCTGGAACTGACTCTAGTTACTACTGCCCCTGCCATCTCCTTTCCAACCAACTTCCCACACATCTATGTCCTTTGTTGCACTCAGATCCTCTAGCTTCATTAGCAACCTTCTGTGTAGCACTGAGTTGAATGCCTTGCTGAAAGTCAAATTAAGGTAATTCCACTACATGACCCATATCCACTGTTCTAGTTACCCAGTCAAAGAATGCTAAAACAAGAAGTTTGATTCACTCACACCTTGAGTCTCAGCACTAGAAACCCGCATGGACCAGTGTGAGGCTACTACACAGCACTCGGAGTTGTCAGTTATGAAAACTGTGGATGCCACTACAAAATTAATTAAAGAAAACTTGCATCTCCGTCAACGCCTTGAGACTATAGAAAATCAAGCGAGGGAAAAGAACTTAAGGATTCTTGGTCTGTCGAAAGGTGCTGAGGGGGAAGACCCTCTATCGTTTGTCAGAACAATGCTGCCACAAATCCTGAGCCTTGAAGAGACAGATCCTCCTTTTCATATCAAAAAGGTTTACCGAATCACCCCCCCGCCATGCAACAGCAGACCACGCGGCTCCACAAACTCTTCTGATTGTGTGTACTGGCATCGGGGAGGATAGGGCCCTGAACACAGCGAGACATTGTAGATCACTGAAGTATGGAGAGGATGTCCTTCAGATGTTCCCGGATCTTTCTTACAGTACCCGGCAACGGTGCAGCGCCTATGATGGACTTCGGGGTCACTTGAGAAGTCTAAAAATCTCCCATCAGCTGTTGTTATCGGCTAAACTCTGGATCTCCTGGCAGGGGAAACAGTATTTATTTAATGAGGCAAGAGATGCTGAGAGAATGATTGGCAAAACTGAATCGGAGATGGTGGAGGATGTTGAAGCTGATTCTTGAGATGCAGACTGAGCTGCTGTAAGTTACGTTCTGGCTTGGTGGGGTTGGACCAAGGGACTTGGGGTACTGATCCTTCTGATCCTCCACTATTATGCAGTGACTGTAATGACAGACTGTGGCTGTCACTTGTAATTTTCTTCTATGGAAAGATGGGACTAGTTGCATCTTTGCAACCTTTATGTTGGGCCTCTGTCTACTCTCCAGCTGAGATAAATTAATGCTCTTCTGTTATATTGAGTATATATACTGTGTAATGATATGCTTAGTTACTGATTTAATTACACTAAAGTACCTGTTTACTTCCCTATAAGAAAGGGATGTTATCCTGAGTTTTCACTCCTGGAAGGTCGTGTTTCTGGATTTCCTTAGCTTGTTTTACATATTGTAGTATTGGGGGATTCATTCAGACTATTATAGTCACCATGATAATAGGGTATCTGGTCTATTACTCATCCTTTATTGAATATCCTTGTGTCTTCCTGGCTGCATGCAATCTTGTGCACTGTTTAATAACTAATGTACCTGATGTTAATTTCCCCTATGACGTATCTCTGGAGGGAAGGTCTTTCACAAGTTCTTTGTAAGTGTACAGTCTCATCTTAACATGTATAATGTTATCCCCCTGTGAGTACTTGAGATGTAAGCTTCACTTGCAAAATCAATAAAAATTAAAATACAAAAAAAAAGAATGCTAAAAAGTTGGTCTGACAAGATCTCCCTGCCATGAACCCCTGCTGTTTACTTTCCTGGAGCCAGTCTTTCTCCAGGTAGTCCACTAGATCCTTTTTGACTCATGTCCTCATCAGTTTATCCACAATGGATGTAAGACTGACAGGTCTATAATTACCCCACTGCTGTTTGTCCTCACCTTTGGATAGCAGAGCCTGTCTGCTATCCTCTAGTCTTTTAGAATCACCTCTGTCTAAAAAGAGCTATTGAGCAGCCCTTCCAGGCATTCGGCTAATTCTAATGCCAGCTCCCTGAGCTCCCTTGGGTGCATCTTATCTGGTCCTGGGACCTTATCTATCTTCAGGGCTGCTAGCCCTTTTCTGATCCTTTCACTAATAAATACCTGCTGTCTCATGTCCAGGGCCCCCTTTCTGCAGCCTTTATACTGTTGTCTGGCAAAGGCCTACTGTCCTAACTAGTGAATACCGAAAAGAAATAGTCATTCAGGATGGCTGCTTTCTGATCGTTCTCCTCTATTACCCGGACTCCCTCTGTTTGCCTAACAATTCTCAGACCCTTCTTACTTTTTTCCCCTTTTATACCTGAAAGATTACTTTTCCAGGCTCTTAACCCCTCAACAAAACACAGTTCTGTGTCTGGTTTTGCATTCCTGACTGCCTACTTGGCCTTCCAGTTCTTATTTAGTACTCCCTCGATTCTTCATCCTAGTGCTTCTCCTTATACTTCATGAAGGCCTTTATTTTGGCCCTAACTGCCTCCCTGACCTTTTTAGAGAGTCATGGTCTCTTGTACCTGTTTCTCTTGGTAACTGTTCTCATGCATGTTGTTCACACCTTGAGACTGGCCTCTTTTATTTCTTCCCTACCAGACACAGGAGAAATTAAGCTACTCAACCTAATTTGATAAATTCCTGTGGGTTTTATTTAAACGGTTAGCCACATTACTGTGTCTAAAACCACCAACATTTCAGCTGTGAAAAAATCCTCCTCCTTCAGGGTGACAAAGTGTATCTACAATACATATTGCATCTTACACATTCCTACTATTGATTGCTTACCTGACTGTACCTTGTTGATTGCTGTACCTTGACTCTGTTTTGTCATTGCCTGTACCTTGTAATTCTTTGATTGCTGTACCTTGACTCTATAATGTCATTGCCTGTACCTTGTAATTCTCCCGGGTAGCACCTGAAAATAGGCACTTGACTGTCTAGCGTGCTTACCCGGTTAACAAACGCTAAATAAATAAATAAATAAATACATGTTATTCACTGTTGCTCACCAAACTAGATTTTCACCAAAACTATATTTACACTGAAAGTCCATGCCTACATGCCCACTGGGTTGACAGTATAGCCTAGCGGTTAGAGTAACAAGCTGTGAATGAACTTGGTCCATCCAGCAAACTTGGATTTGATTCTTATAACCTCCAGCTGCATACTGTGTGACTCTAAGCAAGTCACTTAACCTCTCCAGTGCTCCTGGGTCACTCCAGAAAACAGGCAATTGTGTCTAGTGAGCCTTACTCAGTTACCAAAGAATAAAACATTATCTTCTTACTCAGTTATCAAAGTACATTTAAAAATATCTGGTTGTCTGTCATAATCCCATTTTGTACTCAAAGACCTAAATATAGCTCTATTTCTTGCTGCAGAAAACAGCATAAAGAACTTCCTTCAGGTAACAAGTAAATTATAACATATTTCTCATACCTCTTTTCTACTTATGCTTGGAAAACAGAGGTCAAAATGCAAAGAATCTGTGCTTATTTTACATTCTGTTGCGTAACACTTTTCTGATTTTTGCTTGTGCTATTTAAAGATAAGCACCATAATTAAAATGATTGTCCCTGTATACTAATGCTGTATGCTCTTAGAAACAGTGGCCTTACGAAGACAAAGGTAGAACATCACCAAACTTGCTCTGACATCACCACATAATAACATGATGATGTCATCAAGTCAGCGTCACCCCTATTAAGCAGTGAGTGTGGGTTTAAAATGGTGATTAAAGTCACTTACGAAATGGATTCTGAAAAATCCTGTATTCTGATTCATCAAAACAGGTCACTTGACCATGGATTAATTCTCAAGAAACACACATTTGGGTTGCCGGACTACAAAATCCTGATTGACAGCAATGTAAAGTGACCTAGTCAGATCACTCCACCAGAGAGACATAAAAACTACAACTACGGCATCTTCCGTGGGGCAAACCCACTATGCAAAAGAACTATTTTGTTACAAATGCATGTAGACAGTGTTTTTTTATATTTATTTAGGGAAACCTCTAAAATAAAGTGGCCCATTTCATAAGCGAATTAATCCCACGCGAGGGCATGGGTTTACTGAGAATTAATGCACTCCTGACTGGTTGAAGTCACTCAGTCTGTGGCCTTGTGCCTCAACCCCCCCCCCAGGTGTGGATTAATTCTCAGTAAACCCATGCCCTGTCGTGGGTGAATCCTCACTTACACACTGTTCCCAGAATCAAGAATGCTTGAGAGTCATGAGGTAGAATGACAGAATTAAAGGTAAATCTCTCTACCTTATCTTCCTAAGGCCACTATTTCCAAGCCCTTGCAGCATTACTATACAGGGACAATCATTTTAATTATGGTGCTTTTCTTTAAATAGCAAATGCAAAAATCAGAGAAGTGACTGTTATGCAACAGAATGTAAAATAAACACTGATTCTTTTTATGTTGACTCTGTTTTGCAAGCATAAACTCAAAAGAAGCATGAGGATTATACTATGATTTATATAGAGATTTCATCACAGATGTGCCTTTTTGGTGGTTTCATGAAAATATATTACTTGGCTGTGGAGTTCTGTGGGGTTAAATTTTGCTTAGTTTCCCATAGGATAACATTGTAATGGGAGGTTTACCCAGTCGTTTCTTTGTCACTGCGCTGTGAAGGAATCATTTGTAATTTTGTTCTGAAATGTTCCAGGTATGAAGGGCTTCGACCACTGATATGCCTTTTGCTGGTTTCATTAAAATATATTAATTTGGTGTTGAGTTACACAGCTCTCAGATTTCCTTGTGTTTTCTGTGGGATAACATGTAAATGTAAGCTATCTCTTTGGCTGTGCACACTATGGGATGGAAGCGTAGGACCCTGTATGCAAGAATTCTTCCAAAGGGCGTGCCTTGGGATTGTGAACCCTAATGCTCATCCCATTCTCCTATAGTGTACCTGTCTTACTTTACTTACTTATGAAATGGGATGAGCATTAGGGTTCACAACCCCAAGGCACAACCCATCAGGCCAATTCCTGCATACAGGGTGGGGTGGGGTCTTAGGCTTTGGAACCCTAAGGACACATTTCCCTGCTTTAACCCTAATGGTGAATTAACATAGTTTTTTGCAGAGAATATATGTATATATGTATATGTATATGTATATGTGTGTGTGTGTGTGTATGTATGTATGTATGTATATGTATATATATATATATATATATATATATATTATAGCACGGTAGTGCTAGCATAGTTAGGGTTGAGGAGCCATTTACATGTTAAACCTACAGTTTTGCACCTCAATAACTTTGCAACTGTTCAACGGATTTCCATGAAATTTGGAATACACAATCAAGAACCATACGTCTTGGGACCTGCCAACTTTCCTATTGTTCGGGTATACGGCTGCAGAGTTATTAAGCATGATCTGCGTGCGCGTTTATGCTTTTTTGCAATTTTTAGTCGTCTCTACAGGTCGCACAGTTTGCGCAACTGGTATGAAATCTTCAGGGAACATGCGGCCGGGTTCCCCAATGTGCCTTTTGAAAATTTTATGAAAAAATATTAAACGGTTCAAAAGTTATTCAAAAAACAGTTTCCCATTATAAGTCAATGGGAAAAGTTAACAAAAAGTTCAACACTTTCGCAAATGCAGTTTTTACTTTCACAAATTGCCCTTTTACTTTCGCAAATCCATCATTTTGTTTTCAGTTGGTGATTAGAAAAATGCTTGCCATTTAAATTTGGGACTGTCTAGCAACACAATTCTTTTTGTGTTTACCTAGTCGGACCCTGAGAATGCTTGGCATGTCTTTATTTTGAGGTTAAACACCTTAGAAATATGTTTTTCAAGTTTCTGGAAAAGTACTTTCACAAAGTAGTGTCGCACTCACGAAAGTGTCGCAAATTTTTGCGAAAGCTTTCGCAACTTGCGACACTACTTTTCCAGGCTATGGCAAAATGACAGCAATTCTTTGCCACCCTGCTGCAAAAGACCGGTTTGGTCTTTTGGGCTGAAATTTGGAGGGAATGCAGCAAACATCTCACAGATGTGCCTTTTAGTATTTTGATGAAAAAGTATTGCAGGGTGGCAAAGTTAAAGCACTCCAAAGTTTACACTTTTTCCCATAGGATAACATTACGTCGTCCGCCACATTACAGGAATCCTTTGCCGCCCTGCTGCAAAATAACGGTTTGGTCTTTTGGGATGAAATTTGGAGGGAAGAAAGCCAACATCCCACAGATGTGCCTTTCAGTGGTTTGGTGAAAAAATATTACAGGGAGCCAAAGTTATTGCACTCTGAACTTCTCTTTTTTATCCCTTAGGATAACATTACGGCATTTGATGCGCCTTTCAGGGCCCGTATCTCGGAAACGGTGCGAGATACGGACTTTACATCAGAAAAGTGCTTAGCCCCCTAAAGGGGGCTAAGAACAAAACTAGCCAGGAAAGTCATACATCATATGACTTTTAAATTTGTTTTCTACGTCGTACGGTTTCTGAGATATAATCAATTTAGTATTCCAACTCCTTATTTTCTGCTCCGAGACCCATTATTATGCATACATTCTTTGTACTCACTGTCTTTCTCTATGCAGCTTTTGGGGAAAAACGGCTTGTGTGTTTACATTACTGTTACCCTTATCGCTTCTGCTTGCGGTTCCGTACCTGTTTCACCTACCGCTCCCGTCTATGGCACCATGTGCGTTACCCTTTGCATTTTCATTTGTGCTTGCGTTCACATTATTTTAACCATTTGTGTCTACAGTGCTGTTTATTTTTCTGTTTTGCTTTGCGTCACCATGTGCATTACCATTTGCGTTTGTGGGCACCGTGTTACTATGTGACAAGACATCACCCGCCACATCACATTCACTATTTCTCATTATCATTCTCAAAAAGAAGGAAAATTAGAGCCAAAAAACTCCATTTAATGCATTAGTTAGGGTTGTTTCTCAGTGACAAAAGTGAGGAAATTCAGTGTTAGGGTTGAAAGCCCCCCTTTGACCCCCCCCGTCCACACACCCAACCGGCATCGGGGTGCGCATTGGGGTTGTCGGTCCTAACTCTCACCCATTCTCCTATACCTCTGCTTCTTCACACATCTGATGGGGTGAGAGTTCTGACCGACAACCCCAGTGGGCAACCTGATGCGGTTGGGGGTGGCGCAGCGTCAAAGAGGCTTCAACCCTAACAATTCCTAGCTTTTATCACTGTGGAACTAACCTAACTAATGCATTACATGGAGTTTTTACCCTTATACATATAGATATATATATATATTATAGTGGTACGGTAGTGCCACTATAGTTAGGGTTGAGGAGCCATATACATGTTAAACCCAAAACTTTGCACCTTAAGAACTTTGCAACCGTTTGACAGATTTGCCTGACATTTGGAATGCATGATCAAAACCCATACGCCTTGGGATCTGCCAAGTTTCGTACCGGTCAGATACAAGGCTGCAGAGTTATTAAGCGTGATCTGTACATGCGTTTATGCTTTTTCTGGAATTCAACGGTCGCGCCTACAGGTCACATGGTTTGTGCGACTGGTCCAAAATATTCAGAGAACATGCAGCCAGGGTCCCCGATGTGCCTTTTGAAGATTTCGTGAAAAAATATTAGACGGTTCAAAAGTTATTCAGAAAACAATTTCCCATTATAAGTCAATAGGAAAAGTTAACAAGTTTGACAGTGTCGCAAATGCACTTTTTACTGTCGCAAATGGCCCTTTTACTGTTGCAAATCTGCCATTTTGTTTTCTATTATTGATCAGAAAAATGCTTGCCATTTAAATTTGGGAGCCTCTAGCAACCTAATTCTTTTTTTATTCACCTAGTCGGGCCCTGAGGATGCTAGCCATGTCTTTATTTTGGGGTAAAACACCCCAGAAATATGTTTTTCAAATTTCTGGAAAAAGTACTTTTGCAAAGTACTGTTGCACTTGCGACAGTGTTGAATGAATTTGCGAAAGCTTTCGCAAATTGCGACAGTACTTTTCTGGGCTGTGGGAAAATTACAGCAATTCTTTTGCACCGTGCTGCAAAAGAACGGTTTGGTGCTTTGGCCTGAAATTTGGAGGGAACGCAGCCGCCATCTCACAGATGTGCCTTTCAGTGCTGTGCTGAAAAAATATTACATGGCAGCAAAGTTATGGCACTCCAAACTTGACACTTTTTCCCATAGGATAACATTACGGCATCTGATGCATTGCAGCAATCCTTTGGCGCCCTGCTGCAAAATAACGGCTTGCTCTTTTGGGCTGAAATTTGGAAGGAAGACAGCCAACATCCCACAGATGTGCCTTTTAGTGGTTTGGTGAAAAAATATGACAGGGAGCCAAAGTTATGGCACTCCAAACTTCTATTTTTTTCCCATAGGATAACATTCCGGCATTCACCACGCCTTTCAGGGCCCGTATCTCGGAAACGGTGCGAGATACAGACTTTTCATCAGAAAAACACTTAGCCCCTTAAAAGGGGCTAAATACAAAACTAGCCAGGAAAGTCATAAATCATATGACTTTTAAATTTTTTTCCTACGTTGTACGGTTCGTGAGATATAAGCAACTTAGTATTCCAACTCCTCATTTTCTGCTCCGAGAACCATTATTATGCATACATTCTTTGTACTCACTGTCTTTCTCTATGCAGCTTTTGGGGAAAACCAGCCTCTGTGCTTACATTACTGTTACCATTGCCCTTTCCGCTTGCGGTTCCGTACACGTTTCACTTACTGTTCATGTCTATGCCACCATGTGCATTATCCTTTGCGTTTCCATTTGCGCTTGCGTTTCTGTTATTTTTTGCCATTTGTGTCTACAGTACTGTTTCTTTTTGTGTCACCATGCCCATTGCCATTTCCGTTTGCTGGCACCATGTTACTATGTGACAAGACATCACGTGGCGGACCGTTCCCATCTATGCCACTGTGTGCGTTACCATTTCTGTTCTCAGTTGCTCTTGCATTACCATGTGCACCACTGTTAGTGCTTCTGTTTGCGTTGCTGTTCCTGTTACTATGTCACAACACATCACATGGCGGGAGCACGGAGCCCCTGCTGCTGCATTACTTTCACTATTTCTCATTAGCATTCTCAAAAGGAAGGGAACTTAGTGGCAAAAAACTCCATTTAATGCATCAGTTAGGGTTGTTCCACAGTGACAAAAGTGAGAAAATTCAGTGTTAGGGTTGAAAACCCCGCTTGGACCCCAGCCCACCCCCAACCGGCATTGGGATGCGCGTGGGGTGTTGGTCCTAACTCTCACCCCATTCTCCTATACCTCTGTTTCTTTACACATGTGATGGGGTGAGAGTTGGGCCAGCGACTAATGTGCACCCCAATGGAGGTGAAAGTCATGAAAATCAAGGTTCCTCACTTTTAATAAACTAATGGTGTATTTGATGGGGCTATTGTTAATATATATATATATATATATATATATATATATACACATACAATATATTTATTATAGTGGTGCAGTTGTGCCACTATAGTTAGGGTTGAGCAGGGCTTTCTATGTTAAACTCACATTTGCACTTTAATAACTTTGGAACTGTTCAACAGATTTGGACAAAACTTTGTATGTGCAGTCTCGTGAGATAGATCTCTTGAAGTGCCAACATCTATTCCAGTCGGATGTGTGGATTTCGAGATGCGGATATTGACAAAAAAAATTGCAGTTTTTTGCATTTTTTTTTTTTTGTCACCACCTTGCGCCCAGATGGTTTGGAATTTTGCTCAGAAATGTTCTTGGGTAGAAAGGGCTTGGCCTACTTGTTTGGTGAAAAAACTATTAATCCATTCAAAAGTTATTGCATTTTAAAATTTTAGTTTTAGTCAATGGGCACTACAGTCTTTCGGATAGCTGCTTGGAACGAAAAAAGAATTTGCTCAAATGAAAAAGGATCTGTCTTCATTTGGGGCCAATCCTTTTTCATGAGGAATAATTCTTTTTTTATTTGCCACCATCTTGTTTTCCATTTAAAAAAAAAAAAAAAAAATGAAAACCCACAAAAATGACATTCTGCTGAGACACCAATACATGTATCTTGCTCATCGGGACTTCGTTAGGTGGATTCTGCAGTTATCTGGTGGAAAAATTACCCCGGAATGTGTGTTTTTAAAACATTTTAAAGCCTTTTTCGTGACTCGCTAACTCTTTTTTTGTGTCTTTTTCATTCAAATGAAAAAGGATCTCTTGATAAGAAAAAAAGATTTCAGACTTAATTATTTTTTTTCTCATTCCTCCTTTTTCATTCAAACCCAAAAACAAATGTTGTCATGAAAAATGATTTTGGACTTAGTCCCCCGCCCCCCCGGATTCTTTTTTCGTGATAAGGGATCCTTGTTCTTTGTCCTAGTCGATGTCTGGGGGTTGAGATCCCCATTACCACTTCCCCTTTGTTGTTCCCTTCTATGCTTGTGCCCCATGTTCCCTATTGCTTCCCCCCCCAGTCATTTCTTACCTGATGCCTCTGTGAACTGAACCCACAGTGATTCTGTTATCCCATTCTCTCCCCTTATGTATTGATCCTCCCCGACTTGATTCCTTCCCTGACATAGAGAGTGACCCCTTCTCCTTGATCTTTCCACCTTTCATGCCTATACATGGTGTAGCCAGAGATCATCAGGTCCCAGTCATTGTTCTCTGTGACCCAAGTTTCCATAATGGCTACAATGTCCAGCCCAGTATCTGCTACTTTTGCCTGGAGCGCACTGATTTTGTTTCTCAGGCTCCTGGCATTAAAGAGCAGGTGCCCACTGTCATTTTTCCAGCCCTCCCAACATATATGATAGCTGACCTGCTCCAGTGTTAAGAGGGGTTAAAAATCCCATATGGTTCAGTCCAGTGAAAAACAGAGCCGCTTCCTGAACCTGCTGACACGCCCACATGCAGGCACCCATAGCCCCCTTTTGTGATGTCAGAAAATGAGGTCTGTGTGTGTGCTCCATTGACTTCTATGGGTGCCATTGTTTTATAGCATTTAATACTATTTAGAGGTGCAATTTAGAAAAATCAAAGTCACTGCTTGAGTAACAGGGACTGTTACTCTAGCGGTCACTTCGATTTGTTTATATCGCAATTCTAAATAGTACTAAAAGCTATAGAAAAATCACGCTCATACAAGTCACTGGAGTACACACACAGCCCTCATTTTCTGACATCACAAAAAGGGGCCGTGGGTGCCTGCCTGTGGGTGTGTCAGCAGATTCAGGAAGCTTCTCTGTTTTTCCTGGGGTAAATATTAGGAGTGCTGTAACTTTGCTACTGGACTGAACCTCATGGGATTTTGTAATACCCCTCAACACTGGAGCAGGTCAGCTATCATATATGTTTGGTGGGACTGGAACAATGACAGTATGCACCTGCTCTTTAAAGTAGATGACCTTCCATCTTATGCTCTAACCACTTTTGTTTTTTACATAAACTCCCCCTTCCTTTTTCCCTTGATTCCTTAATTTCTTGTTTTTCCCATTTTTTGAAAGCTTAGCAAGCCCTCTCCTTCCCTGGCATCATTCTCTATCCTTTTATCAATTTTTGCCTTGTTGCTTCCCCCAATGCTTCTTGCACCCAGTTCAGGGGAATCCTAGCTAGGTTCCCCAATTCTCAACCCTTCTCAGTGGTATCCCTAACCTCAGCTTCCCTCACAGTTGGTTAACCTGTCCACCAATGTAGACATCAAATGTCTACCCCAGCACATTGGTCCCCTCTATTGTTTGGTGAAGGCCATCACCATTGAAGAGCCTCCTATTCAAGAAGCCTCCTAGTCCCCCACAAAGCAGTACCCCTCTTCCTGATGCCATTTCTTTAACCACGCATTAAACTCCTTGATCTCCTCCTTCCTCACTCTATTCTTCCCATTTCCCCCATCCTATGTAGGGTAGACCTCAGAAAAAGCCAGGAAAGTTGAGAGCACCTCAACATGTCCCCCATCCTTTGAAAGTTCCACTTCACTGTCTCCACAGGCTGGTTTGCCACACCCACCTCTACCATCCTCCCTATGCTGTCCATATACCAGATCTCCAGTGCTCTAGGAAGGCATCTGACCAACCCCGTTTCCTTTCTTCCTCCCTCTGTCCCCCATGATCTGCACCCCTCTAGCCATTGAGTTATTTATAACTGAAGTGCTTCTTTTTAACTTCCTCCTGCACTCACCCCCCCAGGTGCCACTAAGTTGCCCTGCCCTTGATTCCTGAGTGACTCAGAGTCCCCACCAATGGAGTCAAGCACCTGTAACTCCTTTAGGGCTGCAAAGTGATTTACTCTTAGGATAGTGTGGGTTTGGTCTACCAAAATATGACTGCCCCTTCATCTCTTTCACCTCCCCATCTCCACTACCCTCCAACTTCCTGGGCCAGTGGGCCTCTGGGTGGATGGGGATGTGGGGTGTGGGAACCAGCTCAGTTGGTGTTGCACCTGAGATGTCTTCTCTCTTGCTGCTCCCAGTTGAGGATGGAGTTCCCCCTAGGTCATGTCCCCTCCTTCAGTGTGTAACTCAGAAGATGAGCCCCCCACAGTCCCTGCAGCTGACTAGCTCACATTGTACCTCTGTTCCATACTGTCAGCTGTCTTCTTACGCACAATAACTGCAGGACTACCAGGGCTACTCTTCCTCCTTCTATCTGCCTATTACCCCTTAGCTTTGACCCAAACTGGCCTACCCTATATAGGGAGTTTAACCTAAGGTAATGCTTTACACAGTCACCTGCCTGATACACCTTTAGATGCTTCCCTTACCTCCCTTGTACCCCTACCCTAGATAGGTAGTTGACTATGACTACTGAGTAGTACTGTTTCAGTACTGTAAGTGTACACATTCAAATGCAATGTTGCTGTACGTTAGACAGAGAATTACAGTTGCGGCCAAAGACTTGGTCAGATATTTCCAATGACTTACCTTTCTGGCTTAAGGTTAGCCGGTTTGTTCTCCCTTCCTCTCGGCTCTCCCAGACCTTAATCTGCAAGAGCAAGTCCCTAAATCTCAATGAGAGGTCAACATGCATGCAGCCTCTCACAAGGAGGTACTGGGGCACACCTGTTAATTTCTGGGTGGCAGGGGTGTCTCACAGAAAATGGTATAATCCAAATTTGGAATGCTGGGAAAAGGCCAGCATAGTATTACATGTGGGGCAGAGGGGAGGAGGGGGCAGGCAGCCAGAATCAGTAAGATTTGAAAGAAGTCACTGAGCTACCTGTGAATTCTTAATTGACTGCAAGAAAGAAAGAAAGACCTTTTCAGTTGTTTAGTGATATGTTGGAAAAGCCTAACTGCAGGCTAAGCTGCTTTCTCCTTCTGGTTCTCTAAACTCTGGTATTCTCTTTTTCTTCCTATCCCCTCAGCCTCCTCCTTCCTCTTCTCCCTCAAGTCCCTCCTCAGTGACTTCTCTACTCACTTCTGTAACTGCCCTTGACTGTAATATAGCCAACATTTCCAAAGAGACATTTCTAAAAATAGTATATCCTGATATTTCTAAAGAGATTCTGGTGACCCTTTAGTAGTACTGCAGGCAACAAATTTCTCTAGAGATATCACAGACGTTTCAGGAAATCTCTGACCATGTCTTTGGCTGCAACTGTACTACAGTCCCTTTCAGACACTAGTCTGCTTACAACCTGTGGCTTACTGGATCTCACACTGACAGAGTCCCCTGTGATCCTGTAGTCTTCCTGTGGATGTCCCTCAGACAGATGTCACACTACTGCTCTGACACAATGGGACACTTGCAAGTGTGGGGCTTAAATCCCCTGTCTCCTCTATGCCTGCTTCAGCTTCTCTAACCACTCAACCCACAAGAGACTGCAAATATTCATCCAGGTAGGTCCTCTCACTTTCTAATAAGAGTTATAGAAATTTAAAGAACAACCTCAAAAAAACTGAATCAAACATGTTTGCTTCTGCTTACTCACTCACCCAGGCCCTTTAAGAAATAAATTACCTTTCTGCTTAAGGTTAGCTGGTCTGTTCTCCCTCGAATGCAGTGTTGCCGTACCTTGGACAGAGAATTACAGTTGCAGCCAAAGACTTGGTCATATATTTCCAATGAATTACCTTTCCTGCTTATGGCTAGCCGGTCTGATCTCCATTCGTCTGGACTCTCCCAGATCTTAATCTGCAAGAGCTAATCCCTAAATCTCAATGAGAGGTCAACATGTATGCTACCTCTCACAAGGAGGTCCTGTGGAAAGCAGTTAATTTCTGGGAGGCAGGGGCATCTCACAGAAAATGGTATAATCCAAATATGGAATACTGGGAAAAGGCCAGCATTGTATTACCTGTGGGGCAGAGGGGAGGAGGGGGCAGTAAGCCAGAGTTGGTAAGCTTTGAGAGAAGCCACTAAGCTACAGGGTATCTGTGAATTTTTGATAGATTGCAAGAAAGGAAGGCCTTTACAGCTGTTTAGTTATCTGCTGGAAAAGCCCAACTGCAGTACAGGCTACTTTCTCCTTCTGGTTCCCCAAACCCTGGTCTTCCCTTCCTCTTGCTATCCCATCTGCCTCAATCTCCCTCTTCTCCCTCAAATCCTTCTTCTGTGACTTCTCTGTTCACTCTTGTAACTGCCGTTAACTACAACGTGACCTGATATCCTCCTCAACAATCTTCATTCTAGGCACCATATCATCTGGGTGTTTGCACATGATCTGTGTCGATTCTATTATTCAGAGCATCTATCCACGGATTGTAGTTAAAGGGTGTCTGTTCTAAGTTTATGTTTGACTCATCTAACCAACTGCATCTTGCTATTTTTTTCATAAAGCTTTTTGGTCCTCCTAGGCCATCTTCACCATCCATCAGGGCCCCTTCAGCTCCCAACCCTGTCAGCCTCCCCCCTATCATCTTACCAATGGGGATCCAGTAGGAGCAGGGTTTGAGAACATCAGGAGTCATCACACATGGTCATGGAGAGACATAGGCTTTTTCTCTGTTTTCTCTCATCCCGACGCAGAGCTGTGGCTTACATGGCAGGTGCATGCACGTGGAGGCATGCACGTGCTCCCAGAACCACACTCTCCCTCCACCCTCCCGACATAATATCAGTCCCCCCGACCTCTGCTCTGACACATAGCCTCCATCAGGTATCAGCCAAGAGCAAGGAAACTCGCCTCCCCAATCCGAGAAATGACAGCAGCCCAACGGCTGCTACTATCATCTCCCAGTCACCCCTGCCAACTCCCGGCGGCCTGATCTTTCTCCTGAATCTGGGTTGCTGGCATGGCACAAGGTGTGGTGTCAAGTGCCGCAGCCCTCAATGCCACTGGGCTGGCTGTATCTTGCTATTTTTATATGATTTTATATTATGTTATTTATTGCACATTGTCGAAAGGTTTTATTGTATTCCACTTGCCCTACCTGCACGAGGCATCTGGAAATCAACTGTTAGCACAATATGTCTTTCTTGTTTAAACTCTTGAAATAAATACATACATACATAAATAAATAAATAAACCAATCAATCAATACATAACTATGTGAACAGTAACTTCTCAAACACCTTAGTAGTAAGACCTTTTAGAATTCAGTTTAACTTATTTTTTTTCTGTTTTTTTTTGTATACCTTTCACATATTGCTTTTTATTTGTACTTTTTTTTTTTAGTTAATCATTTTTCTCCCTCTGGCCCTGGTCTGCCTACCTCTATCATGTTCTGGCATCCCCTTAAGGTCTCCAGCTGCCATCTCCAGGGATCCCCGGCTCCAATTCAGGTTCCACAGCTAGTACCCCCATGGCTTACCCCTTGCGGGGGGGCAATGGAGGGCCCCCCTGCACCCTCCACCGAACCAGGATGCAGTGTGTCGCTGTGTACCTTCGGAGCCACTGCTCCCCATCGGAGACGGCCATCATGCTGCCACAACCAGTGCCAGTATTTCCCATTTTCTCCCCTATGACGTATGAGGCATGCAATGACACCAAGGGACAGGTGCTCGCACGCTACCGCACACACGCCTTCCCGGCGTTGGCCCCAGCACATCCCCCCTCTGGCTGCCTGTGCTACTGACTTGCCCCCAGCCACTGGTAGAGGCCACCAGAGCACCAGTGACAGCATTCCCCCCTCCCCGGGGAAGGAGAGCAGTCCAGCGGATGCTCCATCCTTCACCCTCCCCACCGACCCCCGATGACCCTGGCTCGTTCCCGAACATGGGCCGCCGGCTCACCGCGAGGTGTGGCGTCCAGTGCCTCAACCCTCAGCGCCACCGGGCTGGCCTTTATTTGTACTTTCTGTAGTGTATAAAGGCCATCCCACCTGTTATATGTATATCTTGTACTGTGTGTTAATACGATTAAACATTTTGAAACAAGATGGCTTTCTAAAAGATTGGGGGGGGTAATACACAAGCCAATTTACTGGTCCTTCAGTGTCTTTCCAGTACCAAAAAATTTGAGTGCCTAATATTCAAAGACCCTTGAGTTTTTACGACAGTTTTTGTTAATTGTGGCAGCTTGCATTATAATCTTATAATCATTACACATTTGTCTGCTTTGATGCAAGGAAATTGTGGCAATTATGCCTAAAAGTTAGAACATTTCTTACATGGCCTAGCACTCAGTCATACTTATGTGAAATGTGTTAGAAGGGTGCCACACATTGGCAGTACCCTTCTGAAAATCTTGCCCTCTATATTTGATCCATCTGTGACTGGGCTTGCTTCTAAAGGGCACAGGTAATTTATTTTACTGTCCACTCTGTATTCATCTCTGAGAGCATGTACCAAATCAAACTGTGCCCTCTGCAAGTACAGGAGCAGGGCCATCAAGGCCTGAAGCAAAAATTTTTTTTGCTGTATGTCCAGGACATGTACTGTTCAGGCAGGTGCATAATGGGACGAGAAAGAAACAGCCCATAATGCATTCACAACAGACTGGTGGCTGCAATGTGTGGTGTCACTGCTTGCTGGTAGAAGTGAAAATCACATCAGACTGGTGGCCTTGAATGTATGGTGTCTCAACTTGCTGGCAGTAAGAAAACTACATTACTGTCACCCTGAGCAAGTCACGTAACCTCCCTGGGGTTGATTTTCAAAGATCAGCGAAAGCTGCGCAAATAGCAGCTTGCACTGATCCCTGGCGTGCCTGGGACCCTGCACCTGATTCCTATATGGGAGGGTTCCTGGTGCCAAACACCCACAGGTTGTGACAGCCATTCCCATGCACTACACATGTGGCACATGGGAGAAGTTTGATGGAGGGTGTGGCATGGACCACCAACCCAGCCGCACAGCACAGGGACAAGCGGAAGTCCCTGGGAGCCAATGCAGGCCACAGTGCTGAACAGGGGGACAGACAACAGATGGGGAGGGTACAGGGCTGTGCCCAGAACCTCCACAGGGCTGCCATTAGGCATACCTGCTGTAGGTCCAGTAGTCAAGTGGGGTACATGGCAGGGGACTGGGTGGCAACACTCTTGATGCAGTCTGCATCTGGTCACATGGTTGCGGTCCTCTGCCATGCATGTCGGACAACTGCCCACTTGTCCAGGCACTAGACCAGCCCCTGCTCCTACTCAGCACTGTCTGCAGTGGTGGTGTAAGGTTCACCAGACCTCCTGTTGGGTGGTCTATGTCCTGGCTGATCCCGTTGGCTCTCAGAATCCCAACTAAGGGGATGCTGCAGCCTGCATCCACTGTAAGCCCCTTAGCACCCTTGCACACCCCCAACCTTGGCGCAGGTCTAGTCTGGTGTATGGAGTCCCTGGTGAGCTGTAGCTGACCTTCCAGGACCAGACACTCCACAGTGTTTGATGCAAGGGACACCTTGCATCAAATCTGTTTGACGCAGACACCTTGTGTCAAATCTGGAGTTTTGAAAACCAAGCGCCCTGTATCTAACCTCTCTCTAACCTGTCTCTGTGCTCTTTACATCTTCCTGTGTGCTGAAAATGGCAGCAATGTTCTCTCCCCCCCTCCCCGGATTGTAAAGTGTTTTGGGATACTGTTTGTATGAAAGGCACTATATAAAACACATTTCTTTCCCTTTACTTTGTGTGGTAACAATTTGTTTGATTGACAGTTTTATTTTTTTTACTTTTATTAAGAAAAAGGGAATTAGCAACAAAACAACCAAGTACATCAGCAAATTCTACAGATGGTAAACAATAATGTGAGGCCTAAGGGTGATTGACAATGTTCTCTTCAAGGGTACTGGGTGGCACCACAGTCCTGATTGGATGCATCCCTCACAAGGCATATCCTCAATAGAGCATTGGCCAAAAAAGCTGTATAGAAAGAAAATAATTAAATATAACGACAAGAAAAATATGGGACATTAATATTTTACCAGAATTACATTATTGCTTAAAAAAATCACAATTAATTTTTTTGCCAATTAACAAATCCTGCTGCTTATGATGAAAACAAAAATTGGCTTACAGGATGACATTTCTAGAAAAATGTTACCATTTATTTCTCACAGTAGAGTCATATGTTGACTTTTATAGTATTTAAACTTTGTTTTGCATGACTCTGTGCTGTTTGACTAAGGGCCACATGTTTATTAATTAATAATTGATTGATTGATTGGATTGTTGATAACCAGATAGGACCTTGAACATACAGATACCCATTGTCGAAGATGAAATAGGGCCAAAACATGCCAACACATACAGTACATACAAAGCAAAATTAGCATACAGACAACACACAAAATAAAACAGATACATACTGTATCGTTAAAGGGCATTCAGACACAAGTGTCTCTCTGTTTCTCTTTCACTCTCACTCTCTCTCAGCTACAACTGTACAGTATATATAATTATAAGGCACTGCACATACTAAAACTTTTACACCATTTTCAACTGTTTTATAAAAAAAAAATTAAAATTATACTAACAGTGTGAAAACATGATTCTTGGAGCTTCAAGGCTGCACTCTGATACCGTGCAAGCCGGACTGAGTTCCCAGGGATTACTGCGGAGCCAGTACAAAGCTTATGAGTACCACAGTGCATGCCAGGATACTCGCGATCAGGTGAGGAACAGAATAAAAAAAAACAGAGAAACATAGAAACATAGACTTTGATGGCAGATAAGGACCACTTGGCCCATCTAGTCTGCCCATTTCCCTACCTACAGGATAGGCCGCAGATCCTAGTTAACCAACAGCCTATTTCTTCCTACCCACAACAAGAATTGCCTTATGTCTGTCCCATGCATTCTTGAATTCTCCCACAGTTTTAGACCCCACAACCTCCTCAGGAAGGCTGTTCCATGCATCCACTACCCTCTCTGTGAAATAATACTTCCTCACATTGCCCCTGAACCACCCCCTTCTATCTTTAAATTGTGTCCCCTTGTTCTTGCACGTCTCTTTTTCTGAAAGATGCTACCCTTTTGGACTTTGTTGATTCCACTGAGGTACTTAAAAGTTTCTATCATGTCCCCCTTCTCCCTTCTTTCCTCAAGGGTATACTTATTAAGCTCCTTTAGTCTCTCCTCATATGGCTTCTCTTGCAGACCCTGCACCATTTTAGTTACCTTCCTCTGGACTGCCTCTATCCTGTCTATGTCCTTGTGGAGATGGGGTCTCCAGAACTGGACGTAGTACTCCAGATGGGGTCTCACCAACTGTCTGTACAGAGGGATAACAACTTCCTGTTTTCTGCTGCTGATGCCTCTCCCTATGCATCCCAGTATACCCCCCCAGCCCTCCCTACTGCCTTCTCACATTGCAGAGGTAAGAATTCTTTAATTAGCTCATTGTGAGCTCAGTGATCTGATTAAACTAATTTAGTTTTTTGCTGTTAATAGCCACAAAACTACACTGCAGGTTGCGTGTGCCTGCTTTAAGCTGAGTTACAGCCCAGGTCATGTCCACACTACATTTACCTTGAGTTTTAAGGCAACCATGTTGCATTAGACCTGAACTCTGTCCTATCTCTGAGTAGGATCAGAGCATAGCGCTAAAATACAGATTTACCATGGTTCTTACCTGAGCTATAACCGAGACACAAATATTTTAAAATGGTTTAAAAGTTCTAGTGTGCACAGGGTCAGTTTCTAGTATCCTGGCATGCATTTCGGCATCAGCAGTGCCTTGCATTGCTGTTGCAGCGATGCTGGAGAATGCACTCAGCCTAGCATGGTGTTGGAGCCTAGTGTGGATGTTCCAGACATCATGCTTTAGCCTGATTGGAAAAATGTTTTTGAACACATTGTGACAGTGTATACAGGGTCTTAGTCACTCACTAATAGTTTGTTATGATAACCTCTGCAGCAATGACTCATAAAAAGATCCATACTCTTGTGAGACTGACACACTCACACATGTTCAGACAAGTTCTTGCCTTAGGTTTATCAGTTCCTTCATATGCTTCTCTCTGTGTTTGGCTCAAGACTCCCATTAAGCCAGAGTACTTGCACTATACTGTAGATCCCCAGGATGTAGAAGTCCCTTCCAGCTAATCATAAAAAGGCATTTTATCATTGCAGTAACCTTCGAACAATGTTTTTAGTAATACAAATTAATGTACATTTCCATGCAGTTTCCTTCCCAATACTGCCATATTTTGAAAACATTGTGTACAACAAGAGGTTTTCCCATCACCAAGTAGGCTGTGTGCAGTTATATAGTGTGCACAGAACAAGCTGTGTTACTTTAAAGACGTAGGGGAAAAATGGGAAGATGAAATCTTAGGCATGTAAGTGGTTACTTAGGCCTTGAAAAAGCGTTAGTATGACGTGAAACATCGGCCTGTGGTACTTTTGTGTTGTCCGCTATTTTATTTAATAAAGTGTATACTTTTTAACTGGACCAAGCATTTGGGGTCCTTTGTGAGGTCAGATACCGGGAAGCCAGACTCCTTCTGCTTACTTATGTGGAACTTATGTGCTGGGCACTAAAGTGGAATCCACTGTATGTCTGAATCAGAGTCTAATAATGAATGTCTGGAAAAGTTGACGTTCAACAGAAATATCATGACCTGCTTTCCTGAATATGGTGTCACTTAGCATGGTCAGAATTTTTGCATTGACATCTGATAACAGTTGACAGTGAATGACAGAGAAATGAGGGACCCCAGACACTGTTGCAATGCAGTGGTGCAAAGTGGTCACAATGGCCACTTTGCATAACTGTTTCACCTTGCACCCTAATGTTATATGTAAAGGGGTCCCAAGCCTTACCCTACGCTGTCACAATGGGAATTGTGATGACACAGGGGAAAAAGGCAGGGACAGCTAGGATAATGAAGGTGCCGGTAAGTTCCATGATAAAGCACCAAGTGATTGGTGCTACGCCATGACCCAGCCCTTATCTTACACGTAGATCTTTTAGTGGGAGCGTAGTAAGTGTTGAGCAAAACTCACAGCTGGAGCTCTGCTTCCTGGTGGTAGCACAACTATATTCATAGCAACAAATGTTTGGAGGCCTAATAGGGAGCCTGCTACACACTACACAGTCCGACTTTGTATTTGGCCTGAGATTAAATTGGTAGCACAGAATACAGTATATTGAAGAACAAAGTGCAGGCTAAAGTGAGGCTTACATCTCTTTATACTAACAACGACACAGCAATACACCTACTCAGGCACGTTTTCACTATGTAACCTTTACAGTGGGCTTAAGTTTTTATGGATGTGCTAGCATTAGGATCCCAACCCTACTCAAGAGAGTTATCTGGGTTGGCCACATGACAGTCAACAGCACAGCACATCGCTCTGTCACCTGAAAAACCAGGGGTTTATGTGCAAGCACCAGAATCCTGCACTGAGGCCGGTTTGGGGCCGTGTCCTTTGTGCAGGTGAGGGGCTCCAGTCCCAGGGAAGGGAGGAAATACACATTATTCAGCATTCAGCATTTGCTCATCCCATCAGTTGATCACAGAAGCAGTTTTGGTGTCTGATGCTTGCCCCTCTTTTGCTTGGAGGGAGTGTGCAGTCCCAATTTTCCTTTCATTGGGGAAGGGGATATAGGGAAAACTGGAAAAAAAACATGGAAAAATATATTTTTTTTAAATGAACTGTCTACCATAGGCAGTCTGCTAGATTTTCCCCTCACATTTCTGGAGTTTTCCTCAAGAAATAAATAGCATGACAAAGTAACTGACTAGTTAGGCCTGATCAGCACAACAGTAACTCTGCAAATGAGCTCACCATCTACATAACAGCTGTGGCTGGCACTGAACATGGTTGAATGTTATGCGTTTTGGGGTCAATAACATATAGAATAAAGTATAGGGTGGTGTGCGTAATGAGAAGTTTACAAACACCCGAGGGGTTTATGAAAAGCATCTAACCTGAGGGTGTGTGTGTAAACTTTGAGTTTATATACACCACCCCATATTTTGTTTTATATAATTGCTGGGCTTCCCTTTTTTTGCCTCAGCAACTATATAAAATAAAACCTTTTGCTATGCCAAGCAGTCTGGTTAGGTTACAGCACTCTGTTCGAAGTCACATTTCTTATTGCAATGTTTTTTTTTGGTTTTCCTTGTGGGCAGCTGAAAAAAGTTGCTCTGGTACCTGGTTTTATTTTAAAAACTTACAGCCGAATCCAAGTGGCTCGGTGTGTTGCTTAGCGGGTCAGTGAGAAGGGTACAGCAGTTGGGAAGCAGGGCATGCACAGAGTGCGAGAAACCATGTGCATGTAGTTTGCTGTAATAAACACTCCTTTATTACGGCAAATTACGCCATGGTTTCCCTATGGGGAAAAAAGGAGACCATCATTTTTATTAGGTTTGTGTGTGTGTACTACAGTAGTTCTAGTCTAACTCCATTACTGAAGTTGGTAAAATCGCCAAAGAATACGCTCCTATGTGCGTATTGTGGGGATCGCTACATGGAGCTTCATACAGCAAGCCCTAGGCTCTAAGAAAGAGTGTGCCTCTAACAGCAATTTAAATGTTTCAGTTTAAAAACATAGAATTAACTCACTTTTAAGTTAGTGGTATTGCACCTTATTCCTGTAGTTACACTGTTATTCTGATCCTTGTTTATGGCTCTGAGTGACACCCAATTTGCTTTTTCAGGCTGGGATTGAACTGTTTAAAGTAAGATACATTACAGTACTTTTCTTACTGCATTATTTAAGTTGCTAAAGTTGTGCATTTTACAAAAACGATTTCATGTTGTAAAGCACCTAATGTTTGAAGCTAGCTCTTGTTCATTCAATATTACCAGCTCTGCATTACAAATCTTGTATTTTAGGACACTGCCATCACACATGGTGACATGCTTAATTAGTCTTTGAATGACATATGTTCAGACTTTTTAATTTTTTTGAGATGTGTCCTAAACATGCTCTAATAGGTTCATCTGGCACTATTTGTTTACTTAAATGGACTTTATTTCATTTGCTTTGAATGTAAAGGATTGTATATGAGAAGTCATACACAACAAGGATATTCTTGTATCGAGAGGTTTCCTTGGTAACAAATGACCTCAAGAGCGCAGCTTGAGAGGTCCTTGGTTACCTTGGAAACCTCGATATACAAGAATATCCTTGTATGTGTATGACTGCTCATACCCAATCTTTTATAGTGTATGGGCAGTCACAGCAAAGAAAATCACACAAAAACCAGCTAGTTAAGGCAACGGAGAGTCCATTTTTTTTCATTTTTCCAAAATATTTTACTGAACCACAAGTGAAGAATGATCGGACACAACACATAGCATCTGTCAGATGGCACATACTTTTAAAAACTTTTTGGCAGCATTCTAAGTTGTTCTGCTGCAGTAGTGACATTACTACTGCAGCAGAACAACACAATGATGTCACTACTGCAGCAGAACAAGCATACTCCAGGCATGGAATTCCATGCATGACAGCATTCCACCATAGACTATTATTTGATAGTCTCCACCTATGTGGTATCAAAGATCTGGAAGTTCTGTTTCTTACGATAAGATTCCAGTATGCATATTACCATACTCACGGATCAGAAGTGCAAAATGCATTATTGTATTTGAGAATCTGAATAAAAATAACTAAAAAAAAAAAAAAAAGGAATACGCTCCTATGACAGAGATTAAAGATTACGGTTCAGAACACCAAGTGTGAAGCCAGCTGCAACAATGGAGTCGCTCTCATGTCTCTAATGGATTGCCATATAATGTATAATATAAAATAAATATTGGGCACCCCCTTTTTGCTCTCTTTCTCTTACCACCGTGCCTCAGTGAAGGGGGGGCAGGCCATAGCCATAGGGGCGCTTCCTGTGTTTAGAGGTGTAGCAATGGTGCCATTCACGAGGATCAATCCCCTGCAAAACATCCTGGTTCTGCCTGCCACTCCTTCAGTCACGTAACCACTGGTGTATTTCTTATAAATGTCCCTGTACCACCCAGGTGGAGTTGCTTTCCACTTCTGTGCTGTGCTGTGCCCTCATAGGAAGACTCCCAAGCACCAGCTTTTTTTCTTTGACCCATTACATTCTTACCTTGGTACCAGTTTTTCCTTCCTCTGTCGAGGGCTTGATGATGCCCATGGCTCTCCGGAGCCGTCACCCATCCGGGTCTAAATGTTGAGTTATTTGCACAGCACTGCCATTTACTGATCTCAGCAGGGGCAACAGCATGCCAGCCAAGCATGTAATCTTGCAGAAGATAATTTAGCATTGTTCCTAATTTAGCTGCCCATGGTTCAGGTATGAGTCTTTTATCAATTTCTGGTCCATTCGCATATATACAGTAATGACATGGGGACACAAGGCACATGCTTGAGACAAATATCTTTTCTGCTTACAACAACAGCAACTTATTTACACTAAATGTGCACAGTATCAGAGTAAAGAATTTACACAGCCAGGGCCCCAACTGCAGCCCTCACTAAGGGTACAGACCAATAAATATTTACATGTCTCGTACCTGAAAAGCAGCAGAAACTAAATTTATCAGCAGCATGGCATATTTACAATTCACTGGTCCCAACTCACAGCCAAGAGGTAACCAGCGTAAATGCATGACTTGCCCGCACCCCAAACAGCACAGTTGTACATAGTAGACAGCCTCTCTAACAACAGGGTGAGGGATATAATCTCTTAGTTACCACTGTACAGCACCTGGGCATAGGTACCAAACAAATGAAGTTGAACAGCTCATTGCATCCTACCCTATGCTCAGGGCTCAATGTCCAGCTACTCCACACTCTGTTACTTAGTATTCAGGTCCAGTATCAATGCCTTACTTGGAAGCCTGCTTAGCAAAGAGAAAGCAAGCTGCAGGTTTCCCTTCTGGACTCTCAAGACATTGGTCGTGATCACCATCAGGCAGCCCTCCTTGAGGATGAGCTGCCAAAAGGCTCTCCCTGTCCCCCCATGGACCCTTGCCAGGATCTGAGCCTCAGGAGCTCCAACCAGAAGGAACCAGTGCTGCACTGAACCTGGGACCCTGCTACAATTCCGAGCCCTCTCTGGCAGGCCACAGCTGGAGCCACTTCACACATGTGCCTGATCTCCCTGAGCTCTTCACACACTGGAACCCAAAATGCTAGAACAGAACTTGCAGGGGCAGGGGCCCATTTTTATACCCTGGGTGGGTGGGCAGCCAAAAAACCTGGGAAAAGTATAGGTGCTAACAAGTACAGGATGCACCCAGCAAATTTACAGCTCCCTGTTACTGGGGCTAAAAAACAGTAAGCAGGAAACATTTGGTTACATTTATAGCAGGTCTATAAACATTAACCTTTAGGCACAAATAGGGCAAAACAAACTGCAAAGTAACCACCCACCCTTCTACTGGCAATTATGCTATGAGTCACAAGGGACTAATTCAGTCTTGGATTGTCCGGTAGTCCTCCATTATACTTCCCCTGGAATAAAACACTGACACATGTCTTGGAGGAAATGGCCACAGCCAAGCGTGTATTGAATTAATCCATGCTTAAAGAGCAGTGTGAACAACCGGGAGGATCTATTCCTCATCAGGCCTCGTAACACACTGGCCCTCCATCCCATGCCAAGCCAGGTGTGTGTCTGATTGCCTGTGGTACATGGTATGGTCATTATGGCCAAGGCTCTTGCAGCCACCCCCTGTTTAGTGCTACTGTCCTTGCAGGGTACCTGATAAATGTGGACTGTAACCCCCCCCCCATTCAGGTTCGGGTTTGTGGTCCGCCACCTTCATGCCGACCAGGGTTGGCAACGAGCCCTTCAGATGAATTTGACTCGTCCTCCCTCCTTTTCCTTGTTCCTTCATTCTGCAATCCTCCCGAGCTGCCACACATGGCTGCGACATGTATAACTTCAGCATCTTTTCAACATATGTCCTGACCTCTGCTCCCTATCCTTGTGACTGTATCCATCCTGAATCTATGTTTATTCACCCTTTGGAGGAGGCAAAAACCCCGGAAAAAAACCTTTTAGAGGGAAAACCAGGAAAAGCCCCTAATGCAGTCACTCATACTGGGTCAAAGGGGGCCCTAACTCCCTGACTACCCCGACCCTGCTTTTACGAGGGTTGCAGGTGGGGATCCAGGAAGACAGGTGTAGAAAGAGGGGGGAAAGTACAGTTATATAAGAACTTACTGTAACAGTAGATCTTTGAGAGGAGCTCTTGCAGCAGGCAACAACATTAGGACTGAAGCCAGCAGACACCAGGACCCCACAGAAAACTTCTAGCTAGTAGTCATTAGCGAAGGACCACCCCCTGACATCGGCCCACCCCGACGTCCACCTATAGTATAAAAGGGGTGGTCCCTGGCCCCACCTCAGTTCTTCTGCTGGAGACACGATGTACATATTGAGAACCGAGGTGGTTCTTCTGAAATGAGGAAACACAGTAACAGTGATGGAGAAGCAGTCACCGGGGGTGTGGAGGAAGTGAAAGCAGCGCTTGGTGCAAGAGCTTATCTTGAAGATCTACTGTTATGGTAAGTTCTTATATAACCGTACTACAGTTAAAGCTGCTTATAGCAGGCACATATGTTTTCTACTGCTCTGTTCGCAATACAGAGCGGTCAGACTAGCTGTGTGAGAAAAAAAACACATTGCTGTGTATGTAGTACAGTACTGTATACAGTATATTGTATGAGCATACGGCAGTAACTACACCATTAACCATATACTGTTCAAGATTCGAAACAAGCTGTTACTGTATAAATCAAAGCACTTTTATTGACAGAAAATAAGAAAAAATTAAAAATTAAAGACTGTAATTCAAAGCAAATTCATTACTGCCGATAGAAAAAACTTAGTAGAGTCACATGGACAGTACGTTACAGTGTGTTCTGCTGAGACTCCTGATGCTCTGGTGCTGTAAAAAAAATCTGTTATTTTGTGCTGTATTCCATCCTTTTGGTAATAAGATTTCCACATTCTTTCAGTAGATGCCAGCACATCCCAATTTGGCACAATGTATCCACTTTGCTCCATTGTACGACACAGCATTAAAAGGGCAGCACGCACGTCCATATGTGTCACCTTGACTTCTTCTGGGTCATCCTCAACACCATCCACATCTGATTCCTCCTCTGGTTGTTGGGGCCGCATCACTGAAACAACTTCCTCCACATCGTTTAGTGGCTGCTGTTGCTCTCCTTCACCTAGGTGACACAGTTCCAATAACTCAGTTTCAGTATGCCGGGTGGTGGCAGGAGATCTTGCTCATCAGCTTCAACTTCGGCACTCAGATCAGACAACTCTGGCTTCCAAATGCCAGCTTTCTTGAAGCATCTTTTTATGGTTATGGGGGTGACAAGGTCCCTTGACATTTTGAGCAACTGCACTGCATCCAACAACGTAATTTGCTTTATGCACTGACTTGCTGTAAAGTCAGAACTTGTGTCCAGTGCTTCGATCACTTTTTCCCTCATGCAGCGGACACAATGCTGCTTCAGGGAGTAAATGATACCCTGGTTCAGGGGTTGAATGATACATGCAGTGTTTGGTGGTAAGAACACTAATTTGATGTTTCTAAACCCAGGGACTGCGGGGTGGCCAGAAAAATTGTCCAGAATTAGTGCAATCTTGCGGTATCTAAGGCTGTGGCCCCACACTCTAAGCCAGTCGCTGAAGATCTCCCCTGTCATCCAAGCAGTTTTGTTGGCCTTTTAGATGATGGGGAGGTGATGGACCCCAAGAAAGCAGCGTGGCATCAGAGATTTGCCAATGACTAGCAAGTCTTTTTTCTCGCTGCCATCCATATTGCAGCATGCCAACAGAGAAATCCTCTCCTTTGCCTTTTTTTGACCAAGAACTGATTCTGTCTTGAATGCTAGAGTGCCGTATCTGATGCGCCAGAAAAAAAACCCAGTCTCATCCACATTAAACACATTCTGAGCTTCACAGCCCTCGAGTAGCCCAGGGAGCACTTCAGTCAGCTACTGCTCAGCGTCTTTCACCCTTTCGCCATGTGTTTCCCCCCACAAATCAACATTGACTCAGAGTTGATAATCCTTTAGAAAGGGGTGGCGCGGGTTTCACAGCCCCCTGTATGGGAGGTTTGGGGGTGTCTTCATTAATAGAAACATCACGTTGGACAGGCAAAATTTCACCTGTCAGCATTGGGGAGCTCGCTATGTTGTACTTGAACATCGTCAGGTGAAATTTTGCCTGTCCGACATTAGAGTGTTTCTATCTGGAGGTTGCGCCCCCCAAACCTCCCATGCAGGGGGATGTGAAACCCGTGCCACTCCCTTCTAAAGGATTATCATGCAGCATCAGTGCTGATCTTCTTTTCATGTGTACAATGGAAGCCAATGTTATGCCTGGCTTTCCAACTTCCAAGCCAGCACTCTGAAGGAGCAAAGTCAGTCTTTTCCAATGCAGTGACCAGTTGCTCAGCTTTTTTTGAAAGCAGAGAGCTGCTAATGAAGGCATCCCTACCCCTAGAGTTCTCAAACCAATGTAAGAGAGCCTCCTCCACCTTGCTGTCCTTTCCCTCTTTCTTACATTTGTGGGTTGGATTACAGTTTGAGTGCCACTGTTTGAAAATGTCATCCCGCTGATGAAGCAAGTCAGCTATTGTCGACTTTGACATTTGCAAGTGCTGAGTGAGATCATGCTGGTTAATTTTCAGAAGGCTGTCTATTTTATAGAACAGTTCCACCTTTTCATTCAAAGACAGAGCCTTCCATTGCCCACTAGACCCTGATGCTTCACTTGTCATTTTGTGAATACAGATACAGATGCAGTAGCAGAGGCATCACCTTTGGATTATTGCACCTGCTTACATCCTTACAGCTGGCTCTTAAGTAGTGACACACAGACCAGGTGATCAAGCTGAAAGTAACATAATTCTTTATAAAATTTAATTTCTGGGTGATGATAATGTGTGTGAAATGAGGTTTAAAACAGACATTACAGCAGGCTTATAACATTCGTTTTAAACATGTGAATTAACATTAAATTTGTAGGAAACAGCAAATGGTAAACACGAAGTGCCCATTTTAACTGACTGCCCGGGATATCGGCAGTCGATATAAGTGGCAGATACTATAACTCAATTTGAGGGGGCTCTTGCAGCAGGCAACACCATCAGGACTGAGTCCCAAGCAGTGTAAAGACTGACCCTGGTCAGCTGGGAGGAGGCAGAGAGCAGCATAAAACTCTCAAGAAAGAAGGCCTTGCAGGACTGCAAGTCCAAAGCCTGCCCTATGCCTAGAGGCAATGTCCACACTAGGTTTACCTATCTTGAATCGACAACATCATTGTCGGAGTTCAGCATAGCGAGATCCCCAATGCTGACAGGTGAAATTTTGCCTGTCTGACATTGGAGTGTTTCTATTGGGGGCTGCGCTCCAAACCTCCCATGTGGGGGGCTGTGAAACCTGCGCCACCTTCTAAATGATTATCATCTCTGAGTCAGAGTTGATTTTGGGGGACACATGGCTAAAGTTAAGAAATTTTGCTCCTCAGGTCCCCCACAGCGACTGTTTCAAAACCTGTTGAAATTGTCGCTTTGTGGGATTTTGCTGTAAATGTTTCATTGTGTGGTCAGCACACCATCCAGACAGTAATGCCAAATGAAAGTGTGGACAGAACTCCAAGTGGCAGCTGCACAGATATCGGCAGCAGATGCATTCATGAGAGAAGTGAAGGAAGCAGCCATGCCTCTAGTTGAATGGCCTTTGACAGGACCAGGTAAAGATTTGTCATACTTGCTGTAACAATAAACAATGCAATTGGCTAACCATTTAGACAAACATTGCTTTGAAACAGGAGCCACTTCTCTGTTAAGGGACAAAAGGAAACAAACAACTGATCCAACTTTCAAATGGTCCGGGTGCTGTCCAAGTAGTAGCGAAGCACCCGGTGGACATCCAGAGTATGAAGTAAGGCCTCCCCTTGATTGGAATACTCTGGGAAATGAACAGGCAGGTGGATGCCTTGATTCAGTGCAAACTCAGATACCACCTTAGGCAGAAAGTTAGGATTAGTCTTCAAGGACACCCGGTCCTTGTGGAAAACTAAATAAGGCACTTTACACATCAGAGCCTGAAGCTTGGAAATCCTTCAGGCAGAAATAATAGCAAACAGCACTTTCCATGACAGAACGTGCAGCTTGCAACTTACAGAAGGCTCAAAGGGAGACAAAGTATGCTTTTCTAAAACAAACAAAAGTTCCCAGATGCAGTATACCCCGCAAGAAAGTGTGAGAAAGATCCAGCTGGGCATAGGTGCTTGGTATGCAGAGATTGCAGATAAGTGCACCTTAATCAAAGAGTAGCTCAGGCTTGAGTCCAATAGGGAACGGAGGTACTCCAGAACTAGATTCACTGGACATGTGAAGGGATCCAAGTGACAAGCGGTTACCCAGATACAGAACCACTTCCACTTCATAGCATAAGTGGCTCTTGTGGAAGGCTTCCTGGTTGCCAAAGTGGGCAACTGCTAAATCTGCAGGAGCCATGTATGAAGATGCAGTGACCTGAGGTCCGGGTGGACCAGAGTGCCCTGCTCCTGGGACAGCAAGTCGGAGCACAGGAGCAGGGGAATAGGAGGTTCCACCACTAGTTGCTGAAGGAGTGGAAAACATATCTGGTGCGGCCAGTATGGGGCTATTAAGACCATCTCCGCCCCCTCTGATTGCAACTTGAGGAGAACTCTCTGCAGTAATGGAAAGGGAGGGAAGGCATACAGAAATGTCCCTGTCCAGGAGTGGGACAATGCGTCTTCGCCAGAAAACACCAGATCCTGGATATAGCAAGCAGAAGCTGGGCAGTTTTGCTTTGAGTGAGGACGCAAAATGGTCCAATTTAGGATGACCCCACCTGTCAAAAGAGATCTTTGACCATGGAGGGAAGAAGTTCCCATTCATGTGCCTTAGACTGAGACTGGCTTAAGCTGTCTGTCAAGGTGTTTAGTACACCTGGAACGTGTAAAGCAGTCAGTTCCACATGATGCTCTATGGCCCAATAACAGACTCTCATGGCCTCTCTGCAGAGGGGGGTAAGAGTGAGTACCCCCCTGCTTGTTTATGTAGAAGACCACAGACATGTTGCCCATCTGAATCAATAGAGATCCCGGAAGCAGGTTCGTCTGGAAGGACTATAGGGCATAAAGAATCACCCTCATCTCTAAAACATTGATGTGGAGATGCTGTTCTTGCGGGGACCAAGTCCTTTGAGTCTGATGGTCGGCCAGATGGGTACCGCAGCCCTGGCCTGATGCATCCATAGTCAGGATCTGATGAGGCAACTCTGTCCAAAAGTGGACCCCCTTTAATAGGTTGGAGGGGTTCTGCCACCATGCCAGAGTCTGTTGGACAGGGTTGAGGACTAACCAGCTGCTCCAAATTGTCTGTGCGCTGGTCCCACTGGACCTGAAAGTTCTATTGGGAGACCCTCATGTGCAGGCGAGCCTGGGGGACTGTTGCAAAGGTCACCATATGTTCTAGCAGTCTGAGAAATGATCTGGAAGAATCTGTCGAGAGGATACCAGTTGAGACTGCGCCTGTAGGTGTTCTGCTCTGTCTGGGGACAGAAAGGCTTTGCCTTGGGCAGTGTCTAAGATTGCCACGATGTACTGAAGCCTCTGGTTTGCCCACAGGGAGGGCTTGGAGAGGCTGAGAGTGATTCCTAGGTCCCAAAACAGGGCAAAGATGGCCTCCATGGTTCTAATCAACTGATCCATGGTAGGGGCTATCAGAAACCAGTCGTCCAGGTAAGGAAAGACATAATGGCCTTTCCTTCTTAAGGCCACAGCCACTACTGCTAGGCACTTTGTAAAGACTCAGGGGGCTGAGGACAGGCCAAATGGCAGAGCCTGAAACTGTTAATGGTTTCTTTGGAAGTAAAAGTGAAAGCACCTCCTGTGGGGTTGAAAGATCAGGATGTAAAGATAGGCATCCTGCATGTCCAGTGAACAAAGCCAATTTCTATGATGAAGTAGGGTGAGAAGGCCAGGAAGGGTGACAATCCTGAAGCGCTTGCATTCTATACACTGGTTCAGGTGGCTGAGATCTGGAATGGGATGCAGGTCTCTGGTTCTCTTTGGGACCAGGAAGAAATGAGAATAGAATCCCTTCCCTCTTTGTGCTGGTAGGATGGGTTCTATGTTCTGTTTCCTTAGGAGCACCTGGATCTCCTCTTGGATGAGGGTGACATGGGCCTGGGGGTAATGAGAGGGCAAAGGGGGATTGTCCAGGGGCATCTCCAAGAACTCTAGAGTGTGCCCTTTTCCACTAGCCAAATAACCCATTGGTCTGAGGTTATTTTGTGCCATTCCTCTAGGTAATGGGAGAAACAACCCCCCACTGCCTCCCCCAGGGACTCAGCCAGGATCAGGTGGTTAGGTAAGGAGTCAGGCTGAGGAGATGTGGACATGCAGAGTGGCCTGGGAAGTTCTGGAGGCCCTAGGGGAAGAACCTCCAGTGGCTGGAGTAGTGACTTTGTGTGTGAATGCACTCCTGGACTGTTGTTCCCTGGATTGCTGCTTGGAGGACTGTTGAAGGGCTGATGCTGGGTAGATTTAGGCTGTGGGCAATACAAGGTGTGTACCGAGTGCAGAGCCTTGCCCGACTTCTGGAGGTGAGTGATAATGTTCTGAAAATCCCTACTGAAAAGGACTGGACCCTGGAAATGGGCATCCAGGATCTTGGACTGTAGGTCAGGGGAAAAACCTGATACTCTGAGCCAGGAGTAGCGACGAAGGCAAACTCCTGTGGCTACAGCTCTGCCTGCTGAGTGATAAGACTAGAGGCTCAGAGAATGTGAATACCGATGTCCGAGCCTGAATGTAGAATATGCAGCAGAAGCTTGGCCTTTCTGGGATACTCAGACTGAGCTTGTACCATCTCCAGGGCTTTCTCCCACAAGGTGCTCTGGTACTGGACCATGTGAGCTAGAAAGTTCAGGGAATGGATGGCGCAGGTGGCCGAGGCATAGACTTTCTTGTTGAATTGGTCCACCGGTCTAGAGTCTCAGTCTGGAAGCTGAGTGCTAAGGTGCCTAGGATGTTTTGAGCTGTCCTGCGCAGCATTAATATCTACAGAGTCAACCTCAGGATGCTCCCCATAAATGGTTTCTTCCTTGGGGGAATTATACAGGTGATCTGCCTTCTTGGACATGGCCAGAGTAGAGGATGGATGCTTCTAGGCTGCCCTGTTGACATCTTTAAAAGAACTAATAAGGGGAGGAATGACCAAGGGTAGTGACTCCTTTTTACAGAGAAAGATGGCCAACCGAACGTTGCTTGGGGTCCAGTTCCTCCTTGTCCCTGCCCGTAATTGTTTGGATGAGCCTTATTATATCCATAAAAGGGTGATCATCTGGAGGAGACATAGGGGTAATTCTGGGATCTTCTAGCTCTGAAGGCAAGTCAGATCCTTCAGATTCGTCTGAGGATGAGGAGGAAGAATGCCTATCTGACTCACCAGAGTCTGGAAATGGAGAAGGCGAGCGACAATGCTCACATCGGTGCTATCTCGGATGGCTGGCACCAGTTCCATCTGGCTGCAGGGTAGGCTTTCTAGGAGGTGGCATTTGTGGCCTCCTAGGGGAGTCCTTAGACTTGTCCGGGTTTGGAGGAGGGTCCCTAGGAGGAGGAGGAGTAGGGGGGTCTCCTGGGGGGTTCCTTATCCTTAAAGTATGCCCCCCAGGCTGCAAATAGGCATTCACATTTGTAGGTGGATTCTGAGGAGCAACAGAGGGAGCCAGTGTCGGGGGCAGGAGTGGAGGACCCTGGTGTCAGTCCTGAAGGCTGTGGTAACCTGGGTATTGGATCCTGTGGAACTGGGTTAGCCAGCGTCAGCCCCGTGGACGTAGTGTTATCTGGTGTCAGTCTAGTGGGAGCTGGTAGACCGGGCATCGGTCCCCCGGTGTCAGCTGAGGCATGAGCACAGCACCAGCTGGTGTCCAAGCGGAGTTGGGCAACAATGGCTTAGGTGTCACCGGAGTCAATGTCAAGGTGGCTGGCGCTGGTCTGGTGAAGCAGTTTGCATCGGCCATGAAGAAGAGGCCTGTGCTGGGGAACTAACCCGAGCGGGGCAGGGGCATCACTCTCACAGGGGAGGTGAGCGCATGCTCCGAGCATCACCCAGAGATGTTGAACCCTGAAGTCAGGGCTGACTTGGCTGATGCCTTGACCAGGAAGGCGATGGGCAAAGACCTGCCTCCTGAAGACCCAGTTGAGTCGCCTGGCTGAGGCCCCATGGGGTGGGGGGCCTGAGCATCAGGGGCTGAGAGGCTGGGGAAGAAGTTCTGAGCCCCAAAAAACCACCACCCGAGACTGTGATGAGAGTGGGTGATCTGAAACAAGGAGCCCGGAGGAAGTGAGAGCTGCCTAGGTGGAAGAGGTTGACCTCCCGCAGGAAGAGGACCCAGAATCAATTGCCGACAGATGCGGGGATCGGGAAGCAGACCGGGGCTTATCCTTATGCTTGTCCCAGTGTCTGTGCTTTCCCATGGACTTCTCCTTGTGGGACAAGGAAGAAGTCAAGGCCCCAGAAGCTGGGGAAGAAGTGCTTTTGCCCTGGAGTTCCTTCTCCATTGCTGTAAGTTTCTGCTGTAGCAGGAAGGCTTCCAGGGTCTTCTGGTGGTGAATTCTGGTGCACTGGTTGAAATACTGGCAGTGCTGGCAGGCCTCAGTGTCATGGTACGGGCCTAGGCAAAGCACGCACAATGAGTGGCCGTTCTTGTGGGGAAGCTGTTTGCCGAAAAACACACATCATCCGGCGCCACTCCGAAGAAGAGAAAGGAGAAGAATACATGCAAAAAAATACTGCAAATATTATCTATATAAAATAATTAACACGGGTAAACACATGAGGAAAATGGCAGTCGCCTAGAGCAGAAGGCATCTGTGGAGGTCCAACTTGCTCAGGTCGATGGCAGGAAAAGAACTGAGGTGGGGCTGGGGGACTGCCCCTTTTATACTATAGGCGGATGTCAGGGCTGGCCGATGTCAGGGGTGGCCTCCCGCTAATGACTGCTAGCTAGAAGTTTTCTGTGGGGTCCTGGTGTCTGCTGGCTTCAGTACTAATGGTGTTACCTGCTGCAAGAGCCCCTTCGAAGTGAAATCTGCAGGCATTCAGTTTGTATAACCCCTCTTTCTCATCCCATCCCTAGATGCCATCTCCCTATGGGTGGCCCTGGTGAACCCTCCTCTCTGGAAGTTGTCCCTGCCATCCCCCCATCCCAGAGGAAGGACCGCCTCTCTCTCTCCCCAGGTTCAGGGAGGATGACCCCCAGACAAATTGCCAACTGATGCCATATGTTGCAGCTTCTCTAGTATATGGGTCATATAAAGCACTCGAGCTTTGCTCTTGTGGTTTATCATGTTCCACAAATCTCTTGACTGCCTTATTCTGTAACTAATATAATTATTATAGAAGTAAGCTCAATTCACTTTTTAAGAAAACCCATGGAAGAAACCCATAATTGTTATGTTTGGAAACTTAAAGGTCGCATTACTGTAAGGCCCTGGACACACTACAGAACTGTTTTTAAAAAACGTTTTTAAAACCAGTTTAGCTAAACCATTTCAGTGCAGCCACACTACTCAGTAACCATTTTTGAAAATGGTTTAGTGTGGCCACACTACTAGTGTTAAACCTGTTCTTCTTGTAAGTATTTTGTGTTAAGTCTATCACACAGAACTGCATTTGCCTGGACACACTGCATTTAGAACTGTTTTAGTTAAACCATTACAGCTTAAAACACTTTTACTCCTGGACAGACCTGTAAGTAAAACCATGCTAGCTCCAAAACGTTTTTAAAAATGGTTTTAAGACTAGGTATCTAGCAGGGTTTAAAAACACTTTTGTTAAAATGTTTTAAGGGGCTTGTAGTCTGTCTGCAAATAGTGCTAGGGGGATTTAAACTGTTTTAAGGCACTTAAACTGTTTTAAGTTCCCCAGTGTGTCCAGGGCCTAAATGAGTTTATATTACTCATCTCACACAGAGTCTAACACTGAGAATCTGTTGGTAGATTTCATATCAGGCCAGTAACAATTCAATAAGCATACCAGCTGGACTAGTGTAATGCCTGTGTGGCCAGTGGATTTTTCTAAAACCCTGCTGGCTAGTGGCTGCAAAGCTTTATTTTGACTTTGCATACTGTCTGCTTATTTGTACATGATCTTTGCTGTCAGTAGCATAGCTGGAGATGGATCAGAAACAACAGTCTTTCGTCAATGATAAGGCCCTTGACAAAAATAATGTGTTTTTGTCAACATTATAAATGTCTGTTTTAAATTGCAGAATGGAGTTTGTTGACTCTTTTCCAGCTGAGACTATCTCTGTTATCCCCTAGGGAGGTTTGTGAAATACTCTCTGCATTCTGACAACTCTCCGAATTCTTTGTTGTGGGGCCTTATAGTTATTTAACAATGTCAGTATGTCCACTACTCAGAGAAATATTTAACACATGCATGCTGGAAAGTTTGGGGATTCCCCATGCCTTACTGTCTCAGGCCTGTTATTGTTTCTATGCAGTACCAATAAGGCTCATTGTTTTGTTACAAAACTCCCCGTTGCATCATTGTGTATACAGAGTGATTGCATGAAGTTGCATGGGGGAAGTACTGGGATTTCCTGTAAATGTTATGACTGTGACCTACTGACTGTTATCGTTCAGCTGCAATGCTCACTCAATTTCACTTAAAGGGATTTTGTCAGGTTTTTAGGAGACATGTTAGTCCAGTTCTGACTTCAGAATGCTTTCTTAAACATTTATTTAGTACTTAACCTCTTGTGGAGGTTGTAACATGAAGATTTTGAAGGGTAAACATTTTTTTTCTTACAAAACTAATTTCTGAGCAGTCTAATGGACCCCCCATCTAATATTTGGTCCTTGGAATCCCCCTTGCACTGTTTGGCACTGAATTTCAGTTGTCAAACCATCATCTTTTTAATTTGCACAGATCCCTTTTTCAATTCCCTCCTCACTATGAATCCTAGCACGTATTTTGAGTCCTCTGCAGATATTTATTTCAAAAGTTTCACCAGGAAAGACATAATGAGCTGCTAAAAGCTAGTTGCCAGATACATCAATATAGTATATCTGAAGACCATAATCATAAAGGCACGGGGTCATAATGTTGCATGGCAGAATCGCATTGTGTGATTATGTTTTATTTATTGTCCTGTGGGGGCTCCGTACCCCGGCCCACACCCCTGTTACAGGGGGCAGCGCCCCCCCGGACCCCTCCACTAAGGATTCCAACTCTGGGGTGGTCCAACTCGGAGTGAGCACAGGTCTGGGTTTCGCCATAATGCCATACACTATTAAGTGTATGACATTATGACCCAGTGCGAGTCATAAATATTGAAAGCAAAGCAAATCAGTACAACAGAAACATTTAATGGGTACAACTGAGTTAGCCACAATTGGAACTACAGTAGCATACTGTATGTCACTTTTCCGACGTCAAACCAACTTACCCACCTTGGCCAACTATACTCTGGGTTAAACTGGTTATCTCCTGAGGCATGTTGTTCTCTTGCTCTGGGTGCACTTATGGACAAAATTCTTTGGGCTGGGGTGCCTTCCTCCCTAGCTGCTCTGCTAAAATCTCCTCTCCTAGCTTACCCCCTCTGCTCAAATGACCTGTCCCTTTGAACTACTCCCTGGCATACTACCAATATGGGGTTTCAGGCCTTCTCCAGTTTGGTATGCTGTCACCGCAGCAACAACTTTACAGCGATGTCGACAGCAACAACATCAATGTAAAGTCTGTTCAGGCCCCAGGCATGGCTTCCCAGGGTCTTACACCCCCTCCCTCAATCAGCTCTGAGTCAGAATTGATTCTATAAAAATATGGGGGGTGCGGGGGGCACTGCCCTCCACAAAAAACACTTTATTTTTCTAATGGCACAATGCCATCCTCAATTGCGGGTTGACATGCAGCCATCACTGTAACATCAGGTCGACATATTTGTATCAAACTGGCATTGTAGATTCCCCCCAACTTTGCACTCAGTTACCGGAACTCCCTCTCGACTGCCTCTGGCACTCCCCTTTCAATTTCTGTTTCAAAAAGGGAGCTCTACCACCATCAACTGGTCTCTAACTTTTGTTCCTGCTTCTTGCCACCCTGAGTAATACACCTATGTGCAATTTACATTATTCATATTAAGAAAGTGTTCGTTGAATTTAATTATCCTGATGTGCCTTACTACTAATACACCTTATGCTCCTGTTGTTGTTTTTTTTCACAGTGCACTGTCTCCTTGCACCTCCATCATGTATTGTATTGCAAAGCTTCTGCTCATGTATTGTATTGTGAAACTATAATATTTCTTATGTCATTATTTCTTTACTGTATTTGTACTCTATTATGATTGTAATTGTACTGTTCTGGGTCATGACTGAAAATAGGCATAATTTTGCTCTAGTGCACTTACCTGGTAATCAAAAACTAAATAAAAATAAATTATAAGCAGAGGAAACTACTCATACAGGTATAGCCTGGGGATGAGGGGACCAAAGTGGCCAGGACAAAACTGGGGCGCAAGAAGACAACATATAAAGGGTCAGAAATACAGTAGTTGCAGGTGGGAGAAGAAAAATCACAAAGAGGAGACTTATGCGAGAAAACAGAAGAGGCAGAGTGACTGACAGTGGAAGGGAGGACTAGTGTTTTAGGGAAGTGATATGAGAAAGCAGATTGACCAGCAGTAGATTTCCTAGAAGGAATAGAGAGGGAATGGGAAATATAACTGCAGTATGAAGGATGACAGGATAGGATGGATGTAAGATATGAGGAAAGGGAACCAAACCAGAATTTGGATATAAAGGAGGCACACTGGAAAAGTCACCTGGCATTGAGAGAGAGGAGTAAAAAGGCAGAGCAGAGTGAGCGGTGGGTATGATGATGAAAATCTAAGGCAAAATTACAGAAAAGAATGAAAGAGGGGTTCCAGTCTGGCAAAGAAGGATTTGGGAGCTCCACTATAGACTATGTTACCATAGTCAAAAAAAGGGAGAATCAGGGGGGCGCTGCTGATCAGCTTACAGGAAGCAGCAATTATATGGAGCTCTGACTGTATTGTATTAAATTTCCCTTAATTCATATTGTTAAATTTAATTTTATGTGCTGATTTTGCCCTGTTAGGAACAATAGCACTCCAGGGGCGAAGTTACGGCCAAAAATCATGGTAATGCAGCTGCAGCACTGGACTTTTTTGCTCCCAAAAAGACTGCACAACCACGAGCTGAGAGGCCTAGTGATCATGTGGAAGCAAGGAAATCAAGTACAGAGGGAGCCTTGCTGAACACCATCCAAACTACTCTGAACCAACTGATGAACTCAGTATGGGATGTGGACAAAAAACTAGATGCTCTAACTCCTCGAGTCTCTGCGTTAGAGACTAGAATGGAAAAATGTGAGCACACTGTGCAAAAGATGGACGGTTCTGTTTTGCGAGCCTGCAATGCGACCACAAAGTTAATAAAAGAAAATGGATTGCTTTACCAAAGGCTAGAAATGGTTGAGAATCAGGCCCAGGAGAGGAATCTCCATGTGCTGGGTCTATTGGAGCAAGCTGAGGGGGATGATTGCTTAACATTTATGAGATTCCCTGCTACCCTCTATTTTGGGACTAAGTGAATTGGAGCCTTTGATAGCTATTGAGCAAGCTTATCGGATTTCCCCTTGCAGACCTCCAACCAACACCCAGGCCCCGAGAGCTGTGCTGATAATGTGTCAGAATGTGGAAGATCGAGACAGAGTGCTGGCAACTGCTCATAGATGGAGTTCACTGAAATATGGGGCTGATAGTCTAGACATTTTCCCTGGCCTTTCATACTGTACCGGGCAGAGAAGGAGGGCATTCGATGGTATTCGAGGTCACTTGCGGCAGATGGAACTATCGCAACAGCTTCTGTTTCCTGCTTGACTATGGCTCCTGTGGAGAGAGAAGTCTTACCAGTTTAATGATCCTGGTGATGCGGAAACATTTCTTCAACTGTTGGAAAGGGAGTCGGAGCCTGCAGCTGATGAAGATTCATCTTCAGAGGGAGACTAAGCTACTTTTGTGAACTCTGGTGTTCTGTGAGTTTAATGGAAACTGGGGCATTGTTTTTTTTTTTATATTAAATAAACATGATATGTTGGCTGCCCGAGTTTCATCCTGTGAGACTCCTTGAACTTGGTAGTTTCTGAGGCCAGAAGATGAATATGGCTAAAGGATGTACTTTTGTTATATTTCACAGTTCAGCCATTAATTTCCTGAAGACTGGAACTTGTTACTGTATGGCCGTGTGCACTATCGGTCCCTCTGTTATAAGCTTTATTAACTTCTCAGCCTAAAAGAAATGTGCGTCTGTTGCATATTTTTTGTGTACTGCACGATATGGAATGGGAAGTGCTGTTATGATCAGGGGCATAGCTACAAGGGTGCAGGAGGTGCAGTGGCACCCGGGCCCATGAGGTTTGAGGGACCCAAATCATAATTTTGATGTTTATTCAAAACTGGGGCGGGGCCCTGTAACATCGCCTTGCACCCAGGCCCTTTGGGAATTTGCTACGCTACTGGTTATAATACTTCTTAGAATTGGGAAGTGGTTTTCCTTATTTAGATTTTTGAATACTCCCGTTAGAGCTCTAGATATGGACACGTTAGATATTGGGAGCACTGCCGGACCGATTTAAAGCTGGCAGGGAGGTGCTCATGGACTTTTCCTCTTAAGCTGTATGCTCTGGGATTATCATTGTGATTAGTTTATAGTGATATTGTTATTTCCCCCTTTGAGGTAACAAATGGGGAGATTACCTATCCTTAAGCGTGAGCTTATAACTCTTGTACCTTTTCATGCTACGTTACTCTCCTGTGGAACATCTTGTCTTGTGATTTTGCTCTCAAACTCAAAAAATATATTATGCAAAAAAAAAAAAAATAGGGAGAATCTTCCTTGAAACAGTCTCTTGGCGGCAGGAAGTAGAATACTTGCTTTGTTCCTGTGCAGTGCACTACGCTTGGGGTGAAGCTTATGGTGCATGGCATCAATATGCACTGAGAAATCAAGATGTCAGTCCAGACAGACACCGAAGTACTTAAAGGAGGATACAGCCTCAATAGCACCATCAAGGGTGCAAAATAAAGGGAGAGAGGTGAGTCTGGTAAGCCTCTATCAGGTGGCAATTGTCATAGAAACTTTTCTTTTTTGGCATTAAGGAACAGTTGGTTAGACTGTAACCAGCACTTAATGTTGTCAAATTACTGAAAATAAAATAGAAACATCTTACCCTGAATCCCTTCTCTAGTACCACAAATGAACACACTAACGAGCATCAGCTCAGGACTGGCCCATGTGGGACCCTTCTCATAACCCCCACCGACCTTGAGGTACATAGTCTTTAGTATGCCCACCCTTTGGGTCCCCCTCCACCGGCCAGTTCCTGATGAGCAAATAAATGAATTGCATTACAATCATCTAAACTAGTCATTAAAAAAAAATCATACAATATCCATTCTTAAAATCATTCTTAACAAAAGGACTGTATTAGAAAAGTTAATTTTAAAAATTACCAAGCAGTTGCCGTTTGGAAAACGGGCTCTATATTTTAGCATTCACTTGTTTTCTCAAAGATATTCATCTAAATAACTTCTATTGATTATCAGAACAGACAGAAAGCTTAGGTCAATCAAATTCATTTTCATAAAGGAATTATATGACTATTACTTGAGAATGTAGAATCAAAAAAATCAATTAAAGTACTACTACACAAGCATGCTGTCTCATTCATTGAGATGGTAGATGGCCAATGTGGTGTGCAGAGGGTTCAACTGGTTACTGTAACATTGCTAATATTTTTTAATTACAGATGCTATATGTAGGTACCATGTGGGGTGGGTTGCTATGTGAGCTGGGGAAGAGGCATATATATAATTTATTGATTTACCATGTTTGTGTGTGGTATCTTGAGGAGGAAGGTGGGATAGGGTGGTATGTGGACTGGGGAAGGGGGGTATATGTGGTATAAGGTGACTGACTTACTGGTTGGCTGACTACAGATTGGAAACAACATGTTTCTCTGAATAAAATGTACTCCCTGTTTGTTAAATTGGATATTGGGGTTCCACAGGGCATGTTGGGACCCTTGCTATTCAGTTTCTATGTAAATCATTTGCCAGCTGTAAAGACTCCAACAGTTTATTAAATGTCGAAGATAAGCTCCTGTTCTCCAGGAGAAGGGACCATTCTTGTATAAATGATTTTATTCAGAAGACTTTTTAAAAGTTCATTCATGGATGAAGACAAACACATGGGCCCAGATATTCAAAAGGGTTGTTGGTTAGCTGCATACATACTGATACTAACCGGTGTGATATTCAAAGGGAAAAGTGCATGGCACAATCCCGGCGCGCCAGAGCGCATCAGTAATGTATGCAGGCACATGTGTGGGGGTGCCCATGCATAACCTGCACAGCCCAATATTCAGCCCGGATGTGCAGAGCCATGCATGCAATAACCCTACCTGTGCCAGCACAAAGTTAAGCCAAAAACAAAGGAACAACTGATGGCTCACACAGGTGAGCTGCCACATTGCAGGGCACAACACGGCAGCTGCCACCTGTGGAGGCCACCCGTTCTGGCTGCACCTGGCGGTGCCCCCCACGCCCGATCACAGGCATTTGTAAAAACAACTTTGTCTATATCCTGGTGGTTCAGTGCATCGCTTCACTCGAGTCGTTAGGCTCAGAGTTATTGTGGCTCATTATACCCCGTTCAGTGGATGTTACTGCGGTATTTGAACACAAAGAAAGTTAGTATCTGGTAATCTATAGGCTCTCATTTCCTGCCTGGAGTTTCACCACCCGCCCCCTCGGGTCAGCCGCGGGTGGCACTCCAACCGCCTGCCGCCTCATTGCAAAGCGACTGACAGTCAGGGCTTGCGCCCATTGGTTCATGCTGTGAACCAATGGGTGCAGCCCTACTGAGTTGTCAGTCGAGCGGACAGCGTGGCAGACGGTTGGGGTACTGCCACCTGCCGCTGACCGGGAGGGAGCGGGTGGTGGGGCTCAGTGGGTGGGTGGGGAGGGGTACCACTAGATTACCAGGGATATTGGTCCTTTCTTTGTGTTCAGATGCCCGCAATTAGGCAGAAATCGGTCCACTGGACCACCAGGGATATTGGAATATTTTTAATAATACAGATGCCCACGACTGGGCAGAAAACGGTCCACTGAACCACCAGGGAAATTGGAATATTTTTAATAATCATTTTTAATAATCATCATTGTGAGTTGTACTGTGACTGGGTTGGTTAATGTTTAAAAACAGGAGTAAATTAAATATGCTGGCAAATCTGTGGCAAATAATGTGCTATAATTATTTCATTTGAAATTTGTATGTCTTATTGTTTGTAACCATCGTGTTTGTATTTATGTCAGGTTTAGCCAGGAAAATGGGCATGCAAGCCCTAAAGTTTTACCCAGTTATTATTTACTATGTTTGTGTAGGGTGACTGGGTGGGTGGGGGTTCAGGTGCTACATGGGCTGGGGGAAGTGGCATTACGTTATATTATTTACTGTGTTTGCATGGAGTGACTCGGTGGAGGGTGGTTGGGTGCTATGTGGGCTGGGGGAAGGGGTATGTTGTTATTTATTTACTGTGTTTGTGTTGTATAAGCCCCCCCCCCATTGAGGGGCTTACCTGTTTGGGCTACAGCCCCTGTTTCCCCTGGTGCTGTCTGATTTCACCCTCTGGTCCCTTGGACTAAGCAAAGTGGGACGGAGGGCTTCAAGTTTGTTCGAGGAGCCTTGGTGGGATCCAAGCCAGGGATCCCCCTTAGGACTTTGTGGCTGTTGCCTCTGGCTTCTCCTAGTCCTTGGCCCCAAAATGGGAAGCAGGGCCATGGTCTTACTGTGTTCTGCACTGTCAGGTACATTGGGCATGTTTCTGCCCCTGTAAGGGCCCCATGGGGTCATTTTTTTCCCAGGGCCGGCTCTGTCAGTAAATATGGTGGCTACACATGCAGAAGCACTACAGTGCATGTGTGGCCAAAACTTAAAGGAGCAGCAACTCCATAATATATTTAGCTGGATTGGCCTTGAATTAAGGGCATTCTAGGCTCCAGGTCAGGCAGCAGAGCTAGAATTTAAACTGCAAGCACCATCGGGCGCAGCACTGAAGCATTCCCAGTCTCTGGACAGGCAGGGGGGCTGGAAATTGTTATTCTGAAGTGCACATGCACACCTGCATTATGGAGAATGGCGCAAAAGGCCACCTGCTCTTCCTGGAGCCCCGTAGGACAATCAGGGCTCCTTACCAGCAAATTGGGTATTTTCCTGGCCCCAGAGTAAGCAGCAGGACCTTGTCAGATAATATATAGCCCCATGGGCTTAATCTAAGGTCCGGGGGGCTGCAAAAGGATGCCAGCATATTGTTAACAAATATGGTGGCCCCCAGGAATTTCCCACCAGCAAGGGATCCTGGGAAGCATCAAAGTTGAACTATCAATAGCCTGGGAATGGACTGGCCAATTATAACAGGAGTTGGGGGGCTAATAAAACAAGCATTTGTCAATGCTGAATGTTTGCTTGCTGGCAATGGCAGTGGTAGTGTATAAGTTACAGAGCTGCGTAATAGGAATGGCAGTGAAGTATTGAACTGAAGCCAACCCCACCACCACCCTGCAGAGAGTGACAGGCATTGGGGTGTGCCTTTGGGTTGTCGGACAGAACGGCCATGCCATTTCACCACACCCCACCCTGCAGACACTGACAAGTGTCACGGTGTGCCTTGGGGTCTTTGGCCCTTATGCGCACCCCATTCCATCAGGAAATACGGTGAGATGGGTGCGGTATAGGAGAATGGGGTGAACTTTGGGGCCAAAGAGTCCAAGTCATACCTCGATGCCTCTCACTGGCTGCAGGGTGTGGAATGGTATGAGCATTGCAGGCAAGAATCCCAAGTCACATCCCTGATGCCTGTCATTCTCTACAGTGTTGGGCATAATGGTTGGAAACCGTAATACCTCAGGCATTCGTTGGTATTTTCACTCCAAATTTTCAACATGTTTTTTTTGTGACTCCACCTCATGAACAGTGGCAATATCAGTTTGTTAGCCGAAGGTTGCTTATGCACAGCGACTACGGCATTTAGCACCACAGGTGCAAACACATTCCGAACAGGATGTAAAAAATGACAGCTGTACTGTTCATGGGGAGGTGTAAAAAATGGCAATGTTGCAAATCTGTAGGGAAAAAATTTAAAAAACTGGTGAAGTCACGAGCGTGCATAGAAACTGTGCAATGCACACCCGTAATGTAATTAGTTTGGGGATTTTTTACAGCAGATTGTCAACAGAGGCATTTTGGGACCTCCGATCATGAACAGTGTCACTGTGATTTTCTTCATCTGTCCCGAACAATGATTTCCCACAGTGACCACGCATCTCTGTGCTGAAAGTGTGAAAACACATTTCGGTCATGTTGTGAAAAATGACAGCTGTACTGTTCATAAGGAAGTGTGGAAAAATGCCACTGGTGAATATCTGGACTGAAAATATTACAAAGTCATGAACTTATGAGGGTGCGTGGAAACTGCGCATAATGCTCACTCGATAACACAGTCATTTGATGGACTTTTGTCACCAAATTTTCAACATAGCCATTTTAAGATCTCTGCTCATGAACAGTGTAACTGTGATTTTCTTAATCTGTCCCAAACATTGCTTTTGCACACTGACTGCACCATTGTGTGCTACATGCTAAAACACATTTTGGGCAACATGTGAAAATGGCAGTTGTACTGTTCATAAGGAAGTGTTATAAAATGGCAATGTTGAAAATCTGGAATGAAAATATTGAAAATTTGCAAACTTACGCGGCGTGGGAACATCATAGCAGAACGACGTCGTTAACAGTCATTTTTAGAGTCTTTTACGAAATTTTCAACATAGCCATTTTAAGACCTCTGCTCATGAACAGTATCACTGTGATTTTCTTAATGTGTCCCATACATTGATTTCAAGACATGACCGCGCCATTGTGAACGCTACATGGCGGAAACACATTTTGGGCAAGATGTGAAAAATGAAAGCTGTACTGCTCATAAGGAGGTGTGGTAAAATGGCAATGTTGAAAATCTGGGTAAAATATTGAAAATTTGCAACTTACGAAAGCATGTGAGGAACTGCAATCGCACAACCGTAAACAGTCATTTTAGGGATTACCAAATTTTCAACATAGCCATTTTAAGACCTCCTGCTCATGAACAGTGTCACTGTGATTTTCTTAATTTGTTCTGCACATTGATTTCGCACACCGACTGCGCCATTGTGCGCTACATGGGCAGAAACACATTTTGGGTGAGATGTGAAAAATGACAGCTGTACTTCTCATAAGAAGGTGTGGTAAAATGGCAATGTTGAAAATCTGGAGTGAAAATATTGAAAATTCGCGAACTTACGAGCGTGTGTAGGAACTGCACAATGCACGCTCGTAAAACAGTCATTTTTTGGAATTTTTCCACCAAATTTTCAAACTAGGCTTCTTGAGAGCCCACCTTATGAATACTGGCAGTGTCGTTTTGTTAATCAGGCCTGAAAGGTGATTTTGTGGAGTGACTGCGAAATCACCTTCGGCCCGAATAACGCCATGACAGTGACATCATTCATGAGAAGGGGTCCCAAAAACCCCATGTTGAAAATTTGGTGCAAAAATTCCAAAAAATGCCTGAGAGATGCAACAAAGTTGAAAAAACCCTATCTATCCCATTATACAGCTTATCGGCATTTCCTCAGTTCGTGGTCGACTTTGAAGAGTGCAGGCGTGTTCCAGTCCACGAAGATCGTCGCATGAGGTCCGGAGGTAAGTATGGGGTGGGGGTGTGGGAGGCAGGGTGCTCAGTGGGTGGGTGCGGTTGTGGGGGGCAGGGAGAACGCCGTGGGACAGTTTTTAATTTTCAGTTTTTTTTTTTTTTTAAATGACTATGCGGGACGTTTGCCACGCTGGGGTGGGCTCCCAGTGTTGCACAAGGACGGCTAGTTGGGGGGGCGTGGAGCTGACAGGGGATTGGGCACCCCCATCGGCCACAGCATCAGTTGCCACGCTGGGGTGGGCTTCCAGTGTGGCACCCAGTACTTGGGGGAGGGGAGGACAGTGGAGCCGCCAGGGGATTGGGCACCCCGTCGACTATATGATGATTTGCCATGCTGGGGTGGGCACCCAGCGTGGCATGTGGAAGGCTTTGGGGAGCGAGCAGAGCCGACGGGGATTGGGCACCCCCGTCAGCTATACAGTGTGAGCGTGGGGGGGGGCAGCACGCAGTAGTGTGTGTGCGTGTGTGTGTGTGTGTGTGTAGGGGGAGCTGCGCATGAGCAGGCGATATCTGATCGCTGCTCACTGAAGCGTAGCTCCCCCTTTCAACTGTATGCCACTGCATTTTGGAGCTGTCATAGACAGCTCCCGCATGCATTGGCGGACTGGGGCCGTGCCTGCCAACACACTGACTGAATTGGAAGAGGGGGTGACACACCTCCGAAAACTCAGATGATGGCACTATGTTTCTTGCACATGCGTGCAAGCAAACATAAAAAGGGCTGTGCTCAGGGTGCTGAGAGGAGTCCAGATGGAGGAGGAAAGAGCTGAGAGGAGGAAGAGGGGTGGAGACTGGTAGTGGAGGGCTATTAAAGCCATAGGCTAGCTGCGGGGGAGAAATTCACCTCTAGAAACCAAAGTTTCAAGGCACAGCAACTAGCTCTCCAGTTCCCCAGCCGGGAAGCATCTTTTTTTTTTTTTAATCAGATGTTTATCCTCCAGTGATCTACTGGCATGCCTATGTCCTATCAGTCCCCGGCCACTGCTGTGACCCCCCGGCACCCCGGGCCCTATGTCCCCCCATAGATTACCCCCTGTGTTGGGGTGGAAGGAGGGAGGGCCATCCCCCCCTTCCCGAGCGATATCCGGAGTAGACCCGAGAGCGCTGTGAGGCCATGCCTTTGGAGTACTGCAGAAGCTTCATTAAGCCGGCAGCCATTTTTCCTCTTTTTGCTGTGTCTCCCCCCTCGTGACTATGAATGTGTGTGCATGGAGGCACATGCATGTCAAAATGCCATGCTATGTGTCTCCCTAGCTCTGGGGCTAGCCCCCATCCTCCACCGGAAGGCAGCCAAGGAGCAGGACAACATGCTCACCCTTCCCCAGGAGAAGAGAGCTGTCGTCAGACTCTCAATCCTCTCCCCCTCCCCTGCCGACCCCCAGTGGCCCATGCTTGTTACCAAAAATGGGTTGCAGGTGTGGTGCAAGGTGTGGTGTCCAGTGCTTCAACCCTCAGTGCCACTGGGCTGGCTAGGAAGCATCTTAACCAATCTTGTGTGCATCTGGAAAAACCCACCCTGATTTATTTTCAGTGGAACAAGTTGACACAGGAAGAGTTCCAGGAACCACTAGCCTGGGTGGAAACCTGGTCTGGTTGAGTTCTCCTGAGGTGGTGGCTATACTTTACCTGGAGCCAGGGTGTGGGTATCTGAACTGTCTGCAAGGAGAGGGTCTGGAGCAACATCTCTGTGTGCTGAAGATGACGAAAGGCCGAGGGGTGAAGATGATGAAAGGCCTGCTGAGCAAAGAGGTCAAAAGGCCCATTAAGGGTGAGGGAAACAACACCTGCCTTGAAGCCTTTCAGCCTGCATTTCTTGTTCTCTAACAGGCTGCCTCCTGTGTTCAGAGCAGCATAACCAAGCAGTAGCCTTCATCAGCACCTCTGAACTCTTCAAAACTGTGAGTACCTCAGGGTTATGGTTCCGAGGAGTTTGTTGAAAGTAGATAGTTAGAAAGGGGGTGAAGTCCTGGGCAGGACTTTGTAATCTTCAGGAAAACCCCAGGCAGAAGATTAAAAAGTCCATTCTGCTGACCCTTTTGTGGAATGCAAACGGGGCCCCTTACAATAGTTCTTTTCAAGTTGAAAATTGTTGTTTTCACAGTCTCTGCAAGTGCACCAAGCCTGCAGCAACTGGTGAGATACCCACTACAACAGACAAATATCTCTCTTACAGCTCTTTGGGGGGGGGGGATAGCTAGGTGCACCCATGGGGGTGGGACGGCGACTGTGTGTGGGAAAAGTGGAAAAGTGATAGTGGTAATTGTCTATGTATTTCCCTTTAACTCCCTTCTTTCCCTGATGTTCTATTGTTTTTCTTAGTCCTGCCTTCTAATAAATCAAATGTTAGTGCATTTTACAGTTTGTGTTCATGATTTTTGCAGTTTCTTCACTTATATTGTGTGGGAAGGAGTTAAAGGTTTGTGGGAGGGAAAAAATACTTGTTCCTGGGGGGTTAGGGCCACATTGGGTAGCCTTTATATACCCCTGCCCCAAGTAGAGACACATAATTCTGTTCTTTGTACCCTGTCGGTGTACTGTACATGAAAGAACCCAGGCCAACCTCAAGGTGGGTCAGTTGGTGAGGAGGTGCTAGGTGACTAGGTACAGACCCTTCCACCTTACATTTGGTTGACTGGGTGGAGGGGGATTGGGTGCTACGTGGGCCTGTGGAAGGGGCATATGTTATATTATGTATTTTATGTTATAGTATTTATTTCCTGTATTTGTGTGGGGTGACTGGGGAAGGAGGCAGCTTCATCATGACTTCACCAACAATATTTAGATTCACTGCCTCTCCATTTACTATAACTAATAATTTTGCAGACTATAGCAGAGACCATCAGTTTATGTTACTGTGAAAGCAGTACAAAATCAACAGTTCAAAGGGAAGTGGAAAGTGGTTCACCAATGTGCCCAGAATAATTGGAATTCTAATTCATAAACTCATGGCAAACTGTAGTTCACCCAGATGGCAAAGGTGGAAGAAATCTTCCTGTTAAACATCATCCAATATTTCAGATGTCCCATTTCAAGCTACTCAGGTTCACATTGCGGTAAGTACTGCAGGATCTGTTTCAAAGGTCCTCTAATCATTTGAAAAGCAAATTCTGAACCAGACGACATTACAGAAGACAAAATGGAAGCGAGATCCTACTCTAATCGAACAACTTTAGAAACAGTACCCCTCCGCAAACAACAGAGTAAGTCGGACTCAGAAACAACAATATACTTAACTCAAGCATGAACAGCAGTGTTCCTAGCCAGATGACAAGGCCCAGCAGTTGCACAGACAAGCAAAGCATCCAGTGACCCCTTAATTACATTACTCTATTCTATACAGGCTGCTAATCATACAGGAATGTGCTGTTTGGTTTCCTGATATCTTGGACCAGAAACAAAGACTCCAAGGCCCTCAAACCTGAGCTTTACTATAGTGGAACACAAGCACTGGCTAGCTAGCTGTTGTAGGACAGACATGTGTTAGAAATCTCATATGGTTAAGTACCAGAGTCTCACAGAACTGACCAATAAAGGGGAAGCATAACCAGTAAATACCAAACTGAAGAAGCAGCATTAGTGAATTTAACCAAAAAGTCTAAAAATGTATTCACATACTAAATTTGAGAGAGTCTTGGGAAAATTGTTTGCCATAGCCAGGAAACTGACCTAAACAAATGCAATTTCTGTGAACATGGACCTCAAGCAATGCTATACACATTCCTGAAGCAGAAGTTCACCAGGATGAGGTAATGATTATCTCAAATCTCTAGGAAAGGACAATTATAGCATTCGAGACAGCAGGGAAGCCATCCCTTGAAGCACTTTGGAATTAGACCATTCAGAAAACCGTGCCTCATAAATTGTAGCGGTACAGCAGAAGGGGTAACAGAAGGCAGCATGAGCAGTGCACCTTTATTTGATAATAATAACTGTGTCTCCCCTTTTTATGTTTGCTTGCACGCATGTGCAAGAAACAGTGCCATCATCCGAGTTTTCGGAGGTGTGTCTTCAATTCAGTCAGTGTGTTGCTTGGGCTGGCACTTGATTCTCAATGCCTGCTGGAGCTGTCTATGACAGCTCAAAATGCAGTGGAGTACAGTTGAAAGGGGAGCTATGCTTCCAGTGAGCAGCGATAAGATATCGCCTGCTCATCGCGCTCCCCTACACACACACGCACGCATACTGCGTGATGCCCCCCCCACGCACACACTGTACAGCTGGGGGTGCCCAGTCCCCCTTCGCCTATGCTGCGCCCCCCAAAAGCCTTCCACATGTCACATTGGGTGCCCAACCCAGTGTGGCAACTTATCGTACAGCCGACGGGGGTGCCCAATCCCCCGTCGGCTCCACTGTTCTCCCCCCCAGAGTACAGGGTGCCATGCTGGGAGCCCACCCCAGCGTGGCAACTGATGTTATGGCCGACGGGGTGCCCGATCCCCATTGGCCCTATGCCCCTAACCAGTCGTCCTGTCGCCACGCTGGGAGCCCACCCAGCGTGGCAAACGTCCCCGTCGTCATTTAAAAAAAAATGGAAAAAAAAACTGTCCTCGGGCGCTTCTCCTGCCCTCCCTCCCACAACCCACACCACCCACAGTGCACCCTGCCTCCCCACACCGCTCCACCCCATACTTACCTCTGGACCTCGGCGTACAATATTCGGTGGACCAGGAACACGTCTGCACTCTTCAACGCCGACCGCGAACTGAGGAAATGCCGATAAGCTGAATAATGGGATAGACAGGGTTTTTTCAACTTTGCTGCATATCTCAGGCATTTTTTGGAATTTTTGCACCAAATTTGCAACATGGGTTTTTGGGACCCCTTCTCATGAATGATGTCACTGTCATGGCGTTATTCGGGCCCGAAGGGTGATTTTGCAGTCATTGCGTGAAATCACCTTTCGTGAACTGATTAACGAAACGACACTGCCAGTGTTCATAAGGTGGGCTCTCAAAAAGCCAATTTTGAAAATCTGGTGGAAAAATTCCAAAAAATGACTGTTTTACAAGCGTGCATTGCACAGTTCATACGCAGGCTTGTAAGTTCACGAATTTTCAATATTTTCACTCCAGATTTTCAACATTACCATTTTATCACACCTTCTTATGAGAAGTACAGCTGTCATTTTTCACATCTCACCCAAAAGTGTTTCCGCCCATGTAGCGCACAATGACACAGTCGGTGTGCGAAATCAATGTATGGGACAAATTAAGAAAATCACAGTGACACTGTTCATGAGCAGAGGTCTTAAAATGGCTATGTTGAAAATCTGGTAACAATCTAAAATGACTGTTTACAAGTGTGTGTTCGCGGTTCCTCCTTGCGCTCGTAAGTTAAGTGAATTTTCAATATTTCACTCCAGATTTTCAACATTGCCATTTTACTATACCTCCTTATGAGCAGTACAGCTGTCATTTTCACATCTTGCCCAAAATGCGTTTTGGCCCATGTAGTGCACAATGGCGCAGTCGGTGTACAAAATCAATGTATGGGACACATTAAGAAAATCACAGTGACACTGTTCATGAGCAGAGGTCTTAAAATAGCTATGTTGAAAATTTGGTGAAAATATTCCTAAAAATGACTATTTTACGAGCGTGCATTACGCAGTTCCTACGCACGCTCGTAAGTTTGCTAATTTTCAATATTTTCACTCCAAATTTTCAACATTGCCATTTTATTACACTTCCTTCTGAACAGTACAGCTGCCATTTTTCACATGTTGCCCAAAATGTGTTTTCGCACATGTAGCACACAGTTTTGCAGTCGGTGTGAGAAAGCAATGTTTGGGACAGATTAAGAAAATCACAGTTACACTTCATGAGCAGAGATCTTAAAATGGCTATGTTGAAAATTTGGTGACAAAAGTCCATAAAATGACTGTGTTATGAGTGAGCATTGCGCAGTTTCCACGCACCCTCGTAAGTTCATGACTTTGTAATATTTTCAGTCCAGATTTTCACCAGTGGCATTTTTCCACACTTCCTTATGAACAGTACAGCTGTCATTTTTCACAACATGGCCAAAATGTGTTTTCATACTTTCAGCGTAGAGATGCGTGGTCGCTGTGGGAAATCATTGTTCGGGACAGATAAGGAAAATCACAGTGACACTGTTCATGATCGGAGGTCCCAAAATGCCTCTGTTGACAATCGGCTGTAAAAATCCCCAAACTAATTACATTACGGTGTGTTGTAATAGTTTCTATGCACGCCGTGACTTCACCAGGTTTTAAATATTTTTACTGCAGATTTGCAACATTGCCATTTTTACACCTCCCCATGAACAATACAGCTGTCATTTTACATTCTGTTCAGAATGTTTTGCACCTGTGGTGCTAAATGCCGTAGTAGCTGTCGCGTAAGCAGCTTTCGGCTAACAAACTGATATTGCCACTGTTCATGAGGTGGGGTCACAAAAAAACCATGTTGAAAATTTGGAGTGAAAATACCAACGACTGCCTGAGGTATTAGGGTTTCCAATCATAATGCCCAACCTTGTAGAAAATGGCAGGCATCATGGATGTGACTTGGGATTCTTGCCTGTAATGCTCATACCATTCCACACCCTGCAGCCAGTGAGAGGCATCGAGGTATGCCTTGGACTCTTTGGCCCCAAGGTTCACCCATTCTCCTATACCGCACCCATCTCACGTGCTTCCTGATGGAATGGAGTGCTTTAGCATAAAACCAAGGGCAAGGCACCATGACTCTTGTCAGTGTCTGCAGGGTGGGGTGTGGTGAAATGGCATGGCCGTTATGCCTGATGACCCAAAGGCACACCCCAATGCCTGTCACTCTTTGCAGGGTGGTGGTGGGGTTGGCTTCAGTTCAATACTTCACTGCCATTCCTATTACACAGCTCTGTAACTTCTACACTACCACTGCCAATGCCAGCAAGCAAACATTCGGCATTGACAAATGCTTGTTACCATAGGGAGACTGTGGTGTAATTTACCATTATAAAGGAGTGTTTATTATGGCAAACACATGCACGGTTCTCCTTCTTTTGCACATGTGGCCGCTGCAATGTCTCCCTTCCTGGCTTATCGCTTCCTTATTGTCTGCAACCCAGCCACCAAAGAAGCACGGTGGTAAATAAGTACACTTGCATCGAAAACAAAAAAAATTTTTTCATGATAAGGGAATAGAAAATATTTTTTTTTGAACTCAGACCCGTCGAAACCAAAATTCATGGACCGAATGAAAAGTGAACTGGAGCGTGGTCACACCGGAACTGCTGCTGTAGTGTTTTATGTAGTTGCTGTGGTCAAAAAGGGGAGACCCAGCAATTATATAAAATAAAAAAATGGGGTAGTGTGTAAACTCGGTTTACACACACCGAGGATAGATGCTTTGCACAAACCCTCGAGCTTTGCACTCAGGGTTTGCATAGCATCTAACTCCTCGGGTGTGTGTAAACTTCTCGTTAAACACACCACCCCATACTTTATTCTCTATATCACATCTCAGAAAATCAGCTTCTGAGAATGGGCACCCTGCCAGCAAAGAGTTTCTCAGTGTTAAAAAACAGTCAACAGGAGTTAAAAGAGATGCCAAGCTGTGGCCCTAATTCCCAGGGAAATACTGCTAAGCAGGGGAGAACTTCTTAGTACTAGTAGTAGTAGGTCTTTTTATTCTTAAGAATAAGGAACACTCAATTGAGCAAAGCTAATTTTCAATGAGGTCTCAAGTATTACTTCAATTTCAGTTCTCAAGTACTAAGTAAATATACAGTACATACTTTTAAAACAGGCATACGATTTGGGTATACACTCTTATATGCAGGGCTAAACACTTGTGCAAATAGGCAAGTCCAAACAATCATACAAATACAAGTATACGCTCTTACAAGAGAGGCTAACATGAGTGCAAATAACAAAGCACCTCAATTTCAAGTGCAATGAAGCATGACGATAATGCAGGTAAAACAACGTCAGTTAAATAATAGCATCCATGCAACAATTATCCACAGACTTTCTAGAATCCAAACACCATGTAATTAAATCACACATTTCAATCGGAATGCTGTGTTGCTGAAGATCCACTGGAACTGAATTCCACAACACAGCCCCCCATGGGGTACCTGTGACCTTCCAATGTCCAAATTACAGTTATTAATTTTATATTCCAGACCTATGAACTATCTCAGATTATTTTTAAACTGCCTAAGTGCAAAGAAATCCAAAATATGTTCAAAATATGTTTGGGGAAGGTACTCTTTCAGACCTTATGCATAAATTGTAACAGATGTAATTGTCTCCTCACTTGAGGTTTAGGCCAGTTTAAGTTATTGCAGACCTGGTGCCATTATACCAAGGGCTACTACCCCTGACTGTATCCCTAATAACAGGTTGAGGGGCCTAGGTTCATAACTACCTAGTATGGGGGGGGGGGCCCTTCCTGTAGTAGTACCATCCTTATGGTACCTCCACCCAGAGAAATTACATAGGTAACTATCACAGTAGGTACAGCCCTCTGGGAAGCTAATACCTCCCACAATCTTGCCTAGTGACCTTCTGCAAAAACCTGGATAATTGTAGTGTTCAACAATTACAATCCATTCAGCTTGGCCATTAATGATATGCTCATGGTCAGCTCATTTACCAACAGAGTCTGGATCTCTGGTTCATGCCCTGTAACCCCCTGCAAAAACAGTTTCAACTGTACCAATATGCACTTACAATATGCTTTGCAGTACAGTCAATGACTTTAGACTAGATAGTAATATGTTCACAAGCCAAATTAACATGAAACAATATAACTGGTTTATTAAGGGGGACATGAATAAAGGAGGGGCTAAAATTTAGGTAAACTATTATTTTAATTACTTTACTATATTAAAAACAAGCTAGATTACTTTTCATTTACTTCAGTCCCTGAGTTTATTAGTCTAGCAACTACTGGATACCCGGAGTGAAATACAGGCAGGCCTGAAGTGTTGCCTGGGTGTTGCCAGTGTAGCAGCTGATGCTGGGGCCCTTGATGGAAAGGAAGGCAGTTAACCATGCAAACAACACAATTATTTGTAATCCTGAGCCAGATGGCTCAGTTATTTGTAACCCAAGCAAAGTAAAACAATTAGATGGTACCACAGATGATTTAAACCACTGTTGCAGGGTGCAGCCCTAATTGTACTCGTGTTACCAGGATTTGGCTGCACATCAGGTAAGATGTTGACCTTGTGGTGATGATTGATGGGCAGGGGGAAACAGGACCAACACAACGCACCTTTTGATGGTTGCAATCTGCATGATGGTGCTGTGCAGAGGGGCCAAATCCCCAAGCTGGTCTTTCGCTGAGCAGTTTCTGGTGCAGGAGTAGTGGCCTAGGCCAAAGTGGCATAGCCCTGGCAGGATGAACAGTTCTGGCAAAAGTTCCTGATCTTCTGCTGGTGAAGCCTCCAGCTGACATAATGGTTTCACTCGTAGGGAACCAATCCCGACCCATGAAACACATTAAGCACATTTAACTCACTAACAACAGTTTGGATTCAGTTTGGTTGCAAATTACAGCTTTACTGCACAAACCTTTTAATTCTGAGAATGTTCCACCCACAAGCTGGGCCTATCACTTCAGAAGCAAGTCTTTGGTCCAAATTGCAGTGACACTGGTACTGTAACACTTCTTTCTGGTCTGCTGGCAGGCAGTTCCAAGGCTCCGATCCTCCCTTGGACCAGAGGATTACTCACAGGGCCCTCCCTCTGAGAAGGCAGCACAGAGCCACACAGGCTCCCTTCTCCTTGATGTCTCAAGCGGAACTACCAACTGACTCACTTTAAACAGTCCCTCTTAAAACAAAGGGCACGATTCCAGAGATCCGGTTGGCTGCCTAAGCTGTCATTTACAGCCTGAGCACTCTAATTGGCTGTATCCATTGGCACCAGGAATAAATCCCTCTTTTTCTCCCACAGGTCACTTGTCTTGTCTCATGAGCCCCAGGCTGAAATCCTTGCTCATGATTGCCTGTTGCACTCCCAAAATGATGACTGCTGAAAAAGTTTCCCCACAGTGCAAACACTCCCCCAAGTTCAAAGTCCTGGTGCAGCTAGGATATTTACTTTTAGTTTGTAATTCCCCCACACGCACATTGCCCTGACACTGCCCTTTCAAAGCTCACACATTTGCATCTAACCCCTGTAGAACCCCAGTCACTGCTGCCATAACACAGACCCCCCAGGTGGCAGCAACAGCTTCATGAATATTCATGTGTGGCTTATGCATATCAATAAGCCCCTCTAGTAGCCCTGAGACAAACATTTTAAATTAGCCCCCAAGTGACATTTGAGCTGCAGCTTTCTGGTCACCAGCCTCTCTAAGCTGAAGAGGTGCCAGGACCACTGTAACATTATTTATTTGACTGTATTGGCAGTCGGAATGTAAAAGGCACTAACTGCACCTACGTGAGTGCTGGTGGTCTGCAAATAGGGCTGGCAGCTTGTGGTGAAATGTCTAAGCCTGAAATGGGCTAAATAAATAGTAGGAGCTGGATTGAGGGACTTTGGGGCACACAGAAGAGTCAGGCTGTGGCAAGGGAGGAATGGGACACCAAGCAGCAGTGGGAGGAAACGGGAATACATGGGACCTGGGGGCAAATAAGGTAAGCCCATGAGAGGGGGTTACATTATTGTATAGTACATATCTATGTGTTCTGTGTGGAACATCCAAGGCAAAACATGCAAATTTATGGAACATAAGATCTACTTTATTTAACTGAGTGCTAGGCGCCCACGCATATATGGGATCTCCATAATCAAGAATCAGCAGGATCATAGTATTTACAACATTTAAATGTGCTTCAGGAGACATATATTTCTTTATCCTGAATAATGCCCCCAATTTCCTATTTAAACTACTTTACATGGAGTTAATGTGTTTTCTTCAACTTATTTCCCTATTGAGCCAAACCCCTAAATATTTATACTCATCTATGTGTTAATATGTCCCCCAGAGCCACTCATTGCTGAAAACGAGTTGTTTCACGTACCATCAGCTGAGAGAGAGAACAGCGAAGTTAAGCTGAACTGTTCTGGCTAAAGCTGAATAAAATGAACCACCGCCAGCAACAAGTGGCGACGGGAGAAGTATTAATAGCATATTGATCAAGAGCCGATCAACAATATATTAAAAAAAAATTCCCAGAATGTGCCCATTTCAGGGCATCTGTGCATGAGACACTCTTCACAGAATAAGAGTACCTTGCATAGGGAAAGGAGCGTCTGACATGGAGCGCCTCAATCTCATAATATACTTGTTTAATGTTTTTCCCTCCAAGGTAGTAATATTTAATTGTGGATTATCTTTGATACATTTATTCCTGAAAAGGACTACTTGTATTTTTTGATTGTTCAGTACCAAACAATGTTCTTTGAAAAATCTCTTGATATAGTCAAAAATTATTTGTAATTTAGCATTAATTTGTTCTGGAGACCTACCTTCAACATAAATAATTGTATCAACTGTGTATAGATGACAATGAGCATCTACCACACCTGTTTTTAATTCATATATATTAAAAAGAAGAGGCCTCAGGATTGAGCCCTGGGGTACTCCAACATCCATTCCTACTGATTGTGCTTTATAGGGTCAGATTTCAACCAGTTGTCTTTGACCTATCAAATATGAAGAAAACCATTTCATGACATGTTGTGACATGCCAATGTCAGGGAGCCTGGAGAGGAGAATCTGGTGATTTAGCATATCAAAGGCCTTAGAAAAATCAATAAACAAGGCTCCAACCATCATTCTCCTCTCTAGGCTCAACTGCAAGTCACTAACCACTTTAACCAATGCTGAATGTGTACTATGATGTGATCTGAAACCTGACTGGAATGTACTTACCTGATTATTTTGCTCCAAGAATTCTTTCGATTATTTTGACACTATTTTTCAAAGATTTTTGAAGTCTGGGGCAACAGTGATATAGGACGATAATTGCTGACCTCATTTTTTGAACCAGACTTGAAAATTGGTGTAACCCTAGCGGTTTTCCAACCCTCTGGATATTTCCCAGTCTCCAGAGAAAGATTAAAGATCACCACTAAAGGATATGCTATACATGGTGCCTCAAACTTCAACAATCTAGATGATATCTTACAGTATCTAATCTGACTGCCTTGGTAATAACTATTTTCAATAGTTCATCTCTCACTTCTGTCATAGTTATATTACATGTCCCATCAATATCCAAAGGACATGGATTCCTCTGAATCTGCACATTATCAGTAATCATATTCAAAGTCTGTGGATTACTTCCCTGAGATAATGAGAGGCCTAGTCTACTAAAGTAATCATTAAATATATTGACCATCTTATCTAATGGGACTACTTCTTCTTTAAATTTATTTTTTGTGATCTGAGATTGTTTGTTCTTACCCATTAAATCAGATATAGTCCTCCAAAATATCTTAGGGTTATTTTTACGATTTTTATCTAGGCTGGTTTTAACATTGGCCTGTTTAGTTGTTCTAATGGCCTCAGTATTGGCATTCCTTGCCTGACTATAGAGTGTCCAGTTCTGATCCACCATAGTTTTTTGCCCTATTCCACATTCTGTCCCTCTTTTTTTAATTTGAATAGGGTAGCATTATACCAATCATTACCCACATGTTTGGATTTTCTATTCTTTAATGGAGCATGTTTTTCACAAACTTTCATAAACTCTTGGTAGAAGTACTCCCAGGCCTCCGAAGCAGTCAGAATGAGTTCTACCTAGACCAATCAATATTTTCTACATCTATCATAAATAATCCTTAATCAATTTTTGTAAAGCTCCTAAATGTTACAGTTGTTCCAATCTTAGGCTCTTTAAGCTCATTTCTTAAAGCAAAAATTAATTGATGGTCAGAAAATGAATCAGGAAGAATATAAACCAAATAATGTTGTGGATAATTAGTGAATATAAGGTCCAAAAGTGTAGATTTACTTGGGCCCCTTGGGTTTACTCTAGAACGGTCCTGGATCATCTGTGTGAACCCTAAGTTAGTCTGTAAATCTGAAAGGCTATGCCTTGGATCTATAGTAAACCAATTTACATTAAAGTCACCCATCATAATCATCTCATGGGAATGCCTGTAGTTCATTAGGAAGCCCTAAAGATCATTAAACACCTCCATGCTGATTGTAGATGGTTTGTAAACCCTCACAAGGAGTATAGGCTTTCTATGAGGTAACCTAATTTCAATAGTTCTCAGTTCCAGGCCTTTCCCTTGGGAAGGGTATGAAACTTCATTTGCAATTAATTCAGAGGTGACATACCTTTTTTATTTCTGTCCCTTCTAAATATTTGATAATTAGCAAATCAATAGTAGCATCATTTGTTCTACTATTTAACCATGTTTCAGAAATGACAATCACTTTTGGGTTTTACTCATCAATCCAATCTTTCATTTCATCAAATGTTTTCAGTAAACTTCTTGCATTAATATGCACAAACCCCAGTTGATTCTATTTTAAAACGTCGGCATTTACGTTATTCCTGTCTACTGGACCTGCGTTGGGGTGTACGTCCCCACAAGCAAGTAAGCTATATAAAAGAAAAAGTTATAAGGCATGGCAAGGCAAATTTTATTTTTAGGCACCCAGTTCTGGAAGCTCTGGGTGTCGTACAGACAAATGTACAAATAAACAATAAATAAAATCACACACAGCAATAAATAAAACACAGCAATAATAGATAAAAGCAGGCCACAATAAGATGGAAGGGTACCCTGCAACATAAAGGCAATTCGTAAAACAAGGCAGTCATTAAAAGCAATATCTAAAAGACAGTATCTAAAAGATTGTGCCTGGGAATGCCTGGTTGAACAGAAAGGTCTTGAGTCAGGCTTTAAATACCTCAATTGAAGGGGCCTCCCTTACAGCTGAAGGAAGCAAATTCCACAGATGGGGCTGACATCAGTAAAAGCTCTGTTGCCAGCAGTTTTTAGCCTCATCCTGGGAATTGTAAGGAGGCCCCTAGAAGAGGAATGGAGGGAGCGGACCAAGGCAGCAGGTGGTAGAATGTCCGGCAGGTAACCAGGGCCCAGTCCATGTAGGGCCTTCCAGGTAAGGAAGCCCACTTTAAAGAGGACTTTCCACCTTTCTGGAAGTCAGTGCAGTTTACACAGCACTGGGGTGATGTGGCAGTACTTAGACTGACCTGTCAACAACCTGGCAGCTGCATTCTGGACTAGCTGCAGCTGGCGGAGGGTACCTCCCAAAACCCTGAAGTAGAGTGCATTACAATAATCAAGCCTTGACATCACAAAGGTGTGCACTATGGTGGGGAGGTCCATGGGTGGAACTAGGGGTTTGAGTCTGGCGATATTCATCAGATGGTAGAAGTTGATGCGGACCATGGATGACACCTGAGATTCAAATGTCAGCCCGCTGTCAAGAATAACACCAAGATCACACACCCTATAGGAGGCCTTCAATGGCACAGACACCAGAATTAATTCTGTTGCTGTGTCAGAGGCCATCCTATCATGCCCTTTTGTTCAACTCCACCATCAGTACCTCCATCTTATCAGGGTTCGGTCGCAACCAGCTGGAGGCCATCCCATCATTGATCTTGGCAAGGCAATTATTTAGCACTTCCACTATGTTGGATGTCCCTGGGGCAAAGGAAAGATACAGTTGGGTATCATCAGCATAGCAATGAAAGTCCAAACTGTACTTCCTAAAGAGCCCTCCCAGGGGCAGCATATACACAGCAAAATACTCAATAAGTTATATCTTTTTTTGCATCTTTTCTGAAGTGTTATCCATGTCTCAGTTAAATCTAATTTTAATGTCAAGGCAGACAATACAGGATATCTTATGGCCATTACTTTAACCAGATTAATAAATCTTCTTGTACCGGCTGTCTCCTCTCACTACTCTCTCAGGTCCCTGAGCTCTGCTGTCCTTAAGATACCGACCACCCATACTAAAATGGGTGTCAGAGACTTTGCCTCGAGTGCACCCAGGCTGTGGAACTCTCTTCCTGCCCTGATCCGCTCCTCTCCCTCACATGGTTGCCTCAGATCCTCCCTATGGAACCAAGCTTTCCTCTGTGTGTGGTTGCCCCAAGCCTCCATGATTTCTTCTGGCCCTGGCTCTGGGGTGTGACTTGGCATGTATTGCCTCCACCCTGACTCAGCCTGGGCATGGCCCTGTCTATGGCACCACTTTCCTAGGGTTCAACAGTTGTGCATAATCAGCACTGGGGGATCCTCCTTCTGGGGGTCCTGCAATTGTATATATAATAATATTTATTGTACCTCTAATGTTGTGCACTGCACTGCTCAGTTCTTAATGCACAAGTCCTACTGTGAGTAACCACTTGATCATGTAATGTGTGCTCTGACTCTGTAAACTGATTGATTCTGTACCTGTGTTGTCCAATGTACTTTAACTTGTATTTCCTGTACCCTCCTGGGTCGTACCTGAAAATAGGCAAATGTATTCTTTAGTGTACCTACCCAGTTAACAAAAGCTAAATAAATAAATAAATCAAGTGCTTGACATAATGTTTTATTTAATATGGTAAGTCTCTTTTCCTATTAGAAAATGTATTGCGCTTTTAGTAGAACATGATGTAAATAAAGTCTCTTTGTAAGAGTTAGTAGTCACAAACAACATTAATATACTATAACCAGTTGCTAGCATTATAACCTTTTAGGGCCCCATATTCTATTCCGAGATCTACTATTTAAAATAAAACAATATAGACCTATTACTATTCTAGAATCTGTAATATTGACACTGCTATTCACAGAGATTATTACTGTTCTAGAATTTATAATATTGTCACTGCTATTGACAGACCCAAATGCTGTAAAACAACTTTTTGAAATTTAGGAAGGATGTCCAATCATATAGTACAATAATTGCCCTAGGAAAAGCATGCCCCAAAAACCATGGGAATGGGGAAAAAAAGAGTAAATTGCTAGAGCATGCTTGCATGGGTGAAGGCGCAACTTCCTATCAACATGAACCCAGATGTAATCCTGGGAGCATGCTGTTCGTAGGGAGAGAGTTGAGAGACCATTTCATCTCCCTTTGGACTCTATATGGTGTTACCAAAATTCTGAGGAACCCTTATGAAACTGCAAATACTGACTCCCAGAGACATTTTCCCTAAGTAAGAGAATCCACAACTGGATTCTTAATGATCCCCAGGAACGAATATTGTTGGTAACACTACTCATAAAATGCCAACTGTGAAATTCTGTGATTTGGTTCACAATACAGGGGTGGGAAGGCCCAAGGGTTGTTTTTTTCTATTATTATTTCAGTCACTTTCTTTGATAATGTCTTTATTCTTCTTTAACAGTGTTGACTTTGGGTTATTTCTGAGTTCTCACCTGCTTATTTAACTTTTCTTCATTATTATGTTACAGTCAACCCAGATGTTGAAATACTACTATTTTGCAGTTTTGCAGAATTAAAAAAAAAATTCTCATCGTTTTCTAAGGTTTAGTACAGAAAGGTTGTATGCAAAGCCTCAGTCTTTAGCCTGCTGAAATGACAAGCAGTGAGAAAAGTCTGCACACCATGTGGGACAGCCAGGTATGTATCCCAAGTGTAAGGGTGCAGTCAGACTGATGGAAGGGGACAGTGCAGTCAAAGCAAAAGCACAACAAACCTCGGGGAAATTGGTAAAATATCTGCCACAGTGTAACTTTCTTCTTGTGGCACAGGGGAAGGAGGTCATGAAAGACACAGTTGTTTCTCTTACCATGCCCCCCCACACAGCACACTGGGTATTGGTGCGAGGAGCAGAGGCATTCAGTATCCTGTCCCGAAGGCTGACATCATGTTGTGCAGCAAATACAGAGAAGATCACAGGAACGAGTGCTGCTGACAAAACTGTCAAGACAAAAGAGAAAATCAGATGATGAATGCATGATATATTTGCTTGCTTACAAATTATGTTGTTTTTCTCTCTGTTTCTTTTTTTAGCTCCTCCACTGTCAAACCCGAATGTAATTTTTCATGAGAGGTTCCTAGTACCCCTAGTGGTCTTGATTCCGTTAAGGCTGAAGAGGCCCATAACACTCACCCTGTTTATACCGTTAAGGTACTTGAAGGCCTCAGTCATGTCCCCCCCTCCAATCTGCCCTCAAGAGGGTACATGTTGAGTCCCTTGAGTCTCTCCTCATAGGTGTTGCCTGGCTGGCACTGGATCATTTTGGTTCCTCTTCTTGGTACCGTTTCCAGCAAGTTGATATCCTTCTTAAGATAAGGGCACCAATACTGCACACTGTACTCAATGTGTGGTCTCACTAGAGACCTATACAGTGGCAGAATGACCTCGGCCTTCCTGCTGGTATTTACCCTAGCTATGCAGCCCAGCATCTGATTTTCTTTGGCCACAGCTTTCCTACAATGTGCAGAACATGTCTCTTCTTCCTCTGACTTGGTTACCTGCACACTACCCAACCAACATTTGGTCCATGGGTTCCCCCACCAAGTGCATAACTTTACACATTTTAGCATTGAACCCTAGTTGCCAAAATGCCAGACCACTTCTTTAGTCTAGCCAGTTCTTCACTGAATTACTGCCTCTCTCCTCCATGTCCACCCTCTCAGGGAGCTTTGTGTTTTCTGCAAACAGGCAGATCTTGCCCTTGATCCCATCCATGATGTCACCTATAACAATGTTAAACCACACCGGCCCAAGCACAGAGCCCTGTGGGACCCCACTGGTCGGAGGCTTAGCTTCTGAGAATCCCCCCCCCCACTGACTATCACCTTTTGGCTTCTGTCCTGCAACCAGCTTCTGACCCACCCAACTAGTTTAGCCCCAACTCCCAGGTTTTCTAGCTTCCTGAGCAGTCTTCTGTGAGGTGCAGTGTTGAAGGCCTTGCTGAAGTTGAGATACAGGATATCAACTGCTTAGCCTTGTCCACTGTCCTGGTGACCCAGTAGAATAAGTCAGTTAGGTTAGTCTGGCTGAACCTCCCCAACATAACCCCATGCTGCCTAACATCCTGGAGCCCTATATCCTCCAGAAAGCTCACCAATCTTTCTTATAGGATGGTCTCCATCAGCTTACCCACTATTGAGGTCAGGCTGACTGGCCTGTAGTTCCATCATTTATCCTTCAGCCCACTTTTATGGAGGGGCACCACATGTGCAGTTCTCCAGTCATGAGGCACAATCCCTGACTCCAGATAGGTGTTAAACAGGTCTAACAGGGAATCCGCCAGAGCCTCCACCATTTCTGATTGGACCCTTGGGTGAACATCATCTGGACTTGGGGATTGATCCACCTTCAGAGCCCTTGGGCTCTTTTTTTTATATTCTTATTTTTGCGCCCGGCTGTGGTGCACTAGCGGGGGCGTCCAGCCATCAGCCCCCACCAACCCGGGGGATGTCTGGGCTCACTCGATATGCGAGGGGTCTGGTATGGCTGCACCCAGCCCAGCAGAGGGTCTCCCCTTACCTCTCCACTCTGGAACTGGCACAGACCCCCCCAACGTGACTCCTCATCAGGCTTTCAGGTCGGCGGGAGTACGACCATCAAGCTGCATGGTCGTGCCCAGCCATTTTTCCTCCAGTAGCCCCTTGGAGCTGACAGTGCAGTGATGCACAGCACATTGATGAAGGCTTCTGCCGAGCTCCCCCCAATGCTGTGCCACACCTGTGCTTCCCCCGGTCATCACCAGGGGCTTCTCAAGCATGATGCATCCCACAAACCCACCCCAGAGGGAGGAGAACAGTCCTTCAGATGCTCAATCCACCCTCTCCCTTGCCAATCCCCAGCAGCCCAAGTCCATTCCCGAACCTGGGTCACCGTTGTGGTGCGAGGTGCAGCATCCAGCACCTCAACCCTCCGTGCCACCAGGCCAGATTGGGCCCTTGAGCTCTTAAGTACTCTGCCAGCATGAATGACTTCCCCATCCAGGTCTCCACACCCCTGTTCCCTTATGGCATGGGTCCATCCTTCTCTCTAGTGAAGATTGAACAGCAGTACTAGTTAAGTACCTCCGCTTTTTCTTCACTACCCTCTGCCAAACCACCCTTCTTTTTTAAATTTGTCTATCTCATCCTTTATATTCCTTTCCTCCCTTATGTAGTGGAAAAAGGCCTTCTCCCCTGTTTTACCCAATGTGCTAGTTGTACTTCCTTTGTAGCCTTTGCTACCCTAACTGCTGTGCTTGTCTCCCTTGGTTTAGCAGAGTAATCTGCTCTATCCTCCTCCTTCTGAGTATGTTTGTACTTCTGGAAGGCTGCCCTCTTGTCATCTACACTTTTTGTCACCCCTTGTTGAAACTGCTGTTTTTTTTTACCTAAGTTTTCTTGCTTTTGATTTTGTCACTCTCACTAGGGACCTCCATGAGTCCCTCCTTTATTATTGGCCATTTCTGTTCCACATCCATCTCCCTTCTGATCCCAACAAGGGATCCTACTAGAATTTCTCCCATCCTACCAAAGTTAGCCCTCTGAAAGTTCAAAATCCTTGTCCTGATCCTGACCATCCCCTGCCCATGGACAGGTGGTACCACATTGTATGGTGGTTACTACCTGCAAGTGGTGCTTCTATTTTCACATCCTCAGCATGCTCACAGTTGGACATGACCAGGTCCAGTACAGCCCTCTCCCTAGTGGGCTCCATGACACTCTGGGACAGGAAACCTCCCTGAAATGCATCCAGCAGTACTTGTTTCCTAATGCTGGAGGTAGCCAGGATTTTCCAGTCCACCCCAGGTAGATTGGAATCCGCTATAATTACTACCTCCCCCCTACTGGCCATTTTCATGATTTGAGATGCTAGTACCCTGTCCAACTCTCCTCCCGGGAAGGTGTCTTGTATACCACCCCATCCTTAGTTTCCTCCCTCTAGTGGATTGTACCTGAACCCACAACACTTCAGTCTTACCATCTGCCTCTTCCTCTCTTGTAGAAGATTTCCCCTCTGTAAGGTACAAGACCACACCCTCCCCCCAACTTTGTATTCCTCTGCCCTTTCTAGTTTATACCCAGGATTTTCGAGGTCCCATTTGTGGGTTTGTGTGGCCTATGTCTCTGTGATGGCCACTATGTCCACCTCTCCCTCAGCCATCAGTGACTGCAATTCTGCCATCTTGTTTCCCAGGCTTTTGGTGTTCAGAGACACCACCCTCTATAGCAACTCGGGACCTCTTCCATGTCTGACCTCCCCACTACTCCCTTCCTCCCTCACTCACCCCTCCTTTTTATTTATTATTTATTGATTAGATCATCAGTTTACAGACCTTTAAGTCATAGACTCATTTACAAAGGCACCTCGTCAAGAGAGCAATACATCATAGCAAACAAACAATTCAGTACATAATGCTTAGATTAAAAAAGCAACCAGTGTTACAACATTCACTGGTGGTACACACTTGATAATAGGTAGATCACAGTAGTCATAATATAGGTACACGAGTACCACGTCAGGTAGCAACCAGAGATATTTTATTACATTAGTCAGCAGATGTTGCATGAGACCCCAGGTATATACAGCAAAAGTAGACAGGGCAGACCCAGCCTAGGGGTGAAGGTAAGGGGCAGGTGGGTGATTATGTGCAGTTGCAGCAGTGAGTGCTTGTCAGATGGCTTCTGAGGGAGACCTTGAAAGGACCAATCTTAGTGGAGTCAGCTATATTGGCTGGGAGGGAATTGAGCCAGGAGGGAGCCTGACAGCAAAAGGATCTCTGGGCCGTTGAGATCTTTACCCTGGGGACAATAAGGGAGGTTCTGACAGTGCTGCGGGTGGAGACTGAGGGGGAGGCATGCTGCAGGGAGGTGGCGACCCCAGGTGGGGAGAGCCCAAGCAGGGTCTTTTTCACAAGAAGCCAGGTTTGGAAGCAGAGTCTTTCTTCAAGGCTAAGCAAGTTGGTGGTGGAGTACAGCAGGCATGTATGGGTGCACCTAGGAGCTCCCAGCATTAGCCTGCAGGTCTTGTTTGTTGAGAGCTGGATTATTGCAAGCACAGTGATGTCGGCTGCAGCATAGATGGGCAGCCCATAGTCAATTAGCGACAGGACAGAGGAAGTGATTGCCAATCTAAGGGCCTCTTGTGGTAGGCAGTCCCTATGGTGGTATAACAGTCCAATCTTGACATTGGTGGCAGCAGAAAGGGCATTGATATGGGAATGGAAGGAGAGTGCTGAACCAAAGGTAATGCCCAGATACTTGTAGGAGGAAACCTGCCCAATGGGGTTTAGTGTGCTAGGCAGTATCACGAGAGGGGTGCCACTGGCTTTGTTTTGGCGATGCGAGAGAAGAGCATAGCTTTGGTCTTTTTTAGGTTCAGGACTAGCCTTCGTGATGTGAGCCAATGCTCAGCTCTATCAAAAGTTTTTTGGAGGGTGGCCTGGAGTGTGTTGGGGTTAAGGTCAGTGGCGAAGAGCACAGCGTCATCCGCGTAGAGGAGGAACATACTTGGGCAGGCCAAGGGGAGGGAGTTGAGGTAGAAACTGAAGAGGAGAGGGACTAAAATGGAGCCCTGGGGAACCCCAGAGCAGACAGGTCATGTTGTCAGATAGGGTGCTATTGATTTTTACACACTTGAGTTCTGGCAGAGAGGTAGCTGGTGAACCATGCAAGGGGGCCGGGGGAGAAACCCAGGCATTTGAGGGAGTCAAGCAGGAGAGGATAGTAAACCATGTCAAAGGCCTTGGAGAGGTCAATGAACACGGCACTGGCAGGACTTCCGGCATCAAGAGTGCAGGAAGTTGGAGAATTCAAGTAGAGCGGTTGTGGTGCTGTGACCTGCATGAAAGCCATGCTGTTCAGGGCACAGGATATTGTGCATGGCCAGGTATTCGGCAAGCTGGTTGGCAACTACTTTTTCAAGGGCCTTAGAGAATGGGGAGAGGATGGAGATAGGTTGATAGTTACCCAGGGTTGCTCGATCGCCGCTCTTTAGGATGGGAGTGATGATGGCGGTTTTCCATGTGCTGGGGAACTACCCCAGGCACAGAGAGTGGTTGAGCAGCTTGGTAAGTGGAACCAGGATAGCATCCAATGTCAGATGAAATAACCTAGTGTCCAGTAGGTCGGTGCCAGGGTTGTTACTACTAACGGCTTTTTGCAGAAGGGGTCTAGCCTCCAACAGGGAGATGGTAGGTAGGTAGAAAGGAGGTCTCTGGAGAGTGGGCAGGGGTGCTACTGGGATGGGGTCAAAGAATTTACTGGGCAGGACTGAACTCAGGTCTGAGAAAGTGTGGTTTAGGCAGTCTGCAATGCCGAGGGGGGTCAGAGCAGACAGTTCCATTAAAGGACAGTTGAGGGGGGGTGGGGAGTGGGATTTCCCATTCAGCTCCTTTACATTATCCCAAAAGTTTCTAGCCAACCCCCAGGAGGAGACAAGAGTGGATTGGTAGTACTGGCCTTTGGTCTGTCGAATGGCCCAAGTACACTTGTTGCGCTCAGTGTTGTACACTTGCCTATCAGCTGGCTTGCCAGATTCCATGGCAATGTGCCATAGGTTACTTACTTCTACCCTTCTCATCTAGCTCCTCCCCATGCTGTCATGACTGGGGGAAGGAGGCCTCTTGGCATCCTCCACCAGGTAATTAAGACTGCTGAGCACCTTGTTGCCTCCCCCCTCAGTTTAAACTGAGTTTGATCCCCATGAATTCCTTCAGCTTGCCCTTCAGGGCCCTTGTACCCTTCCTACTCAGATGTAACCTGTCTGATGCATACCGTCCCTTGTTATCCCAGATCACCCCCAGCCACCAACAAGCCTATACCCCTCCTTTCTGCTCCAGCTCCTAAATAATCGGTTAAATTCCTCTCTTCTTCCTTGCTGCGCTAGCCCTTGGGACTGTAAACACCTCCAAGAAGGCTGCTGTTCTCCGTCTCACTGCAAATTTTCCTTACCTCCCTGAACCTCTCCTCACCTCCTGCAAGGTCATTCATCCCGAGGTAAAATACAATGTGAGGTTGCCTTCCCCCCGACCCACAGACTGTGCTATCCTGCCATCATCCCTGGCATACATTCTACCCTCCTACAGTTTTCCCTTGATTATTTCCCTCCTCATCCCACTCATTCTCAACTGAATCCCCAAAGATTACGCCCCCTTAATCCTGACCCACCCACTTTTATGTCCATCCTGCTGCCCACTACCACCTCTCTGTCTGTCCTGCTGTCCGCTCCTCCCCTTTCCCCTCCTGTCCCTCTTGTATTCTCCCTGACCCCCCAATCTAGATTTCCCTTTCCACATCCCCTCCTCCCAAGCCTTTCTCTTTTCTGGCATGCCCCTGTCTTAACATTTTGCTCACCACCCAGCCTGCCATCCACCCTTCACTTTCCTTCTGTTCACCCCCCTGGTGCATGCCCTCATTCTTGCTTGTCCAACTCCCCCTTCCCTGCTCCACTTGCCCTCTCCCTGTCACCTGAACTCACTTTTTCCTGTCCCTTCTCCCTACTTTCCCTGATGCCTCCTCCCATACTATCTCCATTCCTACCTATCCCACTGTCACTCCCTCTTCCACCAGGTTTCTCCTCCTCACCCCTGTCCAGTGGTAGGAATCTGTTCTGTACCGGCAACTCTGGAGATCCTCCCCCTGGTCCCCCCCACCTTATATTTTCCCTTACCTTTCCCCTTACTGTTATCCACCCCCTTCCCTTGGCCTTCTTTCCCACGGAGGGGGGGCCCTAGGACCTGCTTATGCACTTGTTCCTTTCAACCCTCCCTTGGCCCTCCTCCCCCTCTTATGTCTAGTCCTGCTTCTCCTTCCCTTACCAGCCTCCATCCCCTGTGTTCCCTCTGCCCCTCTCTTCATCACCCTATGAAGCCCCCTCTACCAGCTCACCTGTTTCCTGCCTCATCTGCCAAACCTCCACCATCAGCTGACTAAACATCCTGCAAACCAGGCATCCCTCCATCTCCCACGGTGCTCCCAGAAACACCACTAATCCTTTTCCCCAGCACCCCCCAACCCTTCCTGCCCATCTCTGCCCCCACTGCATGCCCTTAAATACAGTGGACTGTATTTTCAATGGATGGCACAGGGCTTGCATCAAGTCTTGTGCTACAACACTTAGTTTGTACAGCTACTCCACTCTTGTTTGCTGCAACTACAACCAATTTTCAAAGCTCAGGCATAGTTGCGACAGTTTAACCATTTTATAGCAGATTGTGCTAAATTTTGGGTGCAAGCTCCATGAAAACTATCCCCAGGATGGATGCAAGCTAGAGCACAAAAAGATGGTCTAACTTGTGTCAATTGCTGTACAGGATAGAAAATCCTGTTAGATTGCCAGAAGCCTGTGTCACAAGCCCATTCCTGTGGGACGGCATTCTCTGCATCTCAGTGAAAAAATTCCCTCTTGTGACGGGTTGGGGGAGTCAGGGATACCCTTTCTCTGTCTTTTTAGCATGCTTGCTGATTCACAACTGAACATGTGCCAGAGAACCTTAGGGCACCCTCTCTCCATGCGAGGGGGTACAAATACAGTCTCGAGTCTGTTGTTCCTGGGATAGAACCCTCTCGGCCACTGCGCCACAAACCAGAAAGCCACAGGTATGTATAGGCTTCGGAGGGCCCTATACAGCTTATTATATGTCTTTCTCCAGAAATACAGAGCTTGGTTCAGATCCCCACAGGCTCTTCCTGAGACCCTTCGTATTTCTTCCCCTCCTTTCATCAGAAAGTCCCTAGTGGTACTTCACTTCGGTAGTGTTTGGCCTTAAGACCGTCACACAGGCATAGTATAAACAACCCTCTCAAGGCAATATACACAAACAACACTGGCAGAATTATCTTAAAAGTAAGCCAAATATTTACTAATTAATTAATAAATGCAGTAAATAACATAAAGACAAATAATTTAGACATTGGTTACAGGATATTGAAAATAAAATGGAAAATATACATAAACATAGAACATAAAAACATAGAATTTAAAGGCAGATAAGGACCGCTTGATCCACCTAGTCTGCTCATTTCCCTACCTAACAGATAAGCTGCAGATCCTAGTTAAACAACAGCCTACTTCCTCCTACCCTGCACTAGAATTGCCTTATGTCTGTAAAATGCATTATTGAATTACCCCACTGTTTTTGACTCCACTACCTCCTCAGGAAGGCTGTTCCATGCATCTACAACTCTCTCTGTGAAGAAATACTTCAGCACATTACCTCTGAGCTGTCCCTCCTCTATCTTCAAATTGTGCCCCCTTGTTCTTGCACATCTCTTTTTCTGAAAGATGCTACCCTCTTGGATTTTGCTGATTCCCTTGAGGTATTTGAAAGTTTCTATCATGTCCCCCCCCCCTCCTTTTCTTGAGGCTATACATCTTAAGCTCCTTTAGTCTTTCTTCATATGTCTTCTAGTGCAGACCATGCACCATTTTGGTTGCCCTTCTCTGAACAGCCTCCACCCTGTCTATATCTTTGCGGAGATGGGATCTCCAGAACTGTACACAGTACTCCAGATGTGGTCTTACCACCTGTCTGTACAGAGGGCCAACAACTTCCTGTTTTCTACTGGTGATGCCTCTCCCTATGCATCCCAGTATCCCCCAGCCCTCCTTACTGCCTTCTCACATTGCTGACACACCTTTAAGTCATCTGATATGACTACTCCCAGGTTCCTTTCCATTTTGTTGTTGTCAGTATCTCACCCCCATTGTGTACTCTTCCCCTGGGTTTTGTTTCCAGGTGCATTACTTACACTTCTTTGCGCTGAATCTAAGCTGCCACATTTGACCATTCCTCCAGCTTTGTCAAGTCCCTTCCACCCCACCTTGCCTATCAACCCTGTTGCAGATCTTTGTGTCATCTGCAAGAGACATACTTTCCTTCCAGTGTCTCTGCAATGTCTCTTATAAAGACATTAAAAAGGACTGACCCCAGTACTGAACCCTGCAGTACACCACTAGTAACCTCTTTTCATCACTGTGGACTCCATTTACTATTACCCGCTGTGTCCTGTTGTCCAGCCAGTGTTTTACTGAGGCTACCACCCTGGCACCCACTCCCAGGCTGGTTAATTTGTTTGTTAATCTTTGTGTGGGACTGTATCAAATGTCTTGCTATAGGCTAGGTAGGCATGTCCACAGCCCCTCCCTGCCCTACTACTTTGGTCACCCAGTCAAAGAAATCCATTAGATTTGTCTGATATGATCTTCCTGCTGTAAATCCATGCTGCCTTGGGTCCTGTGCCCACTGGCCTCTAGGTACTCAACAATTCTTTCATTCAAAACTAAAAACTACACTTTAAAACTCTGAGATTTAAGTTCTACATTGAGTCCTTAGTTGCTGAATTTTGAAGTGCAAAGTGTCCTTAGAAGTGGTAGTTGATGTTTTAGTTTGGTGGTCGAGGAGAAAATGTCTTGAACAGAAATTGTCTCTACTCTCCTAAGCAGGCAGGGTCCCCAAATACAAAAAGACTAAAGGCTGAGATACAGTCTTTCTCCCTTGTTTTATGGGATTTCTCAAAGGGCAGGTCCAGTGGATAGTGTCTTGCCCTGCGATTGGCTAGCATTTTGTTTCTATGGCTACGTAACAAATCAGTTTTCAGTATTTTATTACAAAACAACAAATATGCATTTCTGAATATGAGAGAAGAAAAAAAAACTCAGAGGTCAGCTAGTTTAAACCGGAATTCTAGGAAACCCCTCCAGCCCGCCCTCTCTTTGAAATGGGTGTAATCAAGCTACACTCAGTATAGCTATTTACCTAAATGGTAGCCCATTTCATGGTAATGATATTATCTCAGTGTAGACTTGCAGAGGCAGTAGAACCCCAGACTGAATGGCACCACTGGATGCTGAGGGCCATTCAAACACAAATGGATGTGCCAGCTTCCAACCCTACTTAATTATTTGTTTGTCTCCTTTTTAAATGATTTTATTAACTGTAGTCCCTGCCTAGCAGCTGACAGATTATCTGTCCAGTAACAAGAGTTGCAACATCACTCTAGGGCCCATAGCTTTTCTTTGTACCCATGATCCATTGCAACTTACATTGGCCACCATGTGTGTCTCTGATGCATTATATACATAAAACTATATAAAACATGACCAAAACAATAAGGTATGGCCTTATCTCGCCACAGCCTGGTGTGCCAAAACTTTGGCAGATCCAGGGCTTGCAGCAGTCGTGGGACCTCTGAAAATCTGGCCTCTGCATTTAATAGTTTGTGTTCTCTCAAAAGACAAAATGTAGTGGAGTCTGTCTTAAAAGGATTCAAACTACATGCCAGCTGTACAGTTGGATGCATTTAAAGATGTCTAAGCTCACTTCTTGGAATTAAAGCTTTGTTGATTACTAGGTTACACAGAGACTTGACAAGGTTAGCCAAAGATACTGCAATATTTGAAAACACGTTAAAGTACAGTAAAGGAGACTAGACAAACCCATATTGTTTATCAGTTAAGGAAAACCTCGGGTGGGTTGGAGGAAGGGACTTCTTCCTTCTGCTGTGCTGGCTCACCCGGCTGAAGTCTTAGCTGGTACTAGCAAAGTATTGCTATGAAAAGTGTGGCAACTCCAGTGTAGAGATGCAGTATTTTTTAATCCACCGCTAAGTGGGATGCTGGCGGCTACCCATGTTAGTGGGAGCACAACGAAAGTGGACACTGCAAGGTGCTCACTTTGCATCATTATCATTACCACTTCACATTGCCATTATACCTTAACATGAAGTAAAGCGAAGTGAGAAGAGAATAGGCACCCCCCACACATCACATGGCTTACAGTACTGTGAGTCACATGCTTTAGCCAGGCGGGAAGGAAATGAGTCAAAGAAGCAGTTTCACTTTCTCCTTTGCATTTGTAGAGGGAGAAAGCATTGTTAGAGGAAAGTAGGAGTTAAAGTGTTTGATTGCTCTTGAACTTATGCTTCTGAAGAAAACCAACAGCTTTTTAAAAGCTATATCTTTATTTAGTTTTCGTATTGTATTTGTTGTTTTTTTGTTAGTGAATTTTTGTATAAGTTTTGTTTTGTTTTTGTGTGTGACTGACTGTGTGTGTCAGTGAGTGTTAGTGTGTGTCTGTGTGTGTGTGTGTGTGTGTGTCAGCCCGGGGACTTGCTGTGTGTGTCAGGATGGACCTAGGAGAAGGTGAGTCACTGGCCCATGGGCACGGTCAGAGAGGAGTGCGGACCTGTGGGGGGTGGGGTGATCACATCATGCTGGACCGCTCCTGACTCCTGGGTGTTGCTTCCCCCTGTGTTCAAGCAACAGGAGCAGCAGCAGCAGCACTAGTGCTACTGGTGGCTGCTGTGCATCCACCTTCTCCGCCACTACCACCACCACTGGTAGCAGCAGCTGTAGGAGCTCCAGAAGCACCCCCTCCACCACCTCCACAGCCACAGGAGGTGGTCCTGGAAAATGTAGGTGGTGGGACCCGTGCGAGGACTGTGTCTGGTTCACCCCACAGCTCCCCAGTGTGGTGGGAGACAGCACAGTGGTGGTGTGTCATATGTGTGGTGTGGTGGTGTGCTGTGGCCCCCGTGGGACACATTTGGGGATCAGTGGCCAACGCACCCACATGCTGAACCACCACAGGGCAGAGTGGCAGGCTGCCATGGAAGGGGCCAGGCATCCACCTGCTGGCCCTTCTGTGGCAGTGGCCAAGGATGCTGCTGGGGTGGGAGTTGTGCCTCGTCACCGCCGCAGCAGGAGGAGGGCTAGTACAGCAGCTGCTCCACCACCACCACCGCCACCACCCCCACCACCTGGATTCTTTGCTGCAGTGGACCCCGCCACAGTCCCTGCAGCACAGTCTGACATCGGCCTGGTGTGAGCCGCTCTTGAAGAAAACAATGAGTGGTTCAGTGCTTTGCAGCAGCAGGTGAACAGACTAGAACAACAGCAGCAGCAAACAGTTTCAATGCTGCACCTGCTGCTGGACCACCATGGCATCCTACGGCCACAGTAAGTTAGGGGATTGTTTTCTGCCCACCTCATCCCGCTACTGTGCTGTACTGTTTTTGTGTGTTTTTTCTGTTGTTGTTGTTGTTTAATCATACACATTTTCCCTTCCAGGGGAATCTTTCTTGCATCACATAGTGCAATACATTTATGTGAAAACCGCCAGTAATTTCATTATAGTATGTCACGTGACAGAGGAATTCTCGTTCTGAAAATCTTCCCACATTCTGCCTTCCTGCTCGAATGTTAGCGGATGGCAGGGAGAGCACTGCGCTGTTCTTACAGTGAATATCTGATTGTCTCGGCAGCTTCAAATGTTTCTTTACGTTATAATGGTCAGTTTGTGGTGAAACGTGTGGGCATGTTTCCAGTAAGAAGAGCCTTGTTAGTGGAAACATTCCCACATTTCACCACAAAGTCAACCTTATAATATAAGGAAACATTGGGATAGCTGCCGGACATTCACTGTAGTGGAGCATGCACCTGCGCTCCCCCTGGCATCATGTCCTAATGTTGCTGAGAAAAGGGGGCAGAATGTGGGTGGCTTTTCTGATCGGTAATTCCTTTGTCACATGACAGCTCCAAATGCAGTGGCGTATAGCTGAAAGTGGGGAGCTATGCTCAGTGAGCACCGAAGATATTGCCTGCCCGTGCGCACTCCCCACACACACACACACACACACGGACACATATTGCATCCTCGCCCCCACGCACACACTGTGTGTGAGCCGACGGGGTGCCCAATCCCCGTCGGCTGTGCTGCGCCCAAAGCAGAGATCATGCCACGCTGGGCGCCCACCCCAGCTGGCTGCACATACAGCCGACGGGGTGCCCAATCCCCCACCCGCTCCCTCTGTCCCCCAGTACAGTGTGCCATGCTGGGAGCCCACCCAGCGTGGCAACAGATGCTATTGCCGGATGGAGGTGCCCAATCCCTCGTCGGCTCCACGCCCCACCAGCCTGCCTCTTGTGCCAGCGCCAGGTAGCTCCACCCCAGCGTTGCAAATGTCCTACGATGTCATTTAAAAAAAAACCTGAAACTTAAAACGGTCCCTCGTTATCTCTGCCCCCACCAGCGCCACCCACTGCGCACCCTGCCTCCCCACACCCCCCTCACCTTATACTTACCTCCAGACTCCGGCGCAACGATCTTCGATGGATCAGGAACACATCTGCACTCTTCAAAGCCGACCGCAAACTGAGGAAATGCCAGTAAGCTGTATAATGGGATAGATAGGGTTTTTTCAACTTTGCTGCATATCTCAGGCATTTTTTGGAATTTTTGCACCAAATTTTCAACATGGGGTTTTTGGGACTCCTCCTCATGAATGCTCTCATTGTCATGGCATTAATTGGGCCCGAAGGGTGATTTCGCAGTCACTGTGCGAAATCACCTTTTGGGACAGAGTAATGAAATGACACTGCCACTGTTCATAAGGTGGGCTCACAAAAGCCTATGTTGAAAATTTGGGAAAAATTCCTAAAATGACTGTTTTACGTTAGTGCATTGTGCGTGTTCCTACGCACGCCGTAAGTTCGTGAATTTTAATATTTTCACTCCAGATTTTCAACATTGCCATTTTATTACACTTCCTTATGAGTAGTACAGCTGTCATTTTTCACATCTTGCCCAAAACGTGTTTCTGCCCATGTAGCACACAATGGCACAGTCAGTGTGCAAAATCAATGTATGGGACACATTAAGAAAATCACAGTGACATTGTTAATGAGCAGAGGTCTTAAAATGGCTATGTTGAAAATTTGGTGAAAAAATCCTAAAAATGACTGTTTTATTTAGTGCTCGCTACAGTTCCTACGCACGCTGTAAGTTTGGCGTAATGTTCAATACTTTCACCCAGATTTCAACATTGGCATTTTATTACAGTTCCTTATGAGCAGTACAGCTGCCATTTTTCACATCTTGCCCAAAACGTTTCTCGCATGTAGCGCATAATGCCGCAAGTCGGTGTACGAAATCAGTGTATGGGACACATTATGAAAATAACAGTAAGACTGTCCATAAGCAGAGGTCTTAAATGGCTATGTTGAAAATTTGGTGAAAAATTCCTAAAATGACTGTTTTATGAGCGCTCGTTGGGCAGTTCCTACGCACGCTTGTAAGTTTGCAAATTTTCTATATTTAACTCCAAATTTTCCCCATTGCCATTTTATTACACTTCCTTATGAACAGTACAGCTGCCATTTTTCACATGTCACCCCAAATGTGTTTCAGCACATGTAGCGCACAATGGTGCAGTCGGTGTGCGAAAGCAATGTTTGGGACAGACTAAGAAAATCACAGTTACACTGTTCATGAGCAGAGGTCTTAAAATGGCTATGTTGAAAATTTGGTGACAAAAGTCCATAAAATGACTGTGTTACTAGTGAACATTGTGCAGTTTCCACGCACCCTCGTAAGTTCATGACTTTGTAATATTTTCAGTCCAGATTTTCACCAGTGGCATTTTTCCACACTTCCTAATGAACAGTACAGCTGTCATTTTTCACAACATGGCTGGAATGTGTTTTCACACTTTCAGCGCAGAGATGCATGGTCGCTGTGGGAAATCATTGTTCGGGACAGATGAAGAAAATCACAGTGACACTGTTCATGATCGGAGGTCCCAAAATGCCTGTGTTGACAATCTGCTGTAAAAAATGCCCAAACTAATTACATTATGGGTGTACGTTGCACAGTTTCTATGCACGCTCGTGACTTCACCAGTTTTTTTAATATTTTTACTGCAGATTTGCAACATTGCCATTTTTTACACCTCCCCATGAACAGTACAGCTGTCATTTTTCACATCCTGTTCGGAATGTGTTTTTGCACCTGTGGTGCTAAATGCCATAGTCGCTGTGCATAAGCAGCTTTCGGCTAACAAACTGATATTGCCACTGTTCATGAGGTGGGTGTCACAAAAAAACCATGTTGAAAATTTGGAGGAAAATACCAGCAAATGCCTGAGGTGTTAGGGTTTCCAACCATAACAACCTCACCCTGTAGGGAATGACAGGCATCAGGGGTGTGACTTGAGATTCTTGCCTGTAATGCTCATACCATTCCACATCCTGCAGCCAGTGAGAGGCATCGAGGTATGCCTTGGACTCTTCGGCCCCAAAGTTTACCCCATTCTCCTGTACCGCACCCATCTCACTGTATTTCCTGATGGAATGGGGTGCGCATAAGGGCCAACGACCCCAAGGCACACCATGACACTTGTCAGTGTCTGCAGGGTAGGGTGTGGTGAAATGGCATGGCCGTTATGTCTGACGACCCAAAAGCACACCCCAATGCCTGTCACTCTCTGCAGGGTGGTGGTGGGGTTGGCTTCAGTTCAGTACTTCACTGCCAATTCTATTATGCAGCTCTGTAACTTCTACACTACCAATGCCAATGCTAGCAAGCAAACATTCGGCATTGACAAATGCTTGTTTCATGTATGAAATATTGAAAAGAGCATTCCTTTTAAATTGGTGCTGACCAGGTCTTTGTCATTGTTTTCCTCTGCTTTTCTATCACATCAATTAGTTGTTATATATCACTTGTTGTTAATTAACAGTTATGCAGCAGGCAGTGTTTTATGACACCATGGAACAATAGTTATTGAAAAGCAGCTGCAAATAAATATAAACCTGGTCAGAGCAATATTGAAGGTGGCTAATTTTTATTCATACATGAAAAAAGTCATAAGTAAAGCAGACATACATTGTGAAAAGAAGCGTATCATTCAAGTCAAGACTCAGAGTTAACTAGTGGTTGCTGTGGCAATGTAAAGTAGCATAAAAAGTACAGTTCAAAACTGTCAGTGCATTCTTGCAATGCAGCTTTAATTGTAAAAATGTCAGTATGACATTATGAGCTTACAGCAACAATCACCGAACACACAAAAGTGGCACAGAGTCCCCAGATTTTTTCTGCATGCCCAAAATGCAGCCTGCTTGTGTGCAGAAAATTGACAAGTGTTAACACAGTGGAATGAGACTGTTTCAGCACATAAAAAGTCTCCTAGAATTAATGGCGCACCCAGTCATGCGCGCAGGGATGGCACAGAGTCCCCAGATTTTTTCTGCATGCCCAAAATGCATCCTGCTTGTGTGCAGAAAATGGACACGTGGTAACACAGTGGAATGAGACTGTTTCAGCACATACCCCAGTATAAAATGGGCAGTATAGGAGGCAGTATAGCGCAGTGGTCTAAGGCTCTGAGCTGCAAATCTGGTGACATCCAGCAGACCAGACCCGGGTTTGAATCCCACAGCTTCCACTTGCATACTGTGTGACCCTGAGCAAGTCACTTAACCTCCTTGTGCTCCCAGGTCGCTCCTGTAAAAAAGCTTTCAGCTTAGTGTGCTATGCCTGGTTAAAAAAAAAAACAACTAAATAAAATGATGACTGAGCATTGTGCTGCTGGTCCAATGTGTTCTGGGAGACGATTCGAGCAAATGCAATGTGATCATCTCAACTGGAGTGAAGGATGTCCTTTGGCTGTACACTAATAGTAGCCATGGTGAGTAGATATATATATGGTTGTGTATTTTGTAGGTGAGGTGGGGGGTTGACATGGACATGTACTCATGGTATTGTTCTGCATCACAGGTCACACGGAAACTGTTGGTGTGCACATTCCAGTGCTCAATGAGAATTTTTTGTGCTGAAACTGGAAACAGATAACTCTCAAGCACATGTACAGTAGGTAAGTATTTTTTTTTTTGGTGGGGTGGGGGAACCATATTTGCAGATTTGACTGTAATGGTTTCTTATTTTGTTACTTCTTCACAGATTTCATCAGCATCCTTCTGTAGTCCGGTTGTTAAGGATGGTCGTGGTCATCTAACGATATGACTTCAGCGTGTTGCATGTGTGCCTCAGTCCGGGGAAGGGGGGTGCCTGATGTTGAAGAACTTTGTTTGGATAAGGCCACTTTGACAGAACAACAAAGCATCTGGAAGTTTCCTAAAAAAAGAAATGAATGACATCTTACGACTTAATTGTTATTTGTCCCTTCCTGGTTCTCAAATCTCAATCTAAAGTCAAGATACCTTTCAAACCCACATCTTGTCAACTAACACAACCTGTGTGCAATATTTGCTGCAGTCTTTCCAAAACAAGGTAATGGATGAAATAAAATCTTCATACTTACCAGAATGGATTTCACATGGATATTCCATCGGTTCCTCTCTGTACGGTACACCTACAGTACCATTCCCGAGTTTTAGCAATGGAGACTTTTTTTTTGTTACCCTGTAAAAGAAACAAAATAAGTGTACTGTATCTGTGTTTTACCACTGTGGCTCTGAAAAGCTACAGAAAACAAAACATACAACTAAAGGAAGCGAAGTGTAACCCCCCCCTGCAAATGGGGGTTCCCAAAAGACTTCCAGGAGCTTGCTTGAATGCTCCAAGCCTGAATGGTGTTTGGCATTTAAGCCATTTATCAGTGAGTGTTTTTAGAGCCTCTGGTACTGTCTCTTTAAGAGCTGTCTGCTTGCAGACATAATTAGTTTGTATGGGGGACTGTGTGCTTCTCTGTTTGAGTACCACTCGAGCTGCTGCCAATTCACTCCATTTTTGCAGTCACTAGGAGTGCAAAGGGAACCTATCTGAAAGATGAAACTGTTTGCCAGAAATCATTTAGAGTAATAATGAAATTACAGTTTGTCTAACCTGCTTTCTTTGCAGTCAGAACTGTGTCTGCCTAGTTCCCCATTCTGGTTTTGAACTGCTGAACTGGACCAATCAGTGTGGGGTAGCTAGCTCTAAAATGGTGCCTTAGACGAATCAGAACTTGACTCATAATCTGAGCCAGCCACAAGAGGATTGTATGGGCAGTGACTCTGGGAGATGTAGTTAGACTTCGCTTTTTGGACCAACAGGAGCAGTCTATTGTGAGTGACAGCCAATCCAGTCAAGAACTGGGAGGAACTCAAAGGAAGTGCCCAGTTTTGTCTGTTGGAGTTTCTGTTTGAGCTCTGGCAGTGAAGAAGAAGGAGCCCTGTGCTTTTCAGTGTGCAGTTTTAGTCGAAACGTGTGTAAGGCCCAGAGTTCCGGTCTGCAGCTTGTGTAACTGCTTGTTAGGACTGAATCTGTCCTGTGAAGAGAATCAAAGGATATCTGAAGAGTAGAAACCAGGCTCACCCTGTAGAAGACTGGAGAAATTGCTGAATTGCACTCGGTCTGTCAGAACTGAATCTGCTATGTGTTCTCCGGGTATTGTGCAGTAATTACGATCAGGATAGAGGCAGCCTGCCTGGTATAGTACTTTCTGTTTTACCATATAAATGTGTGAAGAGGCTTGTGTATCTCAAGTGAATCCTGCTGCCATTAAGGACTTTTGCCTGTTACTGTTCACCATATAAATGTGTGAGGAGGCTTAGTTAGCTTCAAGTGAATCCTGCTGCCATTAAAGGACTTTTGCCTGTTGCAGTTTGCCATATAAATGTGTGAGGAGTCTAGTGGAGCTCAAGAGTAGCCCTGCTGACATTGAAGGACCCTATCTTGTTTGGAGGTCGTGAGTACTAATTCAGGGTCGCCTCCCGTTGAATTGCCACATTGAACCCAAATGGAATCACTGTACTGCTGACTGTTTAAACTAATTTTTCTTTTCTCTGTGGGAAAGGGCCCTACCAGCTGCCACGGTTTGGACTAGCCACTAGGGCTTGGGTACCCAGGGACAGTAACTGGTAGGGATAGGCCTGTGCACAGAGCCATAGGTAGATGAGTAAAGTGATAAGCTAATTAACCTGATTTCCTGTCCTTGTTATATTCCCCTAAATAAATCCGAGCTGCTTGTTTCAGCAAAGTTATACTGCCTGAGGTATTTGTCTATGTTAAAGTATTGTACTGTGATTGTTGCACTGTATCTTATTTTACAGGAGGTCCCAGTGCCTGAACCAGCCCTGGGGGTAAGTGTATACTGTGAAGGTAATTCTGATATATTTGTGTGGGCCACTAGTGGGAAGAAAGGGGGGTTGCAGTGTCCCAGAGGGCTGTGACCAAGTAAGTTTAACTATTGCAAACCCTGACCTCTGGGTGGAGGCACCCGCCATTGGATCCAGGCCCCTCAACCTGTTAGTGAAAAATCAGGCAGGGGTAGTAGCCCCTGGGATAGCGCCATCTAGGGGTTACAGAAGCATCATAACAAACATGAGTACACATATTCACTTTATGGTTTAAATACAGTATTAAGAAGCTTTGTGTCTATGGCTGATCGATGTGGTGGTCTGGACAGACCGCTCAGTGGTGGCAGTGGCTAACATCATTCCCAGTGGTAATGGTCCGAGAGGCAGACAGACTCATGGTGGCAGTGGTAGCAGTGGCTAACATCAGTTCTGGTGGTGGTGGTGGTGGTCCGGGGGAGCAGACAGACTCAGGCTCAGTGGTGGCACTGGATAACATCAGTCCCGGTAGTGGTGGTGGTCCGGTGGGTGGGACAGACTCAGGCTCAGTAGTGGCAGTGGTTAACATCAGTCCCGGTGGTGTTGGTTCGGGGGGCAGACAGACTCATGGTGGCAGTGGCTAATATCAGTCCTGGTGGTGGTGGTCCGGGGGGCAGACAGACTCAGGCTCAGTGGTGGCAGTGGCTAACATCAGTCCCAGTGGTGGTGGTCCGGGAGGCAGACAGACTTATGGTGGCAGTGGCTAACATCAGTCACAGTGGTGGTGGTCCGGGGAAGACAGACTCATGGTGGCAGTGGCTAACGTCAGTCCCGGTGGTGGTGGTGGTGTTCCGGGGGGCAGACAGACTCCGACTCAGTGGTGGCAGTGGCTAACACCAGTCCCGGTGGTAGTGGTGGTCTGGGGGGCAGACAGACTAATGGTGGCAGTGGTGGCAGTGGCTAACATCAGTCCCATTGGTGGTGGTCCAGGGGCAGACAGACTCAGGCTCAGTGGTGGCAGTGGCTAACATCAGTCCTGGTGGTGGTGGTGGTCTGGGGGCAGACAGACCAGGCTCAGTGGTGGCAGTGGCTAACATCAGTCCCGTAGTGATGGTCTGGGAGGCAGACAGACTTAGGCTCAGTGGTGGCAGTGGCTAACATCAGTCCTGGTGGTGGTGGTCCGGGGCAGACAGACTCAGGCTCAGTGGTGGCAGTGGCTAACATCAGTCCCGTGGTGGTGGTCGGGGGGCACACTGCCTTTAAAAACTTCAGTTAAAACCTGTCAACATTAACCACATCATCATCCTCATAAAGAAAGCTGCCCTCACAGTCATTGATGTCTAAAGTCTGACCACTGGGAAATTTTTTCCATTGTGGTGTCATCTACGCCAGTGGTGTGCCGCTTCAGGTAGTGACTGCCAGTGCCACCAGGATGCTCCATTTCCACATCAGCAAGACCACCATGACTAGGCCAGGGTATGAAAACCAAGGTTGCAGTCTGTGCTGGTATACGCCTCTCATTCATTTTAATGAACGTTAGCAAACATCAGTGTCAGTGGCTCAGTAGGTAGCACACTCGACTCTGAGGCCGGGAGATCAGAGGGCTGTGGGTTCAGTTCCCACATCTGACACTTGGGTTAATATTCCAGTACTGACACTGTAGTACAGCATGAGAGGGGGTGCTGCACTTCTGAGGTGCTGTCTTTTGGATGAGACGTTAAACCGAGGTCCCATCTGCCTGGATTGGTGGTAGCTCAGGTGGATGTTAAAGATCCCATGGCACTTATCGAGAAGAGTAAGGGAATTTTGTGGGGAAAAAGGGTAGATTCAAAACAGCAAATACAGCATATACAAGAAAGTACTATAAAATAGAAACAATACTATCACAACCAAAATAACCAGGTAAACGAAAATAATGCAGTAGATCAAACACTGTGCCTAACTAAGGAAATCAAAAAAGCATACAACCAGAATGAAGCTTATCGAGAACAACATCACATGCTTGCCAAAACAATGTAACTGGTGAGAAGGAAGTATTTTAAATCTGCTTCATAGACCTGCAGAAGTGCTCCAGTAATCAATAATAACAAGGCATCATATGGAACATAGTGCTGTGTAGTACCCACTTACACTGAGACTGCCAGAGATAATATTTCAAAATAGCAAATAAAACTTGCAAAGTAGACATGGAAAAAGTCTGCCAATGTGAAGTTCCCGGGACATAGATCAGCTCTTGATAAGTGAGAACTCCAAACTGCGGTAATTTCCAACGATCAGCTAAAAAATGCCCAAACTGTTGAGCATAAGTACAGTTTAAAAATAAATGTTCTTGAGTTTCCAAAAGTTGGAAACAAGAAGGTCTTAAACAAAACCTTTCTTGAACAGCTTTATGTCGATTATTGTTTTTAACATTGAGTTTACCATGTAATGTCAACCATACCAAATCCCAAACAAAAGCTGGCAGTCTTGGGTTTAACAATTGCAAGAACATAGCCTAACTGTCTTGTCTCGCATAATAGGGTAATCTAAGAGGTTCCAAACACTGAACTTGAACAATGGCATCATAAACTGCCTTCCTTGTAGGTAATGTCAGTAAACTAAAGTCAACTTTCCAAAGAATAAGTTGTTGAAACATCTCCTTAATGGTTTGAGGAACTATTTCAATCTAGAAAACATTCTAGTATTCTTATGTTCCCATGCCCTCAAACTGGGCATAAGCCATTCTGTTAATAAAGTAACCCAAGTCTTACAGTGGGGTCAATTAAGCTCGCAAACATTGAAATACAGAAACATACTAAAGTAAAAAGCAATGGGATTGAGCATATCCAAACCTCCCTGCTTTATAGTCCGATAAGTGACATGCCTTTTAACAGGATTCAGTCTGCTACCCCATAAGGCCCTAAAAAACAAACTGTACAATTTAGTATATAAAATCTTCGGTGGCGGATAAATATAACTAACATAAAGAAAAAGGGGAACAACAAAATACATTTACTTGTAGATAAAGGACCATGAACCCAACGGGTCAGTGACCCATCAGCAATTGCTAGTCTCTGCTCCCAGATTGCAACTGCTGGAGTGTCAGAACCAAACTGTAGCCCCAAAATAGTAACCGGTTCCATAGACAGGGCCGGATTAAGAGGGGGACAAATGGGGCAAATGCCCCAGGCCCCCCGCCATAGACTGGCCCCCCAATAGTCGGAAGTGAGATACACTTTTAGTAGGTGGATTGGTGGTTTGTAAATCAGGCCCTCCCCTCGCTGCAGCGAAAGTTAGCATGAGTCAACCTCCCCATAGGCCCCGGCAGCTTGCTCCCTTAAAAACGCCAGGAAAGCAGCCTGACTTCGAAGAAGCACATTTGTTAAATAAAATTAAAAACACAGAAGCCCCTGCCACAGATAGGCCCCCTGCAAGCCTACATTGCAGATTTCTCTGTTCCCTTCCTCAGGTGGTACAGTACTGGTAAGGATTTGTAATAAATCATGCCTCCCCTGCATGAGTGAAGCGTGAATCAACCCTCTCACCCTGGAGCTTGCTCCATAAAACAAAACAAACAAAAAATGACTTTGGGAGAGGCTTTTAATTAGAAGAAAACAGAAACACAAGCCGCCCGGACCCTCCTGCTACAGATAGGCCCCCGGCAAGCCAACATTGCAGAAGATTTCTCGTCCCCCACCTTCCTCCTTCGTTATTTGCAGCCTGCAGCTAGGGTCAGGTGACTTGCTAGTAAAACAAACTAGCACTGTGTGGCACAAGAAGTGAAGAAGGCTAACTATGCAAGCACCGTGGATCTACCTCCTTAGGATACTGACAGGTTTTCCATTTTGTTGAGTCTGGGACTGGACCTGGACCGGTGCAAGTTGCGACCAGACCTGGGCTGCCACTGCATAATACGAGGAGCGGCACCAGGACCAGGAGCTTTGCATACAATCCATCTGGACAGCATTTTTTAAACCACTCTTTCTTGGTGGTTTTTGAGGCTCAGCATGCACTTTGCCAGCGGCAGCACCTGCACTCGCTATCTGTACGCCACGGCCACTCTATCGCTAGCAGCATGATTAATAAATGCACTGTTCTAAACTGCCTGCTGCTGCTAAACTAAGGAGTTTCAAAGGGAGCGCCAAGCAACAGCAGACAGCTTGAGTTCAGTAAGTGGCTTAGAAAGTTGATATCTGTATTTTATTTTTATGCTGAGATAATTGATCCGAGCTTGTTCAAAGAAGAGATAAAGGGACATGGGTGTGTGTGTGTATACATGCATGGATCCTCTAACTCTGAAATAAAGGAATTAATCATTCCTTTGATATCCCATGAGCAGATAAAGGTATGACATCAGTCTGTTTAATTGGAGTAATAGCATTTGTAAATTGGAACTGCACACTTCTGTACAATGGGTACATACAGTAACTTACTGTTGTTTGGAGTAGGATGCATACCTCTTAGTAGAGCACTGTTTATTTTTGTTTAATTTAGTTCCTTAAAATAAACTTGTGATTAAAGAGGTTACTTAAAGATTACTTTGCTTTTCTGAACAGGGTCTAGAGGACAGCGACTTCAATAAAAGCATCAAAACTCGCCACAGAGCATCTAGACCCCCAGAGCATCTGGGGCTCATGCTCTTCATGTCTTGTACAGTACAATAAATATAACATTACAGACTATGCCAACATGACAGGGTGTTGTACTTCAAGTTACTTTTTTCTCCTGTGAATAATGGGCGTAGTCTCCGCATACGGTGGTTGTTATGGTTAGTAAACAATGCGCTCAGTAAATGTTGTGCAAAATAAAACATTTTGGTATGAAAAGTTGGGCGTTTTACATGGCCACCCAAGTTGTGAGTGTCCCAGGCCCCCCTAAAGCTTGATCTGGGCCTGTCCATAGATACTGAAATACCTGCATATTGAACTAGTCTAGGAGCATCTGAGGGAAACTGATAACCAGATCGTTTTTCCATATTAATACTAGAACCAGAGGCATTAGAAAAATCAACAAGCTGTTGTGAAATAACAGCTTCATTTGTACATTCATTCACCAAGAGAACTACGTCATCTGCATATGCAAGTATTTTTAAAGGAGGAAAGGAATGTACTAAGGATATTCCCTTTATCTGAGAATCATTAAGAATACAACATAAAAGGGATCTCTGCTAAAACATACAACAATGGACTTAATGGGCAGCCCTGTTTGACACCCCGTCGGAGACCTATCCTATCCCCTTTCCAACCATTAACTTTTGATACCACAGTAGCATGACAATAAAGTTTCTGAAGCCAAGAAATAAATTCAACAGGCATCCCATAGTGACCTAAGACTAAAAATAAATATTCCTGGGAAATGGAATCTAAGGCCCAGGCTAAGCACCAAACCAGAGATACACTGCTTCTGACCTTTATAAAACAATTCCCGGAGTAATATAAAATTATCATGTATACTACGATGAGGAACACTACAGCCCTGTACAGAACTAATAAGGGTACGAGCACAGTGTGACAATCTAAGGGACAAAATTTTACTCAAAAACTTAATATCGGAGTTCAACAGACAGATAGGCCTCCAGTTAAGTACTGACCTTTTATCACCTTTTTTATATAACAAAACCATATCGGCTTCTACCAACCATTCAGATATGAAAGGGGAACATAAAAGAACATTAAAGAGATCACATAATACTGGAGCCAAAAGATCACAAAAGGTCTGGAAAAATTCCGCTGGAAGTCCATCAGGTCCAGGAGAATAGCTGGTTTTAGCAGATTTAATAACAGCTCGAACTTCATCTATAGTAACAGGAGCTACAAGCCGCTGTACCTGGTCTGGCAAAAGGGCTTGAGGTGCTATTCGTGCAACATAGGAATGCAGAAAACCCGTCTGTGGAGGATGTCCAAAAGTATTCTGAACATAAGTAGAAACAAGACACAAAATAGAGGCCTTATCATGATACACAGTTCCATCAGCATCCCTTAATTCCTCCATACATTTTCTGTGACAGATAACCTTATGATCTTTAAAAGGGCTAAACGTCTGTTTCGTACCCACTGTACCGAACCGTAATTCATGTTTAAGGGTTTTCATTCTATCATATTGAAACCGATACATAGCAGATTTAGCTTGCTGAAGCTGGGAGCTAAAATCCTGACCAGTAGAATCAGCAAGAGAAATCAGTCTATAGTAATGCTTCCTACACTGTAAATAACGGAAATAATCAGTTCTATGGTGCAACCCCACAGTTTTTTGAAAAAAAGTTTTCAATTCCAACTTAGTATCCCTCCACCAATCAACCAAAGAATCATACATACAAGACACAGAAAGTCGGCAGCCTAAAGGATTTGCAAGCATCAATAAGACGTGCTTGTTTCAATAAAGAAACATTTAACTTCCAGGACATTTCTTAAAGGAGAGACTCTCACCCACTGGCATTCCAAAATACAGCCGAATGGTCAGTGAAAGCTAAATTAATAATACCGAACGAGTAACATGTACCGAAGTTGAAACCCAAATATAGTCAATTTGAGTATTGAACAGGCCTTTACGAAAAGTAAAGCCACCAGTAGCATGAAACACGCGTAAGAATCCACTAAGTTGGTAGTAACAACATCTTTTAGGGCATTAGAGTCACAGAACATCTTTTCCATCTGCAGACCCCTGTCATTCTTTTGAATACCACAATTGAAATCCCACCCCAAACGACTATTCGAGCTGTGCAAAGGAAAGGCTGGACCTTCCTAAAAGGGCCACTTAGAGGCCTTGTTCTGAGGTGCATAAATATTAATAATCGTAATCTCCAAGACTTATAAGAGACGCCCATAATCAGAGCCCTACCAGGGTCCAAATCAATCAGATGAGAGACTTTAAATTAGGATTTGTAAACAAAATACCCAAACCATCACATTTATCAGGTCCTAACGACCAAAAAATGTGGGCCCCACAGTCCAAACAGAGGAACATTGTGCTATCTCTTTAAATGTCTTGATTCTAGTATCTTGCAAAAAAGTATATCAGAGTGGAATGGTGCATTCGGAGAAGATTAAATCCTCCGAAGCCACTCTTCATACTATTAACATTTAAAGAGAAAACATGAAAAGCACTCATAAAAAAAAGGAAAAACACAAAAATAAACGACACAAATCATATCAACGTTAAAGCCAGTCTTCATTTGAGCTCTTCAGAGCTGCCATCTTCCAAGCCAGAAGAAGCACCTACAGAAGAGGCCACAGAAGAGGAATCTGAGGCCGAGTCCTCATCATCCTCCTCAGTGCCCCCAGACTGCTGTTGTCGTCTCAACACATCAAATTTATTAGACTGTAACAGTTTTTTCTTAGTCCCAACTTTTCGTTCCTTCCTTCTAGGGCCCGGAATCCCACTCTTCTCCCGCTGTCTTTTCTTGTACGAAACTGTGTGAAAGGGTTGATCCATGTCCAAGACTTTGGGGGGCGGGGGACATAACTGTAGTATCTGAATCAGGAGTTGCAGAAGTAAGGGGGGGAAATCAAAGGGTCTGACTCTACCTCCACAGGCATATCCCCAGGTGGGGAACCAGGGTCCTGGAGACTTATAGATGGAGGTTCCTGAGGACCCACCTGGTCAGGGACAACCACCACCATCGGGGCCACAGAAGGCAATATCACTATCGCATTGGACATGCTGTTGGAAACAATAGCAGGACGACAGTCTGCCAGTAAACCGGACTCAGTCTGAAGAACAGACCCAGGAGTCAGGGGCTCAGGGACAGATAAAAGATCCCGCATCCGCCTCCCAGAGGCCTTAGCACAACTCTTTTCTGGGCCTGTGTAATAAGGATTCATGGGAGGACATCCACAGAATTATGGGAGGCCCAGGGACACTTAACATAAGAGTGTCCCTTCATCACAAAGATTGCAATGAAATAAATTAAAACAGGTGGCAGCTAAATGACCTGTCTCCAAACAATGAGTAAATTTCAGAGAATCACAAGCATTACTAAGATGCAATCTAGATCCACACCTATGACGGGATTTAGGTTGTCCTGGATAGAACAAAGAACCCCTATCCTTCCCCCCCAAAAAACAGCTAGGCAGATGAGAAACGCCAGAGTTAGTCATAAATAATTTACACTGAATTTTCCAGCCACCGGTCCAGAATTGTTCAGAGTCCATAATAGGGACTGGGTGCTCCAAAACTTCACAACGTTTTTTCAACCAAAACAAAATATCAGCTAATTGCACCCCTTCATTCCGAAACAAAACAGTAATAGTACGCACAGCAGGTTTTGTAAGCAGAATAGCCAAAAAAGGAGTCCAAAGAGGAATATCTTTAAGGGAATTGTATTTCATCCAGAATCGATCTAAGGCTTTCATAGTTTTGAAGCTAATGTCATAATTATGACCATCAGTATGAATTAAAGCAAAAACCTCTGATGCATAACATTTTAATGAGTCCTTAAAAGATGCCTTCCAATATATACTCTGTTGGGGGGGGGTCCATCAAACCACCCTTATAGAGCAGCCGGATAGCACTGCGGCGGGAGCAGGTTCCTTAAACGCTGGCTAAACAAATCAGCCATTCTGAAAGCAGGAGCAGATACCTTGGCTTCAAAGGGTGTGTAAAGGAGCAGACACCGCACCTGTAACTAGCAAGCCCCCTACCTGAAACAGCCGCGCCACGGCCTGGGGAAATGCCAGGAACAAGAGCAGGCTCAAGCAGACTCAGGCGTAATTCCAGAGACAATCCCAGAAACAGAAACCAGAGGTGAAATCACCTGAGGCAGAGGAGGGTTGCTTGCTTCCCACCTGCTGCAGCCAACAAAGGTTGTCGTAAAAGTACTGGGCGCCTGATAAGGACTCAGAGTCCTGTAAAACCTTCCCAGTATCCATAATCGCTAGGGAAGCATAATCCTGCACAGTGGCATCTGCGGGATCAGAGGACCAACCACCCTCGGTAGGGATCCAATCTGCCACCCATAAGGCAGGAGCAGTGTCCATAACGGTAGTAATGTGACCATCCCCAGAAGATAATTCCCTTTGCGAAGCATACCCAAATGTTTCCCCACTTTTCCCGGTGGAGCCATACCTGTCCCGGAGGCTCCAATGCTAAGCGCAGCCGAGTCGCGGTGTACCACTCCCATAACCATCGGTAAAGGTAACGCTGATGCAGCAGGCGCACATCCGGATCCAATTGTCATAGCAACACCGACACTATCCTGTGTCAGGAACAAAACATGCAAAGGCAAACCAGTAGAATCCAAAAGGTAGGCAGAATCCAAAAACAGACGTCTTCTCATCAGGCGAAACAGCAGGACCTGATGTAGAACGAAGCACTACAGAGTCAGAAATCAAAGTAGATGGACCTTCCAATGCCGATAGAACCGGCGAGTAAGATAACGATGCCTCAACTTGGGTCTCTAGCAAAGGCTAGGTCGGGGAGGAGACCTGCTCCCCTACCTTCCGCACTTCTTCTTCCGGACGGCATCCCAGGGTGAAATGGTCAGGAAGCTCACTGACAGCAACTCCCCCTACCAGCGAGTAGGGGAATTTCCCTGGTGTCCTGGCCAAATTTCCCTCATTCACTAAAAATACCACCAACAGCTTAATCTGGTTCAATTTCAGTCGCCTACCACCTGTATCCCCCGCCGTCGCCCCTGAAAAAGGGACTTCTAGGCCCAGTGGGCTTACCAGGTCAACAAAATTCAATAAAACAAACAAAAACTAACATTTGCAGGAGACAGGTTTGTCTGACTATCCCTGACTATTGCTCCTGCTGAGCTGAATACCCTCTCAACACTTACACTGGAGGGTGGCATGTGAGGTACTTCAGTGCCACTGTAGTCAGCTCTGGCCATTCACTGACCTTTTCACTTCAGTACAAAAGAGAATCTTCAGTTATTGTCAGATGCCTGTTTTCAGACAAATATGATTCGACGTCTCTGTGCCGCACTAAGTCCAGTTGTTGATGCATCATCCTATTCTCCCGAATCACTTATTTCACAAATACCCACTTAGGACAAAGCCTCCCAAAGTGGGTTGACTCCAGCCACTTTGGATGACAGACCACCTGCAACTGCAGTCCCTTCTCTTTGCAGGATATGCTTGATGGTCCTCCAGGTACATCTTCAGCCGGATTATGCTGCTGAGGTTTGCTGACCTGGCATGTGACTTTTGTGCCCCACGAACCAAGCACACTAGTTGACCACTGATATTTTTTACCTGTTCAGGCCCTCCCTCCAGTACTGATGCAATTCCATGTTTGTATCATGGGTCCAGCATTGTTGCTATGGCAAAGTTGTCACTATGCTGAATGCTGACAACGTGATGATTCTGGTTGAATACTGTCAGCATGTGTTGCAGCAACATACTGCTACCACCGTCTCTGGCAACATCAAGGCTATGCTGTACATTTACCAATGTCTATCTCAGCACCCGCAGCAGTGGAATTGATTGGCTAATGGAGGCAGACTTGCCACTCACTGCCTGTGTGGCATGTTCAAATGGCCGCAAAATTATTACAGAGTCCATGAGGCGCCACTGTTCAGTCGTCATAGACATGGAGGCCCTGGAACTGTCACGGCTAGTGTGCATAACAAGATATTCTGAGATGGTTTTGTATTGTTCATACAACCTCTCTGCCATGTATAAAGTGGAGTTCCATTGGGTGACAACTTCCAGCTTCAAGCGGTGCTGAGGCAGGCTGTTTTGTATCTGCAACTGCCGCAGCTGGTCACGGGCCTTTCCAGATCTTGAAAAGTGAGAGCAGATATGTCATGCAACGGTCAGCATTTCCTTTATATCAGGGTGCTGCAGAAACTCCTGAACCACAAGATTTAAACAGTGGGCCATGCATGGAACACAAAAAAAAAACACACCATTCATGATGCATTTCACCACGTTTGACCCATTGTCACTTGCTATGAACCTATCTCAGGGACAGAGGGTTTAGCCATCTGTCAATTTCAGTCAGTACTATGTCCAATATGTTCTCACCAGTGTGTGAACAAGTCACATTGTGCATAGCAGTCGCTGTATGCTGTCGAATTCCTGGAAGACTGCTACCACGACAATCCACCTTACTGCACTGATTATTCACACTACCAACATCACAAACAACTCCCGGCACCTGCACCCAGTGTGCAGTTATACACAAATATCAACTCCCTGCTGTTTTGCCACTTGTCCACATATCCATACTTAAATGGATGAATGGAGAGGAGGAATGTTGAAGGGCATGTCTTACTGAGTCGGACACAGTGTGAAACAACTCAGGGACAGCACAGGTAGAAAAGTATATCCTGGATGGGACTTTCCATTTTGGACAGGAACGTGCAGCAAACCACTGGAACCCAGAATTCTCCACAAAGGAGAAGGGCAAAAGATCAATTGCTAGCATTTCCACTACAGCAGCATTAAGTTCATGTGACACTGTATGATTCGGAGGGTACTTTAGCTTTTGTGCAAAAACACTCTGTAACATGGGATGACTTAAATGTTTTACACGGTGTGTGTTGATCACAAATGGTTGTGCTCTGTGATGAATGGCATTGGCAGGGGGTGGAGTGTGGACATTTGATGAAGACGGTTGCACAGGTGATGATGACAGACCCAGAAATGCTGTTATTTTGCCAGATTTGCCAACCAGGGTTGATGTACCACTTGCACTAGACATACTGCATTCACCACCACCACCAAAACTGCTACTCTCACCAGCACTGGACAACATTTCAAAGTCATTATGGTCTTCCACCTCATCGTGCCTATAGTAATCCTCTGCTCTTATTACCGCACTACTGCACACGCTTAATTTCCTACTGGGCTTAACAGTCATGGAAGGGATAACATGCTGGCTATGGTTGCTGGTGACGAGGGGTGAATGCCCCACTGTGGTATTAGCTGCCAGCTTGTGCTGGGTCCACAGTGCCAAGTGTCTATTCTTAAGATGCGATGCTGTCCTCCTGTGCCTAGATGGCTCCCCTTTTACTGACCAACACGCATATGGCAAACCTGGCAGATTACAACTGACTCATCATTTGCATCTTGAACAAAAAATCCCAAACAAGGGATATTGTGATGCTCTACTTTTAACATGTCCATGATGTGGCTTGTTTAAGTCCATTATTTTAAGCACTGAAGTGGGGGGGGGGCACATGATGTTTTGGGCACTGCACACCTGGACTGCATCTGACCACTACGACTACCTATCATATTGATTACTGGGTCATCATCATCATCATCATCATCATCAACTAAAACTGGTAAATCACAAGTTTTTACAGGGGGGGATTCCTGCAAACAGACTCAGACACAGCTACTTTTAATTTCTTTTTCTCCGGTTCCCAACTGGGGTCAATTACATCATCATCATCATATTCATCAACGTCACACACATCCACATCTTCTGCTTGGATGCTAGCATGTGGATTGCATGTTGCAACAGCAGCAACATCATTGTCATCACATTCATCATCAGCATCTACACCACCATCATCTGATATTTTTTCACCACACTGTGAATCACTGAATGGAAAATGCGTGACATTAAGTGCCACGGTGGACAGAATATCGCATTGTATGCTATCGCTGACATGATTATCAGAATCTTCAGGTTCAGTTAATGGATGTTACTGGGAAGTATGACATCATCTATGCTGCCACCCACTTGTACTGCTTCACACCAGTATTTTTGGATATGGTACACTGGTCGGAATTAGAACGTGATGCAACAATACTAATACTGCCTCCGCCACCACTAACACCACCGGCTGGGAAAACATCATCTTCCAATTATGAGTGAAGCAGGAGGAGGCAGTATAGTGCAGTGGTTTAAGGCTCAAGCTGCAAATCTGGTGACATCTAGCAGACCAGACCTGGGTTTGAATCCCACAGCTTCCACTTACATACTGTGTAACCCTGAGCAAGTCACTTAACTTCCCTGTGCTCCCAAGTTGTGCTTGTGTGCTAATCCTGGTTAAACAACTACAAAAAAAAAAGCTACTGATTGGGCTGTAAAAAACATTGCAGGAGAAATACCTTTCCTCACATCAGCAATGCACTTCTGCGTCTGCGTACTACTACCATGCCCACAGACCATCTTACTGCCAACATTGCCATGGCGAGGAAACAGCTTTGCTTGCACGTGTCTTTGCAGGCATTTTGGGGGATCAACCACAATGTTATAACCAAATTCAGATTTTGATACGCTCACCTCTGATTGGTGGGACAGGATGTGAAGCCAAATAAACTGTGGCTTCAGCAACAGATAAGAGATTACTCTGAGACTGTCACGCAATTAAAACAACTTCAGTAACCAGTGATGCTGATGAGGTCACAAAATAATTCAATGTGGTAAAAACACCTTTGAACGTGGGGTGGTGGGGAGCACTAAATGCAGACAGTGCAGATTTTTAAGGCACTACAAGCAGCAAAATTAAGAACAGATACCACGATCGCAGACAAAATCAGACAGCTGCAGTGAATAGCAGGTTCACACTGCTGCACCCGTAATTACACTAGTCTGTGACACAATAAAAGGTGTATTATTTGATGCATATAACACTGCACACACATCACACACAGAACAGTTTGTGTACAGTGCTGAACGAGAATGCGAGCAAATGCAAAACTTCAGTACTATGCCACGTTACGTATTGTAAATTTGTAATGTAAACAACCTGAACTTATGAACTGCTGCAATGCATCCACACAACAAACAGCAAGACAATTTCAACTATTACTGACAATTTTACTGTGTACATTAACACAGTCAGTTATATAACACAAATAGAACCACAAAACAAAGAAATCACTATTGCTCCAACTTAAATCTACCTACACCACAGATATGCCCCTCCCCCAAAGCACACTTTCACTGTCTTTCACCACACACACTCAATGTTGTAAATTAACATTCAAAATCCACACAAAAAGAAAAACGTTCACTGATATGAGCACAGGAGGGTTTCCTACAATCGATGAATTAAAGTTGGAGCCCCCCAAAAAACACAAAAATGCTTTTTGAACAGCTTTTGCAAGATTCCTATCACAGACAGCTATCAGAGCATACTGTCCCCTACTCCTTCCTACTCACACTATACCAAACTGAGGCTGTGAAGATCAATATAGAGCCCGTGTGACCTGAAATCCCATGAATCACTGCAAAATTCACCTTCGGAGCTCAAAAACAAGGCAAAATGAGGCGAAGTACCCTGCCCACAATGCACTTCTCCTTAAATTTGGCAGAGTAGTGGTCTGGGGAGGTGGAGTAACACAAAGTCATTGTTTCCAATGGACTTTGCATTCCTCATTATATCCACGAAGTACTCACAAGCCTTGCTGAGCTTTCCATTGAATCATGCTTGCTCCGTGGAATCACTTAGCAGAGTGGATTGAGCCTTTAGCCCACCACTACTCCAGTGCTGGCAGTGTGGTAATTGTTAGCATAGGATGCTATACACATATAAAAGGTATAAGTAATACAAAAGGGAAAAAATAAGGGGATTTCTAAATCCTAAAAATAAAATAAAGCTGATTACAGAAGTCTGTTTAATAACATATGTTTTTGAATATTAGACAATAGGAATAAGAATTAAATCTATCCTGTCCTGTTGACCACTTCAGGATCCTGCTGGTAAAATCTCAAATTACATGGTAAAATAAGAAATCATACTACATATTTATTTATTTAAACACAACTGCACATACCCCAATCATGCAAAGCATCATGGGAAGCATATGCAAATCTCCACAAAGGAATTTGGACTGGCTCAAATTTAAGCAGAATTGCATGGTGCGGAAGGCCTCACATTGCAACCACAAAGGCTGAGAACAGCAGAAAGACATGTGTTTTGTCCTTGTACTGTAGAATATCTGTAGCTCAGCCCAGAGGGAGGAGCCAGCTTTAGGAGAGTCTTAATTGTTTGGGTCATGGAAGCCCACAGTAGAGAAGAACTACGAAAGACAAGAAACCCAGAACAAATGCCCTGAGGCAAGGGTTACCCTGGAAGTGCATTTGGCCAATTTATGTACTTTTAAGTTTTTATTACCAGGTGGAGCAGTAGGCAATCGAATGCCTATTTTGAGGCATGATCTAGGAAGACAGAGTAAATGTACAGTAAAGCTAAGTGACAATAAACACATACGTGTCAATGTAATAAAAGCAAAAATAAAGGAAAAATGTAAATAAAACACCCAAGAAATTACAATTAAATTTTTTACTTTATATTTAGTGATATATCAATGAGTATATAGTCAAAATCCTGATGCAGTACATACAAAGGAGCCTTATAATACCGAAGAGGACACCACTCCTCTTAATACATGCGATTAAAACACCGTACTACCTCTTAGACACATCATAGAGGGTAACCCAGCATATTTTATAACATTTTAAACATTAAACACAGTAATTGCTGCATATATGAGCCCATGAGCTGCACTGGAATTAAAAAGATGGATTAAAACTTAAATTGCTCCAAGATCTGCTTCCTGAATTAGAGACTAAATCAGTCCATGCACTACAAGTAGTTAAGTAACCCATGTAGGTTATAGTCCCAAAATTAAACTGCAGCTCCAATATTCACTCCGCAAACACCTTTCAGATAAACAAGTATACAAGTTTAAACATGGCTGTAATTATAACCCATAAATGTAAATCGGCAGTTCAAAGGAAACACATATCTGCTCCATCAAAGAAGTTCAGCATGGCAATGTGAGCTCCCATAATCGATGGCTGGAAAGTTGCTTACTAATGGCCTCTCCTCCCTCCCTTTTCAGCCCTCCACCCTACAAACTGTATTAAAGGTTTTATTTTCCCCATTTATTTAATAAAAATATGTCTGACTATAGGTAGAGTTCAACAAGGGGAAGATATTCAGCCTAGCAAGCTGAAGAGTTCAAGAGCAAATCTGAACTCTCAATGAGTCCCTTCAAGTGTCTAACTCGTCTTCTTCCTCCAGTTCTGACTGATGAGAGTATTCTCTCCTTTGTGGAGCTGGTACGTGTCGTTTGGCCCACTTCAATCAATCAATCATCAATCAATACATCTTTATTTAACCAGGCATTTCAACCAGGCTAAGGAGGCTCGAGGAAGAGGTTCAGTGGCTGGGCAGGGAGCTGGGGAGGTTGAAGGATGAGGGGAGGATTTCATCGGTAGGAGGGCTGACATCTGAGAGTATTGTGGGGGCACCACAGAGAAGGAACAGTGGGTCAAGGGAGGGGGGAAGGGGGCAAACTAGATAGGAAGCCAGCTGATGGAAGGTGAACTCTAGTAGAACCTAGAAAAAGAGGAGCAGCAGGAGGGAGGAGAAAGTGCATAGTAAGGCTAAGGGGATAGGGAACATGTTAATTTTGCTAGAAAAATGTGGAAAAGAGGATGCAGGAGGTAACTGCACAAGGGATAGCACTCACAAAGAAGAGGGTGTGAAGGGCATTACTAGTGGAGAGATTGAACATGGTGACAGGGTGAGGGAAAATCCTCAGAGGTGAGAAGGGAGAGGAGGTTGGTAGTCAAACAGGTGGAGAGGGAGGGGTCTTAATGGTGAGGGACGGGGAAGACACTGGGGCACATGGCAAAAACATGGTATTGAGTGGCTCCAAAAATGAGAACCTGGATGGGGGGGCGGCGACGGGCACAAGGAAAGAGGAGGGGGGTGTACTGGTGTTGGGGGATTCCATACTCAAGGGGATCAGATGGAGTGGCAAGAGGAGAGGCACAGTTGAATATGGGTGGAGCCCATACCAGGATTAAAGGCAGACATGGCAGGACAGGCACTCCTAAGGTGCATAAAGAGGGGTAGAAGGAAACCACACATTGTGGTACATGTGGGGACAAATGACCTAGCAGGAGAAATGGTGGAGGTAACAAGGGAGAGGATTGAGAAGTGGAAGTCAGTGAGGACACTGGGAGTTCGCGCTTAACTCAAGCGCCCCAGTACCCTGCGCAAGCACAGTGAGAAAGGAGAGGATTACAGAGTTGAACACATGGTTGGTAGAATGGTGTCGAACTAAGGGGTATGGGGTTGTGGGTAGCCGGGGAAGTACCTGGGATAGTAACAATCTGTTTGCAAGGGACAGGCTGCACTTGAGTGGGGAGGGGAAGGAGGTATTAAAGCAAAGACTGGAGAGGTATATTGCGACAAGGGTGGATTTAAACTAGATAGGGGGTGGCAAGTGGACAGCAGGTAGGCAGGGATCTGATAGAGTGTAGTCACAGCCTATCCCCCAGACTAGCAGGGAAGGACTCAGGGAGGCCAAAAAAGGAGGGAGTAGAAAGGACAAGATGGAGGCTAGTGAAGGAAGGGGGCATTATAGAGGGTGGTCTCATTGAAAGCAAGAAGCCTAGGAAACAAATCCGCTGAGCAACAGGCACTCTTAGCAGTGTGGAGGGAGGATATTGCAGTTGTCACAGAAACGTGGGCATCAGAGCACCAGGACTTGGATCTGGCAATCCCAGGATACAAATTACACAGGAAGGACTGTAAAGGTGGGGTGGGGTGGCAGTCTTTGTGAGGGACGGGATCAAATGCACTAGGGATGAGGGAGAAGAAAGGAGAACAGAGGCAATCTGGCTGCGGCTCCTAGACTCAAGGGGTAGGAAACTAAGGTTTGGGATGGTATACAGACCGCTGTCCCAGTCTGAGGAGCTTGACAGGGAGCTAGTGGGACAAATCAGAAAGGTATGTTGAAAAAGAAAGGTGGTCATCGTGGGGGATTTCAACTTGCTGGGGGTTGACTGAAGCACTCCGGTCACCTCCAGTGCTAGGGAGCAAGTGCTCCTGGATGCGATCCAGGATGGTCTCCTGACACAGTTGGTTACTGTACCTACTAGGCTAAAGAACACTTTAGATCCAGTATTGTCGAATGGAGAGGCAGTGAGGGAAATAAAGTTAGAGGACCCACTATCCGACAGCGATCACCTAACAGTGTGGTTTAATGTCACGATGTGTGGGGAGCCAGAGAAATTGGTTATTCGGGTGGTATACTTCGGGGGGGGGGTGGACTTTGGAAGGATGCAGGAGGTACTGAAAGGGCAACTGGAGGGCATAAGGCATGAGATGGACATGGAGCTGGAATGGGGTATTATTAAATGGGGGGTTACAGAGGCAACAGAAGCCTGCACCAAGGCACAGAGTAAAAGAAGCAGAGCAAGAAAATCATGCTGGTTGAACAGCAAAGTTGTGGAGGTGGTGAGGGCAAAATGAGTGGCTCACCAGAGGTTTAGGAGGACAGGGAAGGAAGTGGACAGGGAGGAATATGCAAGATGGTCCAGTGAGGTGACCAGAAAAGTGAGAGAGCAAGGCCCAGAGGGAGCTGAGATTAGCACAGGAATTAATGAGGGGAGAAAGACTTTTCAGATATATCAGGGAGAAAAGAAAGTGCAAGAAAACAATAGTGAGGATAAAAAGGGGTGGGGAGTGGACAGAAAAGGGGGAAGAGCAGGCAGAAGGACTGAATAAATACTTTTGTTCTGTGTTCACAGAAGAAAAGGGGGGACTGCTACCAGCATTGGCTGGAAGGGTGGGGACAGTAGGAGAAGAGGCAACAGAGGGAAGAATTGAGGCAAGTAGAGTTCTAGAGGGACTGAGGGCACTGAAGGTAGATAAGGCACCAGGGCCAGATGGTATCCAACCCAGGGTGCTGAGGGAGTTGGCGGAGGTGTTGGCGGAGCCGCTGGTGGATCTGTACAGCACCTCCCTGGAGTCGGGATGTGTGCCAATGGACTGGACGATGGCACATGTAGTGCCATTACACAAGAGCAGGCCAAGAGTTGAAGCAGGTAATTATTGTCCGGTAAGTCTCATATCCATAGTGTGCAAACTCATGGAAACGATACTAAAGGAAAGACTGGTGTTGTACCTGGAAGACAATGGCCTCCAGGATGTGAGGCAGCACGGGTTTGTTTCAGGAAAGTCTTGTCAAACCAACCTGACACAATATTATGACTGGCTGACAGGTGAACTGGATAAGGGTCATGCGGTGGATGTTCTTGACTTGGACTTCAGCAAGGCCTTCGATTTGGTGCCTCATGGGTGGCTTGGGGGGAAGTTAACTGGTGTAGGAGTAGGGGCAAAAATGATAAACTGGATTACAAGCTGGCTGAGTGGGAGGCTGCAACGGGTGGTGGTGGTGAGAGGGGAGCTCTCAACTCCAAGGCCGGTGACAAGTGGGGTGCCACAGGGCTCTGTGTGGGGGCCAGTATTGTTTGGGCTGTTCATATCAGACATTGGACATGGGGTGGTGAGCAAGGTAAGTCTGTTTGCTGATGACACCAAAATTGGAGCAATGGTGGATGGAGAGTAGGGGTGGAAGCAGCTGCAGGGGGACCTAAGTAAGCTAGAGGAGTGGTCAGAGAGGTGACAGCTAGGGTTCAATGCAAAGAAGTGCAAGGTTATGTACTTTGGGGTGAAGAACCCAAGGAGAGAATACTGGCTGCGGGGGGGGGTTAAGCTGGGGATCACAGAGGAGGAAATGGACCTTGAGGTAATGATAACAGGGACCATGAACAACACTGCTCAGTGCAGGAAAGTGGCTGCAAAAGTGAACAAAATGCTGGGGTGCATAGCAAGGGAGTTTTCATCCAGGCAAAGTGAGGTGATCTTGCCCCTCTACAGATCGCTGGTAAGGCCGCACTTACAGTGTTGTGCAGTTTGGAGGCCATACCTAAAGCGTGATATCAGGCTGTTGGAGAGGATGCAGAGGAGGGCAACAAAGATGACATGTGGAATGGAGGGGAGAGACCATGACAGCAGGCTGTGAGACCTCAATATGTACACCCTGGAGGATAGAAGGGACAGGGGGGACATGATAGAGACATTCAAGTATCTGAGGGGAATCAATAAGGATTGGGCAGATGGGGTCTTTAAGTTAAGGAGGGGAGGTCACCGGGCATGGGCTAAGAATGGAGGGGGGAAGCTTTAGAAGGAAATGAGGAGACACTATTTTGCAGAGAGGGTGGTAGCAAATGGAATGCCCTACCAGAAGGGGTGGTATCATGTAAATCTATGAACAGGTTCAAAAGGGCATGGGACAGGAACAGGGAGAGTGAGAATGGGGGTGGCAGTGGCTGACAAAAGGGAGGGGGTTGGGGCAGCTGCAAACTAGGGGTGAGACTATACACTTGAGCAGACTTAGATAGACCAGGTGGTCTGTTTCTGCTGGCACATTCGCATGTTTGTATGTTCGTAACCTTGAGCAAGTTCATTTGCAAGATGGTCCTGGACAAAGAACATACATGTAGTACAAAGTAATAAATTACAATAAAATGTAGAGATATGAGGTACAACATACAGTAATTACACAGGAAACGACAGTAATGCAGATTACAATGATAACCAATTTCGTGTGTAAAGGAATTTGACTGGGGTGGAGGTTATGCCTAGGTGACAGCTTGAGGAGAAGCTATAAAGCTAAGGGAAGCAGCTAGGCAGAGGGCTGTTATAAAAGATAGGGGAACTGGGGAGAGAAGGAGAAAGAAGGAAGAGGAAAGTGTTGTTGGTGTTAAGAGCTAAGGATGTCAGAGCCGGGGAGGAGAATGGCAAGGACTATATAAGTTTACCTAAAACATGCATAGGTATCCCTTAGATAGCATGCAAGCAACATTTTAAAGGTGTGGGGCCCAGGCAAGGAAGCCAGTTTTAGGGTATTTTATGCCACATTCAATAGAGTAGGAAAAGAGCAATAAATGGTGACTGAACCATACTGCTTCTTTATTCTAGGAACCTTGAAGGTAACCAGAGCAAACCTTCTCAAGTCATGCAACCCCTGAGCTTTAACAAAAAGATTAGAAATATAGGTAGGCAGTCATCAGTTAAGGCCCTGTAAAACCAAAGGAGAGCATTTCTTTGTCTCTAATTGAGAGGGAGGACCAGCACAGCAGCTCGTAGAGGACACAGTGATGGGTGTGTAAGGGTAAGTTCAGGATGAACCTTAAGGCATGGTGGTTAACTGAACTGAATGGGTATCTGAAGAGTTATCTAGGTGTAAATCTCAGGTGACTGAAAGGACTTAACTGCTGTGAGGTTTAAATTACTTGTAGGAAGATCTGGTAAGTAGGGGGAGTGGCTTAGCTAGAAGGAGGCTACATTTAAAGACTGCCTTAGAAAGATTCTGCTAATAGCTTGGCAGAAGACACCAGGAGAAAGGACTGCTGTGTGACTAAACTTCTCTGCTGGGACTATATTGCCCTCCTTCCCTCATCTCCACCCCCCTACCCAAAGCTAGTTCTATTTTTATAGGCACAGGATTTGACTAACAACAGGAACTTCCTGTTTAGGGGCAGGAAGTGAGTGATCACAGAACCATCAAGGACCCACCATCCTAGAAGGGCAAGAGTAGCCTCCGCCCCTCTAGTTGTGCTGGAGGTCTGCCTCTGTGCAAGTAAGTGGTCTACTGAGAAATATAGGATATTCTTGTCTCAGAACAGGACAATCAGGAGCTTAAAGGGCACACAGGCAGAAAGTAAGGAGAGAGTGAGAAAAAACAGGGAAGAGTAAGGATTGCAAACAGTTATGGGGCGAGAAATAAGACATGATTGGAGTGGTGCAGTGCAGTGGCTGTGGAGCAGCAGTCTTCCGGGAGATGTTCTGGAGGATGCGGTGTTGTCCCATCTGCAGGCACCTCTCTGCGCTGAGGGAGGAGGTTGCTCATATCCAGGCTGAGTTGGCCAGGATTTGTGGGACCTTCTCTTCCATCCAGGGACCACCAGTGCTACTGCTGTTGCCTCAGAGGTTGCCAAGAAAGAGGAGCGGTTGGACCACAGTGGGCCCAGGGAGGGTGAGGGTGGTGGAACAGAGGCGATCCTCCAGTTGTACCTCCACAACCATATGCCATTCTGGCAAGTGTGGTTCTTCTATGGAGGCACCCACAGTGGAGACCAAGGAGGACGCTGGGAACCTCCACAAAGGAGACCCACAGGAGGGTGGCAGGGGACCCTGCAGGGGAAGGAAACAACTCCTGCTGGGGGACTCCATTGTTAGGAAGGTAGAACTGGGGGAGGAAGGGGAGAGGGAGGTAAGGTGCCTGCCTGGCGCCATGGCTTGGAGGGACAGGGAGCGAATCCTCAGGATTGCCTGAGCAGCTGCACAGGGGAGGGAGCTGGATGTCATTGTCCACCTAGGGACAAATGACCTGGCTAAGAAAGGGATTAGAGAAGTGCAGGAAGAGTTTGTGGAATTGGGGAGGGGCCTTAGTCAAGTAGCACGCACGGTAACCTTCTCGGAGGTGCTACCCATCTATGGCATAGGAGAGGCTAGGGTGTTCCGCACTCATGGGATCTCAATCAGTGGTTGAAAACTGGTGTGGAGCCCAGGGATTTGGCTTCATTGGGGACTGGGGTCCACCTGGAGTGATGCAAGCCTACACTGGCATGATGGGCTGCATCTGTCCGGGAGGGGAACCAGATCCTAGGTGATAGGTTTAAATGCTTCATTGGCAAGCTTTTAAACCAGCCAAGGGGGAGGCACTGAAAGGAGCAGGAAAATCCTAGCCCCCAAATAATCACGTAGTAGTGCAGCAAACACCAACATAGAGGTGTCAATAGGAGAAGGGCAGGGTAAATGGAGAAAGTGACAAAGGCAAGAAGGACAGGATGGGGCAAAAGGAGTAAGGCCATCAGGAAATGGAGGGTAATGAGTACCAATGCTCTGTAATCTGGGCAACAAGCTCCTGAGCTGATGGCCTTAATGGAAGAGGGATGCCTGATATCGTAGCAGTCACAGAAACATGGTACACAGAGAACCATGACTGGGATGTTAACATACCAGGGTACATAACCCACAGGAGAGACAGGCAGGGGAGAAGAGGGGAGGAGTAGCTCTCATGTAAAGGAAGGATAAAAGCAACTGAACAAAAGAGTAAACAGGGAGGAGAGGAGGCACTGTGGGTCACCTTGAGACTGGAAAGGCACCACAATCCGCACAGGGTTGTGTACAGACCCCATGTCAGGGGAAGGAATGGACAAGGATATGATAGAAGGCATTCTTAGAATGGCAGAGAAAGGGAGATACTGTTGATGGGAGACCTGAATATGCCAGATGTTAACTGGAGTACATTTGCTGCAGCCACATCCAAGAGCAGGGCATTCTTGATGCCCTACAGGCATTAGACAGCTAGTTTCGGAACCCACTCATGAGGGAGCAATCTTAGACCTTGTACTTCAAACGGGGGCAGTGAGAGGATCTCAGATCTAGAAGTGGGTTGCCATCTGGGACAAGTGACCATCAAACAGTGTGGTTCACGTTAAACTCAGCTACAGAGTCAAGCCATACAAAATTGAGGGTACTGGACTTTAGGAGGGCTGACTTTGGCAAGATGGAGAGTGCCTCAGAAAAGCACTAGCAAACAGGCTAGAAGGAGGTGGAGCAACGATGGGGAATTATCAAACTGCCATCACAGAGGCAACAAGCCTTTGTGTGAAGCAAATAAACAAATCAAATGAAAGAAAAAGCCACTATGGTTCTCAAAAGAGGTGGCTGTGAAAGTCAGGAAGAAAAAGATAGCATTCCGGAAGTATAAGGAAACAAAGAAGGAGCAGGACAGAGATCTGTACCAGTTAAGGCAGAACGAGGCAGGGAGAGAAGTCAGAATAGCAAAGGCACAAACTGAGGAAAAGATAGCCAACTCAGTTAAGAAGGGGGATAAAACCTTTTATAGGTACATCAGTGTTAGAAAGACAAAGGGAGGATAGGAGGCTGAATAGAATGAACGGTGGGTGGGCAGAGGGGACAGTGAAAAGCAGGAATACTGAACGAATATTTCTGATCAGTATTCACAAAAAGAGGAGGGAAGTGCCTAATCCAATTAACAGAAGCACTCTTGATAGGGATGGGGGTCGATCCCAGTCCTTTCACAGAAGAAAGGGTTCTGCAAGAACTCCTAAAACTGAAGGTGGACAAAGCAATGGGTCCTGATGGAATTCACCCCAGAATTCTAAAAGAATTAAGGGAGGAACTAATGAAACCACTGGCTACTCTTTTAATAAATCATGGAGGATGGTGTGGTACCCGAGGACTGAGGAAGGCGGATGTGATTCCCTTCACAAAAGTGGGACCAAGACTGAGGCAGGAAACTACAGACCTGTCAGTCTGACCTCTGTGGTAGGGAAAGTGATGGAGTCACTCTGAAGGAAAGAATAGTTGAGTACCTAGAGGCCAGTGGAGCACAGGACCCAAGGCAGCATGGGTTCACAGCGGAAGGTCATGTCAGAAAAAATCTAATAGATTTCTTTGACTGGGTGACCAAAGTAGTAGACCAGGGAGGGGCTGTGGACATGGCCTACCTAGACTTTAGCAAGGCATTTGACACAGTCCCACACAAAAGATTAATAGTCAAATTAACCAGCCTGGGAGTGGGACCCAGGGTGGTAGCCTGTAAAACATTGGCTGGACAACAGACACAGAAGGTAATTATAAATGGAGTCCACTCTGAAGAAAGGGGTTACTAGTGGGTACCGTAGGGTTCAGATTAGTCCAGTCCTTTTAATGTCTTCATCAGTGACATTGCAAAGGGACTGAAGGAAAAGTATGCCTTTGCAGATGACACAAAGATCTGCAACAGGGTTGATACACAAGGAGGCGTGGAAAGGATGAAAAGGGACTTGGCAAGGTTGGAGGAATGGTCAGAAGTATGGCAGCTAGGATTCAATGCAAAGAAGTGCAAAATAATGCACCTGGGAAACAAGAACCCAGGGGAAGAATACACAATGGGTGGGGAGGTAGTAACAACAACAAAAAAGGAAAGGGACCTGGGGGTAATCATATCAGATGACCTTAAGGTTAGCAAGCAATGTGAGAAGGCAGTAGGGAGGGCTGGGGGTATACTGGGATGTATAGGGAGAGGCATCATCAGCAGAAAACAGAAGTTGTTATCCCTCTGTACAGACAGTTGGTGAGACCCCATCTGGAGTACTGTGTCCAGTTCTGGAGACCCCATCTCCACAAGGACATAGACAGGATAGAGGCAGTCCAGAGGAGGGCAACTAAAATGGTGCAGGGTCTACAAGAGAAGCCGTATGAGGAGAGACTAAAGGAGCTTAATATGTATACCCTTGAGGAAAGAAGGGAGAGGGGGACATGATAGAAACTTTTAAGTACCTCAGTGGAATCACCAAAGTCCAAGAGGGTAGCATCTTTCAGAAAAAGAGACTTGCAAGAACAAGGGGACACAATTTAAAGATAGAAGGAGGGGGTTCAGGGGCAATGTGAGGAAGTATTATTTCACAGAGAGGGTAGTGGATGCATGGAACAGCCTTCCTGAGGAGGTTGGGGTCTAAAACTGTGGAGAATTCAAGAATGCATGGGACAGACATAAGGCAATTTTTGTGGAGGGTAGGAAGAAATAGGCTGTTGGTTAACTAGGATCTGCGGCCTATCCCTGTAGGAAATGGGCAGACTAGATGGGCCTAGTGGTCCTTGTCTGCCGTCAGAGTCTATGTTTCTATGTTTCTATGTGGTAAAGATGTCTAACTTATTGAAAGCTGCAATGGGACAATGACTATAAAGGAAGTCTGCGTAGTCAATCAAAGGGAGAAAGATCGTTTGGACATCTCATCTTGGCTTCTAGTGTAAGCAAATGTCTGATGTGAAAGAAGATGCCTAGTCGTTGCTTTAGTTTTTTCTGGAGCTTGGACAAGTGGGTTGTGAAGCTTAGCCCATTGTCTAACCAGAATCCCAGGTACCTGAACTTGTCCACGATTTCCAAAGACTCACCTAATAGTGTGTGAATCTGGGGGTTTGCTGAAGGCACAGTGGCAGAGGAGAGATGGGGTGAGATAATCATGACTTTATTTTTTTTTGCATTGAGCAGTAGCTTAAGGTTTAGCAAATTATGCTGTAGGGTGATAAAGTCCTGCTGTAGTTTCTTGTGGGTGGTTTCAGAGGAGGAGCTAGTGGTATAAAGAACCGTATCATCGGCGAAAAGATGCACCTTAGCTGTACGGATGCTGGTATCAATGTTGTTAATATAAATTGCAAAGAGTATAGGTCCCAAGATAGAGCCCCGCACACACCCCTAGGAAGGTTGTTCAATGGAGACAAGTTGCCCTGAGCTTTTATTTGTTGCATTCTATTGGTAAGGTGGGACGCAAACCATTGTACTGTAGTGCTGTCCAAGCCAAAACTGCTCAGAGTAGGATGTTATGGTCTACAGAATCAAAGGCCTTGCTAAGACCTAAGAAAAGGGCATTAATATGTTTTTAGCATCAACAGTAGTATGCCAGTCATTGGTCACGTTGGCCAGAGCAGACACCATACTATGCTTCGGTCTAAAACCCGATTGAACTGGATTCAGTAAGTTTTCAGACTCAAAGTATTCTCATAGCTGTGAGTTGATGATTTTTTCCAATAATTTAGAAAGAATTGGCAGAAGGGAAATAGGTCAGTAGTTATTCAGGTCGGATGGGTCACCAGATTTAAAGAGGGGAATAATATGAACAATTTTCCAAAGCGAGTACTTACCACCCTTCAGGGAGCAATTAAATAGGTGAGTGATGGGGGCCATCAAGGATACTAACTCTATTTTCAAGAAAAAGTCCTAGGTGGTCCGTGCCTGCACTTTTTTCATATCCAAGGTCAGTAGGAGGTCTTTGACTTGTTTGAAGTAGACTGGGCGAAAACTAACATATGATGGGTCTGGCTGAGGAGTGCGCCAGAACTTCGACCATCAGCAGCTTCACCCTGAGCTACAAGCTTACTGGCATGGGAAACATCAAAGGCTAGGCCAGCTGTAGCAAAATGATTGTTAAGCTGTTTGAGGATGTCCACCCTATCGCTGTAAGTGGTAGTGCAGGTTACGATCTTGGCAGGCAGGGCAGAAGCTGGGGAATGACCTTCAACCTCTTTGAGGATTTTCCACAAATTGGCAGAGCTGTGTATGTTTTCTTCAAGGGCAGTTCTGAAAAAATTGGCTTTTTCAGATCCAATCAGTTTGGTACAGGTGTTCCTTGCTATGCGAAAGGCTAGCCAGTCAGTATCTAATTTTATTTTTCTTGCCCTTTCCACAGCACATCTCTGTCTCTAAGGGCTTTCTTTAAGAGAGGAGTGAACTAAGCAGGAGACCTTTTCCTGGTTTTGATCTTCCTAATAGGCACATGTTTATCATCAGCCCCAGTAAAAGATTTTGAAATGTTATAGGCCCTGTGATAGTAGAGGCCAGGTAGAATTCCTGCCAGATAATGTTGCCAAAATCTGTCAGAACAGAGGCTGGGCAGAAGTTTTTAAACATCTTTTCATTTTAAATGAGGAAAAAGATGGCAGGGTGGGTACATGCCTAATACAGGCTATGGCACAGTGATCACTTATATCACTATGAAAGACTCCTGCGTGGGAGATATTGTAAGGTTTGCTAACAAGCATAAGATCCAGCAGAGCTATGCTCTTTATGTTTCTTATTAGGTCGGGTGACCATGGGTATGGTCTGAGTTAGCCCATGAGCATCACAGAAGTCTTTCAATTTGTTGGAGCAACCATCCAACCAGTTAAGGTTAAAGTCACTCATAATTATGCATTCAAGATTCGCAGATTATCCAGGAGGGAGTGTAGGTGAGGCAGTATATCAAGCCTGGCTGAGGGTGGCCTGTAACAGACAGAAATTAAAAGGGCTAAAGTTGGGGAGAAAGAGAGATAACGTTATGGCAAGGCATTCAAATTCAGCTGGCATAGAGGCCCTGCTAGTAATTGAGATTTATATTTGTCCTTAATATAGATGGCAACGCCTCCACCCCTCATGTACCTGTCGCAACTAATTAGGTTGTAGCCAGAAATGTTAATAGTTTTATCAAGGGTATAATCAGAGAGCCATGTCTCCGAGAACAGAAGTACATCTGAGGATGTATGATATACCCAAGCCTGGATTAGGAAAAATTATTTGAGGAGGCTGCAAACATTCATGTGGAGAAAGCTTAGCCCTTTTAGCTGCGAAAGGTCAGAGGGGGAGCTTAATGCAAAAGGAGGGCTGGGGTTCAGCTCATCATTCCCTGAGCAAAGCAAGAGAATAAGTAGCAATTTCCAAGGACTTTTAACATCATTTTAGTAAATGGGTGTTTTGCATTTAGTATAAGGGGATAGAGTGCTGCATGTTCGAGGCAGCTGGATAACCTGAAGAGAAAAGGACAAAACTGCATCTCTTACAGATATAAGGAGAGGTAGTTTAGTGTAGGTAGCAGGTCTAATTTGTGGGAAAGGAATGCTAGATGTGGCAGGATCGGTGCCCTTGGATAAAAATGGTAACCCAAATTGGGGTAGCAAAACATTGCCCGAATCCTGATGCTTGTGCGGTCCTGATGCCAGTAATTGACCAACTACTTAGAGCATCCTCTGAGTCAGTAAATAAAATACCTGACTATGGTGGAGAATTTGCAGCCTGGCTGGAAAGACCATTCCATGCGAAATGTCCACCTCCTTCAGAAGCTCCTGGACCCCATCAAAATGTTTCCTCCTCTAGTGCATAGCATAGCTTAAGTCTGGAAATAAGTGGACCTGTTGATCCCCATGAAATAATGTTCTTTTCTGTCTCGCCAAAGTGAGTGCATAGTTCCTTGTTCCTACACTGTCGGACCACAACAATAGCTCTTGGGGCCTCGGGTTGTCTTGCCTTCCATGATATGCCCTGTAAGCTTTTTGCAGAACAATTCCTTGATCTTGCAGAGGTTACCCCAATTGTTGCTCCAGCCATTCTTTAATACAGAGCTGCAGATAATCACCTTTGGTCCTCTCAGGCATTCCAATGATCCACAAATTGGATGCATGGGCTTGGTTCTCCAGGGTCTCTATTCAGGTTCAAAAGTGGGTATTGTCTTATACAAGATTACTTGTGACTCCCATAGCTGCTGTTGCTTGCTGTTCAGACTCAAGTGATACTGTGTGTAGTTGAGATATGTCCATCTCCAAAGTAGAAACTCTATTTGTCAAAGTGTCAAATTTGTCCTATAGATTAGCAACTGATGTAATCAATCTACTGAGTTTGTGCCCAATGCTTTGAAACATCTCCACTCCCATTTCTTCATTTGGCAACTCCACAAGGCCCTGTGCAGACTTTGTGGCCAGAGGATCCTGGGTATGTTTGTTTTTTGCTCCTTCCTGCCATGACATGTCTTTCCTTGGATTACCCATTCTGTTCCTGGTATATTCCAATATCTATTTAGCCCTTTGGTTCTATTTGAAAGGTCCAGAAATGAACTTTTATCTTTATAAATTGCAGAGTTTAAACTGGAGTTCCAGTCTTAAGTCACCATCTTGCTTGGGCTGCACAGCACCCCCCCCCTACAATTTAATGTATATAAGAAACAAATGCAGACAACAGTTATACATTACAGCGATGATGAGGGTCTTATGGTGATGAGAGACTTATGGTAGATCATGGTGCAAGCTGGAACAATACTATCTACTGTAGGTGCAAGAGCAGGTAAATGCACCATGTAGGCACTTTGATACTTGTTATGGACTACGTGGATTGACAACTTAGGCAAAGCTCAATCAATACTTAAAGAGCTACTGATGCCTCAAAGAAAACTTTAAAAAACATAATAATTAGGTACCATCCTTCATGATTTTTTAGTAATCACAGAACAGCACCATTCTATCACAAAATTTTATGCCCATTTTCAGTTTCAATGATCCTGGTGGTTTATCGGGGACTTGTTTTTATTGGTGACAGATGTTGGGTTTACAACTAGTCCCCAAGGGTTGGCAAATGCTTTGGAAAAGGCCCTATAAACTTATTAAACAGGACAGATATCACTTTACCCAATTTTGTATTTACATAATATGTATTATACCCCAGAGATTACACAGGATGGGTAGAAGAGCTCTGCAGAATGTTTCCGCTGTGGATCTAATGTAGGTTCTCTTATACACATCCTTTGGGAATGTTCAAAAGTTACCCTTCTGGGCTGCTATTCGCAACTCCCCATTCAATTTTTGGGCTAGATTCCTATTTTACTCCTTGTATCTGTCTTGTTGATTCTGAGGAGCTTTTGGTCCTCATAAGGCCTATATGGCCAATGTTTTGATCACAGCCATGACAGTCATCCTTCATCATTGGATGGACAACATTATACCATCATTCAAAAATGGCATCAAGAAATTCTACAAGCCCTAGCCACAGAGAAACATAGTGCTTCCCAACAGGGCAGGTATGAGAAGTACCAGGATTGTTGGGAACTCCTTAAGGCTCTTCTAGTTCTTCTATCCCAGTAATGATATGTTCTGTTCAGGTCCAATTGGATTAGTACGCTGCCTTTTTGTTGGATATATGGACATCTGCCCTCTTGTTTGTACTTTGGTGGGATCAGCTTTGTCTCGGATGGGGGTGAAGGGGAAGAAGGTAGTGGGGGTTTACTGTTATTGTGGATTGTTTTTGAATATTTGTCTTGCTTAAATCCACTGTTTTTCTTTAATTTTGTTCTTTTTTTCTTTTGGTGTTTATGTTCATTGTATTATGAAACTTTAATAAAGTATATTAAATTGAAAAAAAAATTAGTACAATTCTGCTTGCATTCCATTTATATTTTATATATTTCTCCTCCCCATAATTTTTTTACTAAAAGAAATGTGCATGAATATATGATCATTGTCCCTTAGAGTTAATTTTGAGTTTATCTGCCTCTATAGCTTACTCTTCTCTTCAAGTCATAATCCTGTGTTGTGCCATCACAGTCTGTTGCCATGGGAGTAACTGTGAGTTCACAAGCAGTGCTCTATGACTTCAGGTAGGGAGAAAGCAGCAGGAATAGATTAACTCTTCAGGAGCAAAGATCCTGTTTTCATGCAAATTAACTCAATACTAAATAATGGGGAGGAGGAATACAGAACTAATGGGAAATACAAGCTGGACAGTGCCTAAATATTATATTTTGTTAAAGTTCTCCTGAACATGTCACCGGCTCTTTAATTATGGGAGTTTCCTATAATTAGCTCAGACACAAAGGGCAACCCTAGGAAGCATACACCAACTGTGGTCCAGCCCCTAGCCTAACTGTCTGCTGAGCTTCACTGATCTTCACCGACTGGGTAAGAGAACAATCGTGAAGGAAAGGCAGACTCCGACAGGTGCAGAAGCAGGGATTCCATGACAGCAGTTCTACCTGGGTGATTCCCCCTTGGAGTGCACAGTCCGGGCTCCTATCTCCACTGAGGTGACTTCTCTCCTCAGTCGCTCTTATCAGACCCAGCCAGTGACTGCTCTCTCAGCTTAAGGAGCAGTTGGAACACTTACCCAGATTTCCTGGCTGCTGTATGTAAACACCTGATAGGAGGTAGTAAGGTAAAAAATGAAAAAAAAAATCACTGTTCTGTTTTCTTTTTTCATCCACACTTCCTGCTAAGAAACAGGAATCAGCACTACCTCTCGACTAAAAAAAAATAAATAAAAAAAATGGACCTTGTCAGTTGTGAAAACTGCGGTGCCTGTACAATAGGATCAACAAACGGCAACCAGGACCCTGCCATGCGTCATACATCATAGCAGATCTTTCCCCACCTACAGGTTGCTTGAACTATATTATATGACCTCCAATACAGGGAACTCTATAGCACACCTCCTCAACTCCCCCCACCACCAGTACCAGCATGTCAGTCAGGGGTCAGGACTCAGAGACTGGCAGGTGGTAAGAAAAAATGGGCATCACTGAAGGCCTAGAAAGGAAGCCACAAACCAGGAGCACCTCCCAGCTATCCAAACCAAAAACAGATTCGCACCACTGCTACCAACCACAGTTGAAGTAATACAAGGTAGCCGGCCCACTGGCGCAGCGGTTGGATTTCCGTATGTGACACCGGCAACCCAGGTTTGGGAACAGACTCAGGTCACTGGAGGGCCGACTGGTGGGAGAAGGATAGAGCATCTCTAGATGGCCCTCCTTCTCCGGGGGGGAAGGTGTGAATGTTCAGTGTCTAGTGACACCCAGCAGATGCTGGGGTAGCTGCTAGCAGCACAGATGTCAGGACTTTCAGGGGGTGGGGTGGATGCTGGTCGTCATTGCACGTCCACATGGGCCCACCCCTCACTCACAAGGGGAAAGAAAAATACCGGTCTCAGTCTGTCTCCATGATACCTTCCCCCTGGGGTCTCCACTAGCCTCCGAAGCCAGCTCCCCAACTAGATACTAGTCTTGCGGCTACCTTGGGGAAGTCGCCGCAACCCCACCCTCTGGGGGCTAAGCCGGGGTGACTGGGGAGCTCTGGCAATGATCAGAGGTGGAGGCATAGGAGGGCCTTGACTAGGGCAGAGTATTGACAGATCTCATCCCAGAAAAAGTATAATAAATAAGAAAAAAGTAATACAAGGTAAAGAAATCAAACCACCAAAAAAAGGCTAACAAGCCAATTAAAACCAATACAAACTACGATAAAACCAAAAATGCTAATACTCAAAATAAAACCAACAACAATACCAAAACCAAATACAATAACAACAAAAATACTAAAACTCAAAATAAAAATGACACAAATATAAACAAAAGCAAATTTCTCGTAATTGGGGATTCAATGATCCGAGAAGGGGAACACCACCTAACATGAAATGTTAAAAGCGACATTGTGGTAAAGTATCTACCAGGAGCTTTTGCAAGTAGGGACACTAACCGCATTAAGGTAATTGTACAGGACTCAGGGGATGTTAGACATATAACAATACACCTTAATACCAATGACTTGGCAAATCACACAGTTCAGGAGGCCAAGAAACACTTCAATGACTCACTAACAAACTTTCTTCTCTTCCTCTAAATTAGCCTCTCAGAAGTGTTACCAGTGTGGATAAAGGAAAAAGCACCAAGTGAGTCAGAGAGATTGAATTAGGCATATACAACTTGTGACAGCGTGATTGGTGCCAAGACAAGGGATACCACTACATAAGGAACTGGCACAACTTTTGGGAAAGAGCTTTTTTAAATACGATGGATTGCACCTAAACAGAGAAGGTGTGTGATCACTTGAGCTACCACAGTCAGAGAAAAAAAGAAGGTGTACAGCATATACCAGGAAATCAAAACTGAGAAAGACTGGGAGTTGTACAAGGAAAAAATGAGAGAGTCTAACAAACAAACTAGAAAGGCAAAAGCACATACAGAGAAAAAGATAGCAGAAGGGGCAAAAAGAGGAGACAAATATTTTTTTAGATGCATTATAGAATGTAGGAAAGCAAAAGGAGGGATAGTAAAGTTTGCTGCAAGAAGGAAATGCACCAAACATGACACAGAGAAAGCCAAAATCCTCAACAAATACTTCTGCTCAGTGCTTACCAAAGAGGACCCAGGGGATGGCCCAGCCTTGAAAAAACACAACACCCCAGGAACAGGGGCAGACACCAGTCCCTTTATGGAAGCTGAAGTACGTGAGGCGCTAAATAAACTAAAAGCAGACAAAGCCATGGGACCAGCCAAGATGCACCCCAGAATCCTTAAGGAACTGGGGTTGAATTAGAAAGCCCCTCCGGCACTTCTATTCACGAAAATCTTGAAGAGCAGAGTAGTACCCAAAGACTGGAAAAAAGCAATAGTGATTCCACTTCACAAATCAGGCAGTTGCGAAGAGGCTAGTAATTAAAGACCGGTGAGCCTCATGTCTATAGTAGGGAAACTAATGGAGACACTACTCAAACAGAGGATCATAGCATTTCTCGAAACTAATGACCAAAAAGACCCTAAACAGCACGGTTTCACGGCAGGTAGGTCATGCCAGACAAATCTGCTCGAGTTTTTTGATTACGCTACAAAAATAGTGGATGACGATGGGGTAGTAGATATGGTCTACCTAGACTTTAGTAAAGCATTCGACTCAGTTTCACACAGAAGGCTGGTAAAGAAGCTTGATCACACAGGGTTTGGTTCAGAAGTAGTCAGATGAGTACAAAACTGGTTACAAGGCAGAACTCAGAGGGTACAGGTAAATGGAACACAATCAATGGAAGGCAGGGTGACCAGCGGGTACTTAGGGCTCAGTGCTGGGGCCTCTGCTCTTCAACATTCTTATAGCAGTCATCGCTGATGGACTGAAGGAAGGTGTGTCTGTTTGCAGATGACACCAAAATAATGAATAGGGTGGACATCTCAGACAGTGAGCAAAATGGAAGCTGACCAAGAAACTAGAAGAATGGTCTGGAGTGTGGCAGCTGAGATTTAACACCAAAGAAGTGCAAGATCAAGCACATAGGAAAGAAAAATCCAAAGAAGGAGTATTACCTAAGAGACGAAAGACTGGTGGCCTCAAACCAGGAATGAGATCTGGGAATCATAATCTCAGATGACTTGAAGGTTAGTAAGCAGTGTGAGCAGGTAACATTAAAAGCCAACAGAATACTGGGCTACATTGGGAGGGAATCACAAGCAGGAGGAGGAGGTGGTACTACCATTGTATAGATCGCTGGTCAGGCCTCACCTGGAATACGGAGTCCAGTTCTGAGGCCTCACCTCCAGGAAGGACATTGACATGATTGAAACAGTACAGAGAAAGGCAACAAAAATGATTCAGGGTCTACAGTACATGCCCTATGAGGAAAGACTTAGAGAACTGAATATGTACTCCTGGAGCAAAGAACAAAGAGAGGGACATGATTGAAACATTTAAGTGCATAAAAGACATTAACAAGGTGCAGGCACAGGAATGTTTTCACTTCAAGAAGAGCTCCAAGACCAGGGGACTTGACCTCAGGCTGCAAGGAGGACAGTTTTCTACTAATACCAGGAAGTCTTTCTTCACAGAAAGAGTGGTGGGTGCCTGAACAGCCTGTCCAAGAGGTTGTGGGGTCAACACTATGGGGATTCAAGAATGCATGGGATAGACACAAGGAGGCCCTGACTACAAAGGGTAACTAGAGTGTCAAAATAGGTCTAAAACAAATGGGCAGACTAGAAGGACCTAGTCATCTCCTTCTGCTGTCAACTTCTATGTTTCTGATTAAGGAATGGTGGAAAAGTACTAAGTTTGAAATGGAAGAGAGAGTAGGATGCCAAGCCAACTTTGAAATAACCACTGTGCTTTTCAACAATTATACCACCCTAAACCTGACAGAAGAGCAGGAATTAAGGTTAGCCATGGTCTGTATGTCTACAAAACATTTGATTTCAGATCATTGGAATGTACCAATTATTTTCTTTTGAATATGGTAAGTGGGTGTTTAATCTACTCCATTATCTGAATATAGAAAATGTATTAATGAATTACAGTGACCCAAGGGACTCCATTCACACCTGAAATCTTACTTCTGGCTGTGGGAGTAGATTAATATAATACACACAGTGTAATATGATTTGGGTAATAGAAAAAGTAATGTATACTCCTATAATTAAGGTTGTCAGTCTAACTGAAGAGTCATTTCTGTTGTGTAATAAAACACATTTATTCTTGTCATCTATAAACACCAAATGTGATGATTTTTTTTATGTAAACTTCCAGTGCATTATTAATGTATTTTTAATTTTGAATAAGAAAATGAATAAACATTATATAGGAACAAAACTACACTGATAATTTACTGTTGAAGGGGAAGAGACAATGGCTACTGCTGTGACATGAGGACGATCTCAATGAGCTTTGGCCTCCTTCTGTCCTAATATCCTAGTAAAAGACCTAGTGTAAGTCCAAATGTGTAGTCTTTAGTCCATCCTAGAGGCTTTTTTACATATTCTTTTCTACAGATGGCAATGGTAGGGGTTGCATCATCTTCACGGGCTCCTCCATAGGTACATCAGGTACTGTACATCTCCTCTGTCAGTCAAATTAGAAAACTCTGGCAGTGTTAACAAATGAGCTGCATTCCATGTCCTACCACTATCCAGCTGATAGGAACAAGGTCCCTTTTGCTTAATGACATGTCTCAATTTGGTTTATAACATGGGTTCCGAAAATCCTGTATTCTGATTCATCCAAACAGGTCACCTGACCATTGTTTAGTCCCTGATATACCCACTATGTTATAAGAGGATTAACCCACTCCAGGGTATGGGATTACTGAGCATTATGAAATGGGTGTAAAGAATGATGAATTTTGACTGGCCGAGAGCTGCTTTCAGCAGGGCTGTTATCCCAGCACAATTGCCCAGCTGAAAGTAATATTTTTAAAACAATGCATAAAATTTACCAAAAAGGACCTATTTCATTATCGCAATAAGGCACTCCAGGGTGTGTGTTACAGAAACATAAAATCTGACGGCAGATAAGAACCGCTTGACCCACCCAGTCTGCCCATTTCCCTATGTAATGGATAAGCTGCAGATCCTAGTTAACCAGCAGCCTACTTCTTTCTGCCCCCACCCCCTAGAATTGCCTTATGGCTGTCCCATGCATGCTTGAATTCAACCACTGTTTTTGACTCCACAACCTCCTCTGGAAGGCCGTTCCATGCATCCACAACCCTCTCTGTGAAAAAATACTTCCTTACATTACCTCTGAGCTACCCCCATCTTCAAATTGTGCTCCCTTGTTCTTGCACACCTCTTTTTTTGAAAGATGCTACCCTCTTGGACTTTGTTGATTCCCTTGAGGTACTTGAAAGTTTCTATCATGTTCCCTCTCCTCCATTCCTCGAGGCTATACATATTAAGCTCCTTTAGTATCTCTTCATATGTCTTCCGGTGCAGACCCTGCACCATTTTAGTTGCCCTCTCTGGACAGCTTCCATCTTGTCTATGTCCTTGCGGAGATTGGGTCTCCAGAACTGCACACAGTACTCCAGATGGGGTCTCACTAGCTGTCTGTACAGAGGATAACAACTTCCTGTTTTCTACTAGTGATGCCTCTCCTATGCATCCCAGTATCCCCCAGCCCTCCTTACTGCCCTCTCACATTGCTTGCCCACCTTTAAGTCATCTGATATGACTACCCCCAGGTCCCTTTCCATTTTTGTTGTTGTTAGTATCTCACCCCCCATTGTATACTCTTCCCCTGGGTTTTTGTTTCCCAGGTGCATTACCTTGCACTTCTTAGCATTAAATCTAAGCTGCCATACATTTGACCATTCTTCTAACCTTGCCAAGTCCCTTCCCATCCTTTCCACCCCACCTTGTGCATCAACTCTGTTGCAGATCTTTGTGTCATCTGCAAAGAGACATACTTTTCCTTCCAGTCCCTCTGCAATGTTGCTTACAAAGACATTGAAGAGGACCGGTCCTAATACTGAACCCTGCGGCACCCCACTAGTAACCCCTTTTCTTCAGAGTGGACTCCATTTACTATTACCCTCTGTGTCCTATTCTCCAGCCAATTCTTTACCCAGGCTATCAACTTGGGACCCACTCCCAGGCTGGCTAACTTGTATATTAATCTTTTGTGTGGGACTGAGTCAAATGACTTGCTAAAGTCTAGGTAGGCCATGTCCACAGCCCCTCCCTGATCTACTACTTTGGTCACCCAGTCAAAGAAATCTATTAGATTTGTCTGGCATGACCTTCCTGCTGTGAATCCATGCTGCCTTGGGTCCTGTGCCCCTCTGGCCTCTAGGTACTCAACAATTCTTTTCTTCAGAAGTGATTCCATCATTTTCCCTATCACTGAGGTTAAACTAACAAGTCTGTAGTTTCCTGCTTCTGCCCTGCTCCCACTTTTGTGAAGGGGAATCACATCTGCCCTCCTCCAGTCCTCAGGTACCACCCCATCCTCCCATGATTTGTTAAAGAGGATAGTCAGTGGTGTCACTAGTTCTACCCTTAGTTCTTTTAGAATTCTGGGATGAATCCCATCAGGCCCCATTGCTTTGTCCACTTTCAGTTTTAAGAGTTCTTTCAGAACCCTTTCTTCTGTAAATGGGCTGGTATCAACTTCTGTATCCAGAGTGTTTCTATTGTTTGTTTTAGGTACCTCCACCTCTTCGTTTGTAAATACTGAGCAAAAATATTTGTTTAGTATCTCTGCCTTTTCACAGTCACCCTCTGCCCACCCCCCTCCCCTTTATTAAGCCTCACTATCCCTCCCTTAGTCTTCTTTCACTCCCTGATGTACCTAAAAAAGGTTTTATCTCCCTTCTTAACTGAGTTGGCTATCTTTTCCTCAGTTTGGGCCTTTGCTGTTCTGACTGCCTTCCCAGCTTCCTTTTGCTTTAACTGATACAATTCTCTGTCCTGCTCCTTCTGTGATTCCTTGTACTTTCTGAATGCTTTATTTTCTCTTTGAATCTTCACTGCCACCTCCTTTGAGTACCATAGTGGTTTCTTACATCGTTTTGTTTTGTTTATTTGCTTCACACAAAAGCTTGTTACCTCTGTGATGGCAGTTTTTATTATTCCCCATTGTTCTTCCACCCCTCCTTCCTGCCCATTTGCTAGTGCATTCCTTAGGCACTCACCCATTTTGGCAAAGTCAGCCCTCCTGAAGTCCAGTACTTTTGCCTTTATATGGCTTGACTCTATTGCTATGTTTATTGTGAACCATACTGTTCGATGCTCACTAGTTCCCAGATGGCTGCTCACTTCTACATCTGAGATCCTCTCTCCATCTGCATTTGAGAGGACCCGGTCTAAGATTTCTCCTCTCAAGTGGGTTCCAATACTAGTTGTCTAAGGCATGCCCCCTGTAGGGCATCTAGAATAACCCCACTCTTAGAAGTGGCTGCTGCAACTGCACTCCAGTTAACATCTGGCATATTCAGATCATCCATCAGCAATATCTCCCCTTTATCTGCCATTCTAAGTATACTTTCTATCATTTCCTTGTCCATTTCCTCCCCCTGAGAGGGGGGGTCTGTATACAATCCCAGTGTGGATTGTGGTGCCATTGCCTGCCTCCAAATTGACCCACAGTGCTTATTCTCCTCCCTGTTTACCCTTTTGTTCTGTTGCTTTGATTCCTTCTCTTATGTAGAGAGCTACTCCTCCTCCTCTTTTACCTTCCCTGTCCCTCCTGTAGATAGTGTATCCTGGTATGTTTATGTCCCAGTCATGGTTCTGTGTGTACCATGTTTCTGTGACTGCTACGTCATGGTGGGCTAATGGCCCATCTTGAGTGGTGGAAGCACTTGGCTATGCCTCGTGCTTCAACTCACCCAAGGTGGGCCATTATCCTACCATAACACCACCCCGTCATGCCTTATCGCTTAATTAATCCACTCTTCGGTGGTTGAAGTCACTCAGCTTTACCTCATGACTCCAACCCCCCCCAGGCATGGATTAATGCTCAGTAAACCCATACCCTGTCATGGGTTAACCCCTCTGTATCTACAGTCTCCTTTCATTAGTCTCCAAGGCTTACATGCTTGAACCATATCACCATACTACAAGGCAGGATACTTGGCACATCTGTGCCTGTCTGTATAGATCCGACTTTTCCTAAGAAGCCTTAGCGTAGGGTTAGTTTACAGACTGCTATGTCAGAGAGCTAAAAAGGACAATGCCCTGGGTAATGAAATAAGGAAAAGGAAGGCAGAAGTCCTGGGTAGCATTATTATTATGCAAGACTTTCATCTATTTTTGATACTTCTAAATGTTCCCATACAGTTTTAGCAAAGGATTGTTTAACATAGCTGCACAGTGGTTAGGCCACCAAGGTTATTATCGGCAAACTCCTGTAACCCACAGCACAAACACTTATTCAGTGTGGACTTTGTTCTTTGAGTCATTTGGTATTTGCAAGAATGTATTCAGGATTAACTTCATTTTGAGCAGAAACTAATGTATTTATTCTGTTGGATGTAAACGTTAGCCTCTATGACTTTAAGAACATTGCATAAAGGTGCATCCTGTTTGAAGCCCCATCCACTGAGATAGTGACAGTGCACCACAAAGTGCCGGGAGCTAGTGGCCCTTTTGTGTTTTGGATTACATTTACACATTGGCAAATATTTATTTCTACTTTGTATGCCAATTCTTTTCCTTGTTTTGAGGTTGTTTTCTGCTTTTTGGAAGCATTGCCCATTACTGATGGCACATCTCCTTTTGTGTGTTCACATAAGATTTAATACCTGCCACGTATCTGGCCTCCTTGACTTCAACCGCAGTTTGGGTCGGTCAAGAAAGACCATAGATACATAGATGCTGTTGGTGGATAAGGACAACTAGCCCTGTCCAGTCTGTCCATTTAAGCTGCCTAATGAAGCATCCATTGACTCTATCTGGTCACTGGTTTTAGATTTTTTTTCCTTTCTGTATTATTCCTTTGTTTCTGTCCCATGTATGTTTGAAGCTTGCTACTGTACAGGCTGCCACCATCTCCTGGGGCAGGCTATTCCATGCATCCACCACCCTTTCTGTAAAAAATGACTTCCTGACAATTCCCCTTATGTGGCCACCCCTAAGTCTTATGGTGTGTTCTCTTGTCCTGGCACTACTATCAATCTGGAATATGTTGTCCCATTCCACCTTGTTAATGCCCTTTCGGAACTTGAATGTTTCTATCATGTCACCTCTCTCCCTCCTTTTTCCATTGTGTACAAACTGAGGTCCCTCATGCTCTCCTCATAAGGCTTGTGATGTAATCCCTTCACCATTTTGGTTGCTCTCGTCTGCAACATCTCTATTTTGTTAATGTCCTTTCAAAGGTGTAGTCTACAGAGCTGTACACAGTATTTAAGGTGAGGTCTCACCAGGGTCTTGTACAGTGGAACTATTACCTCCCTCCTACAGCCTGTGATTCCCCTTCCAATACACCCCAACATCCCACTGGCCTTTTCCACCACCTTTGCCATCTGCCTAGTGGTCTCCAAGTTATCTATGATTATGACCCCCAAGTCCCTCTCCTCCTTAGTTATTGCCTGCAGCTTCCCCCAACCTGTAGCTGTAGGGTTCCTGCTCTCCAGAAGTATGACTTTGCACGTCTTTGTGTTAAGCCTTAGCTGTCATGCCCATGACCATCTCCCCAGCAGTTCCAGATCTTTTCTCATCCTTTCCACCCCCTTCAGAGTATCCACCCTGTTGCAGATCTTGGTGCCATCTGCAAACAGGCAAACTTTTCCCTCCAGCCCATCTGCAATGCCACTGCTGAAGACATTTAAAAGGAGTAGCCCCAGAACTGACCCCTGAGGTACCCCACTGGTCACCTCCCTTTCATCTGATTGGATTCCATTCACCAACCCCCTCAGTTTTCTGTTCCTTAACCAGTTTCCAGTCCATTTCATCACCTTTCATCCCAACCTGAGACTACCTAGCTTGCTGACCAGTCTCCTATGTGGCTTTGCTGAAATCGAGGTAGGCAATATCTACTGCCCCCGGTTCATTGCTGCCTTTGTCACCCAGTCAAAGAAATCTCTCATATTAGTTTGACAGGATCATCCTACAGAGAACCCATGTTGCCTGGGATCCACCAGTCCATTTGTTTCCAAGTGTCCACTATTCTTTCCTGAAAGAGTGCCTCCATTATCTTTCTGACCACAGAGGTTAGACTAGCTCACCTGTAGTTCCCCACTTCTTCTTTACTGCCACTCTTGTGAAGAGAGACAACATTTGCCTTTCTCCAGTCCTCTGGGACCATTCCAGTGTTTAAGGACTCACTGAACAGGGCTGCCACAGGGTCTGCCTGTTTAGTCTTCAGTCCCTTTAGGACCTTGGGATGTATGCCATCTGGACCCATGGCTTTTTCCACCTTTAGCTTCGCCAGTTCTTCTGGGACCCTCTCCTCTGTGAATGGACTGTTTACCTCCTTATCCTTAGCTCCTCTGAAGTCCAGCTGTGGGCCCTGTCCATTCCCTTCCACAGTGAAGACTGAACAGAAATATTCATTCAGAATCGTTGCTTTTTCCTCCATCTCTCTACATTATCTCTCCCTTGGCCCCTCTAAACTTTGCTATTCCCCCTTCCTTCCTTCTCTCACTAATGTACCTGAAAATGTCTTATCACTTTTTTAACTGATTAAGCTATTCTCCCTCCATTTGCACTTTAGCCCGCCTCACTGCCTTTCACGCCTTTCTCTGACACTTCGGTACATTTCGTTGTCTCGTCCTTTGTGTGTCCTTATACTGCACCTTCTGAAGGCTAGCCTCTTGGCTCTTACTTTTCTGCACCTTCACACCCAAGAACTAAAGAGGCTTTCTTCTCCTTTACCTTTGTCTACTGATGTAATGCTTTGTTTTGTTACCTCCGCTATAGCCTCATTGATGTGTGTCCATTTCTCAACAGTATCAGTGGCTCAGTAGGTAGTACACTCGCCTCTGAGGCCGGGAGATCAGAGGGCTGTGGGTTCAGTTCCCACATCTGGCACTTGGGTTAGTATTCCAGTACTGACACTGTAGTGCAGCATGAGAGGCGTGTTGCACTTCTGAAGTGCCGTCTTTTGGATGAGACGTTAAACCAAGGTCCCATCTGCCTGGATTGTGGTAGTTCAGGTGGATGTTAAAGATCCCATGGCACTTATCGAAAAGAGTAGGGGTATGTTTATTAAAAGCAAAATCAAATGTACAATAATCAAGGAAAAAAAATTACATAGATGCATACATCATAAAAACTGAAAACATAAGCAGGTCTGAAAAAAAACTAAATACAATAGAGGTGAATCAAAAAAGTCCCAATATCGTTCCCATATATTCCTCTTCAATATTTTCCTTTCTCCTTCTTCAAGTGTCCAGATACAGTAGAATCCTTTTGAATAAGTCTTCAGAAGTGAAACGTCGCTGCTGAAACAAAAACCACATCTGACCTGCCATACCCAATATAGAATCACAACTGCTATAATATTCAAGGTACTGGAATTACATCTGGACCAGGATTCTGAAAATAAACCAAAGAATAAGGCTCTTTGATCCCATTGACACCAGACCTTATCCCAGAAATGGTGTTTCCATAAAAACCAAAAATGCAAAATAAAAGGGCAAGAAAAATATAAATGAGTCATTGTTTCCGTGAGTTCCACACATGATTCCCGGAAACAATTTCTATCCACTAGCTGTTTATGTTTTTGGTTCCCTCGTACATTGATTTTACCATGTGCACTTAACCATGTAATATCCCACATTGATACTGGGATACGGGATCCATAAGTAGCTTACTAATCTGTAGTTGCTCTACAGGTGTAAAGCTGGGAAATATATTCACATTAAAATGGGATTCTACTATCTCTAAATACAGTTGTTTCGAGACAATTTTTAATCATAAGGGCCAAATGTTCCATATTTTTAGCATATCAAATACCATTCCCCAGTCTATCGACAGGACATATTTCCTTTTATTTTTGTGTAAAATTTCCCACTGTTCCATTCAGGAAAATATCTTTAATAGACATATATAACGAAGGAAGCCAAGTTTGAATAGAGTCTTGGACCAATGGTTTTAAGTTGGTTGTGAAAAAATTGTATAAAAATACAACCGGATGAATCATAGAGACCCCTCCTTTTCGATAGGGTTGTAATAGAACATTCCGTTGAATAGATTAAGGCGGCTTCCCAGAAGCATGAAAAAAGAGAGCCAAAAGAGGTACAAAATGACATTTAGGTATTGGAAAATATGCGCTATATGCAAAAATAGGGGTAATAAACAAGTTTTAATCAAAAAATACGTCTTTTTCCCCAAAGACCATCTATGCCATTTACTAACTTTTTTCTGTACCGTATTCAGAGCAATTTCCCAATTATATTTAGCTGCATCTGAACTCCAAAATACACTCCTAATAACTTATGTGGGAATCTACTACCTTGATTCCTTGAATAGAAACCACCGTATCAGTAGAAAGGGTTAGGTCAAAACACACACTTTTCTGCAAATTCAAACTGGACCCAATAACTGATAAAAAACTGGTAATACATCAGTTAACAAATGACCTTCTGCAATGTTAGGTACTAAAACACAAAGATCATCTGCATAACAAATTATTTTAGAATGAATGCCTGAAAGACCTGAAAATCTTGGAGATTGATGAAGTAGTCGAATAATAGGTCCAAAGCTATCACAAATAATAAAGGACTCAGAGGGCATCCTTGTCAAGATTCTCTGCTGATATAACATGGGGGTCCTAGTCTCCATTAATATAAGGCTTAACATAGGCCAAAGAATAACATAAAACAATCCAATTTATAAAAATTAGCGGAAAACCAAAACATTTAAGGGTTAACCAAATAAATTCCTGAAAAATGCTATCAAAAGCTTTTGACAGATCAAAATTAAATAAATATCGCTTTAAGGAACCATGACAACCCTGAGAAAATAGTTCTCTGATCAGTATTAAGGCATCATGAATGGATCTACCAGAGATTGAACAATACTGAAATGGGGAAAGCAGAGAAGGCAAATATTTAGAAATCCTATTCCCTAACAACTTGCAAAATTTTGTAGTCTGTATTTAACAATGTAATAGGCCTCCAATTCCTCAAATCCTGTCATCTCCTTTTTATATAAAAAAGCATTAAACCTTCAGACATCTGATCTGTCAGTCGATCCTCCTGTAAAACCATTAAAGACAGCTACCAACTGACATGGTATGAGTCTCCATAAAAACTTATAAATCTCTGCTGACAAACCATCAGAACTAGGGCTACTTTATCCTCAAGACCTAAAATAACATCTTTCACTTCTTCACAAGAGAAAGGCTTTATAAGTCCTTCTTGTTGTGATGTTGTTAATGTAGGCATATTTAATATTTGTAATATCATTGTCATATCTGTGGTAACAACCTCTGGGGTGTCAAATGTACGCTGTATAAAGTTTGTGACATATGCCATAAGTTCTTCTTGCCCTTTGACAACTTGGCCTTGTTCATCCAATAATTGATGTATTTGTTTACCACCAGCTTTCCAGCATCGACCCTAAGGGTTAAATTGACTTGAGTTCCAGTCGCTTTGAATTTTTGTTCGAAAAGTGTGGATTTTGCCTATCATACTGCACTTAGCCAATGCGTTTTGACTTCTTGTATACGGCAGAATGATCCAAACCATATAAATGAGAGTCAGTAAATAATGTCAATAATTCCGCTCGTAGGCGCTTGGAGGTATGATGTCTTTCATCAGCTAAGGACCGGGCATATGATTTAAAATATGAGATCACATATAATTTAGTATCAGTCCACCAATCAATAATGGAATCATAGATAGAAATTACTGTAGTACGGTCCGTGATTAACTCCGTAAGACCTTGAATAAAAACAGGAAGTAACAATAAAGATGAGTTAACTCTCCACACCCCAGGACCCTGTGATAACGCATCTTCCAATTGGATTTGTATTCCTATCAAAAGATGGTCAGAAGTTGCCATAGGTATTGTAAAACCTTTGACTATGCCAGTGGTTTTGAACTAACACTAATCAATCCGTGAGTGCAAGGTCCCTTTCCTAAAGGTAGGCCTCGGGACTGGGCTAAGACATCCACTAATTTTAATTCTGTAATAAGATTATGTAAAGCATGGGTGTCACAATAAGTTTTCCTACTGGAAGGGATTTCTAAACTAGTATTAAAATCTCCACCCCATAGAATTATGCGATTTGTGCACAAAAGGTTTAATTTAGCTAAAAGCTGAATCTTAACTGCTTTCTGCTGTGGTGCATAAATATTTATGAGCCTATAAGGAAACCCCTGCCATATAAGATCTAGTAAAAAACTCTGCCCGTACTAAATCCACACTCTTTGTAAAATGAAGTTAGAAGTAGTAAAACAAAACCAACACCAGAACAGAGGTCTTGTCCTAATGACCAATATGACGGTCCTAAACCCCATTCCCTGGAAGCTATCGTGATGTCTTCTGTGGTATACAACCTAATATCTTGTAAAAATAAACATCATAGGCCAGACTACGAGTGTCGAAAAGTTGCCATTCGCTTATAGTTGGAACCTAATACTATTTACATTCAAACTTGCAAGACGATGGCTGACATGAGAAAAACCACCTAAAAAGGAAGAAAGCTCTGTAGAAATAACCCTCTATTTCTTTTTCTCACTCTAGCAGACTTCTTTTCGAATAGCCCCAGAACTTTCAGTCAAAGGTAATGATGCGGAGGCCGACATGGAAAGAATAGGAAGAGATAAATTCTCAACGCCTCCATCTTCTTCCTCCATGGCCTCACCCCAACTTTGTAGGGGTTCATACGGTTAGATAGTGGGATGGATATAGCGCCTACCTGTTTGGCAGAGCGAAGTCTCCGAGCCACTGGTGGGGGAGAAGTCTCCTGCTCTTCATCATCTTTTGGAGTACTAGAAACACCCGCTAATTCTTCTACAGAGGATTGGTCTATAATTCCCAAATATCAGTGGGGTCATGGGAAATAAGGGATGCAGAGGGTTCAGGAAGGTTAGGAGATTCAGAAGTTGCAGGAGGTTCAGGCAAAACAGGGGCATTTACAATGGAGGTAGTGAAAGAAGGAATTTTTCCATTAGTTGTAACAGGTGGAAGTAAATCCTGGGGTCCCTATAACAGAGGATTTAGCAATATAAGCATCATGTTCTGCATAGCCTGTAGTGTTATGTGCCGCCCATGGCAGGCTGAAAATACATGTGAAGTATCACTGCATAAATTACAAGTGGAGGAACTGTATAAGCCAACACAGTATGACCTATCATACCGCATGAAGTACATTTCAGTTTATCACAATCAGAGCTCAGATGGGACAATGAGCCACATCTATAGCATGATCTCGGTTGCCCTGGGTAAAACAATATACCACGGTCTCGACTCTAGAAAAAACAATTAGGCAGATGCTGAATACCAAACTCATTAATTTTAAGTTGCACAGTAAATTTCCACCCTCCCGTCCAAAACCATTTACATCAATTAAAGCATGTGGTGTGCTAGTAACTGTGCAACGCTGTTCCAACCAATACAATATATCTAAAACATTTACTCCTTCATTCCTAAAAGGACAGTAATGACTTTTATGGTAGGCCTAGTAATGGGAATAATCACAAATGCTTCCAGACAGGGTCTGCACGAGCATTATAGTAAGCAGACCAGAATTTATCTAGCAATGCAGCAGTACGGAAAGAAACATCAAAATTAGAGTCTCCTGAAGAGTGTATTAGAGCATACACATCTGAGGGTTTAATCTTTAAAGATTGTATTATTAAAGTCTTTCCTACAAAGTCCCGGTCTGGAGGAAGGTCCATATCCCCTTGTAATGTATATCGGGCTACAAATCTTTTCCTCAGTGGGACCTCTGACTGTTTAAAAGAGAAGCGTAGCTGGCTGGTTTACTAGCAGGCTTAACAGCAGAAGGAGCAACAACTGAGTTCTGCAAAGCAGTAACAACGCTCATGTCTGCTTGAAAGTACTGACCTTCCGACTGTGGTGGTAGCTCAATGTTCTGTTTCAGCGATGAAACGATATCCATGTCTGCAGGGGTTTGAAATGTAGAATTTGATTCCTCCGCGGTTTCGCAAATCTCCATGCTGAGAATCAGGAACTAACAGCGGAAGTGATGCAGCAGTTTGGTCCGTCACTGAAAAGTGTTCTCCTGCTGCACTCACTGCATCCAAACGGTCCATCTGGTTCACCAATCCATTCCCAGGCAAGGGAAAATTAGGATCTGGTATCCATGCAGTCGGAGTCCTAATCCAGCCTGCTTTCTAGCGCTGCTCAGGGACCATGTGGAAAGATGAGCCGAAAAAGAAATAGGTCCTCTACCGTGTACTGGTCATCGATCTGTTTCCATAGGGGCTGTAATTGCATGAACGCTGCTCCTTTTACTGTACTCTTAGAAGCTGTTTGACCATTCTCTGGTCCAAGCCTTTTTTTCTCCTCTTCTGGTATAAGAATTTGGTCACCATCTGGTTCTTCCTGGGCCGGTGTTCTCCACTGAAGACATCTCCTTCACAGGTATGTCATTTTCAGTACATTCTGAAACGCTAGCGACTGGTAGGGATATCTCTGCAATCTTGCTCTGGTCCTGCAGTCCAGCACTCCACACCTCCGTCCTCTCCAACGGCTGAGACATACTGAGGTGGAGTCAGATGCCTCATGGGAAGGGTCCCCCACCCATCAGAGTAGGGGAATTTCCCTGGTGTTCTGGTCAAATTTCCCTCACTCACTAACAATACCACTAACAGCTTAATCTGGTTCAAGGTCAGTTGGCATTCATCTGTATCCCCCTCCCCCGGGTCGTGCCTGAAAATAGGCAGGATTTGTCTAGTGCACTTACCTGGTCAACAAAAACTAAATAAATAAATGTCCCCACCTATCCCCCTCTTTTCCAGGGTTTCTTTTAGCTGCAGTTCCACACTGGTAAAGTCCATCCTTCTAAAGTCTAAGACTCTTGCCTTCGTTTGAGTTGACTGGATCCCTGCGTCCACTTTGAACCACTCCATATTGTAATCACTGGACCCTAACTGACCTTCCACCTTAAGATCTGCTACCATGACACTGCTGGTCAGCACCAGATCCAGGTTTGCCTGGCCCTTGGTAGGTTCCTGAATCAGTTTCCTAAGGCCAGCTTCTTCAAAGGAGTCCATGAAATCCTTTGTCCTAGCTGAGGCCCCTGCTGGGATGCACCAGTCTACCTCCGGCATGGTGAAGTCTCCCATTAGCAGTACTTTCCCCTTTGCTGCTGTTTCATGCATGTTTTCTAGCAGCTGCTTGTCAATTTCCTTGGCCTGAGTCAGGGGTCTATAAATGACCCCTGTGCAAATGGCTGTTCCATTGCCTGGCTTAAGGGTGACTGATAGTTCCTCCATTTACTCATGCCTGTTTTGAATTTCAGTTGTCTTTATGCTCTCTTTGATGTAGAGGGCAACCCCTCCCCCCTTTTAACCTCCCTATCTTTTCTGAACAGGGCATAACCGCTTATGTCCCAGCTGTAATTGCTGGTGTACTATGTTTTGGTTATCACCACTATGCCCAGATCAGCATCCATCACTGCAGCCACCAAGTCTGGGATCTTGTTCCCAGACTTGTGCATTTGTGTGCATGGCCTTCCATGAAATGCTGCATCTTTTGTTCCTCCTTGTGTTTTGTCCATTGCTTCCTCCTACTTTTCCTGGAGTGTTCTTTGTGATGCTTCCTTTTTATTACCTTACTGGTTGCTTGTGGTCCAGGTCCTTTTATTAGTGGTGAAAATGTCATGTCCTGAGCATAGCCTATCCCGCACTGTGGTACCTGTGCATCTACCCCCGGGTTGACATTCTGGTCGTGCTTGATGTGTGCACTACCCTGTGAGGGTGGGCTGCCTAAATCTCCCTGCTCCTGACAGCCCCCCCCCCACAGTGGCTAGTTTAAATGCTTGCTCAGGAAGCATGTAAACCTCTCATTGAAGACAGACGTGCCCTCCTCAGAAGGATGCAGGCCATGTTTTTTGTAAAGGTGTGCATCATTCCAGGTGGTGCCTCAGTGCCCAATGTAGCCAAAGTTTTTGCTTCCATTCCAGTGTAGGTTCATTTTCTTTTTGTCTCTTCCAGTCCTTTTCTATTTGCCTTCCTCAGGAGCTCCTCTCTGTCATTAAATTGCTAGACCTTACCACTATGGGTAGAGGTCTTTCTGCAGGACCCAGCTCTCCATCCCCAGTGTGATGGTTACTGTCTAACTTGATTGTGACTCCCTCTGGGTTTTGGAAATGCTCCACAATCAGCTTCTGCATAAATGTAACTGTCTGTGATGCATCAGCCCACTCTAGACCAGAAGAAATGCACCTTGACCCTACAGGACCTTCCCTACAGGTCTACATTTTTTCCCTCCAGTTGTTCAGTTTTCTTCTCCAGCCAATCCAGTCTTAAGGAGTCTCATGCGCAGCAACATCTGCAAGTATGGAGACACCTTCCCATTCTTCTAACCTCTGGAACATCTTCAGTCTGTCATAAATATTTTCTGCATGTTTTAGCCTCAGGAGACTTCCACTGCCATCTTGGTCAGGTTATTTTTTATTCCCTAGATTCCAGCATACATCTCTGCCATTGTTGGCTTTATCACCTGGTGACTGTGTTGTATGGATGTCAGCTGGTCAGGCAGAATTTTCAAAGCCATCTAAAAATCAGTTTGGAGTGCTGATTTATCTTGCTGAGCCCTCAGTGGTTGGGTCTGACATGTTCAGTGTCTGCAAGGTAAGCAAAGTCCTTTTGTACAATTTTTTACAGTATACTTTAAACGGATGCTCTGGAACTGAGCCCTATGTTTTTTGGCTTATGATTGCCATCTTCAGTCGCATCATGTAACTTCCATTTTTCCTCTAGCAACCTTCTTGACCCTTCCAATTTAGCTTTATCCCTGGTCACAGCATGGAAAATGCTCTCCTCAGTGGGGACTATTACAGTCTTCTCTCTGCTGACTCTGGTTCTTTGTCCCTCATCATTCTCTATGATCTCAGTTCTGCCTTCGACACTGTTGATCACCTCACCCTTCTCAGCTGTCTAGAGCACTATGCTGGTGTCATTGGTCCCTCTCTTGGTTCCACTCCTGTCACTCAAACCTCCTTTTATGTCTCTAATGGTGTGCTTGGTCTTCATCATATCCTCCATCCTCTTTGGGATTCTATAGGATTTATCCTAGGTCTTCATGCTGGTACTGGACTCTGAGGATCAAAGCCATTTGTTCCTTGATCTTATAGCTTCACCACATGGGAGAGGAGGTGCTCCTTTGATGCATTACTGTGAGGCCTCTGAGAGTTGTGTATCACATGCTCACTTCAACTCTCACGTCTCTGTTTACCATATCCCCTACGAAACCTCATGTCAAACTATAACCTTAGCTATCATTTGTAGACTGATGACTATCAGCTCCAAAGTTATTTTTTCTTCTTCAGTGACCCCTTCCTCTCTACTCTTTCCTCTTGTGTTGAATATATCAGTCATTGTCTCTGTTCTAAATTCCTCCATTTGGATGTCTCCAAAACTGAGGTGGGGGTGGAGTCTGCAGCTGCTGTGATCAGACATGCCTTTTCAGAGCTCTAATGAGGCAAATCATTAAAATGCTGAATTTATTATTTAAACCTTTTCTTGGTGCTAAACCTACTTTAGCAGATAGCTATTTGCCTTCACTATCTCTACTGTAGATTGTGAAAAGAAAGTTGGATAAATGGATCATCTAAAACTGACAACATTGGAAGAGCTGTCAAAACTAAAGGGCAGAGGAGCTTCAGGGCATGCTGAGGAGGGCACTGCTCATAATGAAGCATTGGGTAATGAATCAAATGAGCCTACCTTACAGATGGGACTAAATGCAGTTTAAACTCTGGATAAAAGGGTAGAAGCCCTAGATAAATTGGTGAACTCATTTAATGATAGCATGACCACTTTTTAGTCAAAAGTAGAGTCTACTGCTTGTACCTTTCTGGCTGCCATGGAGGCAGTGGGGAAAGCAATAATGGGTATTAGGCCTGGTTTGGGAGAGAAAGCTGCTGCAGCTGGGTGTAGAACCCTTAGAAAACATTTGTTGTTGGCCTGGTGGCACTGAGGGTTGAGGCACTGGATGCCACACCTCATGCCATGCTGGCAACCCGGGTTCAGGAACGAGCTTCTGCCATCGGGGGTCAGCCAGGGGGGGAGGGAGCTGGGTAGAGCAGCTGAAAGGCAGCCCTCCTCTCCTGGGGAGGTACTTTGTCACCCCTGTAGTCTGACTGCCCCTGCAGTGGAGGCTGGAGGGTATTGTGGCGTGGGTGGCATGCACAGGGAGGGCATTTGGTACAGTGGCAGCTTTGGGCTGCCTCCATATGAGTACATGCGGCTGTGGGGGGAGAAAATCAGAAAAATGGACCTGGCAGGGTCCATGAAGCCCTGGTGATTGGTTGTGTGTCCGGGGACAGATGCGAGCCTGCCATCTCCTGGGGGATAAAAATCTGAATGAAAAAAAAAAAAGAAAACATTTGCCGTTCCATGAATATCCACTTTCTAGGACTGCTGAAGCACTTTCAAGCTAATGTACCTACAAACTCCGCAGCACAATTGTTATCCAAAGTGGTGGCCTGGAAACCATGGCTAAAGTGACTAGATCATATAGAATTATAACCTGCTGCCAAAGAGATGACTATACTGGACATAGACCCTTCTCCTGATAACTTTGGATTCAGTGAATGGGACTGAGTACTTACAGCAGCTTACACCAAAGGCTGATTGGTGCTGGACTCTGGGGACAAAAAAACATTTGTTCCGATCTTAGCTTCACTACATGGGAGAGGAAGTGCTCTTTTGACTCCACATGCTCACTTCAACTCTCACATTCAGTATTCTAGGAAAATCTTTCTGTTTGAAGACCCAAAACAAGCAAGGTGTCTGCTAAAAAAAAAAAAAAAAAAAAATCACAAAATTCCACACCAGGATTAGGCTGTGGAATTAGTAACAGACATCTGAGGAGCTATTGGACTTTTTTCTTTATTAAAATCATTTTGGATTATTTATTTAGTTGACCAGGTAAGTGCACTAGATAAATCCTGCCTATTTTCAGACATGACCCAGGGCAGGGGAATACAGATGAATGCCAACTGACCTTGAACCAGATTTTGCTGTTGGTGGTATTTTAGTAAATGAGGGAATTTGGCAGAACACCGGGAAATTCCCTGCTCTTTTGATAAGTGCCATGGGATCTTTAACATCCACCTGAACTACCACCAATCCAGACAGATGGGACCTCGGTTTAACGTCTCATCCGAAGACGGCACTCTCAAGTGCAGCACCTCTCATGCTGCACTACAGTGTCAGAATACTGGGATATTAACCCAAGTGTCAGATGTGAGAACTGAACCCACAGCCCTCTGATCTCCTGGCCTCAGAGGCGCAGTGTGCTATCTACTGAGCCACTGACACTGGTTTTAGTAGACATTCTTTTTCTTGGTATTTCATGCCTGTGGGCGGTAGCCCCCCCAAAATACCTTTGCTATTCTTGCAAAATGTCTTGGTATACTGCATGTAAAGCCCACATGTTTGTTTAAGCCTGATCTGTAAATAAGTCAGAAAATGACCACCACCGTATGATATGTTAACTCCCCTTCTTTGGGATGGGGGGGGGGATTTTACCTTTACATATAAGCCAATCTGAGATCTATCAGTTGCAGCTCTAGTTTTCATTTCAAAAAATAACAAGTGATTTCTACAGCTTTTATGATGTTTATCTCACTGAGTGAAGGATTTTTCTGTATTACTGTTATTACTTGTATCCTCAGAATTCATTTCTTATCAACTGTTTTGGGACTTTACCTCTTAAGGCCTAGAAGGGCCTTTATACTTAGCAACATTTTAGCTTCTCGACATTTTGGTCCAGACTATACAGCACACTTGGGTTAAATTTTGATTTTTCATCCTCTCGGACATAAGTTTCACTAAATCATCCAGGTATAATACATATGCACTAGAAATGTATTCTGATTTGATGCATTTCTAAAGGCATTACTATTATCTCTGTGCAATGCATTCAATTTGATGAAGTATGTTAATTTATAACAAAATAAAGTACAAGTTAAAGAAATTGATTGTCCCTAAAACTGAACTGCTACTCCCTAGTGAGAACATTTCTCTGAGGGAACCTTCTCTCCCCTCCTCTGTCATCCTTGCTAACTGATCACGCTTTGGCTGCCTCTGTATACTATAATGTTTTTCTTTGATCTTGAACTTTTCTTCATGCCTCACAACTCTTATACAGTATCTGTAAAACCTCATTCCTTTATCTATGTAATATCACTTGTTTTTATCCTTCTCTTAACCCTTCCTTGGCTGAAATCTTCACTCATGCCTTCATCTTCTCTCACCTCACCTATTATATAGAGAATACTGGATGGGCAACTATGCAGAATCAGTGTGTTCTGCCACAGAGGGGTTCTAATTTCCTCTGACTTTGAGAACGAAGTTCGAGAGGTCCATGGGAATCAGAACCCCAAGGTGGCAGAACACACTGGTTGTGCATAGAGCTGCTCATCCTGTATTTTTTATAGTGTATAGTACTGTGTGAAATATGTGTGCATGAGTTCTTCTGCTTTCAAATGAAACTGACTTATGCAGTCTGTAGAGGTTCTAGAATGCTGTACTACCACAGTAGGGTAGAATCACATTCCATGACCTTTGGAACTGTGGTACAACAGCATTTATTTTGAAAGGGATGGAATTCTACACAGAACAACACTCTACTATACACTATAAGTCAGTCCTCTATGACCGCTCTTAAAGAGCAGCATTTTTGTTGCAATCTCCAAGCCTCCCAGTGTTCACTTATTGGCTAAGGAATTTCAAAATGCAATTTTCATCATTTTTATGTTTGCTTAGACACATGTGCAAGAAACATAGTGCCATCATCCGAGATTTCGGAGGTGTGTCACCCCCTCTTCCAATTCAGTCAGTGTGTTGGCAGGCGGGGCCCCTGTAAGCCAATGCATGCTGGAGCTGTCTATGACAAGCTCCAAAATGCAGTGGCTTATAGTTGAAAGGGGAGCTACGCCAGTGAGCAGCGATAAGATATCGCCTGCTCATACGCAGCTCCCCTATACACACACACACACGCACACCGCGTGCCGCCCCCACGCACACACTCTATAGCCGACGGGTGCCCAATCCTTCGCTGTGCTGTGCCCCCAAAGCTTCCAAATGCCACGCTGGGTGCCCACCCCAGCGTGGCAGCCTCGATGGTATAGCCGACAGGGTGCCCAATCCCCGCCGATTTCACTGTCTCTCCTCTCCCCATGCTGTCACCGGTGGGGGTGTCCAATCCTCCGCCGGGCTCACACTCTCCCCCAGTAGCAAGGTGCCACGCTGAAGCCCACCCCAGCATGGCAAGTGATGTTATGGCCGATGGGGTGCCCAATCCCCCGCCGGCTGAATGCCCCAACCATCCTTGTGCCATGCTGGGAGCCCACCCCAGCGTGGCAAACATTCTGCGCCATCATTGAAAAAAAGAACCTGTAAAGAAAAAATGGTCCCACGTAGTCTCCTCGCCCCCTCCCACAACCCGCACCCACCCACTGCGCACCCTGCCTCCCCACACCCCCCCACCCCATACTTACCTCCGGACCCGGCGCGACGATCTTCGTGGACTGGGAACACGCCTTGCACTCTTCAAAGCCGACCGCGAACTGAGGAAATGCCGGTAAGCTGTATAATGGGCTAGATAGGGTTTTTTCAACTTTGTTGTATATCTCAGGCTATTTTTGGAATTTTGCACCAAATTTTCAACATGGGGTTTTTGGGACCTCTTCTCATGAATGATGTCACTGTCTATGGTAAGATTCGGGCCGAAGGGTGATTTCGCAGTCACCGCGTGAAATCACCTTCGGGACCGATTAACAAAATGACACTGCCAGTGTTCATAAGGTGGCCTCAAGAAGCCTATTTTGAAAATTTGGTGGAAAATTCCAAAAACGACTTTTACGAGCGCATGCTATGAAGTTCCTACCCACGCACGTAAGTTCGAATTTCCAATATTTTCACTCCAGATTTTCAACATTGCCATTTTACCACACCTTCTTATGAGTAGTAGAGCTGTCATTTTTCACATCTCACCCAAAACATGTTTTCACCCGGTCGCATGCAATGGCACAGTCGGTGTGAAACCAATGTACGGGACAAATTAAGAAACCACAGTGACACTGTTCATGAGCACAGGTCTTAAAATGGCTGTGTTGAAAATTTGGTGAAAAAATTCCTAACAATGACTGTTTTACGTAGCGCATGCTATGCAGTTCCTGTGCGTGTTGTAGTGGAATTTTCAATATTTTCACTCCAGATTTTCAATATTGCCATTTTACCACACCTTCTTATGAGTAGTACAGCTGTCATTTTTCACATCTCACCCAAAATGTGTTTCTGCCCATGTGGCGCACAATGGCGCAGTTGGTGTGCGAAATCAATGTACGGGACAAATTAAGAAAATCACAGTGACACTATTCATGAATAGAGGTCTTAAAATGGCTATGTTGAAAATTTGGTGAAAGAATTCCACAAAATGACTGTTTTACGTAAGGCTAGTCAGTTCCTACGCACGTCAGAAGTTCAAGAATTTTCAATATTTTCACTCAGATTTTCAACATTACCATTTTACCACACCTCCTTATGAGCAGTACAGCTGTCATTTTTCACATCTTGCCCAAAATGTGTTTCATTTCATGTAGCATACAATGGCGCAGTCGATGCGAAATCAATGTATGGGACACATTAAGAAAATCACAGTGACACTGTTCATGAGCAGAGGTCTTAAAATGGCTATGTTGAAAATTTGGTGAAAAATTCTAAAAATGACTTTACGAGCGATGCTATGCAGTTCCTATGCATGCTCATAAGTTTGCAAATTTAATATTTTCACCCAGATTTTCAACATTGACATTTTATTACACTTCCTTATGAACAGTACAGCGCCATTTTTCATATGCCGCCAAATGTGCTTTCACACATGTAGCGCACAATGGTGCTGTTGGTGTGCGAAAGCAATGTTTGGAACAGATTAAGAAAATCACAGTTACACTGTTCATGAGCAGAGGTCTTAAAATGGCTATGTTGAAAATTTGGTGACAAAAGTCCATAAAATGACTGTGTTATGAGTGAGCATTGTGCAGTTTCCACGCACCTGTAAGTTCATGACTTTGTAATATTTTAAGTCCAGATTTTCACCAGTGGCATTTTTCCACACTGCCTTATTTACAGTACAGCTGTCATTTTTCACAACATGGCCGAAGTGTGTTTTCACACTTTCAGTGCAGAGATGCGTGGTCGCTGTGGGAAATCATTGTTCGGGACAGATAAAGAAAATCACATTGACACTGTACATGATCGGAGGCACCAAAATGCCTGAGTTGACAATCTGCTGTAAAAACTCCCAACCTAATTATATTACAGGTGTGCATTGCACAGTTTCTATGTACGCCGTGACTTCACCATTTTTTAAATATTTTACTGCAGATTTGCAACATTGCCATTTTTTACACCTCCCCATGAACAGTACAGCTGTCATTTGTTACATCCTGTTTGAATGTTTTGCACCTGGGTGCAATGTCAGAAGTTGCTGTGATAAGCAGCTTAAGAAACTGTTATTCCCCCTGTTCATGAGGTGGGGTCACAAAAAAACCATGTTGAACATTTGGAGTGAAAATACCAATGAATGCCTGAGGTATTAGGGTTTCCAACCATAACGCCCAACCCTGTAGAGAATGACAGGCATCAGGGGTGTGACTTGGGATTTTTGCCTGTAATGCTCATACCATTCCACACCCTGCAGCCAGTGAGAGGCATCGAGGTATGCCTTGGACTCTTCGGCCCCAAAGTTCACCCCATTCTCCTATATCGCACCCATCTCACTGTATTTCCTAATGGAATGGGTGCATAAGGGCCAAAGACCCCAAGGAACACCGCGGTCACTAGCCAGTGTCTGCAGGGTGGGGTGTACTGAAATGGCGTGGCCGTTATGCCTGACGACCCAAAGGCACACCCCAATGCCTGTCACACTCTGCAGGGTGGTGGTGGGGTTGGCTTCAGTTCAATACTTCACTGCCATTCCCATTACGCAGCTCTATAACTTCTACACTACCACTGCCAATGCCAGCAAGCAAAAATTCGGCCTTGACAAATGCTTGTTTTCTTCATACTTTTCCAAGGGAAGGGATAACAAATTTCTTATAGAGGAGCTGGCAGCCAGATCCCTTCCCTTCCTGGTACCTTGCAATGAAAACTCCTTCCTGTTCCGCTCCCATGCTCATATGTTTTGTGACATACGAGTTTGTAGAGCATGGGGCATGCTCTATTGATTTGAATGGGGGTGGATTAACATATTTTTTTTTATTTTAGAGGTCCACTGAAGTTTAAATCAGTGCCACTGCTCAACCAACATGAGCCATGTTATTTGAGTGGTGGCACTGATTTAAACCGGTGAACCTCAAAATATAACAAAAAAAGGAATTTAATTCAGCCTCCACTGATATCAGTAGAGTATGCCCCTGCACTCTATAAATTCACCAATACAAAACATATGAGCGGAGGAGCCGAAGTTTTATTGCAAGGTACCAGAACAGGGTAGGGAACTGGCTGTCAGCTCCACAATACAATGATTTCCATAGGAAAAGTTTGAAGAAAAACATGAAAATTTCACTTTGTAAGTCCTTGGCCAATAAGCAAACACTGGGGAGCGTGGAGATTTCATGAGTATTGAGGTCAACTGTTCCTCTTTAAAACCCAGCTTGTTGATTTCTAGTTTATTCAAAATGCTCTTACCTGCCTCCTGACATGCTCCAAGAGGCATAGACACATCATTCCTATTCTGAGAGACCTGTGTTGACTCCCCATCTTCTATCGGATCCAGTGCAAAGTTTACCCTATGGGCAACTACCAACTATGGGAAATGAACCTAGATTATCCCATTCTCATGACTTGGAATTCCTGTCCCCAAAATCCAGAAGGAGTAAATTCCTGGCTGAATTTAAAACTGCTCAACAGTCAGAAATCACTAAATCCTGATTGTTACTAAACTGAAGATGCAGTCTCCCTCTGAGGCAAAACCTCTCCAGACTAACAGCATTGATATCTGCCTGAAAGACTAAATGCAAATACTGTTTATATTTCTATTGTAAACTGCTTTAACTAATGCACATTGTATGCTGCTTATAATGTTAATGTAACTGCTGTAACCAATGGAACACATCTTACCTGTTTACACTGAAACTGTCACTTCTGTAACTAATGGAGTTTACCTTAACATAGGACAACTTTGAAAATAGGACCATGGTGGCTCTAACAGTTTTATCCTGTCAAAAATATTTTTAACTACTACTACTACTAATACTTCAAGTTTCTTAGTGGGCTTGCTCTGTTCTATCTCTCTGATCTTGTTTCTTTCTACTCATGCCTATGCTGTTCACTCCTCCAACTCTAGCCTCCCTCCGTACCATTCTTAGTTGCACACAATTGGTGGCAGAGCATTCTGAACCTCTGCCCCACATGTCTGGAAGAGTCTACATCCTCCACACACTCGATATTGATTCTCAAACCCTATTCAGATCTTGTATTAGTGCTCACATGTTCTGTCTAGCTTATGACTTTTTAAATTCTTTATTAACTGGGTAAGGCTAACTTGGCACAAGGCCTGTTTCCAGGAGTGACCTAGGAGCACTGGGGAAGTTAGGTGACATGTTCAGGGTCACACAGTATGCAAGTGGAGGTTGTGGGAATCAAATCCAGGTCTGCTGGATGTACCATGCTCATTCATAGCTTGTTACTCTAAACTCTAAGGTGTTCTGCCACTTTAATACTCCTGACTCGTGCTGATGTAATTTTCCTCAAACCCCTTGAAAACAAGGCTTGTAGCTTAAATACAGATATCCCAATATAAAAGTCTAAATAAATAAATCAATAAATAAACAATACCCCATCCCATCCATAATTTGGTCCAGTTGCCATCTCCTGCCTGCCTCTATGCTCTCATTCTCAAGGACCGCACAGTTTTTTCACCTCGTACTCTAATCTGAAATGGAGTTGTTTCACAACTGCATATGCTACATATTCCACTTTTATAAATTTAACCCCCCTACAAATGGGGGGTTCCCAAAAAATCTTCCTCGAGCTTGCCTAAATGCTCACTGCCAAGCTGTTGTCCTGCATTTTAGCAGTTTAAATATGATTGCCAGAGAGTGCCTGTATAGCCTCTGTGCACTGTCTCTTTAAGAGCTGCCTGGATTGCAAGCATAAGTAATCTGAAAGGGAGCTCTGTTGAAAGATGTAACTATTTGCTGAAAATCATTTAGAGTGATAATGATAATGTCGCTTGTCTAACCTGCCTTCTTTGCAAGAACTGTTTTGTTTATCTCCACTATCTTGGTCCTGTACTGCGAATTGGACTAATCAGTTCTGGTGGGACCTAAATGGAACCGGACTACAGGAGCTGTCTGGAGCCAAAATCTGTAGGAATTGTAGTTTTGGGCTTTTGGCACCTTTTGCACCTGAAGGGGAGCTTTGTTGCAACTGACAGACAGATCAGCCAAACAAACTCTTTGGATTTTGGGAAATTCCCAGGCTTGCTGGCAGTTGAGTCAGATCTCAGTTGAATGAGCAAGAGCTTGAGACAGTCAAACAGCCATCTGAGTAGTTTTGCATGGGAGAACTGTGGAAAGGCCCAAGTTGTAGCCTGCATGTCTGTCTGCTGCCCCTGAGGAGAGAGAAGAGAAGAGAATTACTTTGACTAAATTCAAGTTTGTGAGAATGAAGTAGCTACTGATTTTTATCAGGCTCACACCTGAAGAAGACCAAGATTTGCTGAATGCGATCGGCCTGTCAGGATTTCCAGCTGCTTTTGAATCCCGGTTTATGCAGAGACTTTGCGATCGTGACCAGAGAGCGGTTTGCCTGGTACAGTAGAATTTCCTTACATGTAATTGTGCTGTGTATTGAAAGTGGGTCATGATTTGTTCCCTCTGTGTGAACTGTGTTCTGCTTGCTGGAAGCTTTATCCAGCCCTAATTGGACAGAACTGTTCATCTCCATTTTGCCTGGGCCATGCCACGCTGGCCCTACCAGACTACCCCACTCCACAGAGAAAGTCACTGACAAGAGACCTGCCTGGGATCAGCCCACTGCTCCACGCTTGAACAGGAACAATGCCTTGGTGAATCGTGGGCCCTGCTTTTCCTGGTACTCCAGATTAACCACCTGCTGTCTCTATTTTTATCCAGCCTGTGCCCAGTCTTGGGTATCATGAGTAATCATAAGGGTAGCTCCCTGCAACAACAGCCTAATCTAAAAGTGTGTCATCTGATTGTCTTGTTGTTTTTCACGAATGGAACCCTCCGGCCCGGATTACAAATAGTGTGTTGTGCATGTTGTTTCTTCCATCACAGGGCCCCAACCAGCTGCAACGTCTCCTGGCTAGCCACCATTCTCCATCTGGGTACCCAGAGGTGTGACTGTTTATGGACCCTGAAGTGCATGCATTACTGTTTGACTGATAGAGCCTTTAAGCAAATTAACCTGATTACACCCCTCCCTTGTTCAAGCCCCTTAAATACATCAGATCTAACTTTTATGTTTGCTTGCACGCATGTGCAAGAAATATAGTGCGACACTCCAAAATGCAGTGCCGTACAGTTGAAAGAGGAGAGCACCGCTGAGTGAGTGCCCCTCCCCACACATGCGCTCAAGATGACACATAGTGTGCTCATGCGCCCTACCTCCCCCACGCACACTGTATGGCTGATGGGGGTGCCCAATCCTCCATCAGCTCTACCCCCGCAGTCTGTATGGCTGACGGGTGCCCAACCCCGCCGGCTCTACTGTTCTCCCCCAGACTATAGGGTGCCACGCTGAAGTCCACCCCAGTGTGGCAACAGGTCCTATGGCTGACGGGGTGCCCAATCCCCATCAGCTCCACTGCCCCCCAACAGTTTTCCAGCTGCCATGTTGGGAGCCCACCCCAGCATGGCAAATGTCCTCGTAGTCCAAATAAAAAACTGAAAGAAAAACCTTCCTCACTGCTGTCTTCATCCCCTCTCCCACCCGCACCCACCCACGCAGCACCTGCCTCTCCACACCCCCACCTCACCCCTTACTTACCTCGCGTACTGATCTTCGGTTGACCAGGAACACGTTTGCACTTTCAAAGCTGATCGCGAACTGAGGAAATGCCAGTAAGCTGTATAATGCAATGAATAGGGTTTTTACAACTTTGCTGCATATCTCAGGCACTTTTTGGAATTTTGGCACCAAATTTTTAACATGGGGTTTTTGGGATCCCTCCTCATGAGTTCTGTCACCGTCATGGCGTTAATCAGGCCTGAAGGGTGATTTTGCGGTCACTGCGTGAAATCACCTTCCGGGACTGATTAACGACATGACAGTGCCAGTGTTCATAAGGTGGACTCTCAAAAAGCCTATGTTGAATATTTGGTGAAAAAATTCCTAAAAATGACTGTTTTACAAGTGTGTATTGTGCTGTTCCTACGCACGCTCGTAGGTTCGCGAATTTTCAATATTTGCATTCCAGATTTTCAACATTGCCATTTGACCACACTTCCTTATGAGAAGTACAGTTGTCATTTTTCACTTCTCACCCAAAATGTGTTTCTGTGAATGTAGCACACAATGGCGCAGTCGATGTGAACTCAATGTATAGGACACATTAAGAAAATCACAGTCACACTGTTCATGAGCAGAAGTGTTAAAATGGCGATTTTGAAAATTTGGTGAAAAAATTCCTAAAAATGACTGTGTTACGAGTGAGCATTGCGCAGTTTCCATATACCCTCGTAAGTTCATGAATTTGTAATATTTTCAGTCCAGATTTTCACCAGTGGCATTTTTCCACACTTCCTTATGAACAGTACAGCTGTCATTTTTCACAACATGGCCGAAATGTGTTTTCACACTTTCAGCACAGAAATGCATGGTCACTGTGGGACATCATTGTTTGGGACAGATAGAAAAAATCACAGTGACACTGTTCATGACCGGAGGTTCCAAAATGCCTGTGTTGACAATCTGCTGTAAACAATTCCCAAACTAATTACATTATGGGTGCACATTGCACAGTTTCTACGCATGCTCGTGACTTCACCAGTTTTTTTAATATTTTCACTGCAGATTTTCAACATTGCCATTTTTACACCTTCCCATGAACAGTACAGCTGTCATTTTTCACATCCTGTTCAGAATGTGTTTTTGCACCTGTGGTGACAAATGCCGTAGTCACTGTGCAAAAGCAGCTTCGCTAACAAGCTGATATTGCCACTGTTCATGAGGCAGGTGCAAAAAACCCATGTTGAAAATTTGGAGTGAAAATACCAACGAATACCTGAGGCGTTAGGGTTTCCGACCATAACAAACCACCCTGTAGAGAATAACAGGCATCAAGGCTGTGACTTGGGATTGTCACCTGCAATGCTCATACCATTCCACCCCACCCACACCCTGCAGCCACTGAGAGGCATCGAGGTGTGCCTTGGACTCTTGGCCCTAAAGTTCACCCCATTCTCCATACCGCACCCAGCTCACAATATTTCCTGATGGAATGGGTGCATGGCAGCCAAAGACCCCAAGGAACAAAACGGGAGAGATACTGTGGGTTAAGCTGGAAAGGAAAATGGGGCCAGCCATCTGCACAGGTGTGATCTATAGACCACCAGCCCAGGAGGAAGAAACAGATAGGGAGTTGATGCTAGCCATCCAAAGGATGGCAGACAAGGTGATGTAGTACTGGTTGGAGACTTCAATATTCCAGACGTGGACTGGAGCATCCCAGCAGCAGCATCAACTAGGAGCAGATTTATCCTGGACTCCCTTCAGGGTGACTTCCTCAACAACTGGTCATGGAACCAACTCGGCAGAAGGCAATACTGGACCTTGTGCTCACAAACAGGGACAGTGTGATGGGGGTAACAGTGGGGAGCACCTGGGGAACAGTGACCACCAGTCATTGTGGTTTGAAATCACAGAAAGAGCAGAACCAAACCACACAAAAACACGTATCCTGGATTTTAGGGGGGCAGACTTTGGGAAAATGGGGAGATACTTGAAAGAGGCATTTAGGGGAATGGGGCAGGAATCAGGGGTTGAGGAACAGTGGGCAGTATTTAAAATGGGGATTACAAGAGCAACAGAATTATGCATTAAGCAGGTTAGCAAGAGGAAACGGAAGAGGAGACCATTATGGTTTTCCAAAGAGGTAGCAAAGAAAGTGAAAGCCAAAACGATTGCATTCAGGTAATACAAAAAGACACAGGCAGAAGGGGATAGGAAGAAGTACCAGGAGAAGCAAGGGGAGGCAGGGAGGTCAGTAAGGGAAGCCAAAGCTCAGACAGAAGAACATATTGCAAAATCAGTGGGTAGAGGGGACAAAATCTTTTACAGGTACATAAGTGAAAAAAGAAAGGCAAAAGGAGGGATAGTGAGACTGAAGGGGGAGGATGGGGGCACGTGGAGGATGACAACAGTAAAGCTGACATATTGAACAGGTATTTCTGCTCAGTCTTTACTGAGGAAGAGGAGGGTAATGGGTCTGAAGGGAGTACAAGGGGTAAGAATGGTGCAGAAATGGACACAAGTCCCTTTACACGAGAAAGGGTCCTGAAGGAACTGGAAGTAATGAGAGTTGATAAAGCAATGGGGCCAGATGGGGTGCACCCCAGGGTCCTTAAAGAACTAAGAGAGGTGGTGGCTGAACCTCTGGCTATTCTGTTTAGCCGATCACTGGAAACAGGGGAGGTACCCAAAGACTGGAGGACAGCAGATGTAGTCCCCTTATACAAAAGTGGGAACAAAGAGGAAGGGAACTACAGACCAGTCAGCCTCACCTCGGTAGTGGGGAAGATCATGGAAGCACTACTGAAGGAGAGATTGGTGGAACATCTGGTTGTCAATGGACTACAGGACCCAAGGCAGCATGGTTTCACCAGGGGGAGGTCATGTCAGACCAACCTCGTTGAATTTTTTTGACTGGGTGACTAGGGAGGTGGATCAGGGGAGGGCAGTGGACATGGCCTATCTGGACTTCAGCAAGGCCTTTGACACTGTGCCACATAGAAGACTATTACACAAACTGGGGAATATGGATGTGGGCAGGACAGTAGTGTGGTGGGTAGGTAACTGGCTGGGCGGCAGGATGCAGAGGGTGGTGGTAAATGGCAGTCACTCCACAGAGGGAAGAGTGACCAGTGGGGTACCACAGGGATCAGTGCTGGACTGGTCCTATTCAGCATCTTCATCAGTGACATTGCGCAGGACCCAGAAGGCAGAATTTCACTGTTCGCTGATGACTCAAAGCTCTGTAACAGAGTAGACACACCAGAGGGCGTAGACAGAATGAGAAGGGACATGCAGAAACTTGAAGAATGGTCAGGGGTTTGGCAGATGAAGTTCAATGCAAAGACGTGCAAGATAATGCATATGGGGCACAAAAACCCTGGCACAATATATCAGTTGGGGGGTGAGGATATAGCATGCACCAAGCAGAAAAGGAATCTTGGGATTATCATCTCTGATGACCTCAAGGTAGGGAAACAGTGTGACAAGGCAGCAGGTAAAGCAAATAGGATGCTGGGATGCATAGGCAGGGACATCACCAGCAGGAAAAGGGAGGTCATAATTCCACTATACAAGACAGTAGTGAGGCCCCACCTGGAGTACAGTGTACAGTTCTGGAGACCTTAGCTACATAAGGCCATAGACAGGGTAGAGAAGGTTCAGAGGAGGGCAACAAAGATGGTACATGGATTGCATCACAAGTGCTATGAGGACAGGTTGAAGGAACTGAACATGTACTCACTGGAGGAGAGGAGGGAGAGAGGGGATATGATAGAGACATACAAGTATCTTACAGGGAGGAACAGGGTGCAGGAATACACTATTTTAAGCAAAAATGATGTTCCAGGACTAGAGGGCATGGAATGAAATTGGAGGGAGGACGATTCAGAGGAAATGTGAGGAAGAATTTCTTCACAGAACGGGTGGTGGATAAGTAGAACACCCTGCCAGAGGAAGTGGTGGGGGCTGAAGCAATCATGGGATTTAAGAATGCATGAGATAGACATAAAGGAATTCTGGAGGTCATGGGTAAAGGCAACAGACTTCTAGGAAAACATAAACTGAACTTACAAGCTCAAATGGGCAGACTGGGTGGGCCATAGAACCTTATCTGCTGACACTGTCTATGTATCTATGTAAGGCACACCGTGACACTTGTCGGTGTCTGCACGGTAGGGTGTGGTGAAATGACGTGGCCGTTATGCCTGATGACCCAAAGGCACACCCCAATGCCTGTCACTATCTGCAGGGTGGTGATGGGGTTGGCTTCAGTTCAATACTTCACTGCCCTTCCTATTATGCAGCTCTGTAACTCCTACACTACCAATGCCAATGTCAGCAAGCAAACATTCGGCATTGACAAATGCTTGTTTGCATTTACCCTGACTGTGGTTCCAGTTTGTGCAAGAGTACTGTACTGCTGTTATTTGCTGTGTATAACCTTGTTTTACAGGGGTCCCAGGGCCGGGCCAGAGGAAAGCCCTGGTGGTAAGTGCAAACAGTGTGGGTACTTGTGTGTGTATCAGGGGTATTGTGAAAGTGATTATTGTGCATTGTTCTGGCCACTAGTAAGGAAAGAGGGGAGTTACAGTGTCCTGGAGGGCTGTGCCCAGGTTAGCTTGACCACTACCAACCCTGACTTCTGGGTGGAGGCACCCATTTCAGAACTCAGGCCCCTTAACCTGCTACTAGCCAAGCAGGCAGAGGTAGTAGCCCTTGGGATAGTGCCACCTAGGGGTTACACAAATTTACAGCACAAAGTAATATCGACAGTCTTCTCATATTTTGATAACTGTGCATTGTATTTTTATAGACATCATTCTGTTGTAAAGCATTTTGTCTTTTTTTAATGGAGAATGCCATATGAAATACTACTGTACTGTATACAGTGCTCTTTATCGATCTTTAATGATAAAACGGACGTGGGAAATCTTGAAAGCAAAATAGATGAGCCAGTATTTGGCCCATGATGCTGTAACATATTATGTCATAACACAATGGAACTAATGATCAAAACCTGCTGCATCGCAACACTTGTGGGCCAGTTTAAAACTGCAGTATGGGACTACTTCCTGTAACGTCACCAGTGGATGAGCAGCTTGGCACTTGAGATCCAATCCAAAGGCTAATTAAATTGTCTCAATTCGGGTATCCGAACAATAAAGAAAGTAAATTTGATTGGCTAATGCGACACTCAACATAGATGTAGGAGGTTAAAAAAAATAAAAAATAAAAAAAACATATATATCAAAAAACTTCATTAATGGATCAGTTACGATTAAAGCGACAAAGTAGGGAGATATGGCATTATAATACCCAACCCCCACCCTGCACAGACGAAGAGGCACTGGGGGTGGCATTGGGGTTGTCAGCCCTAATGCTTACCCCATTCCATTAGAAATAAGCTGTGTGGGCCCAGCATAGGAGAATGGGGTGAGCATTAGGGTTGCTGACCCCAGTGTCACCCCCGATGCCTCTTTAACTGTGCAGGGTGGGGGTGGGGTGTTAGGGTTAGAAACCCTAACACCACATTTTCCTACTTTTGTCAATTTAACCCTAACAGATGCATTAATGAAGCTTTTTGCAATTTATTTCCTTACTTTTTGAGATAGTATAATCATATCCTAATTTGCTTGTCGTAGGGGCCTGTGTTCCCATTCCTCTGTAAATGTGTATATGTACATGGCTGTGGAAGCGCAAGGCCCTCCTGGCCCTGCACTTCCATTTATAGCACAAGAGGGATGTTATTGTCAACACAGACATGTTATTATTCTACCTGATGTACCCACTACACAAAATATTCAAATCCCAGCTGAAACATAATTCTGTGCAACTGCAATGCCATATTCGTGTTGCAGGTGTGAAAACAAATTTTGACAGGATTTGAAAAATGGCAGTACATTTGGTGGGATTATAACAACTCACGATACAAGATTTGGGGTCAAAATATTTTATACTGACAAAGTTACAAGCATGCATAGTGCAATTGCAATGTGCCATCATAACTCAGCCATTTTTTAACATTTTGATCCCAAATTTTAACATGGCCTTATGGGGACCCCACCTCATGAAAAATGTGACTGTTGTTATGTAATGTCACTGGAAAGATGATTTTGCCAACCAACTGCAAATCACCTTTCCAGCGGGAGTTACTTAATGACAGTGATATTGTTCATGAGGCGGGTCCCCAAAAGGCCATGTTGAAAATTTAGGCCAAAATCATGAAAACATCTGAGTTATGGTTAAAAGTTGAACCCTCCCACTAAAATACATTGAAGCGACGGTTTAGTTTTATATTGCAGCTCGCTGGTTCCAGCAGCAAGACATGTCTTCATTCGTGGAGCGAGTCTCAACCTGGAACTGCTTCAGATGAGTGAGGGTCTAAGGCAGTGTTATGGGGGTGTGGGGAGGTGGGTGCACAGTGGGAGGTTGGGAGTTGAGTACGGGCATGATTGGTAATGAATTTTTTTTTTTTTACTGCTTAAAAAAAAAAAAAATCACAAAAGACATTGAGGAATGGTTGTCTTATTTCCAGATACAAAAACATGAAGATGAAGGGTGGGCGGGGTACCACTAACCACTAATGAAAACAATTGGTCATTGAAGGGTGGGGGGTACCACTGGACACCAGGGATAAAGCCGGAAGCCATGTAAGGCCCCCCAAAAAATGGGGTAAGGAGCTATAACAATTTTATCTCTCTCTCTCTCTCTCTCTCTCTCTATATATATATATGTAATAGATATACCACTCTAGGGTGTGTGTGTGGTCACTCTGATATCATGCAGCCTTGGTGTGCGTTGGCGATGCATGGAGGCTGCAGGCGGGTGCATTCAACCACCCAAGGCGCGTATGATATCAGAGCCGACCCAGACACCCTAGAGTGGTATATCTATCTTATAAAATGGCCACACATGTTTTGGGGGTGGGTGGAAAATAATCCCTCTGTCTAGCTGGTAAATGATATGCTGGCAGAGTTCAAAGTAAGTCCTGTGTTTAAAAAGATGAAAAGTGTGTCCCTCCTGTTAGGTTCTGTTGGTTTATAATAATCCTCTGTCTAGCTGGTAAATGATATGGTGGCAGAGTTCAAAGTTAGTCATTTTGTGTTTAAAAGATGAAAAGGTGTTCTTTATGTTATGTTCTGTTAGTTAAGTGAGAGAAGGTGCAGACTCTATGTAGAAGGGAGCGAGGACACAGTGAGTGAGTCGGCAGCTTTAGGAAAATAGTCCGAAGCGAGGGTTATGATGAGATAGCGTGTGCCGGGTAAGATATGAGTATATGTTACACACTGAAAGTAAGTCTTTTGTTTAAAGATAGTGCTTTCCTCTCAGTTATTTCTTTCACTCAGTTTCAGTATTGCGACGGAGCGAGACGCCGAGTGGTCGGTAGCGCAGTTTTCAGAGCCAGAGCTGTCATAGCAACACCTCGCCTGGCTTCAGCCTCACCTGCTTAGAAGCTGCCGACTCACTCGGCGTCTCCTCGCTCCATTCTACATAGACTCTGCAGCTTGTTTTACTGAAATTAAGAGAAACTCACAGCAGGGAAAACACTTTTTATCTTTTTTAAACACAAAAGGACTTACTTTCAACTCGTAACAGCTTGTCACTTCCCGCAATGCGCACCGCCCGGTCACGCTATAGTTCAAGAAGGAAAAGTGAAAGTGCTGAACGATCGGGCAACTCTGTGTAGAAAGGGAGATTTTTTTAACAGAAAGTGAGAGTAGGAAGTAAGAGAACTGTAGTTTGTCTTGTTTTTTTTATACACAGTTAGGTTTCTGTTAAATGGGTTGCATTATGTTGTTTTGTAGAATTTAGGGTGGTGACACAGTGTGCAGTACTAAAAGTTAGTGGCTCTGCAGTAAGAGTGTGAAAATGGCAGGCAGAATTTGCTTTTTAGATGATAGTTTATTTAAAAAGGAGTGGTGCAATCAAGTAAATCAGGTTGTACAGTGTGGGATTACTAGTGATATATTTAGTTATGGCTGTGGGTGCCACGTGTGTGTGTGTGTGTGTGTGTGTGTGTGTATGTGGCTGCTTAACTGCATTAAGTGGGTGATCTCACTGCTGGTGAGAAGGTTTTGAGGAGCTGGAAAGTAGTTTAGGTGTCTTGATGCGTACTGGGAGGCGTGCGGTCGTTGGGAAATAATGCAGGTCATGTGATGCATTCTGTCCAATCATGTTACTGGAATTTCTATGATTTTACCACTCCATTTATAATATATATATATATATATATATATATATATATATATATATATATCTCAAATCAAACTTTATTTAACTAGGCATCAACACCATTGAGCAAGCTCATTTTCAAAGTGGTCCTGGACAGAGAACAGTACAATACATAGACATAGCAATACAGAATTGATAACATCAGCAAGATACAGTACAAGTTCAAATGCCGAGCACTTAAGTCTATCATAGGGTCTCCCAGGTACAGTTTCAAAATAAATCTCATAGGAGAAAATAAGAGGGTAAAGCTAAGAGGAAATCTGCAAAATGTCTCACAAAGGTGAAGTAATACTGGTGGGGGACTTCAACCTACCAGATATTAACTGGAGCACACTAACAGCAGCAGCAGCAAGAAGTAGGGACTTATTATTACCACTACAAGGTGTGGGACTGAGCCAACTTGTTAAAATCCCAACAAGGGGAGATGCCATTCTCGATCTAGTCCTCACAAACTGACAAAGTTACAAGTGTGCATAGTGCAATTGCAATTGCAATGCGTCACCATGACTCAGCCATTTTTTTGACATTTTGATCCCAAATTTTTAACATGGCCTTTTGGGGACCCCACCTCATGAACAACTTGACTGTTGTTATGTAAATGTCACTGGAGAGATGATTTTGCCAACCAACCACAGAATCACCTTTTCAGCAGGAGTTACCTAACGACAGTGATATTGTTCATGAGGCCGGGTCCCTAAAGACCATGTTGAAAATTTAGGGCCAAAATCATGAAAAACATCTGAGATATGGTTAAAAGTTGCCCCCCCCAACTAAAATACACTGAAGCACATTTACCTTAGTTTCTCATATTGCAGTCACTGGTTCCAGCAGCAAGACATGTCTTCAATCGGCAGAGCAAGTCTCGAACCTGGGACTTCCTCAGATGAGTGAGAGTCTCTGGTGGTGTTATGGGGGTGTGGGGAGGTGGGTGTACAGTGGGAGGTTGGGTGGCGGGTACGAGCGTGATCGGCGATGATTTTTTTTTTTTACTGAAAGACAAAAGACATTGAGGAATGGTTGTCTTATTTCCAGCTACAAAAACATGAAAATGAAGGGTGGGCAGGTTACAACTAACCACTAATGAAAACAAATGGTCATTGGAGGGTGGGGGGTACCACTGGACACCAGGAATAAAGCTGGAAGCCATGTAAGGTCCTCCCCACAAAATGGGGTATGGGGCTATAACAATTAATTATATACATATTTATATATATCTGGGGTGTGGGGATCCCACTAAACACCAAGGTTATTCAGGGGGCAAATAGGAGTAGAGTGCTCTATTTTTCAGGACCAGATGGTCCAAAAAGCATTTTCCAAATGAGATGGCTGTGACAAAAATCCTTTTTCGTCATTCCATTTCCTTTTTTGCCATCCTTTTTTCACCATAGGGAAAAAGGCAATGGGCTGGCAAAAAAGGATTTCCACTTTTCACGACCAGATGTCCCTTTTATGGACCAGATGGTTCTGCCAGGAACTTTTGCCACCTGAAATTCCTTTTTTAGCCATCCTTTTATCATGGTGAAAAAGGAAATTGACTGGTGAACAAGGATTACCAGCAGGACCATCTGGTCAGCAAAAGGGGCCATCTAGTTGGCAAAAGTGGACATTCTTTTTCACCACCCAATTTCCTTTTTCACCATGACAAAAAATGAATGGCGAAAAAAGAAGTTAGTGAGTGGTGAAAAAGGATTAAAATTGATAAAAAAAAAGATAAAATTCTAGGGGCATACAAAGGTCAGAAACCACAAAGAACTACTCATCAACTCCTGATGAGCAAGAATCATACTTAAATGTCCTAACAGACATCCCTGGGCAGAGTTATGACAGTTTTGTGGGGCAAAAAGCAAAAACAAGATGGCGGCTCATGAAAAAGGAATTTGTTCTGCTAAACAAGGATTGGCCCCGAAGAAAAAGGATCCTTGTTCATCAGGCCAAATTCTTTCATTCCAGGAATCTATCCTGAAAACGAAAATCAGAGTGAAAATAACGGACCTTAAAAATGCAATAACTTTGGAATTAATTTATATTTTTTCACCAAATAGATGTTGTACTTTTCTGTGACCCAAGCTCCTTTTTACCATAAAAATTTCAGACCGTAATTCAACACTAGTTATATGCAGTGCAATGAAAAACTGCAAAAAGTGGTGAATTTTCAGTTTCTTTCACTATCCGGATCTCAGAATCTGCAAATCCTAGCAGAAAAAAACTTGGCACATCAAGAGATTTACCCCAGGAAACCACACATGCAAAATTTTGTGCGATGAAAGGGGAAGATCTAAATTGACTTTGCATTCCTGGTATAAAGTGATCTCTCTCACAAGAGCCTGTATCATCTGGGGCACCTGAGAACACTAAATCAAGAAATTACGGCCTGCTTCTGTGTGGATCAGCACTGTTTGTTCTTGAACCTGGAGCTTGGAGTCTACATTCTGTGACATCAGTTTTCTACCAGTCTGATTGTTTCTGGAGGTCCAGAGTGGCCCGTCCAATGCACCCCACACCCCTAGCGCATCACTTCCTTTATACTCATATCCTGTGACATCGTACAGTACTAAGAAAATACAAAATCACACATGCTCCCACAATGCAAAGCATCATGGGCTGCATATGCAAATCACCACAGAATGTTATGCTGGTTCAACTTTAATCAGAATTGCATGGTGCCGAGTTAACTTCATACAATACTGTTAGCCATCATATTTCAGTACACAACACGGCCACACACCACACCCTGATGTAAATCTTGATACATTATACCACTACTGTACAGAGCTGTAAAGTAAACAGTAAATAAGAAGGAAAGCAACAAAAAGGAGCAGACAAGAGTGCTGGGAAATGGGTATCTCTTGCTAGCAGGTGGCATGGAAACATCTGCAAAGGAGCTGTGACACTTTGGATTTCTTCCAGAGCTAAATTTCTTCTGTGCAAATGTACTGTGGCATATTTTTCTTTCCAGGGCTATATTTCTGCTGTACTAAGGTACTGGGCATATTTTTGGGGACTGCTCAGAACTTCAGAACTAAGGTACTGTGGCATGCTTGGAGCAGAACTGTGGTACTGTGGTATAATTGGGACTTCTTCGGTGCTCATAATCCTCAAAAACTGAAGTCCTGTGACATTTATGGGGCTTTTATGATTATAAATGGTTCTGTGAAACCAGGGGAAAATCGAGAGAATTTCTGAAATCTAAAGCCCAAGTACTGTGTTTTTAGGGCACTGTTTATAAGTGTATCTCTGGGTCTGGGAACTAAAGAGCTCAAAGCACTGTGTTTTTAGGGTACTGTTTATCTGGTGCTGCAGCACATAGAACTTCGGAAGTTGCTTCAGGGCCTGAAATCCTAGCACTAGGAGTTTCAGGGTCTGGAATCTAAAGTCACAGGGCTGGATACTGATATTTCTAGTGGGAGGAATTTTCAAACTAGGGCCTGAAAACTAAAGCTTGTGATAAGCTATAGGGAAAATGGAGGGGCGTACAAATTGGAGGAGTCAATGGAATAGGGTGGGGGCAGGTCTGAGGCATGGTCCCCAGGCTACAATGCCTGGGGGCATCTATGGGAAGATGGTGGGGTGCACTGGTTGTGGGTCACCCATGGTACTGGATATAGTTTAGAAAGTGGGGGGTTGCAGAGTTTGTAGGCTGCTTGCACAGCTGAAGGAGGAGGTGAGATGGCTGAGATGCATGCTAAACTGGGAAAGGGAAGGGAGAGGAGTATAATCGAGGACAGGAGGTGCTCCACTGAGGGAGCAATAGAGATTAGAGGGGGAGCTGTGGGGGGGACAAGGAATGATTAAAATGGGAGCTGTAAGGGGACAAGGAGCAAATACAGAAATAGGCAAGGGAGGTTGCCATGGGGAGTGGAGGAAAACAAGAGAGTATGGAAGCAGGGTAGGAGGGGTAGAGGAAGATTCTAGTGGTGCTACTGGAATCCCAGATAGAGAAGCCAAGGACACAAGGGAAACCAGAGGAATGGCAGAAGGGTTACATTATAAAGGTCCAAAGCCATACAGAGGGCAAGGGAAGAGGAAGCAAGAGGTGGAGCCCCAGCCAGATGAATACAGGCAGTGGGCTTGGAGCAGAAAAACAGATATGCTCCACTAGGTGCACTAAATGGGGAAAATCAGGAAAGTGGAGTTGAGGAGTTACCGGGGGCATAGGAGAAGCAAGCACGAAGGAAGATGAATGAAAACTGGAAAAGGGGATGCCCTTTCAGGTAAGAACAAGGAGGGTAGTAAACATAGGGATAGGGGTGCAGGGGTGAACACACCCCAGAAAGAGCAAACCCAAAAGGGGGGGAGACAGGGAGCTCAGGTTCAAAAGGACTAGGGCTAGACGGGGCTGGGAAAGGGAAAAGTTCTCTGGGAATTCAAGCAAGGCAGGGCTTGGCTCAAATCAAAGGGGAAGGAAAAAGCTTGCAGATGGTGGGGCAGAGGTGGGCAGCCTAGCAGTAAATGCCTGTGGGAAGCATGGATCTAGGGGAGTGCAGGGGGAAGACAGTACACGGAGATGAAATGGGCAAGGGGATAGTGAGAATAGGGTGGGAAATGTAATGAAGGGGTTGGAGAAGGATAGAAGGAAATGCAAACAGAAGTTGATGGAGAACAGGGTCCTACTTGTTGGGACTCTATAATAAATGAATTATGGGGGGGGGGCAAGAGTAGCGCAGTATGGGTTGAGTGTCTGCCAGGCATGACGGCAGTGGGGGTCATTCACTATATCCTCAAGGGAAACAACAGGATGAGAAAACACACCTGATGTTCTACCTGGGAACAAAGACCTGGAGGGAAAAGCCTGTTGGAGCTGATGCATGATTTAGAGCACCTGATAGATACTGCAGCAGTCTGGGGTCCAAATCAGTGGCTTTCTGAGGTGCTGCTAGCACCAAAGGCAAGTACTGATAGGAGGCTGAGGATTAAGGGAGCTCAATGAGTGGCTGGTGGTGGTGCAAGCAATGGGTATGGGTTAGTAGGGCAATTGGGACGGGGATGAGAGCCTATTTTTCCAGACAGACTGCATCCTGAATAGGGAAGGTGTGGCAGCTAAAAGCAAATTAGGAGAGTTCATAGAAGAAACCTATAATTTAAACTAGATTGGGGAAGGAGGTGAAAATCTGTCACAGTGGCAGAGAAATGGAGCTACTTGCCTCTTCCCCAGGATAGTGTTAAAATACTGGGCATGAGGGAGAATAGAGAAGGGGGAATGGAGAGGGAACCAGTGGAAGGGCTTAGGCAACCAACACCAGGAGTTTAGCAAATAAGAAGGTGGACTTGGAGGCCATCATGGGAGATGAAGGACTAGATAGTAGCTATAGACCTGGTGGACAGAGCTGCACACCTGGTAAAATGACTATCCCAGATTACAGACTGTTCAGAAAGGATAGGAGGTAAGAAGGGGGCAGGAGTTGCTTTATGCATCAGGAGAAGACATAAGTGTAACTGAAGGACAAAAGGAGGATGGGAGACTGAGCTACTGTGGGTAATGCTAGGCAGGAGGAAGGAGAATCCTTGGGACTGGGGGTGGTATACAGGCCACCCACGCCAGGGGGAGGAGAGGGATCAACTGTTACTTCAGGCAGCCACAAGGCTGGCCCTAAAAGGAGAACTACTGCTGGTAGGGGACCTAAACCTCCCAGATGGACTGGGAAATCCCGGATGCAGCATCATGAAGGAGCAGAGAGATACTAGCTGCACTTCAGGAAATATTCCTTCAACAGTTAGTCAGGAGCCGACAAGGGCAACAACCTGCTGGATGTGGTCCTGACAAATGGGGAGGTGGAGGAGATGCAGGTGGGAGAAGCTCTGGCAACAGCGACCACATCACGGTAATGTACAGGTCAGGGCAGGAGGGGAGACAGCAAACCAGTGCTACAGTCAGGAACTCAGGACGCATTGGTGACTTTGGACAAGATGAGAAGGATAGTACAGGAGACAAAGGAGGGTATGGAGAATGAAGGGGTGGATGAGTTATGGCAAGCTTTCAAAGGAGGGGTACTGAAAGCTGCAGAAATATGATTAAAAAGGTTAGGAAGAGCAAAGGGGGAGGAGACCACTGTGGTTTACAAAGGAGGTTATGGGGCAGTCAGGAAAGGAGGAGGACTTTCAGAAAATTTAAGAGGACACTTAGTGAGGAAGATATGGAGAGTATAGGGAAATGAGGAGTATGGCAGGGCAGAAGATCAGAAGGGCAAAAGCAGATACTGAGGAAAATAGCAAAACTAGCTAAAGGTGGGGATAAAATCTTTTCAGATATGTGAGGGAGAGGAGCAGGGCAAGGCAGGGGATAACTAGGCTGAGGTGGGAGGAGAAATAAATTGAAAGGACTGTGAAGAAGCAGAGTTATTTAATAAGTACTTTAGCTTGGTATTCACGAAGGAGGATGGCAGGGGACCTGAGCAAAAGTTGAAGGGGAAGGAGGACAAATGGGTGGATCTGAGCCCATTCACTGTTAGGGCAGAGCTAGATAAATTGAGGGTGGACAAAGCAGTGGGGCCTGATGGGTTACACCCCAGGGTGACCATGGAATTGAAGGAGGCGTTGGCCGCACCCTTAACAAGGCTCTTCAATGTGTCTCTGGATACGGGGAGAGTGGCAGAGGACTGGAAGAGGGCAGACATAGTGCCTTTACACAAGGGAGGTAGTAAGGGGGTGAAGGGGAACTACCAACCTGTCAGCCTCACGTCAGTGGTGGGGAAGGTAATGGAGGCATTAATCAAGGAGAGGATGGTGGATTACCTGGAGTAGAGTGGCTTTCAGGATAGCAGACAGCATGGCTTCATGAAGGGGAATTCTTGCCAGACAAACCTAATTAAGTTCTCTGGGTGACTCAGGTGATTGACCGGGGGGGTGGTGGTGGACATGGCCTATCTGGACTTCAGTAAGGCCTTTCACATCATCCCCCATAGGAGACTGGTGAGCAAGATGGAAAGCCTGAGGTTGGGTGGGAAAATAACAAGCTGGGTGGAGGCCTGGCTGTCAGGAAGAACTCAAGGTGGTGCTCAGTGGAGTGCACTCTGGGATGGTGAGAGTGAAGAATGGAGTGCCGCAGGAGTCAGTTTTGGGTCCACTTCTCTTCAACATCTACATCAGTGATATTGCTGAGGGTTTGAGGGGAAGGGTGTGCCTATTTGCTGATGATACGAAAATATGCAATAGGATGGACTTCCCGAGGGGGTGAAGGACATGAGAGAGGATTTAAAGATGCTTGAACAATGGTCTGGGATGTGGCAGCTGAAATTTAATACCAAGACGTGTGCTGTGATGCACTTGGGGAGTAGGAACAGAAGAGCAGGCTATACCCTAGGTGGGGAGGAAATTGAAGTAACAGAACAGGAAAGGGATCTGGGGATCATAGTCTCCTCAAGCCTTAAGGTAGGAATCCAATGTAGTTGGGTGGCGGGAAAGGCCAATGGAATGTTGGCATGCATAGGCAGGGGCACTACAAGCAGAAAGAGGGAGGTAATAATGCCCTTTTACAAAGCCATGGTGAGGCCACACCTGGAGTATGGGATTCAGTTCTGGAGGCCTCGTCTCTGCAAGAATATAGATGCATTGGAGAGGGTTCAGAGAAGGGCAACCAAGACAGTGCAGGGTATGCAGGGAAAGTCATACGAGCAGAGGTGTAAGGAGCTGGATCTGTACACGCTGGAGACAAGGAGGGAAAGGGGAGACATGATTGAAACTTTTAAATATGTAAAGGGGCTCAATAAAGTGGGAGAAGAGTGTTTACTTAAGAGGAAGGAGGGGGTCAAAACTAGAGGGAACAGCCTCAGACTGCAAGGAAAAGATACAGGAGCAATGTGAGAGAGCATTTCTTCACAGAGAGTGGTGGAGCCCTGGAACAGACTGCCAGATGGAGTGGTGGGGCTAAATCAGTGGAAGAATCAAGAGGCATGGGACAAACATATGGGGCTGAGTATCAGGGAGGCGGGGCTGGCAGGGAGGAGAAGGTGTCGGGGAGAAAAAAGCGTAGACTAGATGGGCCGATATGGTCCTTTTCTGTCATCAAGCTTCTATGATTCTAGGAATGGTTGCAAAGTTATTAACATTCAAAATGTGAGGTTTAATACTAAAGTGCTTGCTCAACCCTAACTATACTGGTGCTACTGCCCCACTATCACACACACACACACACACACACACACACACACACACACGGAGGCGTGCTTGCGCCTCTATAGTTAGGGTTGAGTAGGCAGTTTAATGTTAAACCCAAAATTCTGCATGTTAACTTTGCAACCGTTCAGTGGATTTGCACAAAATGTGGAATACACAGTCTGGGATGGTAGCTCTCTTGATTTGCCAAGTTGTGTTGTGATCGAGATTTGTGGTTTTCGTGCAGCCAAGCCAAGAAAATGAATTTTTGCCTTTATTGGCAAATGTCAGGGTCATTTTCAACATTGTGCTGCACCCACAAAATTTGGAAGTTTGGCCTAAAATTTTCAGGGTAGAAAGAGCTTATCCTATGGAGCAATCCAGCATTAGATTGGTGAAAAATATTAATCCATTCCAAAGTTATAAAATTTAGAAATTTCATGTTCTGTGCATGCTCAGTTCAGTCTTTTGGGTAGCTACACAGCTTTTTTTTAAATTTTTTTATTTTTCCTCTTTATCTGGCAGGACCCCGTTATTCATCACCTCTGGTCATGGCCCCCAGAGACCTCCACCACCGCCTATAGCTGCCGAGGACCCTCAGTCACCCCAGGCTTACCCCCCGGAGGGTGGGGCCGTAGCCACATTCGTGACCACGGAACTAGTGTCTGGTCGGGGCCCCTGCAGCGACGGTGATGAGGTGAGGTCCTCTGGGGAGGGCTTCATGCTCACGGTGGTCCTGCCTGCCTCCATTTTTCCTTTTCCTTTTCCTCCCCATGGAGGCGGGGACGTGCAATGACACCAGCGTCCACCCCGCCTCCCAGATACTGAGCGTCAGCAGCGCGAGATCTCCCGGCCTCCGCCAGGAGTCCTCAGTGCTCCGAATGCTTCCCTCGCCTTCCCCCCAGAGAAGGAGATCCGTCCATAGGATGCTCCATCCTTCTCCCCCGGCTGGCACTCCGATGACCCAGGTCCGTTCCCGAACCTGGGTCGCCGGTGTCGCAAGCAGAAAGCCCACCGCTGCGCCAAAGGGCCAGTCCTGGTAGCTGCACAGTTTTGAACATGGATCCCTGGTCACGGACAGCTGGAGAAGAGGGATTACAAAGAGGGATTCAGAAATTTTGTAGAATCCCTCTTCATGAGAAAAATCCCTTTTTGTCAGCTGCCATCTTGTTTACTCACTTAGTGACTTGCTCCAGGCACCTATGCCCTTCTACTATTATTTTCGCCAACATCAGGGTGCCCAATCCCCATGTCAGCATTAGTGGTGGGTGGCGTGGGCTCAATCAGCTCCACTGAGCATTTCGTGAATACATGCGGATTCATGGAGTGCTCTACATCGTGAAGTGGAGTACTCTACTTTATAATGAGGAACGCGAACTGTATTAGAAACAACACTTTGCATTACTCCACCCCCGTCACTACTCTTTTCAATTTTAAGGCTAAGTACATTGGTGGCAGTTCACTTCTACTCACTTTGTCTTGTTTTGAGCTCCAAAGGCAGATTTTGTAGTGATTCATGGGAGTTCAGGTCACATGGGCTCTATATTGATCTGCACAGCCTCAGTTTGGGGTAGTATGAGTAGGAAAGAGAGAGACAGTGTGCTCTGATACCTTTCTGTAGGAATCTTGTAAAGCTATTCAAAAAGCATTTTGCTTTTTTGGGGATCCAACTGTAGTTCATCGATTGTAGGAAACCCTCCTGTGCCCACATCATCAAGCATTTTTGTTTGTGTGTGGATTTTGAATGTTAATTTACAACATTGAGTGTGTGCGATGAAAGACAGTGAAGTGTGCTGTGTGGGGGAGGGACGTATCTGTGTGTAGGTAGATTTAAGTTGGAGAACTAGTGATTTCTGTGTTTTTTGGTTATATTTTTGTTATATAACTGACTATGCTACTGTACACATAGTAAAATTGTCAGTAATAGTAGAAAGTTTTTTGCTGTTTGTTGTGTGAATGTGGTGCAACATTTCATAAGGTCAGGTTGTTTAAATTAGAAATTTACATTACATGGCAGTACACTGAACTTTTGCATTTGCATCGCATTCCTCGTTCAGCATTGTACACAATCTGCTTGGTGCTGTATGTGCAGTGTTGCATGCATCAAATATAATACACCTTTTAAAATTTGTGACACAGACTAGTGTAAGTGCAACTAAGTGCAGCAGTGTGAACCTGCTATCCACTGCAGCTGCCTTATTTTGTACTGCGATCGTCTTCTCTGTTGTTAGTTTTGCTGTTTGTATTGCAGTGCTGTAAAAATCAGCACTGTCTGTATTCAGTGCTCCTCCCCCCGCCCCCACCCCCATGTTCAAAAGGTTTTTTTCACTAGACTGGATTGTTTTTGTGAGTTTGTGACCCCATCAGCATCACTGGTTACTGAAGTTATTTTAATTCCGTGACTATGTCACAGTAGTCTCTTATCTGTTGCTGAAGCCACAGTTGTTTATTTTGCTTCACATCCAGCCAGCGTCCCTCCAGTCAGAAAGTGAACGTATCAAAATCTGAATTTGGTAATAATATTTGTGGTTGATCCCAAAATGCCTGCAAAGAGACGGCAAGCAAAGCTGTTTCTGGCCATGGCAATGTTGGCAGTAAGAGGGTCTGTGGGTGTGGTAGTAGTATGCGACGGGAAGTGCATTGCTGATGTGAGGAATGGTATTTCTCCTGCAATGTTTTTACAGTCCAGTCAGTAGCTTCACTCGTAGTTGGAGGAGATGATGTTTTCTCAGCCCGTGGTGTTAGTGTTACTGGTGTTGGTGGTGGTGGAGGTAGTATTAGCATTGTTGCGCCAAGTTCTAATTCCACCAGTGTACCATATCCAAACATATTGAGTGTGAAACAGTGCAAGTAAGTGACAGCGTAGATGATGTCATACTTACCAGTAACATCCCATTAACTGAACCTGAGGATTCTGATGATCATGTCAACGATAGCATACAATGTGATATTCCATCCACCGTGGCACTTAATGTCACCCATTTTCCATGCAGTGATTCACAGTGTGGTGAAAAAATGTCAGGTAATGGAGGTGTAGATGCTGATGATGAATGTGATGATGCTGATGATGATGATGTTGCTGTTATTGCAACATGCAGTCCACATGTTAGCACCCAAGCAGAAGATGTGGATGTGTGAGAGTGATGTTGATGAATATGATGATGATGTAATTGACCCTAGTTGGGAACCGGAGAAAAGAAATTAAAAGTGGCTGTGTCTGAGTCTGTTTGCAGGAATCCCTGTAAAACTTGTGATTTACCAGTTTTAGTTGATGATGATGATGATGACCCAGTAATCAATATGATAGGTAGTCGTGGTGGTCAGTTGCAGTCCAGGTGTGCAGTGCCAGAAACATCACGTGCCCCCACTTCAGTGCTTAAAATAACAGACTTAAGTAAGCCACATCATCATGGACATGTTAAAAGCAGAGCATCACACTCCTTGTTTGGGATTTTTTGTTCAAGATGCAAATGATGAGTCAGCTGTAATCTGCCAGGTTTGCCATGTGCGTGTGGTCGAGGTAAAAGGGGAGCCATCTTGGGACAGGAGGACAGCATACACATCTTAAGAATAGGCAGTTGGCTCTGTGGACCCAGCACAAGCTGGCAGCTAATACCACGTGGGGCGTTTCACCCGTGTCACCGGCAACCATAGCCAGCATGTTATCCCTCCATGACTGTTAAGCCCAGTAGGAAATTAAACGTGTGCAGTAGTGTGGTAATAGGCAGAGGATTACTACTGGCATGATGAGGTGGAGGACCATAATGACTTTGAAATGTTGTCCAGTGCTAGTGAGAGTAGCAGTTTTTGTGATGGTGGTGGTGAATGCAGTATGTCTAGTGCAAGTGGTACATCAACCCTGGTTGGCAAATCTGGCAAAATAACATCATTTCTGGGGTTTCATCATCACCTGTGACAATTGTCTTCATCAAATGTCCGTGACTCCACCCCTGCCAATATTATTCATCACAGCGACAACCATTTGTGACAAACAACACACCCTATGTAAAACGCTTTAGTCAGCCCACGCTATAGAGTGTTTTTAGCATAAGCTGAAGTACTTCAATCATATAGTATCAAGTGAACTTAATGTTGCCAGAAGGAAATGTTGGCAATTGATCTTTTGCCCTTCATCTTTGTGGAGAATTCTGTTCTGTGGTTTGTTGCATGTGCCTGTCCAAAATGGAAAGTCCCATCCAGGACATACTTTTCTACCTGTGCTGTCCCTTTGTTGTTCCAAGACTGTCTCTTGACCCTGTAAGACATGCCTTCAACATTCCTTCTCCATTCATCCATTTAGGCATGGATATGTGGACAAGTGGCAAAACAGTGGGAGTTCATCTTTGTATAACTGCACACTGGGCGTCATGTACCGGGGTTGTTTCTGATGTTGGTAGTGTGTATAATCAGTGGTAAGGTGGATTGTCACGTAGCAATCTTTCTGAATTCGCCAGCATGCAACAATTGTTATGCTAAGAATGTGACCTGTTCACACACTGGTGAGAACATGTTGACATGGTACTGACTGAAACCTGACAGATGGCTAAACCTCTGTCCCTGAGAGCTGGGTTCATAGCACGTGACAATGGGTCAAATGTGGTGAAATGCATCATGAATGGTGTTTTTTTCGTGTCTCATGCATGACCCACTGTTTAAATCTTGTGGTTCAGGAGTTCTGCAGCAGCCTGATATAAAGGAATGCTGACTGCTGCACGGCGATCTGCTTTCACTTTTCAAGATCTGGAAAGTGCCTGTAACCAACTACGGCAGTTGCAGATACAAACAGCCTGCCTCAGCACTGCTTGAACCTGAAGTTGTCACCTGATGGAATTCCACATTATACATAGCAGAGAGGTTGTATGAACAATACAAAGCCATCTCAGAATATCTTGTTATGCACACTCAGCCGTGATAGTTCTGGGGCTGCCATGTTCATGACGTCACTGAACAGTGGTGCCTCATGGACTCTGTAATAATTTTGCTGCCTTTTTGAACATGCCACACAGGCAGTGAGTAGCAGTCTGCTCCATTAGCCAATCAGTTCCACTGCTGCAGGTGCTGAGGCAGACATTGGTGAATGTACAGCATAGCCTTGATGTTGCCGGAGATGGTAGTAGCATGTTGCTGCAATACATGCTGACAGTATTCGACCAGAATCGTCACATTGTGAGCATTCAGCGTAGGACAACTTTGCATGGCAACAATGTGACGATGATACAAACGTGGAATTGCATCAGTACTGGAGGAGGGCCTGAACGGTAAAAATATCAGTGGTCAACTGGTGCGCTTTAGTTCATGGGGGCACAGTAGTCACGTGACAAGGTAAGCAAACTCAGCAGCATAATCCAGTTGAAGGTGTAGCTGAGGACCAGCAAGCATATCATGCAAGGTAAGGGACTATAGTTCCAGGTGGTCTGTCATCCAAAGTGGAGGCCAACCCACTTTGGGAGGGTTTGTCCCAAGTGGGTCTTTGTGAAATAAATGATTCTGGAGAATAGGCTGATGCATAAAATGCCTGAGCTCCAGGCGATGCTAACTGAGGGAGCAGTGGATGGGCAACAGTCACTGAGACCTGGGCCACTGCAGGACACGACTGGGACCTGAACCTGGAGGGTTACACATGTTCAGGAAGGACGGGGAGGGAAGGAGAGGAGCAATGATAGTCAAAAACTGCATTGGCATAGGGAGTAGAGGAGGCGGAGGGAACCGTGGGAGGTTGGGCCACCTTGATAACAAGGGGGCAAGAGAGGAAAATAGGAGTGAGTGAGGACCCCTGCCCCAGCAGAGGAGCTGAGGAGAGTCTGGTGGCAGATGTTGAGACACTGCAGACTGGGCAGAGGAACGGTGGTGGTGTTGGGGACTCAACATGCCAGGAACAGACTGGGAGACTATGACATCTTCTGTGACCAGGGAACAGAGGTTGTTGGATGTCTTCAAGACGCTGCTCTAACTCAGCAGGTGGGGGAACCGACCAGGAGGCGCTGGTAATTGCATGTGGTCCTGGCAGACAGTGACCAGATTAGGGGCCTGAGGTAAGGGACCCACATGGGAGTGACCATGCCATGGTCTGGTTCTGCTCTGGACCTAGGAGGGCTAGAAAGCTGCACAAAGACGGAGGTAATTGACTTCAGGGAACGATTTAAGGAAATGGGAAGGATCCTTATGAGTATGGATGGATTGTACAGACATGGACGCTGATAGTAGGTGGGAAATCATCAGGAGAGGGGTGCAAGATGCTACCAGCACCTGTGCAAGAGTAAGACAAAATGCGGTAGGGTCCGAAACCCTGCTGGTGACCAGGGAGGTTCAGGAGGTGGTGCGGGAAGAAGGCAGCCCATAGGCAATTCAAGTGCTCAAGGAGTGAAAGGTATCGAGGGAGTATGAGCTGATGGCTAGAAGGGCCACAGGGTGGTGAGGGCGGCTAAGGCAAGGAAGGAGCAGAACCTGACCAGGGAAATTAGGAGAGGGAACAAGGGGTTCTTTAGATACATTGGGGAAAATGAAGGGTGAAGGAGCAGATTAGCAGGATTAAATCAGGGGAGAGATGGGCACAAGACCTGGGGGAGCAGGCTGAGGTACTAAATGAGTACTTCACCTCAGTTTTCACCAAGGAAAATGGGGGTGCTGCATTATACATGGGAGGAGACAGTGATACTGAGGAAGGGGGGACCCTTACCGATCGGTGGGTCTGGGGGAGAGGGGAGGCATCACTGGCAGGAGGGGAGGGCTACGGGAGAAGAAGTACTGGAAGTGAAATCACAGCAGAGAGATTATGGAAGCCCTCAGCCCCTTAGCATGAGAAAGCACTCGGGCTGATAAATTACATCCCAGAGTGCTGAAGGAACCTATGGATGTCCAGCGAAACTCCTGGCGGAGCTATTCACCATCTTTCTGAGGACAGGATGGGTGCACCAGGACTGGAAGGTGGCGCATATAGTGCCTATCCACAAGGGGGGATCAAGGGAGGTGGCAGGGAACTACAGGCCTGTCAGCCTGACATGGGTGGTGGGCAAGGTGATGGAGGGCATTGTCAAGGAGAGGCTAGGGGGGACCTGGAAAAGTCAGGGTGCCTGGACGATAGACAGCATGGATTCATCTCGGGGAAATCATGTCAGACAAACCTTGTGGAGTTCTATGACTGGGTGACAATGTGCCTTGGACCTGCAGACCAGTGGACGTCCTCTTTCTAGACTTCAGCAAGGCATTTGACTCTGTTCTCATGTGGGCCTGTTGGATAAGCTGGGAGAAATGGGGTGGGGAACCAGATGATCAGATGAATAGGCAACTGGTTCCAGGACCGGACCCAGAGGGTCGAGTTGGCGGGATAGTCTCATCCCCAAAGAGGGTCATTAGTGGGATCCACAGGGATCAGTCCTGGGCCTCCTGTTCAACGCCACGCCTCTGACATAAGGACAGAATCAGGAGTGAGATGAGTCCTTGCGGATGACTCAAAACTGGGGCAGTGGTGGATGGGGAGGAGGAGGTGGCCCACAGGTGGACTTGGAGGCTCTGGAAAGATGGTCTAGAAAGTGAGCTGAGGTTCAATGCAGGGAAATGCAAGGTACTCCACCTGGGGTCCAGAAACCGAGCCAAGTGTACACCCTGGGGAATGCTACAAGTCTGCATGGCTCAGAGGGACCTGGGGTGGTGGTGGATGTCAAATGAACAATTCGGAGACTTGTAGGAGGGCAGCAGCCAAGGCCAACAGGATGCTGGGATGCATCACTAGGGGATCACCTCAGAAGGACGGAAGTGATGCTCCTCTGTATAACTGCTTGGTGAGGCCACACCTTGAGTACTGCGTGCAGTTTTGGAGGCCACACTTAAAGAGGGACATTAAACTCCTGGAGAGGGTCCAGAGGAGGGCAACCAAAATGATTTGGGGCTTGAGGACAGGACCTATGAGGAGAGGCTCAAGAGCTAAATATGTACACATTGGAAGAGAGAAGGGACCGGGGGACATGATAGAGGTCTTCAAGTACATGAAGAGGGTAAATAGGGAGGAACAGTCAGGGTGCTTGAAGGAAGGAGGAGGGGCTACTAGAGGGCATGGGTGGAAGCTGAGGGGGAAGATTCAGGGAGAAAGGAGGAGGTAGCATTACTGAGAGGGGGGGGAGCTATGGAATGCACTGCCTAGGGGCTGGTGGAGGCAGAGACATTGGAGGGGTTCAAGAGGGCTGGGACAGGTACAGGAAGGGTTCTGGAAGCAAATCCAATGCAGCAAGAATGTCCGGAACTGGGAAGGGAGAAGCCAGAGAAGGCAGGGGCAAGGTCAGCACCCAGGGTGGGGCTGACCAATCGAGCAGACTCGAAAGACCATTAGGCCTATTCTGCTGGCATTTTAGTATGTTAGTATCAACATTTGGACTTAGTGTGGCACAGAGAATGGTTGAGTCATATTTGTCTGAAAACAGGCATCTGACAATAAGTGAAGATTCTCTTTTGTACTGGAGTGGAAAGATCAGTGAATGGCCAAAGCTGACTGCAGTGGCACTGAAGTACCTGAAATGCCCACCCTCCAGTGTAAATGTTGAGAGGGTATTCAGCTCAGCAGGTGCAATAGTCAGGGATCGTCGGACAAACCTGTCTCCTGCAAATGTTAGTTTACTAACACTCATTAAAATGATTGAGAGGCACATACCAGCACAGACTGCAACCTCGGTATTTGTACCCGCCTATTCATGGTGGTCTTGCTGATGTGGAAATGGAGCATCCTGGTGGCACTGGCAGTGGCTGCCTGAAACGGCCCACCACTGATGTAGATGATGACACAATGGAGAAAGAATTTCCCAGCGGTCAGACTTCAGACATCGATGACTGTGAGGGCAGTTTTCTTTATGATGATGATGATGTGGTTAATGTTGGCAGGTTTTAACTGCAGTATTTAAAAGGTGATGTGCCCCCCAACCCCAAACCACCACCCCCACCACCAGGACTGATGTTATGCAAGTCTACCACCATGAGTCTGTCTGCCCCCCCGGACCACCACCACCACCACCGGGACTGATGTTATGCAAGTCTGCCACCATTAGTCTGTCTGCCCTCCACGGACCACCACCACCACCGGGACTGATGTTATCCAAGTCTGCCACCCTGAGTTTGTCTGCCCCTCATGGACCACAACCACCACCACCACCGGGACTGATGTTATCCAAGTCTGCCACCATGAGTCTGTCTGCCCCCCATGGACCACCACTCCACCAGTGCACCACCACCAGCAGCTTCTTAATATTTAAACCATAAAGTGAGTATGTGCACTCATGTTTGTTATGCTGCCTCACTTCCTTAAGTTGTATGTTTTGTTTCTGTAGCTTTCCAGGCACAGTGGCAAAACACATACAATCCACTTCTTTGTTTCTTTTACAGGGAACAAAAACAGGCTCCATCGCTAATACTTGTTTGGAAAGATGCTGTAGCTGTACCGTGAGAGAGGAACCGATGTAATATCCATGTAAAATCCATTCTGGTAAGTATGGAGATTTTATTTCATCCATTTCATTGTTTTGTAAAGACTGCTGCAAATATTGCACACAACAGGTTGTGTTAGTTGACAAGATGTGTCTCTGAAATGTAACTTGACAATAGGGATTGAGATTTGAGAACCAGGAGGGCACATAACAATAAAGTTGTAACTTGTAAGAAGTCATTCTATCTTTTTTAGGAAACTTCGAGATGCTTTGTTGTTCTGTCAAAGTGGGCTTTTCAAAAAGTTCTTCAACATCAGGCACACCCTCCCCGAGCTTGGGCACACATGCAACATGCAGAAGTCATTTCATTAGATGACCATGACCATCATTAACAACCAGACTCAGAAGGATGCTGATGAAATCTGTGAAGAAGTAACAAAAAGAAACCATTACAGACAAAACTGAAAATATGATTCCCCCAAGAAAAAGAATACTTACCTTCATGTGCTGGAGAGTTATCCGCTTTCCAATTTATGCAAAAATTCTCATTGAGCACTGGAATGTGCACACCAACAGTTTATGAGTCAGCTGTGTGATGCAGAACAATAGCATGAATACATGTCCATGTCAAGTTCAACCCCCTCCTCATCACCTACAAAATACACAACCATATATCTATATATCTACTCACCAAGGCTACTATTAGTGTACAGCCAAAGGGCACCCTTCAATCCAGTTGAGATGATCACTTTTCATTTGGTGGAATCGTCTCGCACAACACGTTGAACCAGCAACATGAACCTCATAGTCATCATTTTATACTGGGGTATGTGCTGAAACAGTCTCATTTCAGTTCGTTACCACTTGTCAATTTTCTGCACATAAGGAAGATGCATTGTGGGCCTCCAGAAAAAATCTGGGGACTCTGTACCACCACTTTGCACATGACCGAGAGCACCATTAATTTTGGGGGACTTTGTCTGTGCTGAAACTGTGTCATTTCACTTCATTACCACTTGCCAATTTTCTGCACACAAGAAGGATGCATTGCGGGCCTGCAGAAAAAATCTGGGGACTCTGTGCCACCACTGCGTGCATGACTGAGTGCGCCATTAATTCTGGGGGACTTTGTCTGTGCTGAAACAGTCTCATTTCACTTCATTACCACTTGTCAATTTTCTGCACACAAGGAGAATGCATTGTGAGCCTGCAGAAAAAATCTGGAGACTCTGTGCCACCACTGCGCTCATGACTGAGTGCGCCATTAATTTGGGGACTCTGTGCTGAAGCAGTGTCATTTCACTACTACACTTGTCAATTTTCTGCACACAAGGAGGATGCATTGTGGGCCTGCAGAAAAAATATGGGGACTCTGTGCCACTTTTGTATGTTCTGTGATTGTTGTTGTGAGCTCACTGACATGATGTCATAGTGAAATTTTTACAATTAAAGCAGCATTGCAAGAATGTCCTCACAGTTCTGAACTGTACTTTTTTATGCTACTTTACATTGCCACAGCAACCACTACTTATGTCCGAGTCGTCAGTGACTTGAATGATACGATTCTTCTCATAATTTATGTCTGCCTCTCTTACTCCTACTTTTCTTCATGTATGAAAACAAAATGAGCACGTCTTCCAATATTATTCCGACCAGCTTTGTATTTATTTGCAGCTGCTTTTCTGTAACTATTATTCCGTGGTGTCATATAAAACACTGACTGATGCATAACTGTTAATTAACAACAGAAGTGATATATGACAACTACTTGATGTGATGAAGAAAAGCAGAGGAAAACAATGACAAAGACCTGGTCACACTCACTGTCAGCAGCACCAATTCAAAAGGAATGCTCCTTCCATTATTTCACACATGATAAAAGGTAGTACAGCACACTCAACTACTGCAAATTTTCGTATCATTCCAGTCAGTCAGGATATAAGTAAAGGAAGCTGTAATATAGCATTAAAAAATATAGGCCAGAGTTATCCCCACAAAAGTGGGAACAAAGAGAAAGCGAGGAACTACAGACCAGTCAGCCACACCTCGGTAGTGGGGAAGATCATGGAAGCACTACTGAAGGAGAGATTGGTGGAACATCTGGTTGTCAATGGACCATAGGACCTAAGGCAGCATGGTTTCACCAGGGGAGGTCATGTCAAACCAACCTCACTGAATTTTTGACTGGATGACTAGGGAGGTGGATGGGAGGGCAGTGGACATGGCCTATCTGGACTTCAGCAAGGCCTTTGACACTGTGCCACATAGAAGACTATTACACAAACTGGGAATAGGGTGTGGGCAGGACAGTAGTGTGGTGGGTAGGTAACTGGCTGGGTGGCAGGACACAGAGGGTGGTGGTAAATGGTTGTCACTCCACAGAGGGAAGAGTGAGCAGTGGGGTACCACAGGAATCAGTGCTGGGACCGGTCCTATTCAACATCTTCATCAGTGACATTGTGCAGGACCTAGAAGGCAGAATTTCACTGTTCGCTGATGACACAAAGCTCTGTAACAGAGTAGACACACCAGAGGGTGTAGACAGAATGAGAAGGGACCTGCAGAAACTTGAAGAACGGTCAGGAGTTTGGCAGTTGAAATTCAATGCAAATAAGTGCAAGATAATGCATATGGGGCACAAAAACCCTGGCACAATATATCAGTTGGGGTGAGGATATAGGCTGCACCAAGCAGGAAAGGGATCTTGGGGTTATCATCTCTGATGACCTCAAGGTAGGGAAACAGTGTGACAAGGCAGCAGGTAAAGCAAATAGGATGCTGGGATGCATAGGCAGGGGCATCACCAGCAGGAAAAGGGAGGTCATAATTCCACTATACAAGACACTAGTGAGGCCCCACTTGGAGTACAGTGTACAGTTCTGGAGACCTTACCTACGTAAGGACATAGACAGGGTAGAGAAGGTTCAGAGGGGGCAACAAAGATGGTGCATGGATTGCATCACAAGTCCTATGAAGACAGGTTGAAGGAACTGAACATGTACTCCCTGGAGGAGAGGAGGGAGAGAGGGGATATGATAGAGACATACAAGTATCTTACAGGGAGGACCAGGGTGCAGGAATACACTATTTTAAGTGAAAAGATGTTCCAGGACCAGAGGGCATGGGATGAAGTTGAGGAGGATGATTCAGAGGAAACGTGAGGAAGAATTTCTTCACAGACAGGGTAGTGGACAAGTGGAACACCCTGCCAGAGGAAGTGGTGGGGGTTGAAACAATCACGGGATTTAAGAATGCATGGGATAGACATAAAGGAATTCTGGAAGTCAGGGGTAAGGGGCAACAGACTTCTAGGAAAACATAAACTGAACTTACAAGCTTAAATGGGCAGACTGGGTGGGCCATAGGCCCTTATCTGCTGACACTGTCTATGTATCAACAGATTGTTGCGCTGCTGCTTTACAGACATTCACCTCATTACATAGTTATGGCGATTAGGGTTACCACCTTTTAAGAAGCCCAAAGTGGGACATTTCTTACTGACACAAAGATCTGCAACAGGGTTGATACACAAGGAGGTGTGAAAAGGATGAGAAGGGACTTGGCAAGGTTGGAGGAATGTTCAGAAGTATGGCAGCTTGATTCAATGCAAAGAAGTGCAAATAATGCACCTGGGAAACAAAAACCCAGGGAAGGTTACACAATGGGGGTAGTAACAACAACAAAATGCAAAGGACCTGGGGGTAATCATATCAGAGGACCTTAAAGTTGGCAAGCAATGTGAGAAGGTGGTAAGGAGGGCTGGGGGATACTGGGATGTATAGGAGAGGCATTACCAGCAGAAAACAGGAAGTTGTTATCCCTGTACAGACAGCTGGTGAGACCCCATCTGGAGTACTGCGTCCAGTTCTGGAGACCCCATCTCTGCAGGACATAGACAGGATGGAGGCAGTTCAGAGGGAGGGCAACTAAAATGGTGCAGGGTCTGCAAGAAGCCATATGAGGAGAGACTAAGGAGCTTAATATGTATACCCTTAGGAAAGGAAAGGAGGAGGAACATGATAAGCGTTTAGTACCTCAGTGGAATCAACAACAGTCCAGGAGGGTAGCATCTTTCAGAAAAGAGATGTGCAAGAACAAGGGGACACAATTTGAAGATAGAGGGAGATGGCTCAGGGGCAATGTGAGAAGTATTTTTCACAGAGAGGGTGGTGGATGCAGAACAGCTTTCCTGAGGTGGTTGTGAGATCTAAAACTGTTGGAGAATTCAAGAATGCATTGGACAGACATAAGGCAATTTTGTTGGGGGGGTAGGAAGAAATAGGCTGTTGGTTAAATAGGATCTGCAGCTTATCCTCTAGGTAGGGAAATAGGCAGACTAGGTGGGCCAAGTGGTCCTTATCTGCTGTCAAAGTCTATGTTTCTATGTTCATCTCTCTATGGTTTGAAAAGAAATAGAAGAGCAAAATAATAGTGCTTTTTCTTTTCTGTGGTGTTCCAACTAAGTTTGCAGTGAGCGATAAGCCACGGCTTACATCACTTTGCAAGAGAACCATCTAGTCCAGTCACCTTGTATATCTGTTTAACTGTATCCGATGGGACCCCCCATTTATAGTCATACCACTGGGCAACCTGAAACAGACACAAATCCTCCATAGCACTATGTCATTGTGGATAATAAGTGTCAATCAAGTTACTTTTCAGTATGTTAGTGGATGTTGGACGTGTCAGTGCAAGGTCTTTAATATCGTTATGGCTTTTTAAGACACAACGCCTCTTATCTTTGAAATTCACATTCAAGTAATGAATTGATTCTGACTTGCCATACAGATAAGTACCAGTAAGGTGATCACTTGCCTCATATGCTCCACATTCTCAACATGACAGAGTTTTTAATCCAAGTGACCACAGTTGAGAAGAGAGAGAGAATGGCTGCTGTTTGAGAGCTCTGCCATAGTTCTTGTGAGACAAGTTTGTTCATGCTTGGTGATGTATGAAGTGACATACCTCACCAGAGCCATAGAGTCATCTGTAACACACTGTACATCAATGTTTGCTTGCCACATCAGTAACAAAGCAGGACTGTAGTCATTAATGTACACTTTCTGGGCAACTCATATGCTCTTTTTTTGGATTTTGCCTTCAGATGATGACACATTGCTGAGAACACATCATTCAGGCATGCACTCTGACGCACTCTTCTAGGAAAGCCAAAACATCATCTTGTGTACCAGTTTCTATGGTTCTTCACCTTCTTACAACAGTATTTGCTGCATAGATGTCATTGAAATTTCTGCACAAGTTTCATAGTGTTGGACTGTCATGCTTATCTGGAATCTGACGTCACATATGTCATGATGAATTTTAGAATGTCTGTTTAGTGCTGTCACCAATACATGGAGCATCTTTCACCCATAACAACATATGTATGTGTGGTGCTCAACGTGCTTGGTATTCTTTTCTCCAAAAGTAATGTTCAACAATACCAGGAGGTGAATTTTTCTGCGACAGAATAAATCACAACACAGCTTGAAAGTGGTTATGGAAATACCATGAAACTGACACTGGGTTTAAGGAACACATCTTAGCAAGGGTCATACTATGTATTCCCTCAGCATCAGAGTTTGCCTGCCTAAGAATGTCTGCTAAGTCAACCCAACTGTATTCTGCACAGCCAAGAGTGACAAACCACATTGCTGGGCCAAATTCCTGTAACATACACATGACTTCAGAGTGCCGTCTGTACCAATATTCTTTGGTACCACACATACTGGACAGAACAGAAAAAAGATTAGCTTGCAACTTGTCATCTCTATTAGCCAGTTTGTTCACCAGTTCTGCAGTTTTCATGTTTACAAATCCCGTACTAAGATGCAATGTATGTGCGATACTAGCTGACAGAATACTTAGCTCACTCTCCCACAAAAGATGAAAGAGATAAGCTATGTGTCTGTGGAACTTACCACCTGAGTGCAATAATATTGATGTACGGTTCTCAGCCCCAGGAACACGTACAGTATCTTATGTTCATCTAGGCATCCACCTGTCTCATGCGGAAATAGGTCAGGAAAACAGCAAGCCTCAAGTGTACTCTCTCAGATACTAACAGGAGTGCCTTCTACCTGTTTCATCTGGTACAAGACAATATTGTCCATAATAGGATCTTTCCCATATAATGGATGAATGGTGTACTTATTCATACACATTATCATCACTTGCAAGTTTAACCTTTTCAATCATAGACATAGATGAATGTGCAACCTCAAGGTGTTCATGGACATCAACTAGTGTGTCTATGTCCAAGTCACTGTAAAATGAAGTGTGTTCTTTTAAGTAATGCAAAGCAAGCTTAACCTTTGAACATTTACAATGTCTTGCCAGATGCTTTTGGCCTTAGCGGGACCCCGCTTACCAGAATAACTACTCTGTTTTCTGCAGAGATTGTCTGTACATTCTCCTGTAGTGGTAGAGGTAAATATATAACTGAACCCTTTAAAGATTTCACTAGTTCTTTATGTGGACACTTTTAATCTTAACATTAAGCCTCAGAATTGTCTGAAATGATTTCATTGTTTGAATCAGAATCCACTCAAACAAGTTCAGAGTGGCAATAACAGCAGGAGTTTCCTGTACTCCATTCCATTCAGGACTGACCTAGGAAGTAAAGAGTTTGAGGAAGAGTGCAAACAGTGCTTTTTAAGCTTTTTAAAACATCCATAAATGATTTGCAAAAACAAGTAGGGCTACAGAAACTAGAATAAGTTGCACAGTAGACATAACTGAAATAAAAAGCAAAGGAACTGGTAATTCTGAGGAAAAAGTTAAACTAGAAGATCATTTGGAGGATCGAGGAAAGGAGCAGCAGGAATAATGTTTGGAATTCCTGAATGGAAAGAGAGGGCAGACATACTGGGTTTTATTCAGTAGCTATTTACTCAGGTGGCATGCCAGCCGCTTAATGGGCCAAGTTATGTGACTGAGTGTGCAGAATGATCACTGAGACCCATGCTGAAAGATGATGAAAGTCTTGCTTTATCATCCTTCTCCTGCTAAATTACTTAGATAAATACCATGTCCAGAAGGCAGCAAGAAAAACAGGCTCCTACAGTATATTGGCATTTCCTGTGCTTTTATGTATACAGTACAGTGACATTAATCCTCAAGTCTGGAACAAGTTAATGGCCTAACGAGGTGAAGAAGAAGGTACATGGTTGAATCTGATTTCAAGTGGTATACCCTGCTTGACTGATTCTACAGACTCACAGGTGCCCAAGAATTCCAGTCAAAAAAGATTACAGAGAACAGACTCCCAGACATCTTCTCTAATCTCTTTTGCAAACACAGAGGTGGACCACCTACAGAGATGCAGCAGTGAACCAATCGACCCTTAGAACAGAGGTTTATGTAAAATATGGAAGACACACGCGAAAGCACGCATATTTCATGCTGATGCGCTCCCCCCCATGCACACATTGTATGGCCAACGGGGGTGCCCAATCCCCCGTCGGCTCCACGCCCCCCCAACAGCTGTCCAGGTGCCATGCTGGGAGCCCACCCCAGCGTGGCAAAAACTGTTATAGCCGATGGGGTGTCCAATCCCGTCAGCTCCAGGCTGCACGCCCCAAAAACTTTCCCTGTGCCACACTGGGAGCCCCACCCCAACGTGGAAAATCTTGTTTTGCCCAACGGGGTGCCTAATCTCCCCCATCGGCTCCATGTCCCCCCAAACAGCTTTTCCTGCTGCCACACTGGGAGCCCACTCCAGCATGGCAAACGTCCTGCGTCGTCTTCTTAAAAAAACAAACAAACCTGTGAATAAAATAACGGTCCAACGTAGTCTCCCTGCCCCCTCCCACAACCCGCACCCACCCACTGCACACCCTGCCTCACCACACCCCCCCACCCCATACTTACCTCTGGAGCTCGGTGCTGACGATCATCGTGGACAGGGAACATGTCTGCACTCTTCAAAGCTGACGGGAACTGAGGAAATGCAGGTAAGCTGTATAATGGGATAGATAGGGTTTTTTCAACTTTGTTGCATATCTCAGGCATTTTTGGGAATTTTGGCCCCAAATTTTCAACATGGGTTTTTTGGGACCCCTCCTCATGAATTCTTGCACTGTCATGGCGTTAATCAGGCCAGAAGGGTGATTTTGCGGTCACTGCACGAAATCACCTTTCAGGACTGATTAATGAAATGACACTGCCAGTGTTCATAAGGTGGGCTCTCAAAAAGCCTATGTTGAAAATGTGTGAAAAAATTCCTAAAATACTATTTCTAAATGTGCGTTGTGCAGTTCCTACACCGCGCTCATAAGTTTGCGATTTTTCAATATTTTCACTCCAGATATTCAACATTGCCATTTTACTACACCTCCTTATGAGCAGTGCAGCTGTCATTTTTCACATCTTGCCCAAAACATGTTTCCACCCATGTAGCGCACAATGGCGCAGTCGGTGTGCGAACTCAATGTATGAGACACATTAAGAAAATTGCAGTGACACTTTTCATAAGCAGAGGTCTTAAAATGGCTATGTTGAAAATTTGGTGAAAAAATTCCTAAAAATGACTGTTTTACAAATGTGCGTTGCGCAGTTCCTACACACACTCATAAGTTTGCGAATTTTCAATATTTTCATGCCAGATATTCAACATTGCCATTTTACCACACCTCCTTATGAGCAGTGCAGCTGTCATTTTCACATCTTGCCCAAAACGTGTTTCCACCTATGTAGCACACAATGGCGCATCTGGTGTGCGAACTCAATGTATGAGACACATTAAGAAAAATTGCAGTGACACTGTTCATAAGCAGAGGTCTTAAAATATGGCTATATTGAAAATTTGGTGAAAAATTCCTAAAAATGACTGTTTCTGATCGTTGTGCAGTTCCTAAACTGCAACTCGTAAGTTTCCGAATTTCAATTTTGCACTAATGTTCAAATACCTAAACAGCACATAGAAGCAAGCAACATTCGGCATTGACAAATGCTTGTTAATACTGCACCATCAAAAAGTCTGTGATGTTTTAAAATGACACTGTTGTTTACTCTCTACCAGCAGTGCAAGGTCTCTAGTTTGGCATCATAATTTTCTGATTACCTATAAAAGCAAAGGGCATAAGTCAGGGTACATTTGATTGAAAATTAATTTAATAGGTGTTTTGACAGCTGCACAAACTTGGCCTATTTTGAGAAGTATTTCCTCCACTGAATATACCTCCCTGCCCAACACCTATCCTCTACATTGAATATTTGGTGTTGGAAAGTAGCCAGGATACTAAGTTCATGAGACAGCAGTCTGTACTACTCACTCCTTTGCCAAAAGTAATTGATCAGCTCAGGAAAATGCAAAGTTTATTGGTAGTAGTGGGGTAATACTGGACTTCTGGAAAGAGACAGTATATAGGTGGAATACAGATACTTATACCTATAGTCATATAGGACATGCAACTGTAAGACTATGAGAGAAACAACTGGTACTAAAGCGGATGTAGTCCCAGATGCTAACATTAAATGCTTCCTCCACTGAAAGGGTTACTAACCGAGCACTATCACAAGCACATTCAATCAGTCAGTTGAAAATCGGTATATCTGATTAAAAAGCGATGGCCCCAAAGAGAGTAAGGGGATCACACCCCTCTGGTGTAGGCTGGAGAGGGGATTCAAACCCACTCAGCTTTTCATTCACAGAACTGGCCATCAAACCAGGTATTTCTGGATCAAATCCCACTTGCTACAGTATAAGTTTGTACCACCAGATGGAAAATCCCTTATACAAATTAAAAAGAGTGCAAATGACAGACCTTGAAGCCATGGAGACTACTTTGCATAATAGAGCATCGGAGAAGAGCAACATGATTAATCTTAAAACTGAAATATAATTATGTACTTTAAAATGGAGGGGGGAGGTGGTACTGCCTCACAGTCTGGTTTTAGTTCCACTGATCATTGCTTGTATTCTGATCACAATTGAGACCACAGTAGCACTGAATGAAGGCACTATTTTTCCAATATGTTTAGTCTAGTAGTGGAAGGAAAAAGCAGAGTTAGAAATGGAGGGTGACCCATGTAAAGATGATGGTGTTATGATCAAGCTGAAGGATACGTATAAAATGAACTTTCTTTTTACCTATTGATGTTGGGTTTCAACTATTAGTTTTCAACGGTTATTAGACCTAAAGAAGAAAAGAGCTGTGAATACAAAATGAATAAAAAAAGAACACAAAAATAGAACATGGGAACAATAACAAAGAATAAACTCTTGTTCAGAATTAATAGAATTTGTTTAAAATGTAAAATAGAAATTTAAAATAAAACAAGGGTAAATTATAGGAATGGAACTATGATATCCTGGGCTGTACTCAATTTAATTTGCTCCCTGAAGTTTGAGGAGTTCAGTGGATAAAAATAGTATTGCAGACCATGTGTGTATCTTAAATTTTTTCCTTAGAAGCTTGGTATGAGCAAGATAACAGGAACTTTTCTTTAGGTTATTTTAGACACTGATCACAATGCAAGCTCAATAACAGGGTGGGAATGGGAAAGATTGAACTAGGAATGTAAGGTTTTCCTTAAGGGTGTTTGAGTTAGGTAGGGATGGGTTTAGGGTGTACTTGTATTGAAAGGTTCCCTGATCAATTTGGGCTATCTTTTTCAATAAGCAGATGTTGACAACTTTAAGAACTGGATAACCTAATAAATGTACCCTTACTTCACAATTTTTTATATACCCTCATGGCTAACATTAATATTAGATATTTTGGATTATTGAAGGGTCAAATACACCTGCTAAGCAGATGCAGATGCTCTCCCACATAAATAACCTAGGTGCAGGTATTGTAAAATTGCAAAATGCACCTGCCTGCTGTATATCACAACTTATGTACCTTAGCATTAATGGGTTTGTCAGGGTATTTGGGGTAGGGTTACAAAATCCATGGGGTTGCTCTACTTATAGCTAGATCAGTACCATTCCACATAAAGGAGGAGACAGCAGACCCTGCAGGTTAGTATATAATACTTAGAGGTATTTTAGGTAGAAATGAGGTAATCCTTGCAAATATTTATGGTGCTAATAACTATTTTGAATGTTCTTGTCAAATTGGCTTCTCTTCCACTCATCTTTAATGGGAGACTGTAACATAATTCACAACTTCTAGATGGATTCAGTAATATCAGAAATGGAATTCCAGAAAACACAACATACCCTAGGGGATCTGCAGGACACCCTGAAACTATTAGATCGATGAACCATATTATATCCAACCACAAAAGACTACACTTTTCATTCTCTCCCTCATGGTACTAGGTCAAGACAAAGCTTTTTTTCTTATCAGTCACTCTTGCCTTTCTGGACTCCAGTATACAGATACATAGAGATACACAGCCAAGTAATTTCTTACCATACACCTATACTTATGGCACACTCCTTTGATCTGGGCACAGACACAGATAAACATGGAGGCAAAACAACAGTATCCTTAATGATACTAATTGTGTCCCACGCTTGACAGATTTAACAAAAATGCATTTTATAATAATCAGAATACCACAAATAGAAAGGACATAATCAGGTGCACCTATAAATGCTCACTAAGAGGGAGAACTTACATAGGCCTAGTTTCCAAAGGAAAATAAAATGCACAATCACAAGCAGTCTTTCTCCTTCTTAAGGATATTATAAATGAGAAAACATTTTCACATAATTTGGAGAAACAAACTTGAGTAAAGCCAAGTTCCTTAAGAGCAAAATACCATGAGCTAACTAGAGAACAGACAGAGATGTTTTCAAAACCAAGATGTTATGTATGGACCAAACAGATAAAAAAGCAGTCAAGATACTTGCTCTGCATTTACAGAAGCAAGAAACAAAGCAAATAATGAAAGGTATCAAATATATACTTACAATTGACATAGCCTAGACAAATGATAGATCTCTTCTAAACTTTGTACAGGAAACTATAATAATATTGATACTAGAATACCTTTGGAAGAGTTACACATTCCTAGATACAGTTTCTTTTCCACAACTCTCAACAAGGCAACAATCACCCTGCAGCAATCCATTTCCCCAGAAGAAGTCCAAGAGGCCATTATAAATCTAAATATGGACAAGGGGCCAGAGCAAGATGTTTCTATTCCAATCTATACAGAACCCTTTGAATAGCATTTGCTAAGGCTTTTAGTGACATGTTTAAAGGGGCACTGCCAGCTTTACCCCCTTGTTTTTGATAATAGCCATGCAGTGTGCCTTCTGGCACACACCAAAGTAATTTGTAAAGCAGAATAACCCCATATACATAAAAGTGCAAAAAAAAGTACATGTTTTATAAATATGTAGCATAGTGGTCTTTAGTCGGGCTGTCTATAAATCGACCAACACCGGGCATAACCCCTTATCGAGCGCCGCACCAGGACCGAGCGCAATCACATGAAGTGGCATTCTATGCCATGCCTACTTTAGTTACATGCTGCCCTGATAAACTACTAAATCACAAACAGCTCCTGGAACTTTAAACTTAAACCAAGCCCTGTGTGGCTACTTAATTCACTTTTAAAACTAGTGCTGTAATCCCACGCATGCTCAATGGCGGCATGCTCTTGACATGTCGTGGATCTCCACACTCTTTACTCTCGCGTGCGCGGGATTACAGCGGGGTTGCAGACTGTGCAACCTGGTATGTTGACATCCCAGTCATGGTTCTCTTGTACCATGTCTGTGATTGCCACGATATCCAGGTGTCCCTCTTCCATCAAGGCCACTAGTTCAGGGAGCTTGTTACCTAGACTATGGTTCTTGGTACTCATTGCCCTCCATATTTTGATGAAATTACCCCTTTTAGCTCCATCCCCATCCTTACTGCCTTTGCCTATTTCTCCATTTATCTCTGCCCTTTTCCCTATCAACTTCTGTGTCTTGGTGTTTATCTCACTAACTACCATGTTTTTATTTGGGGGGGGGCTGAGAGTTCCCTGCTCCTTTTCAGTGCCTCCCCCCTTGGCTAGTTTAAATGCTTGCCAATGAAGCATTTAAACCTATCACCTAGGATTCTGGTTCCTCTCCTGGACAGAAGCAGACAATCGTGCCAGTATAGGCCTGTATCCCTCCAGGTGGATCCCCAGTCCCCAATGAAGCCAAAATACTGAGTTCTGCACCAGTTTTTTGACCATTGATTGAATCCCATGGTGCAAAGCACCCTAGCCTCACCCATGCCATAGACAGGCAACACCTCCGAGAAGGTTATCGTGTATGATACTTGTCTAAGGCCCCTCTCCAACTTCACAAACTCCTCCTGCACTGCTCTGATCCCATTCCCAGCCAGGTCATTTGTCCCTAGGTGGACAATAATGTCCAGCTTCCTCCCCCATGCAGCTGCTCCCACGATCCTGAGGGTTCACTCCCTGTTCATCCTAGCCATTGCACCAGGCAGGCACCTTACCTTGCTCTCCACTCCCTCCCCAGTTCTCCCCCAACAACTGAGTCCCCAACAGGAGTTGTTTTTACCCTGTGAGTCTTGTCGCCTCCTGTGGGTCTCCTTTGTGGAGGTTCCCAGCATCCTCCTTGGTCTCCACTACAGGTGCCTCCATAGAGGAACCATGCTGTGCCAAAATGGCATACGAAATGTGGAGAGGTACAACTGGAGGGATGCACCTCTATTCCTCCACCCTTCCCTTCCCTGAGCCCACCGTGGTCCAACCACTCCTCCTTCTTGGCAACCTCTGAGGCAGTGGCATTGGCCCTGGTGGTCCCTGTGTGGGAGAGGAGGTCCTCTGAATCCTGATCAACTCAGCCTGGAGACAAGCAACCTCCTCCTCAGCCCAGAGAGGTGCCTGCAGATGGGACAACACTGCATCATCCAGAACGCCTCCCAGAAGGCTGCAGCCCACAGCCACTCCACTGTACCACTCCCATCATGTCTTATTTGTGGCTCCTTGACTGCTGTTTTGTATGCTTACTCTTCCTCTCTCCATTTACTTTTTTCCCTCCCTACTTTCTACTGCTTCTGTGCCTTTACAGCTCCTGCCATTCCTGTTCTGGGAGAGTTCCTGTGTTTGTCAGTAGTCTCCTTCTTACTTGCTCAGAGACAGACCTCCAGGAGCTAGGGGGTGAGGGAGAGCTATTCTTTTCTTTCTAGGATTGTGAGTCTTTTGTGCCTCTGTGATCACTCCCTTCCTTCTCCCACACAGGAAGTTTCTGTTGTCAATCAAGTCTAGTGCCTATAAAAGTGGAACTGGCTAAGGGGGGGAGGAAGGGAGGGCTGTATAGTCCCAGTAGAGGAGTTCTAGCAGCTGCCTCCTTCCTCTTGCTGCTCTCTGCCAAAAGCTAATGGGGGAAGTTTTAAATACAGATACTTGGCTTTTTGTTGTCTAAGCCACACCCTCTAATTTACAGCATTTCTCTTCACCTAGCTAACAACACAGATAACAGTTCCCTTCCCCCAACTCGGACAAGCACACCAACTTGTTTTTTTTTTAACCTTCATTGAAGGTCCCACTAGTAGAGTTCTAGTTCTTTAGACCCAGTAGAAGAGTTCTAGCAGCTGCCTTCCTCTTGCTACTCTCTCATAGATCCAAGATCTGAAGCAAAACAAGGTTATTTATAACTATACATTCGCATGCATTTAAGTTCTACTAAGCAAGGAGGCATATAAAATAATCAGAAACATCAATGAATTTTAGAGAAGGTAAGCAATCAAAAATGTAGGTCTTAACTAGAAATATTTTTCATTTTATTTTTCATTTTTATTTTTATCCTTGTGTGCCTGATGAGCAACTGCCCGCTTTCACCAGGTGACAAGCTGGTTTACAAAAACAAAACAAAGTACATAATAAACAATAGATAACATTATACAATACAAATAAAATACATATAATACAATAAAAATCTGAACAAAATCTGTTAACAAATACATTTCTGTAAACTTCTAAGGTGCATAGAGTTTATGCTTGAAATTACAGATTGTTTTTAAATAAAAGAAGTCAGAGGGAAGGGAATTAACAAAATTGGGGGCCCTATACAATATTGATCTCTGATCAATATCCCTACGAAAAAGTGGTAACTGAAAGGAATATTTGTCCTGGGGTCGGGTACCACACCTATTAATGAACCTAGGGTACAATTTAGAAACAGAAGTAGGAATGTGGCCTAAAATGATTTTGAAAAGAAGCATGCAGTGCTTAAACTAGGTCCGAGATCAAATGATAAGCAATAATTTATATAATGATATACTGTAATATGGCTGACAGTGTTCTATTAACCAGGCCCTAGCCAGGGAAATCTAGAACAGAGCATATAACCAGCTACCATCATATTCTATTCGTGACGCTGAATATATTGAAAACAGATAATAAGATCACAGACAATAACAAATAACCATAAAATAGTCCTCAGACAAACCCCCCAGAAAATTAAAATACAGTCACCTACATCCCTAACAAACCTATACAAATAAGAAGCTCAAACTGTACATGCTATGCCAAGAAAATTTTTTTTTAAATGAAGTGGAGACATTTGGAAGGAAGACCCCTTAGATAATGTTCAGAGGCACAAAACTCCAGAGGGATCACATTCAGGTCCAGTTACCTGCACCCCTGAGGCATAAGGTAATGCCAGAAAATAGAAAAGCATTGAAATGAAAAAAAAAAAAGGTTTGCCATTTCCATACTCCACTAGTATAGTGCTGAAGATTTTAAATAACTGACCTGGTGAGTAAAAATTCCATTATCCTAAGAATTAAAAGTTATAGTACAATATCATAAGAAAAAGTATTGGGGTGAGACATTTATTATTTTTCTTGAACAAAGGGCAAATCAACAAAGTATGTTTCTGATGATCAATCCTGCCATTATTACTCTTATCAAAAAGGAGTCATAACATTATTATGCTTTGTTTAAACAATAATGCATTTCTACTGTGTGTTTCAAGATGAAATCTAATAAATATTGCATGATCATTTGGTCTCTGTAGTCCATTCAAATAATTGTCCCTGTCAGATGTTATTTTCATAGAAACATAGACTTTGATGGCAAATAAGGACCGCTTGGCCCACCCGGTCTGCCCATTTCCCTACCTATTGGATAAGCTGCAGATTCTAGTTAACCAACAGCCTACTTCCTCCTACCCCCACTATAATTGCATTATGGCTGTCCCATGCATTCTTGAATTCTCCACTGTTTTGACCTCAAAATCTCCTCAGGAAGGGTTCCATCCTACCACTCTCTCAGTGAAAAATATTTCCTCACATTGCCCCTGAGCCATCACCCCTCTATCTTTAAATTGTGCCCACTTGTTCTTGCACATCTCTTTTTCTGAAAGATGTTCCTCTTGGACTTTGTTGATTTCTTGAGGTACTGAAAGTTTCTATCATGTCCCCTCTCCTCCTTTCCTCAAGGGTAAACATATTAAGCTCTCTCAGTCTCTCTTCATATGGCTTCTGTTGCAGACCCTGCACCATTTTAGTTCTTCTCTGGACCACATCCATCCTGTCTATGTTCTTGCAAGATGGGGTTCCAGAATTGCACACAGTGCTCCAGATGGGGTCTTACTAACTGTCTGTACAGAGGGATAACAACTTCTGTTTTCTACTGGTGATGCCTCTTCCTATGCATCCCAGTATCCCCCAGCCTTCTTTACTGCCTTCTCACATTGCTTACCCACCTTTAGGTCATCTGATATAATTACCCCAGGTCCCTTTCTATTTTTGTTGTTGTTAGTACTTCCATTGTGTACTCTTCCCTTGGTCTTTGTTTCACAGGTGCATTACTTTACATTTCTTTGCATTGAATCTAAGCTGCCATACGCTTGACCATTCCTCCAACCTTGCCAAGTCCCTTCTCATCCTTTCCACCCCCTTGTATTTTAACTCTGCTGCAGATCTTTGTGTCATCTGCAAGGAGGCATACTTTTCCTTCCAGATCCTCTGCAATGTCTCCTAAAAAGACATTAAAAAGGACTGGTCTCAGTACTGAACTCTTCGGTACCCCACTAATAACCCCCCTTTCTTATGAGTGAATTCAATTTACTATTACCCTCTGCATCCTGTTGTGCAGCCTATTTGTTACCCAGACTACCACACTGGGACTGACTCCCTGGCTGGCTAACTTGTTTATTAATCTTTTGTGTGGGACTGTGTCAAATGCCTTGCTAAAGTCTAGGTAGGCCATATCCATAGCCCCTCCCTGGTCTACTACTTTGGTCACCCAGTCAAAGAAATCAATTAGATTTGTCTGACATCACCTTCCTGCTGTAAATCCATGCTGCCTTGGGTCCTGTGCCCCTCTGGCCTCTAGGTACTCAGCAATTCTTTCTTTCAGAAGTGATTCCATCATTTTCCCTACCACTGGGGTCAAACTAACTGGTCTGTAGTGTCCTGCCTCTGCCTTTGCTCCCACTTTTGTAAAGGGGATCACATCCACCCTCCTCCAGTCCTCAGGTACCACCCCATCCTACCATGATTTGTTAAAAAGGGTAGTCAGTGGTGTCACTAGGTCTCCCCTTAGTTCTTTTAGAATTCTGGGATGAATCCTGTCAGGCCCCATTGCTTTGTCCACCTTGAGTTTTAGGAGTTCTTTCAGGATCCTTTCTTCTGTTAATGGACTGGTGTCAACCTCCCTGCCCAGAGTGCTTCTATTGTTTGGTTTAGGTACCTCTTCTTCTTTTGTGTATACTGAGCTAAAGTATTCATTCAGCATCTTTGCCTTTTCACTATCATCCTCTGCCCACCTCCCCTCCCCTTTATTAAGCTTCAGGATCCCTCCCTTGGTCTTCCTTTCTCCTGATGTACCTATGAAAGGTTTTATTTCCTTCTTAACTGAGTTGGCTATTTTTCCTTGGTTTGGGCCATCGCTATTCTGACTGCCTTCCCACTTCCTTCTGCTTTAACTAATACAGTTCTCTGTCCTGCTCTTCTGTGATTCTGTATACTCCTGAATGCTATCTTTTCTCCCTAACCTTCCATACCACCTCTTTGAGAATCATAGTGATTTTTACTCCGCTTTGTTTTCTTTATTTGCTTCACACAAAGGCTTGTTGCCTCTATGATGGCAGTTCTATTTTTCTCCATTATTCTTCCATCCCTGCTTTCTGCCCATTTGCTAGTGCATTCCTTAGGTACACACCCATTTTGCCAAAGTCAGCCCTTCTAAATCCAGTATCCTCATTTTTGTATGGCTTGACTCCACGGTTGTGTTTAAGTTTCAACAACTTATACCAAGGATGTACCTTTGTAATAGAAATTCCAGCCATATCTTTCTGTTGAAAATGTCACTGGGCCAAATATTCAAAACTTTGCCCCGGGGCTAAATTAGCACTGCCTGGTGTGCTAAATCAGCCTGGACCCAGTAGCCCACTATATTCAAAAGGGATACCCCCGGTGCTAATCCTGCTGAATATTGCATGCTAAGGAAGCCAGACAATCTGGGCTGGGAGTGCAGTGCAAACATAGCCCAGGAATAAGACAGCTCTGAATATAGCAACCAGGAAGTGCACACCACAACAGCAGCCAAGTACACAGTGACGTGAAGGAGGGTAGAGGTGAACTATCTGGCGAATGTGTGCGCCAGCAAATGCGTGGACAGTACAGCTGCAGGCAGCAGTGCATGTGAAAGTACATTGTGCAAAACTGTACAATATGACAGAAACTTTTGCGTGGCGCTAAAACGTTTGCGCGGGTTTAGCATGGAGCTAAGCCATTTGCCCAGTGCAAACACATTTGCCTGGGGCTAAACTTTGCTATCTTCAAAGGTGACATGCATATGAGCCTACTTAGGTAGTCTCTGGGCAAATACCCAGATTAGCATCTCATTATGTCCGGATTTGCATGCAGTTTGCCCAGCGTTAGTGCAGAGTCCCACAGCTCCACCTGTAGGTCAGTCTGGAAGTACAGGGGCTGGCTAGGTCTGCCCACAGCTCCACCTGTAGGTCAGTCTGGCAGTGCATTGGTAGCTGCAGGCTACATCTATGCAGTACAGCATAGCGAATGTGCCCAGGGGACTACACAGCACAGGTGCAGGTGGTGGTGGTGGTGGTGTTGCATGCAACTGTCAAACTGCAGGTCATGCCACAGTGCACAGCAGACACTACAGTAGCAAGGTGGCCAGTAGTGTGAGGGACACAGCAATGCCTATGGTGTGTAGGGCAGTGATGACCACTGCACTGTACACAGTGACAGGCCCAATTTGCAGGTGTGTGCTGACAGTGGACATTACTGTTATGCTGTTGTGTGATCCACAGATGCTGCACCACTGGCATGGGATGCTCAGTGACATATACATGGCTGGCTGTGTGCTGTGGTGGCTGTACAGCTGTGCGATATGTGGCTGTGGGGGCACATACGATCAGACAGGCACACTAGTGTTGGGGTATTCCCAACACTGGCCCATGTGCAACTGTGTGATGTGTTCCAGCCTTGTGGCTGTGCCCAGTCTGTGGTGCAGCCTGGACACTCATAAACCTTCTCTGCAACACCCTCTCCATGCCCACAGTGCTGCATGTGTGTGTGCGGGCATCTGTTAGTGTCCACAGAAGGGTGGTCCGCAGGTGTGTGCTGTATGGCCTCACTGCAATGGTGTTCACTGGGAGCCAGGTCACCACTTACTGCCTGGCATGGCTGGGACTGGTTGTAGATGATGGCATCAATGTGGATGCCATCCAGTGAGACAGCTGTTTCCTCTATGTCTGGCTTTTCTATGTGTCATTCTTATTGATTTAGGGTCAGTGCAAAGCCCTGCAAACCCTAGCAAAGCCATAATGTCATGCAAAGCTGGTTTGCCCTAGTTAAGACTACCTTTTCCTGGGCAGTAATTTGCACTGTGCAAAGTCTTGCATTGTTGCGAAACCCTTTACATGGCACTATTCGCTGAATATAGCATTGCACCTGTATTCATGTACACGCCCTCAGTTTGCCCCTTGCATACATCATGATTTTGTCCAGTGCTAATTCAGTCATTTGCGCTGTTTGACCTTTTGAATATAGCAGACCCACGCTAACCCGGCGCTAAACCTGTGCAAGTGGTTTGCGCCCAGTGCAAAGTTTTGGATATTTGGCCCACTATGTCTTCATTTAATTTTCTTAAGCATCAAATCCCTTTGATTTCAAAAATAATTAAATGTATTTATTTATTTAGGTTGCTTTTATTAACTTGGTGGGTACACTAGACAAATAAGTGCCTATCTTCTGGTACGACTTAGGAAAGTACAAAAGAAACAACACTAAAATGATGTAAGAATTACAGGTAAAACAAGGCAGGATAAGTAAACTGCATAACTGTAAAAGTAAAGACTTCATGACTATTGAATTTATTACTCTAAACAGAGGTGTGAGTAGTGATTCGTTGATAACATATTTAAGTCTGTGATAAAAACTGCCTGCCTCAATTGTATTAGCGATATTATTGGCCTTTGCCCCAATTCAGCTCTAAGAATAGCTAGTTTAACATACTTTTAGGATGCACCTACACAATTTCACAAGGATACCTTTTAAACGAGAACAGTGAGCATCACTCCACAGATCTATTGCATGAAGTATGGAAACGATATTTTAGCATTTAAAACTGACAATATTCCTTTACTGAGTTTTCTCCAAAGCAATAATTGAACAATTTAAATCCATTATTTTTTTTGTTTTTGCTCAGAGTGTGGGTGTATCGATCAGTGTCCCAGATATTCAAACTGTGCCATTGTGTGGTGCAAGCCCTGTGCCGCTCAAAATAGTTAGCGCGGGAATTGGCCAGGGTGATATTCAATGGAGTTGCGCTATGGGGCAACCTACTTTGAATATAACCCCTGGCCACACCCATGTGCATGGTGCAGTGGAACCAATGGGCGGCAGCCCTACCGAGCTGTCAGTCGGCGGGCGGCAGGGCGGCAGGCAGGGAGGTGCTGCCGCCCACCGCTGATTGGGGGGGAGCGGTGTGGGGCTCTGTGGGTGGGTGGGGTGGGGGCCACTAGATCACCAGGGATTTCCTATGGGGGTTAGGATGCCGCCGGTGATCGGCTACTCGTGGTCCACTGGACCACCAGGGATATTGGACTTGGGGAGGTCTGATGCCCGCGATCGGGCTGCTGGGGACATAACATTTGCCGGCGATCGGGCTAATGGGGACAGAACATTATGCCTGCGATCGGGCTGCTGGGTGGGACTTCAGCCCGTGATCGGGCATGGGGCGCCCGAATGAGGGAGGCCACCCACAGGTGGCAGCTGCTGTGTTGCGCCTGCACGCGGCAGCTCACCAGTGGGTGGCCCTTGACTTGATCCTTTTTTTCAGTGTAAAGTAGTTGCACTGAGACCTGCACAGCCCGCTGAATATCGGGCTGTGCAGTTTATGCATGGTTCCTCCCCTTCAGTTGCGCATGCCTTCATTATCATTGCACTGTTGCTCAGCATGATTTGGGGCGAACTGCCTCCTGCTGAATATCGCAGAATGGCGATTGACTTGGCGCAGGCGCAACTCATTGTGCATGGCTCAACTTCTTTGAATATCTGAGCCAGTATACTGTATATAATCATAACCTTATACTCTCATCATTGCCAAAATAACCAATGCCTGCCTATCCTGCTGTCCTTCCTAATCTGTGCTATCCAACTTAGAGCTCTAATAAACAGGAGTCAAACTTCCTGGAATTTGACAGGTTTGTTTTCTAGTTTATAAAATGCCCTCTACCTTACTTAAATCAAACATCCAGTACAGCAACTCCATAAATTCTGGTGCCTTTATAGCTTTCCAATGAAGAAGAAGCCCTTCTTAGTCACTAGTAATCCCATATTAAGTAGGTTATATGCCCATCTTATGTTTTTACCTCTATTAACAATCAACATTGCAATCCCAGGATTGAATGGAAATCTCAACCCAAAATCATTAATACCGTACTATAGCCAACATACACCATAGAGTATCTCTCTCATTTGTCATCTTTGACACAGATCTGAAGAAATAGCTCCCATTTTATTAAGCCTTTAGGTGTTAAATAAGTCCTATGAATAGTGGGCCCCATATTCAGAGCGACTGATGTGCAGCATAGGGATGCGCCGTGAAATAATGGGCAGCCAGTTTCTGATGGGATATTCAAACAAAATGCATGATTGGAACAGATCCATATTCTGTTTGAATATTGGACCCTGGATTCATGGAACATAGTGGGCGGCTGCCATGTTTGGCAATGCGCATCCAGGGCTCGGGGCTGAAGACCACCAATGGGGGAATGTGTGACACATACCTGGATGCGCTGTTTCCCCCAAGGCCAGTATTCAGCCAAAATATGCTAATGAGCTCATTGGGCATGCATGGCAGAAAGGGGCCTCATGCATGCCCATTATGGGCTCATTAGCATGGCTGCGCCTGGTGAAATGCGTCGGGCCAGCCATTCCTAGCCCCAATCCCTGTCAAAAAAATTAACTTTAGCTCCCTCCCCATCTTTGTCATTTGTGTATTGGCTTCCAGCCCCAATCCCCAATGTAATAAAATAAAATCATGTTCCCCATTTCCATAGTGTAGTGACACCCCTCCCAGCTCTGATCCTCAATGCAATAAAATAAAATTATGTTTTTCATGTCCATGGTGTGGTGGACCCCCCTCCCAGACACGATCCCCATAATAATAAAGAAAGATAGCTCCAATCTTCACTTTTCCATAGCATAGTGTCCCCCATCCTCAGCCCCAATCCCCATAATATGTCATATGTCCACCCCTGTCCACTTGTGAGTGTAGTGATACCCCACCTTGCCCTAGCTCCATTTCAAACTGTACCGATATCACCGGTATCCCTAGTTGGGTCAAACAGCCCCCACTCTGGTGGGAAGTGGCCTCAATAACCAGCCTCTCCCCATCCACCCGACAGGAGCCAGCGACTGGCGTAGCCCTCCTCACACCAGCATGGCATGCCACTGACTGAAATGTCAATGAGCAGGTACATTACAGGCATGCCCATTGGTGGACCGTCAACCAAAGGGTGCATACTATGTACTGTACACATCTGGTGACAGTTCAGTTGGTGGCTGGCTATGGTGGTGTGAGGAGTGCTGTGCCAGTCACTGGCTCTGGTTGGGTGGGGGGAGTGGGTGGTGGACCACTTCCTACCGGGGTGGGGCCGCTTGACCGCTGGGGATACTGGTAATATCAGTATGGTTTAAAATGGAGCTTGGGCTGGGATGGGGGTTCCACTACACTACGAGGGTGGATGGGGAGGACGTGTGACATATTATGGGGATAGGGTCTGGGAAGGGGGGACACTACTCTATGGAAAAGTGGGATCGGAGCTACATTACACTATTATTATGCGGATTGAGTCTGGGGATCCACTACACTATGGAAAGGGGAACATGATTTTATTTTATTACATCAGGGATCAGGGCTGAGAGGACTACACTATGGAAATGGAGAACATGATTTTGTTTTATTACATTGGAGATTGGGTCTGGGAGGGGGGGTCACTACACTAGGGAAAGGACAAGGAGCAGACATGACTTTTGTGGTACAATGGGGATTGAGGCTGGGGATGGGGAATCATGTGACTGGCCCTGGACTTTGTGCAGGGCACCACCCTGCCAGGCACAAAGTTAGGATAGGGTTTTGTTTTCCTAACTTTGTGCTGGAACATCCGGTGGTGTCTTCACCGGGGGGGATTTTGAATATTATGATGTGGGAAATATTCGTGAGGGACCCCTCATTTGCATGCCCACATCACAATATTCTGTACTGCAGTGCAGTTGGGTTTGCATGGAACATCGGGGGCTTCTGAGTATTGCCACACGCAAATGGCCATCACATGTCCAGAGATACGCATCTCCCTTGAATATGTGGGCCAGTGTTTATATAAACCTGCTTCAGCCTGTTATTTTTATTTTTAAACTAGAAAGATCCATAATTTTCTGCCAGCTAACCTCAGATATTTTCTGGCCCTATCTTTTCCCCAAGATTTCTTTTAATTTAATAGCTTAGATATTGCTTATTTAATTAAGAACTTCATAGAATGCTATAATTGCATGCTTCCCTGAGTTCATACTTACAACAACCTCTTCTAGTTTGGAATTTAAATCCATTAATTGCCTTAGAAATCTTTAGTGACATAATTATTTATAGGGCATTCCAGGATATATTTTATTGAATCTGACCCCCAAATAATCATAGTACTTCACAGTATCTATTGGGATTTTATCTATGTATAAATTGAGTATTGTCTTTGCCTTGTGCCTAAAAACCAGCATATTGGTTTCTAATCTGTTTATTTTCAATGATTTCTTTAAACAGAGATTATGATATTTATCTGTTTGTCTCTGAAGACCAAAAGAGTAGTAGAAACTAGGACAATATTGTCTGCACATGCTAAATGTCCTATCATTTTCCTCAGAACTTTGGGGCATGAAATTTGAATCTGAGAGTGGTACCAATAGAACATTTAGAATAAATTAAGTAACATGGACATTAAAACACCCCCCATATCTAAGAGTATGATAACACCCTTAATTCACAGAGTTCTCAGAAATGATCTTGTTCAACTAAATCTCATATGGTCACCAAAAACTATTAAATATCTTGGCACTAAGCCCACCAACTGTGAAACAGAAAAACAATGACTGTCTATGGACAAACATTAAAAAAGACCTGACTAGGTGGACAGCTCTCCCTTTATTCCATGAAGCAGAATTAATGCAATCAAGATAAATGTTCTCCCCCACATTACATAATCACTTGGCATGCTCACTATAGCTTTACCACTCTCTTGGTTCTAACAATGCACACCATTATATTTAACTTCATACAGGCAAACAACTCCCCAACACTATTGTTTTTCTAACCGAGTGCTTCTAAACTGTTACGATGCTTGAGACTGCCACATTTCTACTGTATTACCATGCCCTACAATGAAGCCGTTGAGGAAAGGGGGGTCATAGAAACATAGACTTTGGACGGCAGATAAGTACCACTTGGCCCACTTAGTCTGCCCATTTCCTACCTAGAGGATAAACTGCAGATCCTATTTAACCAACAGCCTATTTCTTCCTACCCCCAACAAAAATTGCCTTATGCTTGTCCCATGCATTCTTGAATTCTCCCACAGTTTTAGACCCCACAACCTCCTTGGGAAGGCTGTTCCATGCATCCACCACCCTCTCTGTGAAAAAATACTTCCTCTCATTGCCCCTGAGCTGTCCCCTCTCTATCTTCAAATTGTGTCCCCTTGTTCTTGCACATCTCTTAGTCTTTCCTCGGAGGGCTTCTCTTGCAGACCCTGCACCATTTTAGTTGCCCTCCTCTGAACTGCCTCCATCCTTTCTATGTCCTTGTGGAGATGGGGTCTCCAGAACTGGAAGCAGTACTCCAGATGGGGTCTCACCAATTGTCTGTACAGGGGGAATAACAACTTCCTGTTTTCTGCTGGTGATGCCTCTCCTATACATCCCAGTATCCCCCAGCCCTCCCTACCGCTTCTCACATTGTTTGTCAACCTAAGGTCATCTGATATGATCACCCCTGGTGTCCCTTTCCATTTTTGTTGTTGTTACTTACCTCCCCCATCGTATAATCTTCCCCTGGGTTTTTGTTTCCCAGGTGCATTATTTTGCACTTCTTTGCATTGAATCCAAGCTGCCATACTTCTGACCATTCCTCCAACCTTGCCAAGTCCCTTCTCATCCTTTCCACCCCTTCTTGTGTATCAACCCTGTTGCAGATCTTTGCGTCATCTGCAAAGAGGCATACTTTTCCTTCCAGTCCCTCAGTGTCACTTATAAAGACATTAAAAGGGACTGAACTCAGTACTGAACCCTGTGGTACCCCACTAGTAAGCCTTCTTTCATTAGAGTGGACTCCATTTACAATTACTTTCTGTGTCATGTTGTCCAGCCAATGTTTTACCCAGGCTACCACCCTGGGACCCACTCCCAGGCTGGTTAATTTGACTATTAATCTTTTGTGTGGGACTGTGTCAAATGCCTTGCTAAAGTCTAGGTAGGCCATGTCCACAGCCCCTCCTGGTCTACTACTTTGGTCACCCAGTCTAAGAAATCAATTAGATTCATCTGACATGACCTTCCCGCTGTGAACCCATGCTGTCTTGGGTCGTGTGCCCCACTGGCCTCTAGGTACTCAACAATTCTTTCCTTCAGAAGTGATTCCATCATTTTCCCTACCACTGGGGTCAAACTAACTGGTCTGTAGTGTCCTGCCTCTGCCTTGCTCCCACTTCTGTAAAGGGGAATCACATCCACCCTCCTCCAGTCCTCAGGTACCACCCCATCCTACCATGATTTGTTGAAAAGGGTAGTCAGTGGTGTTACTAGTTCTCTGCTTAATTCTTTTAGAATTCTGGGGTGAATTCCATCTGGCCCCATTGCTTTGTCCACCTTCAGTTTTAGGAGTTCTTTCAGAACCCTTTCTTCTGTGAAAGGACTGGGATCGACCCCCTATCCAGAGTGCTTCTGTTAATTGGATTAGGCACCTCCCCCACCTCCTCTTTTGTGAATACTGAACAGAAGTATTCATTCAGTATCCCTGCTTTTCCACTGGCCCTCTCTGCCCACCCACCGTCCATTCTATTCAGCCTCACTATCCCTCCCTTTGTCTTTCAATGCTCCCTGATATACCTATAAAAGGTTTTATCCCCCTTCTTAACCGAGTTGGCTATCTTTTCCTCAGTTTGGGCCTTTGCTATTCTGACTACCCTCCCTGCTTCCTTCTGCCTTAACTGGTACAGTTCTCTGTCCTGCTCCTTCTGTGTTTCCTTATACTTCCTAAATGCTATCTTTTCTCTAACTTTCACCGCCACCTCTTTTGAGAACCATAGTGGCTTTTTCTTTTTTGATTTGTTTATTTGCTTCACACAAAGGCTTGTTGCCTCTGTAATGGCCTGTTTGCTAGTGCTTTTCTGAGGCACTCTCCCTTCTTGCCAAAGTCAGCCCTTCTGAAGTCCAGAACCCTCACTTTTGCATGGCTTGACTCTGTAGCTGAGTTGATTGTGAACCACACTGTTTGGTGGTCACTTGTTCCCAAATGGCTACCCACTTCTAGAGCTGAGATCCTGTCACTGTCCCCATTTGAGAGTACGAGGTCTAAGATTGCTCTGTCCTGAGTAGGTTATAAAACTAGCTGTCTGAGGCATGCCACCTCAAGGGCATCAAGAAAGGCCCTGCTTTTGGATGTGGCTGCAGCAAAGGTGTGCCAGTTGACGTCCGGCATATTAAGGTCCCCCATCAACAGTATCTTACCTTTCTCTGCCATCCTAAGTATGCCTTCTATCATATCCTTGTCCATTCCCTCCCCCTGACATGGGGGTCTGTATACAACCCCTGTGCGGATTGTGGTGCCATTTCCAGCCTCTAAGGTGACCCACAGTGCCTCCTCTCCTCCCTGTTTACTCTTTTGTTCAGTTGCCTTTATCCCTTCCTTACATAGAGCACTACTCCGCCCCCTCTTCTCCCCTCCCTGTCTCTCCTGTAGGTTGTGTACCCTGGTATGTTAACATTCCAGTCATGGTTCTCTGTGTACCATGTTTCTGTGACTGTTATGATATCCAGGCATCCCTCTTCCATCAAGGCCACCAGTTCAGGGAACTTGTTGCCCAGACCACGGGCGTTGGTACTCATCACCCTCCATTTCTTGATGGCCTTACCCCTTTTTGCCCCATCCCTGTCCTTATTGTGTTTGTCCCTTTCTCCATTTACCTCTGTGCTTCTCCTTATCGACATCTCTATGTTGATGTCTGCCTCACTTAGTACCTGATTTTTTTTTTTTTGGGCTAGATTTCCTGCTCCTCTCCTGTGCTTCCCTGGCTAGTTTAAATGTTTGCCAATGAAGCATTTAAACCTATCACCTAGGATCATGGTTCCCCTCCTGGACAGATGCAGGCTATCACCCCAATATAGGCCTGCATCCCTCCAGGTGGACCCCCAGTCCCCAGTGAAGCCAAATCCCTGAGCTCTGTACCAGTTTTTCAACCACTGATTGAATCCCATGATAGAAACTTTTAAGTACCACGTGGAATCAACAAAGACCAAGAGGGTAGCATCTTTCAGAAAAAGAGATGTGCAAGAACAAGGGAACACAATTTAAAGACAGAGGGGGGATGGCTCAGGGGCAATGTGAGGAAGTATTTTTTTCACAGAGAGGGTGGTAGATGAATGGAACAGCCTTCCTGAGGAGGTTCTGGGGTCTAAAACTATGGGAGAATTCAAGAATGCATGGGACAGACATAAGGCAATTCTTGTGGGGGGTAGGAAGAAATAGGCTGTTGGTTAACTAGGATCTACAGCTTATCCTGTAGGTATGGAAATGGGCAAACTAGGTGGGCCAAGCAGTCCTTATCTGCCATCACAGTCTACGTTTCTATGTTTCTATGAAGCAAGTATCTCCAATGGGCTACCATGTCTTTCAAATAACCCGCAGCTGGAAGCACCCCACAGCAAATAACAATATAAAAAGACCTACAGTATATACAAAACATAGCATTCTCTCTGTGCTCTTTTACATATATCATTCAATAAAACCCCAAAGATTTAAACAATTCACCTATATCTATCTCTTTAAAAAAAATTTAACAATTGTGCAGGTTACTATAATATGGACCCAAAGTAGACATAAACCAATGGTTATGTGGGAATCCTAACTTCAGAGTTGCTGGAAAACCATCACAGATACAAAATGGAATGACAAGGCATTTTCAGTCTCTCACATATCCTTAATGGAACCTAATTTCCCTGTTTTCAGAGCCAAAAATTAAAATATGCTTAAAAGGATAGACCCATCTCAAATCACTTAAAACTTCTATATGTTAGCAGCACTTTTCTATGACTCCTCCCATGCGATACAGGGAAAATATATAATTTCTATAGCAATCCTCCATTGTCATAAATGCAATCTCCAAGATTTATATATAACTGAATATTCTCACCAAATACAATTTTGATCCACAGTCTTCATACTGGACTTCATCCGTTTCAGTGAACATACATTCAATTACTGTAGTTGGGGCAGACAGTGGCAGAATGTACGAATATGTTAAATTTGATAAATATCTCCTCATGCAGCGCAAGATCATACACAATCTGTATTACACACCCAACAAACTACACAACTGATACAAACTAGATTCTGCACAATGTACAAAGTGTGGACAACAGGAAGGTACATTCAAACACATACTTTGGGGGTGGCCAGGGCACAGCCCTTATGGCAGCAAATAAAGAGAATGATTGACACCATTTTAAGTTTAAAGGAATATTTCAGGTACCAACTTTACACCTTGGGATGGTGATTAGAGATTAAATGGTCAAAGAAAATATATGGCACTAATGCCAGTGGCAGCAAAGAAAAAAATCATGTAATGTCATTTTCTGGATCAAGAAATGCAAAACATACACAGAGTGGTACCAGGAGATACGTACTGCACTGTTTATAGATTTAACTCTGTCTTCAAGCAGGCAACAATAAAACTTACAGGTGGGCGTTACTTTATTCTTTCTTACTATATGTAACCAAACAATGGAGTTTCTTTTGGTGTAGATACAGTATACTATCAGTACATAATGTTAGTCTGTATTTATTGCACAATAAAGCCTAATCTGATTGGGGGTGATGTAAATGGGGGAGAGGGAGGGAAGAAAGCAATGTTTTACCATGTTGAATTGCTTCATGAATGTATACCTGTAAAATTTAATAAAGTATATAATATTTTTTTTAAAGAAATGATGTGCATCTGAGTTTTGATGTAGTGATTCTGAGAGTCATTGTACAGTAAGTGTAAAACTTTATTTTACCTACTACCTTTTAAGGGATTGTTAGATTTACAGTAAAAACATTTACAGTTGACATAGCTATACACAGTTTTCCAAAAACCTGAACACCAGGACATTCCTTTTTACGTTCACTTGCGCGCATGTGCAAGGAACGTTTTGGGAGAGTAGCACACTTTGGAGGTGTGCCTCTCGCTCATTCCACTGCTCGATTGTGAGCAGGCATGGCGATCCTGCCAATGGAGTGCGGGAGTGTATGACAGCAGTGGTCTTCGCCCAAAGAAAACCACCGCTGTCACACACAGCACCGCCACATCGCCTCCCGCGGCCACGCCGCCTCCAATTTTGGTGCCATGCTGGAGCCCACCCCAGCATGGCAACGTCCCCGCATCATCTGCCAATGGGGTGCCCAATCCTCCGTCGGCTCCACGGCCCCCCACAAGCCATCCTTCTGCCACACTGGGAGCCCACCCCAGCGTGGCAAACGCCTCGGTTGTCTGCCGACGGGTTGCCCAACTTCGTCGGGTTCTTGGCACACCCCAGCCATCCTTCTGCCACACTGGGAGCCCACCCCAGCGTGGCAAACGCCCCAATGTAGTCTTGTTTTTTTTTTCACCTGTAAAGCAAAACGGTCCCACGGGCGCTTCTCCCAGTCCCTCCCACAACCCGCACCCTACCCACTGGCGTGACCTAGCCTCCCCACCCTATACTTACCTCCGGAGCTCGCGTGACCATCTTCGTGGACCGGGAACACGCTCTGCACTCTTCAAAGCCGACTCCGTTACTGAGGAAATGCCGTAAGCTGTATAATGGGCTGGATAGGGTTTTCAACTTATTGTATATCAGGTATTTTAGCGAGACTAAATTAATATTGTTTGGGACTCTTCCATGAGATGAAAAACATGAAGATATTCCGGTCGGTCGGTGATTTCGCGAGGTACCGCGCAGTTACCGCGTGAAATCACCCTTCGGCCCGGTCAACACCATGACAGTGAATCATTCATGAGAAGAGGTCCTAAAACCCATGTTGAAAAATTTGGTGCAAAATTCCAAAAATGACTGTTTTATTTAGCTGCATTGCGTAGTTCTCACGCATGCTCATAAATTCGCTAATTTTCAATATTTTCACTCCAGATTTTCAACATTGCCATTTTACCACACCTTCTGAGCAGTACAGCTGTCATTTTTCACATCCTGCCTAAAACATGTTTCCGCCATGAAGCATAATGGTACAGTAGGTGTGGCGAAATCAATGTATGTGACACATTAAGAAAATCATGGTGACACTGTTCATTAGCAGAGGTCTTAAAATGGCTATGTTGAAAATTTGGTGAAAAAATTCTAAAATGACTATTTTATTTAGCGCATTGCGCAGTTCCCATGCTCATAGGTTTACTTAATTTTCAATATTTCCACTCCAGATTTTCAACATTGCCATTTTATCACACCTTCTTATGAGTAGTAGAGCTGTCATTTTTCACATCTCACCAAAATGTGTTTCCCCATGTAGCACACAATGGCGAGTCGGTGTGAAAACTCAATGTATGGGACACATTAAGAAAATCACAGTGACACTGATCATGAGCAGAGGTCTTAAAATGCTGTGTTGAAAATGTGGTGAAAAAATTCTAAAATGACTGTTTTACTTGAGTCTGCATTGCGCAGTTCCTACACATGCCTCGTAAGTTTACTTAATTTTCAATATTTTCATCTAGATTTTCAACATTGCCATTTTACACCTCCTCATGAGCAGTATAGCTGTCATTTTTCACATCCTGCCCAAAACATGTTTCCACTCCATGTAGCGCATAAATGGCGAGTCGGTGTGTGCAAACTCAATGTATGGGACACATTAAGAAAATTACAGTGACACTGTTCATGAGCAGAGGTCTTAAAATGGCTGTGTTGAAAATTTGGTGAAAAATTCTAAAATGACTGTTTTATTTAGTGTTCATTGCGCAGCTCCTATGCACGTCAGAAGTTTATAATTTTCAATATTTTCACTCCAGATTTTCAACATTGCCATTTTACCACACCTCCTTATGAGCAGTGCAGCTGTCATTTTTCACATCCTGCCCAAACGTGTTTCCGCCCTTCATGTAGCTAACAATGGCACAGTCGGTGTGCGAACTCAGTGTATGGGACACATTAAGAAAATCACAGTGTCACTGTTCATGAGCAGAGATCTTAAAATGGCTGTGTTGAAAATTTGGTGAAAAAATTCCTAAAATATCTGTTTCTGGCGTGCGTTGTGCAGTTCCACTTGCGCTCGTAAGTTTGCGAATTTTCAATATTTTCACTCCACATTTCAACATTGCCATTTTATCACACCTCCTTATGAGCAGTACAGCTGTCATTTTCACATCCTGCCCAAAACGTAGCTCGCCTACGTAGTGCACAATGCATAGTCGGTGTGCTAAATCAATGTATGGGAGACAGTAAGAAAATCACAGTGACACTGTTCATTAGCAGAGGTTTTAAAATGCCAATGTTGAAAATTTGGTGAAAAAATTCTAACAATGACTGTTTTACGAGTGTGCGTTGCACAGTTCCCACGCACACTCGTAGGTTTGCGAATTTTCAATATTTCCACTCCAGATTTTCAACATTGCCATTTTACCACACTTTCTTATGAGCAGTAAAGCTGTCATTTTTCACATCCTGCCCAAAACGTGTTTCCGCCTATGTAGCGCACAATGGGGGATAACAAAAAGGTCATGCTGAAAATTTATTGTGCAAATACCAGCAATCGCACAGGGCATTAGGGTAAAACACCATACGTGCCAAACACCACTGCAAATACCTGCAAGCGAACGTTCGGCATTGACAAATGCTTGTTTTTATTACTGAAGCCATTTACTTAAACAAGCTCTTTGCTATGTAACTGTCTCTGTCCATACTGCTTGTCCCAGCTTGAAGTCATGTTCCTCTGCTTACAATATTAGAACAATTTCTGTGGCAAGAAGTTGTGATGTCAAAGCAAAGGATTATGACTTCAAGGCAGAAAAAATAGTAGGGACAGAACATGTCTAATGGGAGAAAATCTGTATTCTTTTAAATGTTTTTACTGATATTCAATGCAAAGCACATTATAGGCCCTTAGTCTGTGGGTCATTAAAAGTATGGAAATTCGTTTCTGAAAACTATGTTAAAAGCATCAGCTAGGGTTGAGGACTAAAGCCAAAAAAAGTAAGGAAATGCAACTTCAGCATTGGTGGCTCTACAATGCCAGTTCGACAACACTTTTGTTGACTGGCATCTCATCGACAGGAATTATGTCGACCGCAAGTTGCGTTGACTTAATTCACATTTGTCTCCTTGTCCACTGTTTCTATTGGGGGTCTTGCCTCAGAACCCCCAATGGGGGCTCTGCCCTCCCTGCCTTAGATTTATCAACTCCAGTAGGAGTTGATTCGGTGGGGTACAGGACCCGAAGCAGTGTGCCCTGTGTCAGGTGCACCAAAATGGTGATTCCTGTTGGTAACCTGTCAATTTTGTCAACAGGTTGGTAGGTCACTGTGTTAGTGTCGCTGTCGGGGCATACCAGCATGGATAATGCCATAACATTATCATTCAGTCTACAAGCATTGCTGTGTTAGTATTTTTTGTCTGCCTTGACAGAAAGTGCCAAAGTTAGGATTACACTAGTACTGTGTTGCATGATTATTCACATCCCTAGGAATGCCAGGGTCACCACAGCTCAGTGGACTTTTAACCCTAACATTGCATTTTGTTACTATAATGGCCTTCTTATTCAATTCTAACTCATCCTTTAACAGTTGATTGTCCTTACTTTTCAAAAAGATATATAATGCCCTTGGCTTATAGCATGCTTTGCAAATGGTCTACAGATTAGTTGCACTGGGTCTATAGCATGCTTTGTATATGGCCAGCCAGGCCACAAGCACCAAAGTCATCTTACATGTCCCAGGCTTTTTGTGTAATTTGTAAATGGCTCTGTGGGGCCCCTACATGAAGCAGCAGAGCCATTGGACACATCACCACCTTGTAGCATGCTTCACGCAGGGCCTACAGCAGCACTGGACTGCAGCTTGCTTCGTGCAAGCAGCAGACCTATCATCTGGGAGGGCTCAAAGTTGCCAGTTGGGTAGCCATAAGGGTGGTAACCACTCTGTCTCTCAAATTTGGTTAAAATGTGAGCAAATGTAAACATTATGACCAGGATTTTCAAGATATGGGTGCAGCACTCACAACTGTATTTTGCACATGGACTGCATCCAGACAAATGCATCAAGGATGCTTTTGGCATATTTACAAACATCCTGCTACATCTGCAACACTTGCTGCTTTTTATGGCAAAAAGATGCATGCATCTAATTTAGATGCATGTGTCAATGTCGGGGTACAAAATGGGGCAATTGCACCCAGAAGATAGATCACTTTATAGGTGGCCTATTTATCTGAGTGGATGTTGGTTGGCCATATCCATAAAACAGTCAGGGCTGTCTGAAAATCTCACCCTATAGGGCAAGCACATATGCGGTTCACATTTTTTGAAATTTAGACCCCCCCCCAATGATCTAAGTCACCAAAATGCAAACCATGTGTGTGTTTAGACTTTTGGTGTTTGTCAATCACCCATAACGTTTAATTTGTAACATTTTTTTAACCAGATTTGATGGACATGCTGCTTACCACCACCACTCTCACACATATGACCATGCAATTAGCATTTTTTAATTTGGTCCCAAAGTACGGTTATAGTGGACACTACATTTGTCCCTTTTTTGAAACAAACAAACAAAAAATAAATAAATCTTACTCCCTGCCCATGCACAGTTTGTTTTTTGAGGACATAGTATTTTTTTATTCCCATTTTTCTATCCTCAGTCAGCACTTCAAAGTAGAAGACAGCAACTGGCTGAGGTGGCCGGTTGTGCCGGTCACCACCATGGGACCCTCCAAGAAATGTGAGTACTTAAGTGGGCCCCAGTAGAGGTAGGTGGTGGCCTAGGTGGTAGATTGTTGGAGGTTTTATTAATTGTATGGACTGGGTGGCAGATCTTGGTGTAGTGAGTGGTGGGGAAGAGTCATAATTATTTTAGTCTGGCACTAGGTGTCAGACAGTGAGGGGTTGTGGCTCTGGGGTTGGGATTCCAGTAATAGTTTACTTTTTTTTCATTTTCTATCCAACACCAGAGATTGGCACCCATGTCAGAATGGGCAGTCAGCGATACTGAGATTAAGTTCCAGTGGCTACATTTTTCTTTTCTGTTTACTGTCACACTAGGTTGGGCATCTGGTATTGGAATGGTGGTCTCCCAGTAAACACTTTTGTTGGTCTCCCAGGGAAAACTTTTTTTTTATTTTAGTGTCTGACAGTGGAGTTGTGCACCCAGTGTCAGAATGGGGGCAGGTAGGGGTTGGTCTGCAGCACAGGGATAGGGCTCTTGGGGACTGATTAATTTTTTAGTAACAGCAGCTTCAGTGTTTCATTCAGAAGCCATATTTACATGCCTCTGACTGCTCTATGCATGTCAGAGGCAGTTGTGCATGAACTGACCTAATTTTTGAAAAAGTTGGTCTCTCTCTTATTTCATGCTCATCTCAAGTTGAAGAAATACTGTACCAAATTTCACAAAACTTGTCATGTTTATGTAAGGTCTGTACTACAGATCATGCTTTGAAAGGTTTCATGAAAAGCTATCAAGAAAACAACTGAGACATGAGCAAGTGCTTGTCTGGTCAACAAAAGCTAAATAATATCTGAACTGTAATCAGCTGACGCCAGCTGTAAGTGTGTTTTGCAAAACATGAAAAATTACTTTGAGCTGTCATCAGAACACCCATTTTTGTACTTACAGTTTGAAACTAGGAACTCAAAGTGAGCATTCTCTGACCTCACTCAGTGGCTATTTAATTCACATCAGAGCATGTACATCTTACATAGAGCTGATTTATCCACTGGGATCTCAGTGTCACTTCAACAAGCTTAGAAGTGGGTGTCAGTCCCAGATGTGGAATGTGCATCTTTTGCCTTACATTCCTTCATCTAGCTTCTTATATCATACTGTACTATAAAGGCTGAAAGAGTGATGCACATTTTCTTTGTATATTGTTTAGCTAGTATATAATATTCCAACATCAATGCACTGTAGGATTACATACTACTTGACCCTCAGCTCAAAGCTCACAACAATACTCTATTCACATTACAGGATATCATATATCATGAGAGTGTTTGCTAATACTACTTTCAATGTAATGCACTTAAATTATCTTTTCTTCATTCATGCTGGTGTGTCTTGATAACATATATTTACTTCAGTTCACTGGAAGGTTATTGTTTAGAGAATGTCTGGGCCAGTATAAGACTCACTAGAATTTGTCTATAACTTGTGTGTGCATTTCTATCAGTGCAGAATTTAAAGTTGTACATATTGTAGAAACATAGAAACATAGATTTTGATGGCAGATAAGGACCACTTGGCCCACATAGTCTGCCCATTTCCCTACCTACAGGATAAGCTGCAGATCCTAGTTAGCCAACAGCCTATTTCTTCCTACCCCCCCCACAAGAATTGCCTTATGTCTGTCCCATGCATTCTTGAATTCTCCCACAGTTTTAGACCCCACAGCCTCCTCAGAAAGGTTGTTCCATGCATCCACCACCCTCTCTGTGAATAAATACTTCCTCACATTGCCCCTGAACCACATCCCCCCATCATCAAATTGTGTCCCCTTGTTCTGCACATCTCTTTTTCTGAAAGATGCAACCCTCTTGGACTTTGTTGATTCCACTGAGGTACTTGAAAGTTTCTATCATGTCCCCCCTCTTCCTCCTTTCCTCAAGGGTATACATATTAAGCTCCTTTAGTCTCTTCTCATATGACTTCTCTTGTAGACCCTGCACCATTTTAGTTGCCCTCCTCTGGACTGCCTCTATCCTGTCTATGTCCTTGCGGAGATAGGCTCTCCAGAACTGGACACAGTACTCCAGATGGGGTCTCACCAACTGTCTGATAAGAACTTCCTGTTTTCGGCAGGTGGTGCCTCTCCCTATACACCCCAGTATCCTCCCAGCCCTCTCTGCTGCCTTCTCATATTGCTTGCTAACCTTAAGGTCATCTGATATGATTACCTTCAGGTTCCTTTCCATTTTTGTTGTTGTTACTACCTCCCCCCCATTGTGTAATCTTCCCCTAGGTTTTTGTTCCCCAGGTGCATTAATTTGCACTTCTTCGCATTGAATCCAAGCTGCCATACTTCTGACTATTCCTCCAACTTTGTCAAGTCCCTTCTCATCCTTTCCATGCCTCCTTGTGTATCAACCCTGTTGCAGATCTTTGTGTCATCTGCAAAGAGGCATACTTTTCCTTCCAGTCCCTCTGCAATGTCACTTATAAAGACATTAAAAAGGACTGGACCCAGTACTGAACCCTGCGGTACCCCACTAGTAATGCCTCTTTTTTCAGAGTGGATTCCATTTACAATTACATTCTGTGTCCTGTTATCCAGACAATGTTTTACCCAGGCTACCACCCTGGGACCCACTCCCAGGCTGGTTAATTTGACTATTAATCGTCTGTCCATCTCACGTCCATCATATAAGAAAAATATGACATTAAGACTTCTGCTTTTATGGTAACACAAACAAACTCTGTAGGATCTGTGCCCCCAGACCTTTTAATTTTAGGGTCATCTTTTCAGTTTCATATAATTTCATAATTCACTCATTTCTCATAAGTCAGTATATTCATTAATTCATTAGCATGACGCTTTTTCAATGTTCATTAACATAGAAACATAGAAACATAGACTTTGACAGCAGATAAGGACCACTTGGCCAACCCAGTCTGCCCATTTCCCTACCTACTGGATAAGCTGCAGATTCTAGATAACCAACAGCCTACTTCCTGCAACCTCCCACTATAATTGCCTTATGTCTGTCCCATGCATGTTTGAATTCCTCCACTGTTTTAGACCCAACGACCTCCTCAGGAAGGCGGTTCCATATATTCACCACTCTCTCCATGAAAAAATGTTCCTTTCATTACCCCTGAGCAGTCCCCCCTCTATCTTTAAATTGTGCCCCCTTGTTCTTACACATCTCTTTTTCCAAAAGATGCTACCCTCCTGGACTTTGTTGATTCCCTTGAGGTACTTGAAAGTTTCTGTCATGTCCCCCCGTCCCTCCTTTCATCAAGAGTATACATATTAAGCTCTCTCAGTCTCTCTTCATATGGTTTCTGCTGCAGACCCTGCACCATTTTAGTTGTCCTCCTCTGGACTGCTTCCATCCTGTCTATGTCCTTGTGGAGTTGAGGTCTCCAAAACTGCACACAGTACTCCAGATGGGGTCTCACCAACTGTCTGTATACAGGCATAACCACTTCCCTTTTTCTACTTGTGATGCCCCTTCCTATGCATCCCAGTACCCCCTGGCTCTCCTTACTGACTTTTCACATTGCTTACCCACCTTTAGGTCATCTGATATGACTACCCCCAGGTCCTTTCCATTTTTGTTGTTGTTAATACCTCCCCTGCTATTGTGTACTCTTCTCCTGGGTTTTTGTTTCCCAGGTGCATTACTTTGCACTTCTTTGCATTGAATCTAACTTGCCATATGTCTGACCATTCCTCCAACCTTGCCAAGTCCCTTCTCATCTTTTCTACCCCCTCTTGAATATCTATTCTGTTACAGATCTTTGTGTCATCTGCAAAGAGGCATACCTTTCCCTCCAGACCCTCTGCAATGTCATCTATAAAGATGTTAAAGAGGACTGGACCCAGTACTGAGTCCTGAGGTACTCCACTAGTAACCCCCCTTTCTTCGGAATGTGTTCCATTCACTATTACCTTCTGCGTCCTGTTGTGTAGCCAGTTTGCTACCCAGGCTACCACCCTGGGACCCACTCCCAGGCTGGCTAACTCGATTATTAATCTTTTGTGCCGGACTGTGTCAAATGCCTTGCTAAAGTCTAGGTAGGCCATATCCACAGTCCCTCCCTGGTCTATTACTTTGGTCACCCAGTCAAATAAATCAATTAGATTCTTCTGACATGACCTTCCTGCTGTAAATCCATGTTGCTTTGGGTCCTGTGCCCCTCTGGCCTCTAGGTACTCAACAATTCTTTCTTTCAGAAGTGATTCCATCATTTTCCTTACCATTGAGGTCAAACTTACAGGTCTGTAGTTTCCTGCTTCTGCATTGCTCCCATGTTTGTGAAGGGAAATCACATCTGCCCTCCTCCAGTCCTCAGGTACCACCCCATCCTGCCATGATTTGTTAAAAAGCGTGGTCAGTGGTGTCACTAGGTCCTCCCTTAGTTCTTTTAGGAGTCTGGGGTGAATCCCATCAGGCCCCATTGCTTTGTCCACCTTGAGTTTTAGGAGTTCTTTCAGGACTCTTTCTTCTGTGAATGGACTGGTGTCAACCCCCCTACCCAGAGTGCTTCTATTGTCTGGTTTAGATAACTCCTCCTCATCTTCTTTTGTGAATACTGAGCAAAAGTATTCATTCAGTATCTTTGCCTTTTCACTCTCTCCCTCTGCCCACCTGCCCTCTTCTTAACCTTTCTATGTTCCCTAATATACCTATAAAAGGTTTTATCCCCCTTCTTAACTGAGTTGGCTATTTTTTCCTTGGTTTGGGCCTTTGCTATTCTGACTGCCTTCCCCACTTCTTTCTGCTTTAATTGATACAGTTCCCTGTCGTGCTCCTTCTGTGATTCCTTATACTTTTTGAATGCAGCCTTTTTCTCCTTAACCTGCATTCAAAAAGTATAAGGAATCACAGAAAGAGCACGTCAGGGAACTGTATCAGTTAAAGCATCCCTATGATATCTTCATTGGATTCTTCTAATTTTGTGCCTGTTAATATTCATTAATATTTATTACTAAGAAAAGCACTGGTACAGTTACTTTATTTACACACATACAAGTCTAGTTTTCGATGCTAAAAATAGGCCCCCAAGAAGGGGGCTCCACTTAAGTGCCAGGTCAACCTATCTGCAGGGTCTGCAATGGTAAACCATTTTTGCAGCTGTGTAACCTGATTTTGTATGTAGTTATTACAGAGAATTGCATACTCACCATGTGCTACGCTTACATCTATTATTGAAGTAGATATCATAGGGATGCTTTCACAAAACAGGAAGGTTACAGAACCTTTTTCCAACTACTTTAAAAATTAATTGAATTCAACCATGTAGGCATAAAAGACTACGGGCTGGATATTCAAACTGCGCTATTTTGTGGCGCCAAGCCTGCGCTGCACAAAATAGATTGCGCCAGGGGTGTGGCAGGGTATATTGAGAAACTCTTCAATATCACCCCCGGCCATTAAATCCACTGTGCATGGCGCAGGGAACTGGCGCCACCGCAAGTGGTCAGAGTGGAGCATTCAAGCTTGCGGTGGCACAGTACCATTGCGCCATGCGCAAATTTCCGATATTCAAAGGTGACGATACAAATGGGCCATAATTCATGCAGGAGCGCGGGGGGGCCATTTGCGTCTATTTATGGCCCCATCTACCTCAGGCATTAGCATGCAGGTGCACCGATCCCCAGGGACTTCGCCTGGCCCATGCCATGCAGCAGCCATCGGAGACCGGCGCCCCTGTAGCCCGATCGGCGGGCAAAGTGTAAAATCCCCCACCCCCTGACTGAAGCCCATTACAGGCAAAAGCATAAAATCCCCCTCCTCCGACTGGCCCGATCGTGGACAAAAGCTTATAACCCCCCCACCAGCCCGATCGTGGGCAGCAAAGTGTCCCCAGAACATATCCCTGGTGGTCCAGTGGACTGCTAAGCCCGATCGCAGGCTGAAAAGTTTAACCCCCAGAACATATCCCTGGTGGTCAGTGGACCACTAAGCCCGATCGCGGGTTGCATTGGGGATTTTTACTTTGCCCGCGATCGGGCTGCAGGGGGCACAGGGGTGAGGTTGAGGCCAGCCACAGGTGGCAGCTGCTATTTTGCTCCTGCAATGTGGCAGCTCACCTGTGGTGGCCCTCGACTTACTCCTCTTTTTGGCTCAAAGTTGTGCAGGCGCAGGTTGGGGTTGCACTCAGATGATTCCCGCACAGCCCGCTGAATATCGGGCTGTGCAGTTTATGCATGGTTCCTCCCCCTCCAGTTCAGCATGCATTCATTTGCATTGCGCTGTTGCTCAGCTTGCCTTGGGGGGCGCAACTGCCTCCTGTTGAATATCGCAGAATGGCACAATTTCGGACTTGCGCAGGCGCAACCCTTTTGAATATCCCACCCTATATATGCAACCAGTATTATTCTCAGATGGCCTGCAAAAGCATGGGAACATTTTGGGGTTACTTATAAATGAAATAAGGATTTTGTGTACAGTATTAAGATTAGAGCAATTTGCCAACATTTTCAAAACACGTTGCACAATTATTTGTTTTGCTTCTACATGAGCCAGTTCTGAAAATGATAAAAAAGTGTTTCTAAAAGCAATTGTTTGACATCTTTCCAAAAAGTGAATTTCCTGTACCTCGATACACTTAAAGTATATCAATATGGTGTACCTATGTTACTCATACTCAAAGCTTTCATTTAAAGGAAGAAATCATTTCCTAGCCCTAATGATTCCAAAGTTATTAAAGTGACAGAAGTTTCAAACTCATAAGATGGACTCATTGTCATGTCAATGTCAGGAACTGTCCCAGTATGTCTAGGCAATGTTCTGTCTTGTTTGAGATATTTTTAACAGTTGGATTTACCTGCAGCATTTTTTTAAGTTGTGTTATGGTACTTTACTTTCAATTTTGGATATAAAATTAGTAGACATATAGTGTATGCAAATGACAAGCCAGTTTACAATCTGTCCAATAACTGTCTACAGACACATTTACAGTATATCTGAACTTTGCAAACTGGACATGACTAAGACAGTTTTTTGAAACTTGGGCATGGGGCAAAAGTGTACTTATGTGCAAAAGTGTACACAATAGAGTTTGCTCACTTCTTCACCTGGCAGGGAATTCTGCCAGTGAGTCATGTTGCATCTCGCAGTGATCACATTGGTTGTGGCAGAGGTACTCCACCTGTTTGGGAGGAGTTTAAACTGGTTGGGGTGGCTGAGGTCATTGAGGTTGCTTCAAAGCTGAAGCACACATACTGTGAACTGGACCCAGTCCCGAGGCATTTCTTAATGAGATGTGTCGATTCTATTGGTTCAGTGTTCGCCTTGATTGTTCGGTGTTCATTGTCAGAGGAGGTCTTTCTGGATTCCTTGAAAGAGACTCTGGTGAGGCCCCTTCTGAAGAAACCACCTCTCGACCCAGACATCTTGGCTAATTAACTCCAATCTTCCATTTTTGGGTAAGGTTGTTGAGAAGATTGTGATGCAACAGCTTGAGGAGCACCTCGTTACCTTTGACATCTATGAGCCACTCCAGTCTGGTTTCTGAGCTAAGCATAGCATCGAAATAGCATTAATTTGGGTGCATAATGACCTCCTAAGGGCGAGGGATAGAGGACACAGGTCAGTTCTTGTTCTCCTTGATCTCTCTTCAGCTTTTGATTCTGCAGATCACTTTATGTTGCTTGATTGCTGCTTCAGCTCCCCCACGGTCGGTCGGCACCCAGCCAGCCACTGACCGAGACCAGGACACCTGCCTGCAGCTCCTTGGAAGCTGTCTGCCCTTGAACGGGGCTGCTTCAGCTCCCCCACAGTCGGTTGGCACCCAGCCAGCCACTGACCGAGACCAGGACGCCCGCCTGCAGCTCCTTGGAAGGTACGGCGACAGCGCAGCCAATTGGAACATGGGCGCTTCCAGCAAACCTGCTCTGATTGGCCAGGACTTTTCCCCTACTTTAGCCACCTGGCACTTTTCACAAATAGATTTAGCTGCAACTAAGCAAAATTCAAGTGTCTAATAGAAATTTTTCAAGTGTATTAGCTGGGTTGTAATTTCTACTACTGTTTTAAAGTGCTTACAGCTCTTCTGTTTCCTTGCTTCTGCACCCCTCCATTCAAGCACTCTGCCACGGCACCGAAAAGTCTAACTCTCCTTTGTCTTGCTAAACTGCTCAGTCTAAACCTATCCTACCTCTATGCTATTTAAACCCTGCTATTTTTTCTTCTCTCCAGCTGCCTGCCCTTGAACGGGGCTGCTTCAGCTCCCCCATGGCCGGTCGGCACCCAACCAGCCACCAACCGAGACCAGGACGGCTGCCTGCAGCTCCTTGGAAGGTACAGCGACAGTGCAGCCAATCGGAACACGGGCACTTCCAGCTAACCCGCTCTGATTGGCCAGGACTTTTCCACTGCTTTTGCCAACTGGTGCTTTTTGCAAATAGATTTAGCTGCAACTAAGCAAAATTCAAGTGTCTAATAGAAGTTTTTTTTTTTTCCATTAGCAGGTTATACAGACCTGCCACTAGAGGGATTCTTGTTCTTTCATTTAAAAAAAAAGTCTACCCTCTTAAAGTCACAGTTGCTTTACTTGCTGTATACCTTCCTTCCTGCCCTCGAGATCCTCTCGAACCAGGTAAGACTTCCCTGAACCAACGGGACTGCTGAGAGCCGTGCCATTGGCCCCACGGTATCTGTACTGCAACCTGATTGGGTGCTGTCTTGCCTACTGCTCGGGGATTGGCTCTTGAGCCAGTTAAAACTTTGCTCTGCTTGGGGCTGCCGCTCCCATTCATTTCTATGGCAAACGGCTGAAATTTTATGCCCGCCCCCCTCCCCCCTCTGACCTTAACTTTATAGACCTTCCTCCACGCCCCCTGGTAGCTCCACCCCCTCACTCGTGCTCCAATGGGTACCTGTTTTGGGACTCCCCTCCATCTTTTAGTCACCATCTCCCACTCCCTGGCTGCCTTGCCTTCCTGGCTGTATCCTCACTTCCCACTGATCCAGCTACTGCTCTTCCGCCCCCTTCTTCTAGCCCTGCCAGCCTGTCTTAACCCCCTCCCTCCGCTTACCCTGAATCCTACATTAATCATGCGCCTCCACCGCTCTCTATCCCCTGTTCTATTTCTCCTTGCCTGTCTTCCTCCCGTACTGCATGCCCCAAAAACCTGCTTTCCCTCCCTGCCCCACAACTTCCACATTCCTACATCCTTCCTCTACATAGGCACGCTGCACACTGGTCACTGCCCCTTGCCCAGGGTCCATCCTACCACCATGAAATTGTCCTACAGCCACACTGGTCTAAGCCCTCCACTCTGGTCCCCCCCCATGTACGCTTACCCTCACCCACTATCATCGGTGCTCAGCAATTTCCCGAGATGCTAACAGGCGAAAGCATTCCCTTAAAGAAATATGCCACAGTTCCTTGAGGCTAGTCCTCCTCCTCCTCCTAATGCTGTCAGGCAACGTGCACCCAAACTCTGGCCCATTCTGCTCTAAAGCCACTAATCTGAGCAAGATTTCGGGTGCCCTATCATTCATATCAATCAACATCTGCAGCCTCCTTCCTAATATGGATGCCCTACAGGCCTTCACCAGCCAACACTGCCCTGACATCCTGGCAGTTGTCGAAACCTGGCTCAGGCCATCAGTACCAGACCATGCAATCAGCCTTCCTGGCTACAATGTCTTTAGGTTGGATCTCATCTCCAAAAGAGGCGGGGACTGTGCTCTCTACCTAAAAGACTCCATACAGGGGCATCACATCATTACTTCACTCCAACCCACAACTGCTCAGATACTGCCAGTGAGAATCCTCCTCGGAGCCCAAAACAAAACCCTCACTGTTGCCACCATCTACATCCCTCCCAAAGAACAGGGAACTGGTCTAACAGCTGTTCTTGACTTTGTAAAGTCACTCTCACCAGACACCAAATCCATCATCCTAGGCGACTTCAACATCAACTGGCCTGTGGCTGATGCTGGTGCACACAGGGATACCGTTGCTGTGGCGAACCTCACACAAATTTTTGACTCACCAACCAGGAAAAATTACAGGACCGGCACCAGCACATTCTTGGACTGGATCCTTACCAGTCACCCATCACAGCTATCTAACACTAATGTCCTCCCTGACTCTCTCAGTGACCACTCCCCTGTTAGCTGCACCTGGTCAAATAAATTCATCAAACCACCGCCAAAAACTATTACCAGCAGGGTTCTACCTCGTAGTCACCTTCCTCAACTCAAATCCCACCTCCCCCATCAAGACTGGTCCCCTATCTTCAATGCAACCAATGTAAACACTGCCCTTGACCACTCCATAAACATCTTCACTGTGGCCTGTGACATGTATGCTCCTATTAAGAAATGCAAAGTCAAATCACTCAGTAACCCTTGGCTCACAGGTGACCTCCTCAGGATGCTAAAAACAAGAGACCACCTATGAGAGCTGGCCAGAAACTCTGGAAGGTAAAATTACATCCAAAACTACAAACATGCCCACAATGACTGCACCAAAACCATCCAGCAAACGAAGTCTGCCTACTATAAGCATGCCCGCACAAACTCCTGGAGCAATGGTCGGGAATTCTGGAAGTACATAAAGGAACTCACCGGGAATCCACCCAAACCCCTCCCCCATCAATACTCAACATCAACGGAACCACAACCCTCAACCCAAAAACCATTGCAGGTACCTTTAACAAAGCCTTTACTGACCTCAGCGCTGTCCTACTTCAGGACTACTTCAAAGATGGTGAAGCCCCTCTGTCCACAATGAACACTACCTCCACCAGCTCCCCCCACTTCTACTTCAAAGCACTCAAGGCTCACCAAGTACGCAAATATGTTACCAAAGCCCTTGGTAAATCAAGATTCAGTAATGACTGCCTCGATCTCAAAATCCTATCTCTCACACTTGATGAAGTGCTTAGTCCTCTGACCAGAATTTTCAACCTCTCCCTCAGCCTTAGCCAGTTCCCAGACAGATGGAAATCTGCCACTGTCACCCCAATCCATAAAAGTGGTAACAAAACTGCCCACAATAACTACAGACCTATCACCCTACTACCCCACTCTCCAAGGCACTAGAACGCATTGTCTTGGACCAGCTAACAGAATACCTGGATATGTACAACATCCTATGCAAGCAACAACACAGGTTCCAAAAGGTCACAGCACCTCCACAGCCCTACTTGAATTCACCAGTGCAATCCACAATGCACTTTACTCCGGCAAACTACCAGGCTCAATCTACATTGACTTAATTAAAGCCTTCGACACCATCAATCACCACCTCCTGCTTGTCCAGCTTCAGAACACTGGGCTGTTAACTGACTCCATTGGCTGGTTTAAGAGCTACCTTGAAGAACGGTCCCAAACAGTAAGAATCGCTGATACACTCTTAGACCCTAGACCGGCCCACTCGGGAGTCCTGCAGGGCTCCATTCTGGGACTCCTCCTCTTCAGCCTATTCTTAAACTCACTACCAGACAGCTGCCCAGAACAAATAATTCTCTATGCCAATGATGATGTGATATACACCTCGGACCCTGATCCAATCCAATTACAAAATAAACTTCAGCAGGCCTTCTCCTCCATCGAATCCTGGTTCCTAAATCATAAACTTCTTCTCAATCAGAAAAAAAACTAATCTATGGTCTTCTGCAGCCCCCACAACAAAAACAAACAACTCCACCTCTCCATTGCAACCGAACAAGGAGCCATCATAGAGCAAACACAATTGTTCAAGTACCTCGGCATCACCCTTGATCCCCACCTCTCATACGCTGTCCATATAAGCAATGTTGCAAAGTCTGCCAATGTGAAGTTAGGCATATTATTCCAGCACAGGAAACACCTAACCCCAGAAGCACTATCAGTGGCTGTCCAAAACTCCATCGTCAGCATCATAGACTATGGTCTTATCATATATGGGTCTGCAACTACCACGGCTCTCAAACATATTGCGACCTCCCTGAATAAGGCCTGTCGTCTCATCACTGGCTCACATCGCCGTACCCACACACGTGACCTTTATTCTGAATCTGGATGGCTTCAACTGGACAAACGCATAAAATACCAAACCTGCATCATAGCCAAGAAAATTATAATGGGGCTTGCCCCACCTGGTGTTTGTGTCCTCCTTAAGCCTAGACATAGGAATGTCACTACAAGGAGATCCAATTTCCATCTACTACATATCCCATGATGTCGCACAACCCAAGGACAAAGATCATTCACCTATCGGGCATCCAACTGGCTCAACTCTCTTGGCAGTGACATAGTGACAGCTCCAACACTCAGCCTCTTCAAGTCCAAGCTGTGCCTCTCACTGCTTGTATCCTGTGATTGCTCATCTTAACATTTCCACCATTCCAGCTGTACATGCCCCAGCACCCAGCACTTACAGTCAGTCTTTGCACCCCTGGCACCTTACCTGTCATATTCCCTTGACAAGGCCCCCTGGCTACATTGTCTCCTGCCCTCACCCACATCCCCCCCATATCTCCACTCCTGCCCCCAACCCCAATCACCTCTCATACTCTCCTTACCCTCTGCAACTCTTTTCCCCTGATCTCTACCCTCACTTCCCCCCCCCCCTCCTTCCCTTGTCTTGCTCATAGCTCAAGTCTTTTACTGGTTATTACATGTCTGTAAGTCAATGATTATATGTTTATAACTAAAAATGATGACTGTTGCACACGCTGACATGGAACCTTTGTAAAAGAGCCTCAGCTCAAAGGTACTGTAATCCTAGATCGAAAAAAAATAAAATAAAAATGATCCTCTCAGAGAGTACTGTTGGCTTGCCAGCACCGTCATCTGCTGCTTCCTATCTCACTGATAGGAAGCAATGGGTAGTGATGGGGAATTTCTCCTCCTCCTCGAAGCTCCTGTTGTGCAGTGTGCCTCGGTGATCGATGTTATCACCGATGTTGTTCACAGTATACATGCTGCCACTAGGTGAGCTCATTAAGAAATACATTGTGGGCTTTCATTGCTATGCCGATGATACCCAATTGTACTTGTCCTTTGCCCCTGGAACATCCAACACTGTGGATGTGTTGAACAGCTACTTAGCTGAGATCAATGATTGGATGTCCTCCATCTGGTTGAGACTGAACCCTAATAAGACGGAGGTACTGGTAGTGGAATTGGGCTGAAGGCGTGATAGGAATGATTCCAGTGTGGCAATTGGCCTATTCCTGCTGTCCACACCATTGATGGCTTCCTCTAGGGTGCGAGATCTTGGTGTGTTCCTGGATGACTGTTTGACATTTGAATCTCAGGTGTCATCAGTCATTCAAAGTGTTTTTTTACCACTTGAGGAATATTGCCAGGATCAACCTCTAGTTCAGCCTGAGGACCTCCTTACCGTGGTGCATTCCTTCATGATGTCCAGACTTGATTACTGCAATGCTCTTTACTTTGGGGTCTCTGGAAGTACCCTCCACCAGCTGCAGCTAGTGTAGAATGCAGCTGCCAGGTTACTGATGGGCCTCTCAAGGTTCTGCCATATGACCTTGGTGCTGCGTAAACTGAATTGGCTGCTGGTCAGCTGGGGGGTTATTTTCAAGGAGGGCTTGCTCACTTTTAAGGCCTTAGATGGACTCCTAACACCTGCCGTCCCAGTTCACTCCTTCCATTCCTCCTCTAGAGGCCTCCTGGTGATTTCTAGGACAAGGTTAAAAACTATTGGTGACAGGACGTTTAGTATCGCCAGCCCTGTCCTGTGGAATTCACTTCCTGTTGCAATTAGGGAGGTCCCTTCAGTTGAGGTTTTTAAGAGTCCCATCTTTTCGCTCTGACCTTCCCTGATATAAGTTTATGATTACTAAATCTGATATACTTGCATATATTGATAGCTGAAGTTTTTATTTTATTTATATATTTGTTTTTTGCTGTTTTAAAATGTATTCCTGTATGTTTTTTACTCCCTACTATGTGTGTGAGGCACCCAGAGCCTCGGGGAATGGGTACCATACCAATAAATGTTACCTTGCCTTACCTACTCCCCCTCCCTGAGTTGCATCCCCCTGGAGAATATCCCCCCTCCTGAGTTTCTCCCTATTCCGGAGTTGCACCTCACCTGATGTTGATTATATATATATATATATATATATATATTAAGGGTGGTGCAGGGGGTGAAGCTCCCTGCAGAAAGTCATTTTCAGCACTGTTTTTGCCATTTATGGAGATCACTGTTATGTGCACTCGTGGTTTGTGCACACGCTATTTTTTTCATATTGTTTTAACATGGAATCTACCTTTTCTATCGGAGGTACTTTTTCTTTTCCCTTTTCTTTGATTTGAAGATTTTTGTTTAGCTTATGTTAGTAGGTGTGATGTGAGTAACGGCACTGTACCTGGCAGCTCACATATTTAGCTTTGATTCTTCCTTTACATCATCAGTATTGTGACCTCACTGACTGTAACCTCACAGCTGATCAGGAAGAGCCCCTTAGTAGTTACCAGGCCAGTCACCTGTGATGTCGTGGTCAGTGAGGTCACAGTGCTGATCATGTAGTGGGCGGAATAGAATTAGATGTGTCAGCTGCCAGGCAGAGTGCAATTACATACAGCCAGCATAACATTATCACATAGAAAATCTTCTAATGAGTAAAAGAAAAATGAAAAATACCTAAAAAATTTAAAGTTACACCCAACTACTTCTTAAAATGTGTAACATTAGCTTTGATTCCACTAGCTCTTTAAAAAGTCTAGATATTACTGTTAATGATAACTTGTTCTAAAGATGTGGTTTAAACTAATTATTTCAGCTGTGGGTATAGACATACTGTGGAAAAGTACCCATTTTGTACCCATTTTATAGCACAGTACAGTATCACTGTCTTTGTTGTGTTACTTAACTTTACCAAAGGGAGTGCCTGCAATGGAACATGGAATGAAAAGATTTGTACTGATTACACAAACAGCTGTACTCTATCAGCAACATTTGGTAAGCATGAGCTGGGGGGGAGGAGGAACAGAGCTTGCAGCTAACAGCTAAAGACATAACTCGGAGCAGCTCTATGCTAGAACACGTTAACAAATAAAAATAGAACTTTTTAGCTGTATTTTTGAATTTCGTCTCACTACATTATACAGATTTTGCAAAGCAGAATCAAACAATATAACTTTTACTTCAAAATTCACATGGGGAAGCCACACCAGACAGCCAGACAGGAGACTGGGAAACAGAAACAACAGAAGCCAACTGACCTGCAAGGGTAGGAAGACAGAGAGCAGGAGAACAGCGGCATGCTTGAGCCATCGAATGCAGCTTGTTACAAGCCAACTGGGAGGTTGACCAAAAGTTAGGAAACTACAATACGAGATTGACCACAGTGGAATCAAAAGTTGATCTCGTGACCTGGTTGTTAAAACAGCTAATGATTCAGCTACAAAATCAGTGGCTGTGTCTGCAGGACCAGCAAAATAAATTAAACTGTTACATCTCCACTTAAAGCACTTAGAGAATGGTGATAGACTGTCAAACATATGCTTGTTTGGCATGCTGGAGCAAAGGGAGGGACTGAATTTAATCACTTTTATCACCCATCTCTTCTTGTGCAGAGTGTTTTGATTTCTGTGTGTAGTCCTGGTGTGTCCTTCCCTTTGTTTGCTGTTAGGAGTTTTTTTTCCTAAATTAGCCTGCTACTTATATGGTAGTTTTACAGCTCTGGATCTTCATTTCAGTAAAGTTTATTGCTCTTCTTGCTCCTACAGTTCCTCCTGTCCCATGTGACAGTGGGATGCATCTGTGACCACTGATTCAGGAAGTACTAGAGATAGCAGCCTGATGTTCTGGTCACTAGTGAATAGCTCTAATTCAATATTTTTGTCCTCTATGTAAGTTTCAGGTCTAGCCATTAGGAGTAAATGTTTTGCTTTTAACATTTTTGTTTCATCAAATTATACACAGCCATACAAAGCACACAAATCACCCCAGAGCATCAATGCTAAAATTAGTAAAGATTCTAGCTGTTTTCTTACAGAATAACCCACTCAGTTATCCCTCAAGTATTTGCTAAATTGTAAATGTAGCAATTAGTGCTCACTGTATAAGGAAAGATCTTTTTCTGGGGTATCTCATTCATCAGGTTGCACCGTAAGAACCTTTGCCGACGGAGAAGGGGAATCCACATGGAAGATTTCCAGCAGTTCAACTGGGGCCATCCATGCCGTCAACGTCAGCTGACGTCAGCAACTCTATATAGGTATAGGCGGCCCTGCTCTCTCCTCAGTTCTTTCCCACCATCAGCTTGCATGCACAGTCTCTGCGGAAGCTTCCTCAAAGTGTTCACGCCTATTTGGCCTACGGCTGTTTTTTTCACTACCCTTCACCAAAATCTCTTGTGAGATTTTTTATTTTGTTTTCTTATTTTTGTTTATGTTCAGAATTAATCCTTCATCCTTTCTTTTCCATCTCTGCCACTGCAGAAACAAGATTGCTTCTGCAGTCGAACACTCAGTTTTTATCTGCCGTCTTGGGCCTGATCACGACATCCTGACTGTGAGCTCTGCCAGAAGTTTAAATAAACTATCCTTAGGCAACTCAAAAAGGCTGTCAAGAAATTCTTGATAGAACAGCAGGTAGACAGCTCTGAGAAGGGGTCCTCCGGGGGCCCCAGCCGCTCAGTCACTGACTGGATCCTCCAGCTCACAGGCCTCCAAGGCCTGAGAGAAGTCCTGGGGGGGTAGTCACAAGAAAGACTGGGATTGTGACCACTCCCCATGGTGGTCATCCCATTTCTTATTGGCTTCTTTTTCTTTGTGTGGCTCTTTGGTGAAGGCAGCTGCCTCGATGAAGAGACCAGCTGTTCAGTCTCTATTCCATCTAGACCTATACTGACAGCTCCTCCACCTGATGTTCAGGGTGCTCAGTTGTCGACCTCCGGGTCATCAGCACTACCTCCATTGATGATGGGCATGTTGTCACTGACCACTCTGTAAAGGCCTGCCTCTTCTTCTCCCAGGGCTGCTGGCTCATTGGGCTCACAGGACGGTGGGTCATCAGCTCCAGTCCATCAGCAATGACTCTAGACCAGAATGAAGTTCTTGCCAAATTCAATAATGTGTTCATTCAGCAGCTGGGCTCTTTCAATAGGCCCTCGTCACTGGCACTGTTGACTGCAGCTTTGTCATTGACCCAAGATCATCCTCCTATGCTTCCAGCCCTCAAGAATGACTCTACAGCATCATGGCACAGACCAGATATGGTGCCTGCTATGCCATGAAGAGCAGACAAGCTTTATAATGCCCCTCAGGGCCTTCCTTATTTTATGGTTCAGGGTGAAACTTACTCAGCGGTCATCAAAGCTGCCCATGACAGATCTAAGGTGCCTAAACACCTTAGTTCCCTTCCCCAGGCAAGAAATCCTGTAGGATTGACCTCTGGGGCAAAAAGGTTTATGCCTCCTCCACTTTGGATCTGAAGATTGTAAACTGTTTGTCACACATAGTTACATTCCAGAATGCCAACTGGAGAAAAGGCAAGGTTGCTGCTCAAGCCCTTCTGGATGGCTGCCAGAAGCAACAGCTGCTCCAGTGCTTGTAAATTGTGGAGGATGTTAGTAAACACCTCCTCCAGGCCTTATATGATATGTCCGACACAGTGGCCAGGGTAGCTGCCACTGGCACATGTCTTTGAAAGCACTTTTGGCTTAGGGTCTCTGGATTTGCAGCTGATATGCAGAACAAGGTGCTTAATTCCCTAGTCAGTGGCACCGGACTTTTCGGCCTGATGTCCAGGACCTTATACAGTAAATGATCTGCAGGCCTCTGGCACAGCTGTTAAGTTTGTCCACTCTCTCTACCACACCCAGCCCTATTGTAGAGGATGCCCTACTTTTCGTAGACAGACCAATAGGCCAGGCTTGGCCCTCAGTACCCAGGGTAAGTATAGAGTTCAGTCTTCCTTGCTCGCACCCTCCAATATGGGAACAGCGGCCCAGCGGCCCAGGCATGATGGATCAGCCTCCACAGCTGGTCCCACTTCAGCTTGACTCCTTGCCAGACCCCCCTTCTCTGGTCCAGACCCAGGAGGTGGTGGTCAGAGGTTGGTTCTCCCTTCATATAAACCAGTGGAGAGCCATAACTGCACAAGCAGGCAATAGAACTGGTGCCAAAGTGACAGAGAAATCAGGGATTTTACTCCAGGTTCTTCCTGGTGCCCAAAAAGACTGGAGATCTGAGACCCATTTTAGATCTAAAGGACCTCAATCTCTTTGTCCAGTACAAAAAGTTCCGGATGGTAAGTTTGCAAGGTCTTATGCCCCTCCTCAAGACCGGGGACTGGCGCTGCTCTCTGGACATGCAGGATGCATACCTGCACATCTCAGTCTTTCCTCCTCACATGAGGTTTCTTCACTTTGCCTTTCAGGGTGAACACTACCAGTTCAAAGTGCTGCCCTTTGGCTTACACTCTGCACTGTATGTCTTTACCAAATGCTTGGCAGCGGTCGCAGCAGCTCTCAGAAGAGAGGGATTATATATTTTCCCTTACCTGGATGATTGACTTCTCAAGGCCCCATCCAGGGAACAGCTCTTGCTGACTCTGGAGCGCACTCTCCAGCTCGTCCACGCTCTGGGCATCTCGGTCAACCTGCCTAAGTCTGTTCTAGTACTGTCCCAAAGACTGCAGTACATTGGGGCAATTCTGGACTCTGAGCAAGAGAAGGCCTTCCTACTCCAAAACAGGGTGGAATGCCTTATGGCCCAAGTTCAGAAAGTCACTCAGAGTTGGCATGTTCCTCCCACACTGTTCCTCGGCTTCATGTCATAATAAAAATTGCAAAACAAACTCTTGCTATTATGGAGAGTGTTTATCGCTGAAAAGCGGATTAGCGATATACACATGCCAATGGCACACATCATCTGACAAATACAAGCGTTTATCACGGGGCTTTGCCACACCTCCCCTGCTTTTGGATTACCAGCTCCAGGGGGTTGCATGTCAGGGAAGGGGCAACACTCGGGAATGTGTCAAAAATAAAATAAAATAGTTGCAAGCAGTAGCAAAAATGTCTCCCAGGTCCAGCCCTGAACCCAGTGCCTACTGCACCGAAGCCATCCACCCTCACCACCACCTCACATGGCTGGCTCAACTGCAGTAGGCACACTCCCCAGTGAAAACCCTCTTCCCTATCCCTCCCCTTCTTGTCACTGTCCCTTGCTGTTCTGTCACTACCCTTGTAGGGTAGTCCAACATAATAGCGCTGAAAATGATTTGCTGTTTTTACAGTCGCTAATTTTCAGTCGCTATCATCACTGGATACCTTGTACCTCAGGCTGCTAGGTCTAATGGCTGCAGCCATTCCCACTATTCCGCTGGCCAGACTTCATATGCACATCCTTCAGTGGACCCTCAGAATGCAATGGGACTAGCGCATGGATGAGATAGACCAACAAGTCCTGGTCTCCTCTCCAGTTCGCAAGGTGCTGCAGTGGTGGATGGACCCCTTGAATCTTCTTCAAGGGGTTCCCTTCCAGATTTCTTCCCCATGTCAGATTCTAACCATGGATCCTTTGGGTCTAGGCCTGGGAGCACACCTGGGCCCCTTCCAAACCCAGGGATCCTGGTCCCAGTGGAAAGCCGCCCTGCATATCAATGTCCTGGAGATGACAGTGGTGCTCTATGCCCTGCAGGAATTTCAAGAACATCTGGCTCCAAGCCAGTCGATGGTGCAGTCAGACAACAAGCAGGACAGGATTCACTCATATCCCTTTTGCAGGGAGGCCATGCGAGTGTGGTGTTGGGCACTGGAACACAACCTGACACCCTCTGCGGGCCACATGCCAGGCATCCTAAACACCCTGGTGGACAGTCTCAGTAGGACTCAGTCCAGCATCTATGAATGGGAGCTTCTCTCATCCGTAGTAGACAATCTGTTCGAAAGATGGGGTCGTTCAGAGTTGGACCTTTTTGTGTCCCCACTCAACGCAAAACTGCCCAATTTCTACTCGCTAGATCCAGGGCCTGGAGTTTTCTGGTGAGATGCATTGTCCCTCTCTTGGAGCATGAGGTTTCTCTATGCATTCCTTCCATTTCCTCTGATTCAGAGGTTGCTAATCAAGCTGCAAATGGAAGGGGCAAGCATGATTCTGGTGGCTCCATTCTGGCCTCGTCAGATATGGTTCCCTCTGCTTCAACAGCTGGCAGAGGAGTCTCTGGACCACTACCTCTTTGCAGAAATCTGATGACCTAGGATCAGGGGACCCTGTTCCACCCCAACCTCAGGTTCCTTCATCTGCATGCCTGGCTTCTAAGAATGTAGCCATCACCAGGTTTGGAGTCTCTAATAGGGTGGCAGATGTCCTGGTGGTGGCACGAAAGCCTTCCAGTCATGCCACATATGCCATGATATAGAAAAGGTTTTCCATTTGGGCTACCAAACACTCCCTGGACTCTTTCACCTGCCTGTCAAATCACATCCTAGACTACCTGTTTTCCTTGTCTAATTCAGGCCTCCAGTATTCCTCACTTAAGGTCCACCTTTCAGCTATTTCTGCCTTTCATGTGCCCATGGGTGACTGCATAATTGCTCAGCTTGATGTCTCCCATACTTTTCACTAAGCTGTCCTGCATCTGAAACCCCAAGTCCATTCTTCTGTCCTGGCTCGGGACCTAAATTTTGTTTTGGAAAAGTTTAACCTGCTTCGTTTTGAGCCAATTGTGACTTGTGATTTGTGCTTTCTCTCTTGAAAAGCACTCTTTTTAGTTGCAATTAGTTCTGCTCGGAATTTCAGAGCTTCAGGCCCTCTGGTGCAAGAAGCATTATTTGATTTTTCACAAAGGGTATCTTTGGGCACAAATCCTAAGTTTTTACCTAAGGTGGTTTCTTAGTTCACACTAAATCAGTCTATGTGACTTCCTGTTTATTTTCCTGAGTGTGCCAATCCAGGGGGGAAACACCGCTCAATACTTTAGATGTGCACAGAACTTTGAAGTATTATCTGCTTTGGTTTGGACTTAAGAGTCCAGAAAGTCTAAGCAGCTGTTAGTTTCTTTTGCCCCAGGTAGAGAGGGTGCTCCAGTTTCTAAACAATGTTTATCTAAATGGTTGGCAAATTGCATTGTGTTCTGCTCTAAAAAGTATGGCAAAGAGTTGCCTGGTGCTGTCAAAGCTCATTCCACCAGTGGCATGGCTACCTCAGTGGCTTGTTTCAAAGGGTCTCAGCTGCTAATATTTGTGTGGCTGCCACCAGGAATACAGTCCACACTTTCACCAAGCATTACAGTCTGGACATTGCCTCAAGAGCCCATGTAGGTTTTGACAGGGCTGTGTTACAAGGACTCCTGTCTTAAGTTTATAGAGCTCCATCCTCCCAGACTGTATATCTGCATTTGTCACTGCTTGGTACTCATTCCTATGGTATAACCTGATGACTGAGATACCCCTGAAGAAGATAGAACAGTTATGGAAGAACTTACAGTAACAGTAGATCTTTGAGGGGATTTCAGTCGTCAGATGTATTTTTCCACCCACCATCCCCCTTTTAGGGGCTCCTGTCTAGGACCTGGCTAGCTGTTGTATCCTATCTTTAATTGAGAGCTGGGTCCCTCTGTCTCTCCTCAGTTCCCCAGGGCTTGAGACTTGCTCCCTTCATCTCTGGAGGGAAAGAACTGAGGAAGGAGCAGGGCCACCTATGCCTATATAGGGTTGCTGACATTGGCTGATGTCGACGGCATGGGCAGCCCCAGTTATACTGCTGAAAATTTTCTTTGTGTGGATTCCCCATCTCTGATGGCAAAGGTTCATATAGTATAACCTGATGACTGAGAGCCCCTCAAAGATCTGCTGTTACGGTAAGTTCTTATGTAACTGTTCTTTACTTAATATCACAGTTCTGCTGCGGTAAATTGACTCTAAACCAGTGCTTACTGAATCCATGGTCCCAGATACATCACTGTCACATGAGACAGGAGGCATTGTAGGAACAAGAAGAGCAATAAAACTTGCTGAGATGGAGATCCCCAGGGGCTATAAAACTACGATAAAACTAGCAGGCCAATTTAGGAAAAATTCCTAACAGCAAACTGAGGAAAGGACACACTAGGACTAAACACACAAATTAAAACACTCTACACAACATATGTTTTTGCAAATTCTGACTGTACTACTCCTCCTTTAATTTAGACCAGACAAACTAGTCTGAAAAGGGGATATACTGTAGAATTAAACCACAGGAATTGTCCTCTGACTGAAACCAGCCTACAGCCATGCTGCTATTGGCCCCAGGAATGCATGTGACAGATGACGTATTACTGGTGGCCAAGGAAAAGGACAAATGCTTCTATCAGATGGTCAAAAGTTTTTTTATTTCCTCGATCTGAGTTACAAGACTCACTAGAAGAGAGAAAGCCTTGGTACTGTGAGGTCTGGCTTGTGGGAGCTCAGATTTGTACAGACATTAAGGTTTCCAGCCAAGTTGCAGCTTAACTGCTGTAAAAAATGTTCTTTTACTCAGATCCAGCTGATGCCAGCAAAAAGTTGTAAATGATCAATGTGAACTTTGTCAAGCATCAGGAAATCTCAGAATCAGGGAAGACTGATATGAGACTGAACTGTATGTTATAACTAGCAAATGTGTTTTACTCTCTGTTAGTTGACTAATGTAATCTTTCATTGCACTGGGTCAGAAGAAGGTGCTAAGCACACTTTCTCATGTTTATATGCACGTAGCTCTGATGTGGGAGCTGCAGAGTGATAAAAGAGATGCTTTTACATTTTTAAAAGTTTAATTGGGTTTTTCTGGGTGGGCACCAATTGGCGCAGCTGTTCCCACATTGGGGGCAAGATAATAATAATAATATTAATAATAATAAACTTTATTTATAATGTGCCTTTCAAAGTCAAGGCGCAGCACATAGTTAAAATAATTTCACAATGAAACATCATTATAAAACAGCCAGACTATTACAGTCAGTTCACTTCAACACCATCCCCATATGCCTTATTCTATGAATATGTTTTCAATACTTGTTTAAAACCCCTCACAGTCATGCACTCCCTAATCCAACGGGGTAGAGAATTCCAGAGGGTCGGTGCCACGAACATGAAAGCTTGGGCCCCAGAAGATTTTAAAAACACCCTCGGAATCTCCAGCAACCCCTCGTTAGCCGAGCGGAGCGGTCGCTCCGGGAGGTAAGGGACCAGGAACTCTTTCAGGTAGTCAGGGCCCAGTCCATGTAGGGCTTTATAAGTCAGTAATCTGACTTTAAAGGTGATCCGCCACTGAACAGGCAGCCAGTGCAGTTCCCGCAGGACCGGTGTAATGTGAGAAGAACTAGAAGTCCTCAACGGCAACTGGGCTGCGGAATTCTGCACCAGCTGCAAGCGGCGGATATCAACCCCTGGAAGCCCAAAGTAAAGGGAGTTGCAGTAATCCAAACGTGAGGTCACAAAGGCATGGATCATTGTAGGCAGGTCCCCAGATGGAATAAGGTGCTTCATCCTAGCGATGTTCCTCAGATGGTAAAAGGATAACTTAACGACAGCTGACACCTGTAAACATAATGTCAGCTTATCATCAAGAATCACCCCTAGGTCACGCACCTGCTCAGAGATAGGGAGCTCAACATCCCCAAGGAATAAACCTATGGATTGATTTGCTCCCCACCCCCCATCTGGCGACCAAGATCCACAACCTCACCTCCATCTTCCCAGGATTCATCTTCAGCCAGCTGGATGTCATTCAACCTTGGATCTCGCTAAGGCAGTTATTAAACACCAAGAGTACTCCATCCTGGTGTGGTGCAAAAGACAAGTAGAGCTGGGTGTCATTGGCATAACAATGAAACTCCAGCCCATACCATCTTACAATGTCTCTGAGGGGAAGCATGTACACCGCAAACAACATGGGAGACAGCACTGAGCCCTGAGGCACCCCACAAGACAGAGAGATAGGGTCAGAGAAAAAAAAAATGACACCGCCCTCTGAGTTCTACCAGTGAGGAAAGAAGTAAACTATCTGTGGACCAAACCAGAAAGCCCACAGATGCAAATCAGATGCTCAAGCAGAACCTCATGGTCAACGGTGTCAAATGCTGATGACAGATCAAGCAGAACCAAAATGGACCATTTTTTCTGGTCTCTCCCCATCAGGAGATCACTGAGCACCCAAACCAGTGCAGTCTTGGTGCTGTGCCTCTTTCAAAAACCAGATTGGAAAGGTTCGTAGATGCTATGGATGGTCAGATGGTTGTCCAACTGAGCAGCCACTACTTTCTCAACTACCTTCCCCACAAAGGGAAAGTTAGAGATTGGCCTATAGTTACTGAGAGAGTCTGGGTCCAAAGAAGTCTTCTTCAACAATGGTGTCACTACACCTCGCGTCACGCCGGCGACCCGTGTTCGGGAACGGGCACGGGTTGCGAAGTCGGTAGGGCGGAGATGGATCGGCATCCGGAGGACTGCTCTCCATCTCGGGTGGGGACTCGGTCGGCCGGTGCTTGTCTGACCCTAGCGGAGGCTGGGGATCAACAGCACATAGCCATGGGAACAAGGGAGGGTGGGACATGGCAGATGCTTGACTAGTCTGCCTGGGAGCGTCACGTGCGCCAGTCACTGGCGTCATTGCACGCCATGGCCTGTCGGGAAAAAAATGAAAATGGGTGTCCGGCTGCATGGCGTCGTTCCTGGTGCCATTCCTGGAGGGACGCCTCCTGGCATGGATCCGTTGTGGTGGGTTGAATCGCTCTCACCACCCCTGCCGTGAAGGATAAGTCGCGGAGTGCGGAAGGAGGGGTCTCATGTCCGGGGATGGCACCGGGGAGCGAGCGCAGTCGGGGGTTGTAGCTGGAGCTCTGAGGAGGAAAATAACACCCCCCAAAAAAAAAAAAAAACAATGGTGTCACCACTGCCTCCTTCAGGGAGCAGGGGTACTCACCAGAGTCAGGATAGCACCAGACTATCTGCACCAGAACCAGGATGATAACGTCCCCACAGCCTATTATCAGGACTGTAGAACCCGGGTCTAAACTACAGCATGTAGTGCGCATACCCTGGACAGTCCTCATAACATCCACAATTTCCAGCCTTTCGAAAGAACTCCAGGAAAAAAGAGGGATAGTGACCAGGAGCTGGTCCATGGCAACTCTCATAGAGAGCGCTGTGCGGGTCTCCACCCTGATGTCATCCACCTTATCTGCAAAGAACCGAGCAAGCTCATCACACTGCGATTGTGATAAGGCTGTATGAACCTGTAGACAGGCTGGGTTGCACAGCCTGTCCACGGTTCGAAAGAGCAGAGCCGGTCGGTTCTGAGTGGCAGCAATTTCCCCGGACAGGAATGCTGCCCTCTTACGGGAAATTGCTGACTGATAGAGTCAATAATGCTCTAGCAGTCTAAGATGGTCGGCTTCTAAGCCGGATTTCCACAAGCAACACTCTAACTTGGGTCCTAATCACCGCATCTCTCTCAAATTCCCCTTCACAAAAGTGGGACCAAGACAGAGGCTGGAAACTACAGACCTGTCAGTCTGACCTCTGTGATAGGGAAAGTGATGGAGTCACTTCTGAAGGAAAGAATAGTTGAGTACCTAGAGGCCAGTGGGGCACAGGACCCAAGGCAGCATGGGTTCACAGTGGAAGGTCATGTCAGATGAACCTAATAGATTTCTTTGACTGGGTGACCAAAGTAGTAGACCAGGGAGGGGCTGTGGACATGGCCTACCTAGACTTTTAGCAAGGCATTTGACACAGTCCCACACAAAAGATTAATAGTCAAATTAACCAGCCTGGAAGTGGGTCCCAGGGTGGTAGCCTGTCAAAACATTGGCTGCACAACAGGACAGAAGGTAATTGTAAATGGAGTCCACTCTGAAGAAAGAGGGGTTACTAGTGGGCACCGAGGGTTCAGTATTGGGTCCAGTCCTTTTAATGTCTTCATAAGTGACATTGCAGAGGGACTGGAAGGAAAAGTATGCCTTTTTGCAGATGACACAAAGATCTGCAACAGGGTTGATACACAAGGAGGCATGGAAAGGATGAGAAGGGACTTGGCAAGGTTGGAGGAATGGTCAGAAGTATGGCAGCTAGCATTCAGTGCAGAGAAGTGTAAAATAATGCACCTGGGAAACAAGAACCCAGGGGAAGAATACACAATGGGGGAGGTAGTAACAACAACAACAGAAAGGGAAAGGGACCTGGGGGTAATCATATCAGATGATCTTAAGGTTAGCAAGCAATGTGAGAAGGCAGTAGGGAGGGCTGGGGATATACTGGGATGCATAGAGAGAGGCATTAGCAGCAGAAAACAGGAAGTTGTTATCCCTCTGTACAGACAGTTGGTGAGACTCCATCTGGAGTGCTGTGTCCAGTTCTGGAGACCCCATCTCAGCAAGGACATAGACAGGATAGAGGCAGTCCAGAGGAGGGCAACTAAAATGGTGCAGGGTCTACAAGAGAAGCCGTATGAGGAGAGACTAAAGGAGCTTAATATGTACTTATACCCTTGAGGAAAGAAGGGAGAGGGGGGACATGATAGAAACTTTTAAGTACCTCAGTGGAATCAACAAAGTCCAAGAGGGTAGCATCTTTCAGAAAAGAGACGTGCAAGAACAAGGGGACACAATTTAAAGATAGAAGGGGGCTGTTCAGGGGCAATTTGAGGAAGTATTATTTCACAGAGAGGGTAGTGGATGCATGGAACAGCCTTCCTGAGGAGGTTGTGGGGTCTAAAACTGTGGGAGAATTCAAGAATGCATGGGACAGACATAAGGCAATTCTTGTGGGGGTAGGAAGAAATAGGCTGTTGGTTAACTAGGATCTGCGGCCTATCCTGTAGGTAGGGAAATGGGCAGACTAGATGGGCCAAGCGGTCCTTCTCTGCCGTCAAAGTTTATGTTTCTAATAGCAGCCATGTACTCAGAGACACAAGGGTGATGCATGCACCTTAGATCGCAGTTATCCTACATGCAGTAGATTATTAGTCTCTCACACTAGTGCTCGAAAAAGCTGTAGGTATAGTCTGCCTCCTAATATTGCTCATAAAATTTAATATGTTGGATTTTTCAAGTTCATTGTTTTCAGCGTAAGACTTATTAAGTTTAAATGGGTTTGAGTTTTACATATTTTTATTACCATGAAGGTGATTTTAATTTTTTGGGGAACCACAGTTTGAATATACTCCATAATTTGTTGGTATCTAAGCAACAATGTGTAGAAAGGTGTTGGGTGTTTTCCATCCTTTCTATAGCATTTGTGGACATTTACTTCATGTGATGTGATGTTGTGGTGCATCATACCTGGCAAACTTCTCACATTGTATTTTCAAACTCTGTCCCCCATTCTGCTGATTGAAGTTTATCTGGGATAATGTCATTCATAATCAGCTTTAGTGAGACCTTCCATGATGTGACAGCGGATTATGAGTTGATTATTACAGACTGTGGGAGCGTCATGTGACAGTAGGAGGCAGTATAGCATATTGTTTAAGGGCACTGAGCTGCAAACCTGGAGACCTGGGTTTGAATCTCGTCAGCCCCTACTTGCATACTGTGTGACCCTGAGCAGGTCACTTAACTTCCTTGTGCTCCCAGGTCGCACCTGGAAACAAGCTCCAGCTTAATGTGCCTTTCCTGGTTAAACAATTTCCCCTCCTCTTACTCTTTCTCTTTCCTGACTAATCACAGCACTTCCTTCAGTTGTGTGTGAGGTACTCTATTTGCCATCAGAATACTTCTTGCACTCACACTGTGTGGGCTTCTGATAACTGCTACTTGTGCTGCACAAATTGACCCCAAAAAAGTTTAGTGTTTTTTAAATGGTGCCATGATCTATAATAACTTTATAAGCCCTCTAGAAGGGCCTCTTATGGATATGAGTGTCACCACTTGTGTCCTAACTGCACCAGAACTGCTCAGCTTCAGTTCGCAGTTCTTTTGCCCTAAGAATGCATGAGAAAACATTCTTACATCCATAAGAGTCCCCCCAATGCCCCTATAAACTTGTATTCTATTGTAGCATTAGGCATTATATTTCTGTACTCAAAACCAAGGCATGTACAATGTATTGTGTTTTGTTCAATAATGGAATACAAATAAATACAAAAGCATGAGCTGTGTAGACTTTAATAAATTGTGCTGTCTGTACTGGCTTTTGTATGTTACCACATTAGCAATGGAGCATACACGTTAAGCATCATTCACAGAGCTACACGCTGAAATGTGAGATAATCTCGGAAGAGTCCATAGCACTGAGTCATAATTTATGCTGCATGTATATGTTGAATGTTGCGGTAGCCTTAACACTATTCTTTTGAAGGAACCACACCTTTACAGGATTTGATTATCCAGTATTGTTCTGTATCATCTATATTCTACCTTTACATGTTTTCATTATGTTACTGACCAGTTATCCAGATTATAGAGTACATATGTAACAAACTGTAACAATGTGAAGTTCTTATGGTTTAAGCATGTTACTGTATTTGGGTATCCAATATAGTTAAGAAAGGTAGGTATGTTTATTTTTTAAAGCCCTCTTTCAAAACTCAGAACACTGCACACAAAACACAGGACCACACAATCTTAAATACAACATTTTCAGACAAAAATGACCATAAAAGGCCATCTTGGATATGCAGAGGGCTGAGATACTAGACGCCTAAATTTCTGTCATGCCAGAAACCTGGGTTCAGGAGCAAGCTCAATCCACTGGAGGTTGGCTGGGGTGGAAGAGGAAGGAGTATCTGGAGGACTGTTCTGCTTTGCTGTCCTGGTGAGGGGGGACCAGATACATCACTCCTGTACTGCCACCACATGGCATGATGGCAGGGCAGTAGGCACACCTTAGAAGGGGATATCTGGTGGCCAGCAGATGCATACCTCCATGCGCACATGTGCCTGCATCCTTGCATGTTGCTGGATGTAGGAGAAACCAGAACACAGAAAAAGAACCTGGCTCAGGTGTATGAAGCCAGGCCTGCCAACCAATCTGCACAGTCGCCTGGGACCTGCAAACAAGATTGTACACTGGGGACAGGAAGGATGAAGCTCCCTCCCCTGGCCCACCTTGGGGTGAAATCCATCGGGGCACAGGTAGGTATCTGGGGAGGCAGTTGTTGGTGGGGTGGGGGTCAACACTGATGGCAGTGCTAAACCCATGTGTCACAGGAGGAAAAAAAAGAATAAAAAACAGGTGCTATAAATATCAATCAATGCACTCAAATATCAAAGGCACCGCTTCAGAGAACTCTAACAACAGTGCAGAGCAATATGACCATATACAGAATGATTGAGGAAGACTTGGGCCAACAGCAAAGGCCTGATCTCTAGCCAACTTTAGACTGAATGGGATGGTGGCACATGCAGGAACCCCTGACCCGTTGAAGGTGATAGTAAAGTCAGAAGCTGGTGAAGTAGGAGGGGGCCCAGTCTGTTTAATGCTTTGTATACAGTATTACTACAAACCTAATTAATTATTCTTGATGCCAGTGTGCTTTCTCATTTGCTGCTGCACTGGATGTTAATCTCCTAGAAACACCCAATACAGTTCAAAGCAGCAGGACCAGTGTTACTTTTGCTTCATTTTACTTTCAAACAAGGTATTTTTTTTGCCTTTTTTAATGCGATTAGATATAAAACTGCAATAACGCCCTTAAAAAGGGGTCCTTTCCAGGGATTAATGCCCAGACTGGGGTTAATGGCCCTCAGTTGCACCTCAGCCATCAACACTCCCAGCCGAGCATTAATCTACAGGAAATGCTCACTTGTTTGCATTTTACTGCATAAATAAATAGACTTTGCAGTCAATCCTCTGCATAAGTAACAGCAACTGTAGATCTCACAGTGCCAATGTAAAATGTTCTGTTCCAAGTGGAAGTCAGAAACCTTGCTGCTTTATTCTGCAGCTGCAAGTGGTGTATCTGGCCTCAAAGAACACCCTTATAAAGTGCATTGCAGTAATCAAGGCACAAAGAGGGAAATGCTTGTTCAATGGCCTCTGATCTCCAGGGACTTAAAGTGAGCACAGCCTGGCTATATTTGTTTAATAATTAAGGCAGCTTTGGACTATGACTGAAACCTGAAACTTCAGGGACAGCTTCTCATCAAGAGCTGCTCCCCCACTGTGGACTAACCTCTCTGTCTCAAGATGAACTTTTCCAATGCCGAGGAGCTTGAGGCTGATTTTTTTTTTGCACTTTCGGTTTTTGTCCCTATTTTTGCTGCCAGCTGCTGGGACATCCTTCCACCTACCCAAGTCCTTGTACCCACTGCAGGAGTCCTTTGGTGGTCCTACCCACCATCATCCTTTGCTTGACAACCTTCCCCGGATATCCCAATTGTAACCCCTAGTTTGTCCCCCATGGGCAGGCCCCCTGATTCCTCAAAGCCAGCAGGAGATACTTCACTTGATAGTCAGGGCCCATGAGAAGGAGCTGTTGAGGCATGGGAAGAGTCAAAGTGACCCTGCTGTGGCATGGGGGGGCAGGGTGGCTTCATCTGACTAGTGCTGCTGTGGGTATCTTATCCCCTGTTAAGGCCACCCCTTATCCCACTCCAGGGTGTGATCCTGAGAGGTGACCTGCTATTCATCTATTAGGGCCATCAAAAGGATGGGTAAGCCCTTCCCTACCTTTCAAACTCTCCTGCTGGCCCCACTCTGGGCAGGTGATGCCTCCCCATCACTTGCCAGGTGAGTGGGTGCATGCCAACATAAGGTCACCCCAGAGAACCACTTATTCCTTCCTGCTTGTCACCCTCAGGTCACAAGAAGATGTCCAAAGGATGCCTGACCCTACCTCGCCAGTTGGCACCAGGTGTCCCAGGCTTATGGCATGAGGCTGTATTTTAAAGTTGATATCCAAGCCCTCTAGTAGCAGTTTCATTTTGCTCAGATTAAGCTCTAGCCAGTTGGATGCTTGACCTCCAACAGACTTCCTTCTAAGGTAACAACCCCCTTCTACCAGTAGGGGGAATAGATTATTCACCAGTGAGTGCCCAGCTTAGAGCTGAAAGTTTGGTATAAGCTCTGAGGGGATAGCTTAGAGCAGAAAAGGAGGGTGCTCTCATGACACCAGGGGAGAGCAGGCTCAAGGTAGTAGAGCACAGAGTGGCAGCTCCAGGTGAACACCTGTGCCAAATTGCTTGAGGAGTTTGAGTAAGACTTCCCAAGGTGGTGGCACTAGTCGGATGCAGCTTAGAGGTGTCATGCCAAAAACTTTGAACAGATCCTGGGAGATGGGAATCTAGAACATTTCATGGCAACTCACCAGTAAGTAGGAAGTGTGTAGTCTGACCCCCAGAAGGGTGACGGAACCCCATGGAGCATTTCCCTCAAGAGAAAGTGCCCAATGGCCTCTGGACCTGAAACAGATTCCTCTGAAGACATCAAAGGAAACGTTTCAGCATCCGAAGATGTAGATGAGACTCTGGCAGGACCAAAAGCTGCCAAACAAGGTAGGAAATTTGAAACTCAATATTTTTGTATTAATGCCTCAGCCACCCACTCTGGAATCCACCCCTTGTCTAAATCAGATAAGACAAATTTCCATAACATCAGCTTGAATATCAAGTAAAGGGTTTCTATCAGCCTTGACTCAATATTCAGTAACCTCTAATGTTCCTTAATGTGATCAAATGTGTATAGGATAGCAATTCCTCCCCCTTTGTCCACCTTTTTTTATGACTATGGGCATATCATAGCTTCCTCTCTTTCTTAATCAATTTTTGATTCTTAAGCGAGAATGCTTGAAAAATCTGGTTCGCCTCCTGTAAAACACATTGTGTGAATCTTTCTATGTTATTGGATACTGTCATGGGGGAATAAACTGTGATGGTACCGGTAAGTTGAAATTCAATTGCCATCATGGTCGGGGGAGTGGAGGATCCTGGACCAAAGCAGATACAGTGGGGTTCTAAGGTAAGGTTACCACTTATTCAGTTTTTGACCGAATGGATTCGGTTTTCTAGGTCCAGATTCCGTCCTCCTGTTTTCATCATTACAAATTTGGTTTTTATGGTGGGTCAAGCAGCTTCTGTGAGATCCTCCACTAACAATTTCATTTTTTTCTCATCTGACTGCAAGCATCTGACATTTCAGTGATTGCTTGCTTACAGTGCATGCTAATCAGGAAGGGCCTTCAATTGCAGGGCACATAAAGGAGCCACATGTGTTCCTGTCTGCCCAGTTATCACCTCTAACTTCACACCAGCAAATTGGAAGGTTATTCCTGGGAACAGTTAACAATACCACCCTAATAAACACCTTCATTTTTCTGAAACCCAGTGACATTCAGGTAGGCACTTCATTATGGTTGACTCCTGTCTCAATGTGGACTGTATAATCTGTGTTTTAGAACCTTTATCCACTCATCCAGTTTTGTTCAGAGGTAGTACTTTTTCAATCATTTTGAATGCTCACATACTTGTAAAACAGATTCTATTAAATCATTCACTGTTTTACCTGCGTGTTCAGGTGACAACAAGTTCTGATGTCACGCATACTATTGTTTGTAAATCAGTCAGAGAGGTGTAAAGTGACTAGTGAGGCTATTAAGACCATTAGCAGCAAATCAACCTACTCCTTTCCAGGCTGCATCATGAATATGGTCTTTGACTACTGTGATAGGGTATACTTTTTTATACCTTTATGTGCTCACCTGTTTTTCTTTTAGGGTCTGTCCTATATTCTGATATTTGTTATACCCCTTTTTGTTGTTAAATTAATAATCTAATGTTTTATTCCATTTAAAGCAATACTAGAACCCTATCTCTTCAGGAGCTGTTGCTGTCAATTTTCATACTACCTGGATATTCCAGAAACCCCATTAAAGAACTTTTAGATGAACAGCATAGAATGGCGTGGCTAGTGTCATGCTAAGCCACAGAAATGAGAAATAGAAGAGACAGCAGTAGTTGATAAGATGAAAGGAACACAATCTAGATTTGACGGCACTGTAAATGTACAGTAGGTAACTTATCAAAAATTTCTCAAAACATGTCAAGCTATCAGCTATACATGACTGACATGGAAAAAAATAGGGTATTTGACAGTATAGAATAGTTCCCACCACTTTAAAAACTTAGCTGACATTGCAAATAACTTTAAAGTAGGAGCAATGGGAGGGACAGTAGTGTATCTTAAAATGGCAGATGATATTTATAATTACACAATGGACCTCGGACACTGACCAATCCAATAGACAGGCTGGCACCTTACCTCCATTGATTATCTACCAATAATCACTGCCAAAAGGTGCCAGCCAGCCGCATCTCAATAACAACAAAAAAAATTTAAAAAATCATTCCGAGATGCCATCTTCGTTTCCTCGCTAAACGTTGGTGTACTAACTAGCCCTCTACCTGTGCAACCTGCGTTATTCATAAAAAAAAAATTAAACAGCCAGAAAAAAATTCCTCTAATAAATTCCCCTCAATACCATTTTCGCTGCATACCCAGAAACTCAACAAAAAAAACATGATCTCAGAAGCTCCACTCTGCCCAGTCACAGCGCTGAACACATCACGCTGTGTATTGCAACCCGACACCTGCAAGCAACATGTTCCGAAATGTAAGATACACAAACTGTAAAAAAAAACTGAAACCTTGCCTCCTCTCTTTCTCTATGTGAGCAGCAACTAACATTTAATTTTCACACTGCTCTCTCTCTCTCCCTCGACGAACAAAAACAAAACTTCACAGTCTCTCTCTCGCTTTCTGACCTGCCCCTGCCTGACCTCTCCCTTGCTCTCCATTACAGCTCCCTCTTTCGCAACCATCTACAAAGTTTATAAACGTTCACTTCGTGCTACATTCACTCATGACCTAAAACAAAAAGAGACTGCAGACTTAAAAACGAAATATATCACTCTCTCTTACAAGATTACTAATGGATGACACCCATTTTAGATCGCAATAATGGACTATTTAACTAACATAGGAAGGTTACCACACTAAAGAGTCAAGAAAAACACATTTGAAAAATAAATATAAACTATTTATTGCTCTTTTTTTAATCTTTTCCTTCCAATCCCTTGTATAATCACAATAAGCCACCCGGGGTGTGGGTTATCAGGAGTTACCACGGCTGGCGGATTTACCCACTCGGCTGCGTCTCGTGGGCAAACCACCCCAGCCGTGGTAAATCCCCCGATAACCCACACCCCCTCATGGCTTATTGCTTAATTCTACAATGGCAACAACATTTCCTGGACTCTGATTGGTCAGTGTGTGCCTGAGACAGTGATGTTATTGCACCATAACATCACTGTATGGATTTGGCAGATTTTGACCTCTTATACTTTTCGGAAACAAAGATTTATTGCCACACTAAAACTCTACTAAAACGTTTTTAAAATATTTTTTTTAACTTTGTATAACATTGAGCCAATGTATAATTGCAATAAGGTACTCCAAGGTATGTGTTATTGTGTAATAACGTCACTCCTGGGGTGGTGGAAGCACTCGGCTTTGCCTCTTGCTTCAACCCACCCCAGGAGTGACGTTATTACATGATAACACACACCTTGTCGTGCCTTATTGCTTAATTAAATCTCATCCACCATTACTAGTGTGGTTTATTTATTTAAAGAGTTTTACCAGAAAAGGCCACCTGATCCAAAATAGCTGGTTTTCAGAGGTGTCCTTGTAGTCACTTGATGTGTGAGTTAAGCTGTGTACACAGAGTGCCAAGTCCCCTGCCATAGGTGGTGGAGCCAGGGGGTCGGGGAGGTCAGGCAACTCCTCACATTTGTAGCTGAAGGGTCAGACATTGAATTTTGAATTTTGATTTTCATGGGTTATGTATCAATATGTAGATTATTCATAATTATAAAAAGCTAGGTAATCTGACTAAAGTATATTCAAGAAGGCGACTATTTTTCTAGTGCCCTGAGCTCAGGTGTTCTATGTAGTTCTGCCCCCCCCAACACTTTATGGCATATTCCTTCGCTGCTGCCTGAAGCCCTTCTCTAACCCCACCCAACATTAACACAAATTGAAATTTAAAATATTTAAATCTAAATCAAACCAACCAAAAATAATGATCATGATGGAATTTAAAGAAATTGTACACAATGCAATATCAGCAGCCATTCTGAATAAATCAAGTGAGTCAGAGTCCAAGCCCTCATCAGTCATAAAAAAGGTGGGCTTAGGGGTGGAGTTTGGGGGTGTGGTTTAGTATTCGGTTTTCCCCTCATCCAAAGGTGGCAGCCCTGTTCTAAGGTGGTGGGGAAAAAAATGGCCTTGAACACTTGCAAGCTAGAAACATTCATCCACTGGTGAGGGAGTTTGTTCTAGGTGTCTGGTGCTGCAAATGTAAGGACTTTCTACAAAATGTACAGTTCATCTTGGGATTGAGAAGGCAAGTACTGCTGTTGAACAGAGTGAGTAGACACTGCTTGAATGAGTGAGGTGGGCTAGAAGAGAATCAAGGGATTTTCCTGGAGCACAGTTGTACAACAACCATATACCATATATGATGTATAATTCATTTTCTTTCTTTTATAATTTTTTGACCAATGAAAGTCACACTAAGCTGTGATAGCTTGTTTCCAGGTGCATCCGGGGTGTGTGTGTGTGTGTGTGTGGGGGGTTACAAGAACCTGCATACAATCATACAAAATTGCCAGGAGATACAGCCCTTTATGGTCTATCTAGTCTGCTCGAGTGCGCAGCACTTCAGTCCATTAGACTGCAGCTGCCTCCACTCCCACTTTTTCCTTCACACCCACCCCTGCCCCCTCATGGTTTGAACCCTCCCTTTGAAACTGTCCCACCTCCTCTTGAAGCTTCACATTGTCTGTAATGATACGATATCCTCTGGCAGTGCGTTCCACCCTGCAGCCACCCTTTTGGTGAAATAGTGTCTCCTCATTTCCCTCCTGAACTTGTCCCTTTCAATTTCAAGAGTATCCTCTGGTTTCCCTTCCTCCTTTTAGAGTGAACAAACTCTCAGTGCCTGCTCTGTTCATACCCTTCAGATACTTGAATGTCTCAATCATATCCCCTCTCTCTCTCTCTTCTATCCTCCAGGGTATACATACTGAGCTCACTCAGCCTCTCTTCATAAGGTTTATCCCCCAACCTCAGGATCATTTTTGTTGCCCTGTGCTGTACTCCCTCCAGTAGTTTGATGTCCCTTTTCAAGTAGGGGTGCCAGAACTGCTTGCAGTACTCCAAGTGTGGCCTCACCAGGGACCTGTACTGGGGCAGGATGACCTCCCCATGCCTAGAAGTAATCCCCCTTGCTATACAATCCAACATCTTGTTGGCCTTTGCCTCTGCCTTCCTGCACTGGGCAGAGTGGTTCATTTCCACATTTAACAGAACTCCCAGATCCTTTTCCTCATTGGGCATGGCTAACCAGTAACTGTAGCCTGGTTTTCTGGCTCCTAAATGCATCACTTCGTACTTCTTGGCTTTGAATACAAGCTGCCAAATATGAGACCATTATTCCAGTCGTGCCAAATCCTCCTGGAGTATCTTCCCACCCTTCCCCCATCCACCTCTGCACAGATCTTTGTGTCATCTGCAAAGAGGCTGATCTTGCCCTTGACTCCTACTGTGATGTCAGCAATGAAAATGTTAAACAGGACTGGTCCCAGCACCGAGCCCTGTGGGACACCACTTGTTACTGCCCTGGGTTCCGATGCTTCACACCCCCACTACTACCCTCTGCTGTCTATTCTGTAGCCAGTTCTTGACCCATCTGACCGGTTTCCTATCTGCCTCCAGACCGCTCAACTTGCTGATTAACCTACCATGTGGCACCAAATCAAAGGCCTTGCTGAAATCCAGGTATAGGACATCCACCACATTACCCCTGTCCAGTGCCTGAGTCACCCAGTTGAAAAAGTCAACCAAATTCATCTGGCAGGATCTGCCCGAGAAAAAAACATGCTGCCTGCCATCCAGGAGATCATTATCCTCAAGAAATTTTAACAGCCTTTCCTTGAGGATAGTCTCCATCAGTTTTCCCACAATTGCAGTAAGACTCACCAGCATGTAGTTCCCTAGTTCATCCTTTGGCCCACTCTTATGAAGAGATACCACATGCGCCTCCCTCCAGTCCCTGGGCACGCACCCTGTTTTCAGAGAGGTGTTGAACAGGGCAGCCAATGGCCCAGTCAGGACTTCTGCCAACTATCTCAGCACTCTGGGATGAACTCCATCTGATTTGGTGCCTTGTCTACCATCAGGGCCTTAAGGCCCTTCATCACCCTTTCCAATATGATTCCCCCATCCGTGGTTTCCTCCACCTCCCACCACCCTTCCCCTCAGGTAAGGTCCATCTCTTTCTCTGGTGAATTCTAAACAGAAGTACTCGTTGAGTTCTTCTACCTGCTTAGTCTCTTTTTCTACCCAACCACTGCCTTTCCTGATCCTAACAATTTGATCCTTGCTCTTCCTCTTCTCCAGTATACATCAGAAAAAATAATATTCCCCTTCTTTGATCCCCTTCGTTGGCCTCAGTTCTCTAGCCACCCTGGCTGCCTTTACCATTTTGCTCACTTCCCTGGATTTCCTCACATATTCTTCTCTGTCCTCTGCCCTGTTGGATCTCTTGTAAGTTCTAAATGCAGTCCGCTTCTCCCTTACCATCGTCATTACCTCTCTACTCATCCAGCTTGGCTTTTTGGTCCTGGATTTCTTGCTCTGGCTCTTGACATAAGTGTTAGTGGCTTCCCTCAGTCCTAGCTTGATGACTGCCCATTTTTGTTTGGTGTCCATGTCTGGGTGGCTGCTAGCTATTTGCCTTTCCAGTATGCTACTCATCTTGCCAAAGTCTGCCCTTTTGAAGTCCCGGACCTTGGTTTTAGTACTGGTTACCTTCTTACCCAGATTGATTGAGAACCACACTGTGCGGTGATCACTACCCGCCACTGGTTCCTCCACTCCGACATCCCTACCCTGCTCCCCGTCCTCCAGTACCAGGTCTAGAATGTTTCCCTCCCTCATTGGCTCTCATTGGCTCTGTTGCCCTCTTGGTCAGGAAGTTATCCTGAAGGGTTCCAGGACGATCTGCTCCCAGGTGCATGAGTTGCTGGGGTGCTCCAATCCAGCCCTGGTAGATTAAAGTCCACCACCACCACCACAGTGCTCCCTTTGCCACTAAGCCTCTTTAATTGCTCCACCAGCTCTCTATCAATGTCTTCCTTCTGGGCTGGAGGCCTGTATAAGAACCCCCAATCTGACTGTAGACCTTTTAGGTTGTGTAGCTGCAGCCAAATGACTTCTGACCTGCCTTCATCCCCTTCCTACCTATTACATCTGATCCCTTCCCTAACAGAAATGGCCATCCCCCATTTCCCTTTTTTCCCTGTCCATCCAGAATAATTTGAACCCTGGGATGGCTAGGTCCCAGTCATGGTGTTGGGTTGCCCACATCTCGGTAACAGCAGCTATGTCCACCTCCCCTTCTACCATCAACACCTGCAACTCAGCCATCTTGTTCCTCAGGCTCCTACCATTTAGTGATACTACCTGTCACCCTAATCCTATCCTTACTGCACCCTTACCCTCCCCACCATCCTCTCATCTACTTAAGTTTGGCTTCTGCCTTGCTAAAGGGGGAGGTCCAAGAGACCCCCTCTCGTGGTGGTCTCTACCTCCCTCCAGTGCCCCCCTTACCTAGTTTAAATGGTACCTCTCTTTAATAGATTCCCCCAGCCCATTTCAAAACCTTTTAACCTTTCTTGCTAAGGTGCAGCCTATCATCTGCATACATATCTGTGTTATCCCACTTGCTGCCCCACTCCTCCACCAATCCATACCCCTTGGTCCTGCACCATTCCCTCAGTCAATTATTGAAGTCCTTGATTCTCTGTTTCCTGGCTGAACTCACTCTTGGTACTGATCAGACTTTCGAGAAGGCTACCGACCTTCCCCCCTTCACTGCATAGAGTCCCTAGTTCCCTGAAGCTGTCCTGTATCTCTTTCATCCCTCTCCCTTCCAGGTTATTCACTCCCAGATGCACCACAATGTGCAGTTTTTCCCCTACCTTCCTCACACATCTGCCAATATGCTGACCCACACTTCCTGCTGTCATGCCCGACATGCACTCCACCCAGATGCTGCTTTTTCTGGCACCCCCCATCTGACACACATAAGCATTGAGTCCCCCAGAATAAAGACCCTCTCACTCTTAACCTGTTCACCCTCATGATGCCTGATAATCTCCTGCTCCCCAACTTGAACTCCTCTTCCATCACCCCGGTTCTGAACCTTTCTGCCTCTCTTGATCTTTGCCCTGTCTTCTCCCCCCTAATAATTTTGGCTGGTCTGTCCACTTCCATTTTGGAACCAATTCCCCTCTGCACTCCCTCCCCTACTCCTGCATCTGCTACTCCACCCCCCTTCCTTACCACTCCCTCTGCTCCTGCCTTCCTGTGTCATCTCTGAATTGCACTCATCCCCTACATGGCCTCCCCTCCTCTTCCCTGCAACATCCTTACTTGGGCTGTCTGCAGTTTCTCCATCCTCTTATCTACCTGCCCCTTCCTCCCCACTACAGTTTATGTTGCTCTGCTGCCTTTCTTCTGCCCTCCCTTGCTTCTCCTGCTTCCTGGGCTATTGCTAGTGTCTTCCAACTCCCTGTTACACTCCCCCGTAATGTCTTCCTACCTTACCTTCACTGTAGCTTTTTTTCCTGCTCCACCAGAGTAGTTAAGACTGAGAATCTGTTTGTAATGTTAGTCTCCTTTTGGATTCCAGCCTTCACTGCCTGAGACTTATATCCCTGCCCTTACCCTGTTCTAGCCATGCCCCTGTGCATAACCCTCCTCCATTCGACGTTCTTTGACCCAGCTGCTCTTGATCGAGTGCCCCTCCTGTTCCCTCACCTAGCATACCCTTTTGTGTGACTGCTGCTGGATTTCTGCCTGTACTCCCGATCCCCCTCCAGTCCCCTTGTTCTGTACTCCTGGTTTCCTTTGGAGCTGGCAATCCTAGTCCAATTACCCCACCCTTCTCCACCCTCAGTCTGGGATGTCCGCCACCCACTGCTACTTAAGTTGCCTACATGCCCCGGGTCTTCAATGGTTCACCCACACTTCCCCCATCTCCTTCCTTAGCTCCATCCTTAACTAACTAATCTCATCCATGAGCTGTTCAAGCTGCCTGCATACCAAGCATCCCCCTGCTCTCTATGCCACCCCCAAACAGATAGCTTCCTCCACTGCTGTTGCACCCTACCACCCTCCCCATCTCTCTATCTGCTCTCTAGCTACCCTCTGCACCCATAGTTGAAGACTGCCTGCTCCATCTACTCTTTCCCTCCCACATTCTAGGAATATTCATTCTTTTCCACTCACTCCCTCTCCCCCCCCCTTCTAACTACCTATGTTCTCAACTGCTCTTTTTCCTTTTGTTTTTTTTCCCCTCTGTTCACCTTATGCACCTCTGACTCCAAATCACAGGGGTGATCAGGGCATGTTAGTGGTTGCACCTGGCCATGCTATCCACCAATGACAATGTAGCTCCTCCCTATAAATGTGGATGAGCTGGGGGAGTGAGGGATGGGGGAGGGAAGGTTGAGCCTATCCCCCACTCCTGTGAGAGTCAATCAACCAGCCCCTTCCCTGAGAGCACCTCAGACCTTCTCTTACTGCACAGAGTCCACCCAATCCCCCACACAGAGACCTCCTAAATGGCTTAAGCTCCTGAAGAAACACATCCCCCGTTTACTCTGCTCCTCACCACCAGCTTTCTAATATGAGGCAGAGCATTCCCCATGCAGATGAAATTAAACAAAAATACTGGTTGGCACTGCAGAGAACTGTCCCCTTTAAACAGAACCCAGGTTGTTGCTTCCACCACATATGAGTACAGTACTACTAAAGTAAATGTTTAACACTCCACACCCAACAAAAATTAACACACGTCTACCAAAACTACCACACTAAACTAAAAGATATAATCGCTCTTCACTCCCTAAAAGTTATCAGCTATGACTATCAAAAAGCTAATACTGCTGGGGACTTCAGAGAACCATCCCCTTTTATCAGTATACCGGACAAAAGAAAGATCCACTTTCAAGTTCTAGGCAAATGTAAATTGAGATATTTCCCTCTAAGCAGTCCGCATCGCACTGATCCTTCTCAGCTGGTCTCTCCGGTCCCTTTTCAGCCACTGCATACACCTCAGATCCGCTGGGAAACCTGGCCTTTTCTATGCCATTTACCTCTGGTCCCCATCCAGCAATAGCTACAAATAAACCAACCCCACAAAACAGCACCCCTCCCCCATTGTGGCAAATCCACTTGTTTAAAAGTGTACCGACACCACACACTGGTGATACACACACCCCCATCCCTCACTCCTAGCACTGATCTGACCTGTTTTATTGATGGCATACTGCTGGTTATGACACTGGGGAAACTCACTCACTCTTCAGTATGGGGCACTGCTGACCATCCTGCTCTCTATCAAGATGGTGGGCCCCAGAGAAGAAGAAGAAGAGGAGGATAAGTATACCATAGACAAAAGCAAGCTGCAAGCTGTTCATCTGTGTCAGAGAGGAGTTCAGCAGAGCAGAAATGAAACAACGCCAGCGGATTAGCTGTCAGCAGGAATGTTACCAGCAACTACTTCAAAGAGGTCACCATCAGGAGCAAACATGGTGCAGCCTAAAAAACAGAATGGGACTGAGAAGTGTCCATAATTCCCCTGGGTCAAAGGTGAGTACATCCACCAGTGGTGAACCAGATAATTGGTCTCTGACAAGGCCCTGTTAGCCACTGTGTGGTTAGGATTGCAGCACAGAACATGTCTGTTAGGACTGGAGAATTGCAGTGTCTTCTCACTCCCACTTGCAATGAAGCAGAAGGTAAGTGGGGGTATAGCAACAATGACAGCAACTGGTGTGGTACAGAAAAGTAAGAGCCAAGACTCACCTATCACTATAGATAAATATGCTGAGATGAGTGAATCGGGGGTGCAGTCCCATGCAGAGTAACTGAATTTAAGAGAGGGGGAGCTACCAGTGACTCAAGCAACTGAGCTCATTACAAATAACCCTGAAAACAACCGCCAACATGCACAACCTGGAACAGGACTACCACTTGTTATAGGGACTTGGTAGCCCTCTCAATAGCTGTCTAGACCTTACTTACAGCGGATGGCTTGGGAAATCTCCACACTCCCACCCAAGTGTCATGGATGGAGGAATACAGAAGTAGCTGTTACACCATTGGGTTTAATGTGGATGCCACTTGCCGTTTCATAATTAAGAAAGGTGCAGGTACCTCCAGAGAACAGGTGATTGACTTAAATAGCAAACCTGAGCCAGATTAAGACTGTGTAACAGGTCCACTTGTGCAACCTACCACCAACTCCCATCAGCCTTGAATGGAAGACATTTTCTCTATACAAGGCAAACCAGCACAAATAAGGAATGCCAAGGAGTTAGAGTACAAGAGTGGCCTGGATCAGCACCCAGATAGGCAGACATTTGGTTTAAAAACTCTCTGAACTTTTATGCCTCTGAACTCTATGCCATGATCCATGTGTTAGGGAAGTCTGTTTTTGTCATGAACTTTAAAACAGTGAAATCACTGGGCAGGTTTTAGGCAAGGGTACAACAAGGTGAAAGACATACCCCTGTGGTCATCTTCTATGGCCATACCCCTTACTAAACCTACCAATAAAATAGAGACACTGTTAGTCAGGAATGAGGGGAGCTGTGTCACTGATATTTCATATTGACTAAGACAGTGGTGTGATGATCTAGATAAACTGACCCAGTAATCAATAGTAAGCCAATATGGATGGGACATGGAAGTTCAAAGTGGAACTCAGATTCATGAACAGTGGAATTAGTCACCTCCCAAGCAGTTTTTTCCTTGGTAAACCTTGCAGGGTTTGCATCTACCCAGGGCAACCTAAAACATCCCACAAGTGTGGCTCCCACCAGCATCTGAGTAGTACATGTGACTGAGTGCTATGTAATCTTTGTTTGAAGTACAGCCATACTAGTGAAAATTGCACAAAGCCTTTTAAGTACAATTTGTTTAAGGAATAGGGTCACTTTGACAGTCAGTGACCCTGGGTCTAACACAATAGGACTGATGGCAGGGGCCAGGATAAGCTGGTAACCAGAGGGAAAAAACAGTAAGCAGAAAGAAGCTTAAATGCTCAGGTACTTGAAGTGCAACCCACTACATCCATAGAATGTCCTGAGGCCTTACCTGCTGAGGCCTCTATCCCAAACAGCAAAGGGCATCTGAGGTGGGTGTTGAATAAACATCCCTAGAAATAACAGCCTTGAATTAAACAGATAGAGAGAACCTCCCCACTCCAGATGCGGAAAATGTACTGTACCACCCTTTGGATATGCTGGCCAGAGGACTTGAGTGGCAAAGCCACAGGAGTGGTAACACCACAGAGAAATGCTCAAGTTTAGAGGGAACTCCAGCCTGTAATGCCCCTGTCCACCCCATCCGGAGAAAGCTGAAATGTGATGTGTGACCAGAAAAAAAGAGAGGGAGGAGTAGGAAACCAAAGTTGAAATAAAAAAAGAAGAAATTCATATGGAAAAAAGATTCACATCTCTAAGCAAAACATAAAATTGGGGGGGGGGGGGACACAAAGCAGGAGGACTCCAAAGCCTCTTTAATATAATTCCCTCAGCTGCTAAGGACCTGTCCTCAGACATGGAGGACTCACAGTATGAGTCGTCCATGGCTAAAAGGACACATTTTCAAAATAAATGATACTGTGGCATGGAATTTTATACCTTTTTATCCTTATGAATACTGGGACCACCATTCTCTAGTGATGTTTCATTTCATTTTATTTTTAATTTCTATATTTGTAAGCCAATGGGCATAAATGCCTGTTTTCATTAGCAGCAAGTGTTAAACACCGATAGTATGAAAACCTAAGAAGAAAGGGTTACTAGCATGGCTCTTTTGGAATTTCTCCCCAGGTGTATCTATTTTATACAAGATGCCTGTTTAAAAACACTTTTTGAAATTTTGGAAATAAAAAGCAGTGGAAATCTGGGACTTTGTATTGGTCCCAGGGTGATAACTTGTGTAATAGGGTGGACATACTTTTAAAGTGATCAGCTTCATCTGTAAAGAAGCTAGTTGGTTCCATGTGATAACAGTGATTGTGGAAAGCAGATTGCCATTAGGGTGAGTGTACATTGCCAAACATCAGTTTTGGTGATGTACTCTCCTGGCGCTCTGCAAAAGGATGCCGGAGACTTTTTTAATGCAGGGGGCTTTAACCCCCTCATCCACCTACTGAAGGATTCTCAACTCCATGGGGTGCATGTCAAGGGGGTGCAAAAGAGGGGGAAAAATCATGGACTGGTGCAACAAAGCCAACACGCACCTGGAACAAAACCAGGCACCCTTGCAACCCTAGCCTACCACCAACCCACCATACCACAGGGCCAGCTTGGCAGCCCACCACTGCACTACATCCCACAAATCCTCCCTCTCCTTCCACCCTTCGCACAGCGTGGACCCTCTTCCCCCCCATGCGCGTGTACATATAGCAACATCCTGTCACTATATTCGCGGACCCACCATCCGGCTCGCCCTCCCTGCCCAGTAGCCCTGTGCACAGGTGCCATGATTGAGTCACCCTTTTTGAAAGCATTCAATCGTGGTCACTATAATCACAGGCTACCAGCTAGTTGACATCAACCCAGCAAGAGCACTAGGCCCAAACACTCAAATGCTAGCAAGGCACTAACCAGGTTAGTGCCGCACTAACCTTGATTAGTGCCAGCCCTCCAGATGGGACCTTATTTAGATGCCCCCAGAGTGCGGCCCAAACCCAGCAGTGCAGTTGTGCTAATGATACCACTGCACCTATGTTAATGAGGGATTCCCTCTTGCATAACAGTCCAGCAGTATATTCAAAAGGTTTGGGCAGTGCTAAACAGCCCCCAGATTGTCACTGTTTAATGCCACCAAGACCTGGCCTTAACTGGGCACTAAGGCCACATACCAACCCCCAAAAGCAGGGCAGTTGTACTGCAGTGGACCTCCCTGGCTGTCCAGTATCCTCCGTGCACCCCTATCTGTTTAATTTACTAAGTGCCCTGGTATCTAGTGGCCCCCCAAATTGTCCTGGTTCCAAAGTACATCAATTTCCCTTTGTGTCTAGTGGATCCCTTCCCCCTGATTGTCCCTGCCTGTTTAAGTTACTTAATTCCCTGGTAGTCTAGTGGACCCCTGCCCCAGACTGAGTGTATCCCCCACCCTCCCTAATGCTACAGGACCCCCACATGCCCCCTTACCCTGGTCAACATTTGCCCCTATAGAATGTATCAGATCAGCAGCTGGTGCAGCCTTTTGCTTACCTCATTGGCCAGCAATCAGTCTTAATCATGTTTCTATGAGATGTGCAAGAACAAGGGGGCACAATATGAAGATAGAGGGGGGACGGCTCAGAGGTAATATGAGGAAGTATTTTTTCACGGAGAGATGCCTGGAACAGCCTCCCTGAGGAGGTTGTGGAGTCAAGAACAGTGGGGGAATTTAAGAATGCATGGGACAGACATAAGGCAGTCCTAGTGGGGGGTAGGAGGAAGTAGGCTGTTGGTTAACTAGGATCTACAGCTTATCTGTTAGGTAGGAAAATGGACAAACTAGGTGGGCCAAGCAGCCCTTATCTGCTGTCAAATTCTATGTTTCTATGTTAAGGATAGTCCAGCACACAATACTCAGTCAGTTATGTCAGACTTGGCTAATGAAATAAATTACATGCTAACATGGGGTACATTATGGCTATGTACACATGAGAGTTTGGGTGTTAAAGTCTCTCACAAGCATAAGTGTACAGAACATAGGATTTCTCCTTGGCCCACGAGTATAGGCATTCCAGAAACCAAGCAGCATCTTTTCTTAGCATAATCCTTTGCGGTGGGTTTCTGGGATCATATAGCAAAAGAGTGTGGAGAACCTCTACTAAATAGTGTGCCATATCAAACTCTTGTTTTTGGCATATGTACAATGCCCTGGGGTAAATATGATGGCAGCAAATTGTCACTCATATTTACTGTACGTAAGTACTATCTTTGGCAAGCAAGATGTGCATACACAATACATAAATAAGTTCCTATATTCAGATATGTACAATGATGATTTAAGCTGTTCTTCAGCTATACAAAAGGAAAAACAAATAAGTTACTGAGAAGACAATTGTAAAAGCTCTTTTTCATGGTTAGATATCCTTCTTAGGGGATTGCACAAGTCTGATCTTCTCTAAGGTTTTCTTTTTTTTTGTTTCTTCTATAGTACCTAATGATATATTTTCTTAAAACTCTTTTTCTCCTGTATCTCTAGTACTGTAAGTATATACAGTATTATATATACACAGTAGTCTTCTTTATTTCATCTTATATCATTTCTATGACTTGTTTTAAATAAATAATTTCCCCTACTCTTCTTCTACAAGTGCCTTGGGATCTTTAACTTCCACCTGTACAGTGACGAGAGATGGGTAAATGGGACCAACATTTAATGTGTCAGTCAAAAGATGCATATGAACAGATCAGAAACCCCTTGCACTGTACTACAGTGCCGGCTTTGGTGACTGCCCCAGTTATGTGGTGTGGGGTTAGAATCCACAGCCTTCATGTTTTCCTTGCCCCGAGGTTAAAATGCTACCTATTGAGTCACTGACACTCTATAACTAATGTATCTGTATAACCATTTATTATGACAGTACATGTTTGGATTACCCCTTCTAAGGCGCTTTTATTTTCATGTTACTGGTTTACATACAATTAATTTTAAAAAGTTAAAAAAATATATCAAAATTGAAACCTTCAGTGAAGTCTGTGGCATGAACTACCCTGTTGTCCAAATTTAAACATTACAAGATGTTAGAACATGGTGGAGGTGTACTACATTGAAAAGTGCCAGAGATTGGGCTGCCGGCTCTATGGACCCAAAATATGTCCATTCCCTTTTTTAACAACATGACAGAAAATTGTGGAATATTTTCTGTTGCCTTACTAAGAGATTATGCTTCATTTGTGTAGAGTTGGGAGCCTTTTTAGTGAGACCCCAAATGGTGCTCTTTTAGACCCCTCGACAGTATTTAAAAACAAGAAATGATAACCCTGATGTCCTGTCCAATATTTCCAGGTTTTGCTTATGATTAATTAATTTGGTTATATAGCAAACTGTCTTGAGGGACTAAACTTGTATGGTGGGTAGACTTTAAATAATGTTCCAAAGATAACAATGATAAAGAATAAAATTAGGTAGAAGAGCTAAGCTTTTAATATAGGTACAATTGTTACAGACTACACTATCCTCTCCCCCCCTTACCCCTACTCTCTCTGCAGCAATGTTTCCCATTCCCTTTCCATTCCAGCCAGGAAATCTACTGCTGGTCAAGCTGTCCTCCCATATTGCGTTCCTAAATGTTGGTCCTCATTTCTCTCATCTATCCACTCTGCCTCTTTCTCCCTTAAGTCTCTTCTTTATCACTTTTCTACTCCCACCTGCAATTGTCCATGACCCCTTACCTTAATCGATTTCCTGACCCTACACATATTGCACTGGTTGTATTGCTCCACCCCTGTTAAGCATGCTTTGGGGGTAGTTCCCCTTGCTTATCCAAATTCAGTTTTTATCTCACACATGCACCTTGTGTACTGTTTTGCAATGTTTAAGACTATGCTTCTTTTGCTATATAGTATTGCTTGTATAGACTATTATTTTTGTAAATCTGTTATTTTTCATTTTTATTCTAAAGCAAAAGCCTATGGATGAAATGTCCAGTTTTCATAGGCGACTGTAGTCAGTGGACATATGGACAGAAACATTACAAAACATTACGTATAATTAACAAATAATAATTAAATTACACATCATAACAATTGAGTGTTAGTTGAACTAATATAGTTCATGAACAAACTAATAAAGTGCCATGCTTCATTTCAAGTCTAATATTAGATGACAGGGAATTCCAGAAAACACCAAGCTGATATTAAAAACAAACTTGCCCTGTATTATTATAGCATCTAGGTAATTTAAAACATTGGCTATTGGATGATCAAATATTAAAGTTTGGTTGTGTTGGTTCTAAGACCACAGAGCTTAAACTTGTTGGGACTTCACCATGTGCCAATTTTTAAGCCCATTATCCAAGCTGGTACTGAATATTCTGGTTTAAAGTTTTCCAAGCAGAAATACTATACAAAGTTTAGATATGTTGATAAACTGTTAAACCAAAAGCACATCTTCTGTATGGGCTTTGTTTACAAGATGTTCTATTCTATGCAAAAGTGTCTTACCACTGAAGAATATGTACTAAACCATAATCAATTATAAGGAAAATATGTGTCAGAATAACCAATGTTTTTGTATCCAATGTGAAATTAGATTTGTTTCTAAACACATGCACAAAAAAGAACAAGTTTTAGATTAACAACGTTAACAAGATTTTTATTGTGTTGTTGAAAACTCAGACCACTATCAAGGGTCAAGTCAAGACACTGTATTTGTACATGTTGACTTGATCCAGGATAAAAGAATCTGGAGAACAAGAATATCTCTTGTGACTGAAAAGTGTTTTTTTTTTCCGAATTGACACTTTTGTTTTACTGATAAACCATGTTTGAACATAATCAGAGTCAGATTATAATGAGTTCATTGAATTATACAATGTTTTACTGTGTGAAAAGATTACTACATAATCTGCATAAAGGAGACCCTTAACTTAAAGGATTTAACAAAAAAGTAAGCTCATTAAGAAATAAACTAAAAAGTAGTGGACCAAGAATTAAGCTCTGTGGAACACCTAATGTAACTGGAAGTATTGTTGAAAACGTGTTTTGAACTTTAACCTGCTGTATGCAGTTAAACAGGTAAGCTTTAAACCAATCAACAACCAAAGATGAAAACCAAGACGATTCAAGTTATAAAGCAGTAATGAATGATGTACAAGATTGAACGCCATGGATAAAGTAATATATATATATATTAGAGAGAGAGAGAGTCTACTTGTTCACCACTATTCAAAGCTTTATGAACTTAATTGGTAAATTCTGCCAGAGCTGTGATTGTGCTACAATCCTCTCTGAATCCATGCCATTCTACTGATAGTTTACTGTGTTTCTGCAAATAATCCATAGTCTGATCATGTACTATTCTTTCTAAGACCTTGGACAGTGGTGGTAGAACATGTATTGGTTTGTAGTTTGTGTTTCAGAACCATCCTTATTTGAACAAGCATTTGTCAATGCCGGACGTTCGCTTGCAGGTATTTGCAGTGGTGTTTGGCATGTATGGTGCTTTACCCTAATGCCCTGTGCGATTGCTGGTATTTGCACTACAAATTTTCAGCATGACCTTTTTGTTAACCCCACCTCATAAAAGCATTTGAGACCTCTGCTTATGAACAGTACCACTGTTATTTTGTTAATCTGTCCTGAACGTTGACTTCCCACAGTGACCACACCATTCTGCTCCACATGTGCAAAAACACAGTTCGGGCAGGATGTGAAAAATGACAGCTATAGCATTAATAGGGAGGTGTGAAGGGATGGCAATGTTGAACATCTGGAGTGAAAATACAACAATTTCTTGAACTTACGAGCATACATGGAAACTGCGCAATGAACTCTCATGACACAATTATTTTGTGGACTTTTGTCACCAGATTTTCAACATAGGCATTTTGGGACCTCTGCTCATGAACAGTGTCACTGTGATTTTCATAATCTGTCCTGAGAATTGATTTCTCACTGTGACCACACCATTGTGCGCGCTGGATGTGCAAAAACACATTTCAGCCAGGATGTGAAAAATGTCAGCTGTACTGTTCATAAGGAGGTGTGAAAAAATGCCAGTGTTGAAAATCTGGAGTGAAAATATTTCAAATTCCGAAGTTATGAGTGTCGTGGAAACTGCACAGCAGTGCTCATAACACAGTCATTTTTGACATTTTTCACCAAATTTGCAACATAGGCTTTTGGAGCCCACCTCATTAACAGTGACACTGTTGTTTAGTTAATCAATCCCAAAGGTGATTTTGTGCAGTGACCATGAAATCACCTTTGGGGACGAATAACTCACATGACAGTAACTGAATTCATGAGGTGGGTCCCAAGAACCTATTGAAAATGTGGTGCCAAAATTTGCAAAAATGCCGAGATAACCACCTAAGTTGAAAAAAACATTTATGCCATTATACAGCTTACCGTCATTTCTTCAGTTTGTGTTCGGCTTTCAAGAGTGCAGGCGTGTTCCCACTCCACTGAAGATCATTGCGCCAGAGCTCCGGAGGTAAGTATGGGGTGAGGGGAGCTGGGTATGCAAAGGGTGGGTGTGGGTTCGGGAGGGCACAAGACTGGCGAGGGATGGTTTTCTGTTTTCCAGGTTTAAAAAACAAAATATGTTCGGGACAGTTTTGCCATTTACAGGGACAATGGGCATGCTGGGGTGGGCTCCCAGCATGCCACCTGGTGTTTGTTGGGGGGGCCTGGAGACAATGGGGACTGGGCACTCCGTCTGCACATACTATGTGTTTGGTGGGGGCAATAACAAGGGAGCAGGGTAGACGGCAGCAGAGAGAGGAAGTGGGAGGGATTTTATTAGCTGCCAGAGGGAAAAGGGTGACGTCAATATGTTAAATACACACACGTTACCACCGCTGATTGCAGTGGTGATTTTCTTTTAACTGAAGACCACTGCAGCCAAACTGCTGTCATAGACAGCTCATGCATCCATTGGTGCAGTAGGGTTGCACACATTACACTGAGCACTGCATTGGACAGGAGGGTCACACACCTTCAAAAAGTCATACTGTCCCAAAACGTTCCTTGCACATGCATGCAAGCGAATGCAAAAATAAACAAGCATTTGTCAATGCTGAATGTTGCTTGCTTCTTTGTGCCGTTTAGATATTTGGAAGTCACTGGAGTGCAAATATTGAAAATTCGCAAACTTACGAGCGTGCGTAGGAACTGCGCAACGCACACTTGTAAAACAGTCATTTTTAGGAATTTTTTCACCAAATTTTCAACACAGCCATTTTAAGACCTCTGCTCATGAACAGTGTCACTGTGGTTTTCTTAATGTGTCCCATACATTGAGTTCGCGCACTGACTGCGCCATTGTGCGCTACATGGGTATAAACACATTTTGGGCAGGATGTGAAAAATGACAGCTGTACTGCTCATGAGGAGGTGTGGTAAAATGGCAATGTTGAAAATCTGGAGTGAAAATATTGAAAATTCTCAAACTTACGAGCGTGCATAGGAATTGCGCAATGCACGCTCGTAAAACAGTCATTTTTAGGAATTGTTTCACCAAATTTCAACATAGCCATTTTAAGACCTCTGCTAACGAGCAGTTATCACTGTGATTTTCTTAATGTGTCCCATACATTGATTTCGCACACCGACTGCACCATTGTGAGCTACATGGGCCGAAACACATTTTGGGTGAGATGTGAAAAATGACAGCTGTACTACTCATAAGAAGGTGTGGTAAATGGCAATGTTGAAAAATCTGGAAGTGAAAATATTGAAATTCGCGAGACTTATGAGCCCATTAGGAACACTGCTGTGCGCTCATAAAGCGGTCATTTTTAAGAATTTTTCACCAAATTTTCAAAATAGGCCTTTGAGAGCCCACCTTATGAGCAGCTGGCAGTGTTGTTTCATTAATTAGGCCCAAAAGGTGATTTCACACAGTGACTGCGAAATCACCCTTCGGGCCCGAATAACGCCATGACAGTGACATCATTCATGAGAAGGGGTCCCAAAAACCCCATGTTGAAAATTTGGTAGCAAAATTCCAAAAAATTCCTGAGATATGCAACAAAGTTGAAAAACCCCATCTAGCCTATTATACAGCTTACCGGCATTTCCTCAGTTTGCGGTCGGCTTTGAAGAGTGCAGGCGTGTTCCCGTCCACGAAGATAGTCGCGCCAGACTCCGGAGGTAAATATGGAGTAAGGGGTGTGGGAGGCAAGTGCGCAGTGGGTGGGTGTGGGTTGGAGAGGCCAGGGAGAAGCTCCGTGAGACAGTTTTAATTTACAGGTTAAAAAAAAAGATGACGCGGGACGTTTACCGCACTGGGGTGGGCTCCCAGCATGGCAGAAGGATGGCTGGGGGGCATGGAGCCGATGGGGGATTGGGCACCCCTGTCGGCCAAAACAAGGTTTGCCATGCTGGGGTGGGCTCCCAGCGTGGCACCAAAGCTTTGGGAGGGGCATGAGGTGGTGCGACGCGGGATATTTGCCATGCTGGGGTGGGTTCCCAACGTGGCAGCAGAGAAAGCTGTTTGGGGGGATGTGGAGCCGACAGGGGATTGGGCACCCCCATCAGCCAAAACAAGATTTGCCACACTGGAGTGGGCTCCCAGCGTGGCACCAAAGCTTTGGGGGGGCGTGAGGCGCTGCTAGCACACAGCAGTGGTTTTCTTTGAAGTGAAGACCACCGCTGTCATACACAGCACCCTCATCCATTGGTGCAGGACCGCCACGCCTGCTCAATGGAGCAGTGCATTGCACAGGACAGTCACACTCCAAACTGTTCTATTCTCCCAAGATGTTCCTTGCGCATGCATGCAAGCGAACGTAAAAAGGGGAAACAAATACAAGTTTCCAAACAAGAGGTGCATATCTGTGAGTAAGTGAAAAGTTAATTGGCTTTGTTATGTGTACCCCTAACTTGTCTAATGCCAATTTATACAGCCATAAGCCAATTCCATCAGGTTCTATTCTCATTTTAAGTTTTAATTTTTGCGGGTACATCAAACAGGCTTGTTCTTTAATCATCTTGAAGCAGAATAAAGGTTGGTCATGATTCGAGTCAGTGGCAGCTAAAACTGATGCATTATTCCCGCTTAATGAAACAGAAGCAGAAAAGTTCTCAGCTGCTTTAGTAAAACAGTGATTAAAGCCATTAGCTGTATCAATTGTGTCACAGTAAAGGGATCCATTAACATTAATAGAATTTGGAGAGATGCTGCAATTATCTCCTAACTGTTCCCTAATACCACTGCAAAATGATTGTAAGTTTCTGATTGAGGAAGACTGTTTTTCACAGACATACTTTGACTTTTGTAATTTAATATACTTGCTGCACTAATTTCTTAGCTCTCTGTTCTGTACTTTATTAAAAATGTATTCTTTCTCTCTGGTCTCCCTATATTTGTACCAAATCTGATTCCTTTCCCTCGTCATCCATATTAGTTCCAAACTTATTAAAATTTATTAAGGATAACAATTAAAGAAAACAATAGCAGAACAGGTGAGAAATAAAAACTCACAAAATAGACTTACATTGAAACAGCTGTCAAACCTGTGTAAAAAGTAACAATATATCAAACAATCTAACAGTTAAACATGAGAAAGAGAGATCTGTATTAGTTCCAAAGTGATCCCTCTATTGGTGTTGCCATTCACGCTTATGTTTTTATAAGGGGCATAAATGTCACATATTTTGTTAAATTCAGACTGCAAAATCAAATTCTAGTTCAATACAAAGTATATAGTTCATAAAATATCAATTAACCATACTCAGCACAGCTTTAAAATAATTTATCCCATGTTTAGGTAAAACCCTGATTCTAGCAATAGTGGAAGGTAATTTTGGAAGTTGACAAGAACAAACACATTTTTGGTCACTGGTCACTCAAGAAATGTAAACTATGAACATTCCTAATGCTCCTTACTTTAGTTGTTAACAGGCATTCTATTGTCAAATCTGTTCCAGTGGCATAATTAATTCAAGTAGGTTCATTGACCAGTTGAGGTAAATATAGCTCACCTATTTCATCTCTATGGTATTTTCCATTTTTTAATGGCCAATCAATATTAAAATTGCCACTTTTTTTATGGTTTCAACTTAACTTCTTATAAGCAATTCAAAAAGTGTGTAAATCCAATTTTATGAGTGTCTGGAGGGAGACATACAGTTGCTACAACCAAGTTTTTATGTCATCCTAAAGTCAAATTAAGAGCAAGGAATCCATACCTTGAATCCTTTTATAAAATGTCCAATTTAGTGGCACAAATGGTACTTCTAATATAAAACCCACAGTCCTCCTTGTTTACCTAACCTATCACAACTGGTCATTACTATTTATTTTGCCTCCTTCTGTACTATCTTCCATACCCCTTTCTCACCTGAACACATCTGGGAATAAGACATTATCAACTCAGTAGTCTTTCCGGCTAAAATTTAAAAAAAAGGCACAAAAGGAAGGTAGAAGGGAGAAATGTCAATAATGCAGATAATACAGTAAGAATAGGCAGACATCAAACACTAGATGGGGAGAAGTGGGAAAAGATAACTGCAGATGAGGTGGGGATGTTAGTGGGAAATGGTTCTGATCTCCCGAGGAATTACACTCTTGTGGTACTTCTGTTTCTTCTCTCTTTTCATGTAGTACAGTTTTTCTTCAGGTGTTGTACTTATGCAGTTTTTTTTACTCAGGTGGTTTCATTTATGTTCATTGTTTTCCATTTCTTTGAAACATTTGTGGTACTAGGTTGTCTGCTTGATGTTCAGGCACTACAGGGTAGCGTGAGACAGGTTAGTGACATAGCTGGGATCCTGCCACCATGTGATCTATGGGGCTCTAGTTCTTTGTAATTCCGAGTTAGAATTGGAGAAAGAGATGCAAAAAACTGGCATGGCATATTCAAGCAGCCATCTGACCAATAATTTGTAGACATTGATAAGGGTCTTTTATGTTCATTTTAGGATATTGAAACAATATACATGGTAATTTTATGATGGCTTTTGAGGTGGTGTGTGCTATGGCTTTCCCTTATTTTAGGTCATTCAAGATGATGAATACCACTAGTTTGGTATCTTTAACCTTTTTGATGGTCTAAGTTCCATTCCTTAGTGGAGAATTTTGTCATGGGTTTGCCAGCAATTAGCTCCCTTTTCTCAGAGCAGAAACATGTTTATTTCTTTAGTCCTGGTCAGGAGGTTGTCCAGATCAAGTTAGAGGGAGCATGGTCAGGCCCAGTGGCGCTGAGGGCTGAGGCACTGGTCGCCTTACCTCGTGCTACGCTGGTGACCTGTGTTTGGGAATGAGCATGGGTCATCGGGGGTTGGCAGGGTTGGAGAGGGAATGAGCATCCGAGGGACTGCTCTCTCTCTTTCTCTCTCTCCAGGGAGGGGGGCTTGTCAGTGATCGGCATCAACTGGCTCCTAGCAGTGGCTGGGGGGCAGTGCGCTGATGCTGTAAACAATATGGGGCAGAGATGGTTCGATGTCTGGAGGCAGCACGTGTGGATGCGTGCGCACTCTCTCCACTGACGTCCTGCATGCCTCTCTCTCTGCATGGGAGAAATAGAGGAAAAATGGAGCCCTTGCCATGGATGATGATGGTCCCTCTCACAGCACCGCCGGGAGGGCACTTCCCCCGAACTGGATCCGGTCTGGTGGGTGAGTACCTCCCCAACCCCTGCCATGAAGGGTAAGTCATAGGGGCTGAAGGAGAGGGGGCCTGATACCCGGTCGGTGTGGAGGGGGGACATCAGAGGGTTAAGGCGAGGGGCTCCCAGAAACAACAGCAACAAAAAAATAAAAAATTAAAAAAGTCAGAGGGAGCACATTGAGTAGTCTCTGAAGTGGGAACAAATGTGATGTCGCCAATGTAGATGACCAATTGGTCATGTAAGTCATTGGTCATGATTAATACTATTGAGGGACCAAGGATAGTTCCTGTGGTATACCTCCATTATCAGTGTAATCGAGTCAGATTTGTAATTGTTGGACTGGCCCACTGGCCCAGCGGTAGTGCTACCGCCTGCAACATTGATGACACAGGTTTGGGAATGGGCCGGCCGAGTGGAGGTAGGCTGAGTGTTCCAGGTATGGCTCACCTTCTTTGGGGATGGAGGCTTGTGGATACCCAGCCCTTGAGTGACACCCAGTGGAGACTGAGTTTACACCAGCCAAGACCACATACTGAGGGATGGAGGTGACAGCAGACATCTGCGGGATGTGTATGAGAGAGCACTCATCCTCCGTTGATGGCATTGCACGTCTGTGCCTCCAAAACCCTTGGGCCAGTCATGAGATGATACCCCATGGATCCCCACCCAAGTGATGCCCCAGGTGTAAACCTCAGCTAAGGCCTCCGGTAGATCTTGGTCTGTCCCATCAGGGAGTCCCACTACAGGGGGCAAGCTGCAGGCCTCCCCATCTGGGCAACCTGGGGGGATGCTGGCTGGATGGTCCAAGGACTGAACAAGGGGATACATCACTGCCTGTCACTCAAGTGACCGAGTTGGAAAAAAAAAAGATTTGTTACTGCCTATTTAGATGCACTGTTGACACTCTCCTAATGAGCATGGTGCTCACAGATAACATGGCTTTGCTTAAGGAGATGTTGTAATTGATCCTGTCTAAATCTTTTCTGAAATTGACTAGAAGGATGCTCTAATCTTCATTCTGGGTTGATGAGACATTTTGTAGCAGTTCCAGAAGGGCATGCATTATTGACATGCCTTTAAGGTTTTCAAACTAAAAACGACTGATTTTGTCTTGAATAGTTTGGGTGATGTACTTGTTAATCATTTTTCACACAAAAAGATTAACAGGTAGGCAGACTGGTCTGAGAAAAATTGTATGTTGCAAAATCTTGCTTGTTTTCAGAATGGGGTGAAACTATATGCCTGTCCCCAGGAGTTGAGGATGTGACCTTTTATGACTGTTGCACAGGAAAACAAGCACATTTATTTATTTATTTAAAATTTGATAACCAGGAAAGGCACACTGAGCCGAGGCTCGTTTCCAGGTGCGAACTGGGGGGATAGGATAATGGGAGTCACAGTAGACAAACTGTAACAAAAATCTTGTAAATATTTGGAAGAGCAGGTCTGACATAGTAAATCACAACAAGGATATATACAGTTACAACAGTTAGAAAGGTTTACAAATGAAGTGTGACAGACAGTTTTATACAATAGAAGACAAGTTTCATTACCATAGGTAATATTCATGGCTAAGCTAAACTTTACATAGCAAAACTGGAGAAAGGTAGGGTAGGCTCTGTACAGCAGTAGGGAGGGGATGAGGGGAAGTTTGAGGTAGTTGTGTGTACCGGGAAGGAAGATTACGGAGGAATAGGACAAAAGAGGGCAGGAGTCAGATGTGAGGAAGGTGGAGGGAAGGGAGAGGGAGGTGCGGGGAGGAGGTGGGGAGGAGGAGGAGGAGGAGCAGTGCAGTCGGGGGAGTGGGTGAAGTTTTAATTGCTTTTTCAGCGTGGCTAGGGAGGTAGCGAAGTGGATGGAGTGGGGAAGGTGATTCCAGAGGTCAGGAAGTCTGAAGGAGAAAGCTATATTTCCTGATTGTGAGCAGGGTTGGGAGAGAGAGAAGGTGTGGGAGTCAGGGGTTCGGAGGTGATACCTGATGTTGAGGGTGGGGATAGAAGGTTTGATAGATGAGGGGAAGGGCATTGAACCAGAGCTTGCCTACAAAGGTGGCACAGTGAGCTAGGCACCAGTTCTCTAGGGAAGAGAGGGATAGGGCAGAGTAGAGGGAGCAATGGGTATGAAATGGGAGGTTGGAGGTGAAATGACACATGGCGTTGTAAAGGGGGTCTAGTTTAGATAGAGATGACTTGGGGGCCAAGCTGTAGACTATGTCGGGGTAGTCTATCGAGGGGAGGATTTGCTTGATAACAAGCTCTTTGTTGCTAGAGAGGGAGAGACAGTCTTCAATCCTATGCAATGCTCCCAGTCTGGGCAGGAGCTTGGAGTGCATGGAGTCAACATGAAGAGAAAAGTCTAACTTAGAGTCTAGCCAAATCCCTAGATATTTGAAGGATTGAACAGTTTCAATATTTGTGCTGTCCAAGGACACAGAAGATGGGTGGGGACTGGAGTTTGACTAGTTTCTGGGCAGAGCCGAAGGCCACAGCTAGTCGGCTACAGTTTTTTTGTGTTGCACTTTAGTAGGTTAGCCTCTAACCACTTGAGAGCAGTTGTGAAAGAAGCTTGCAGGGATGATTGGGTCTCCGTGAGGGAGGGGCCAGAGGTGTAGATGACAGTGTCATCAGTGTACATGTGCAGATGGGTAGGAAAGCAGGTGTAGGGAAGATCATTTACAAAGATTGAGAAGAGGGTGGGGCCCAGCATTGAACCCTGGGAGACGCCGGCATGAATGGGAAGGGGGAGGAAGTGGTGTGGCCTAGTTGAACATATTGTTGTCTGTCTGACAGATACAAACTGAACCAATTTGAGGAGGAGAGGAAGAGTCCAATGGAGGATAGTTGATGTAGGAGGAGATTGTGGGAGACCAAATCAAATGGCTTGGCAAATGTCAGGGGCTAGTAGTTATGCACCAAGTTTCTAACTCAAGTGAGGATATCATCTGGTCCAAAAACCTTATTTTTTGAACCTTCTGTTTATTGCATTTTAAAAATAAAACATAACAGTGCTAATCCACACAGGGATGGGATACCAGACAATGAATTACACATTAAAATTGAAGAAAATTGACAGCATCCCTACACATAGGTGCTAAATACAGGGAGTTCACAGTTCGCAGTACAACTAAAAAGGAAAGCCATACTATCAAACTTTGTCCAAGCCACAGACACAGTTTATTGAAAAAATATGTCCCACTTGTCTATGCTATATTTTCTCATGAATAGTGTATCTCCAATAAAATAACTTGTTCCCAGGGCCCAATCCTCAGAGGCACCCCAGATACATGTGACTTGCAAGTATCTGGAGTGCTTTGCCCCATGGCCGCAGTTGCCTGCATGCCTGCTGGCATACGAACATACGAAATTTGCCAGCAGATAAAGGCCTAGAGGTCTATCAAGTCTGCTACGAATGTCCAGCTAGCACCTTATTCTGCAGTTGCCCCTCCTTCCACCCTTCCCCTTCATTAACTCTCCCCCTTGTCCTGTCCCATCCTTGTTTGAAGCAGTCCACTGTTCTACCGCATACCACTTCTGCAGGTAGTGCATTCCACCCAGCCACCACCCTCTCTGTAAAAAAGTGTCTCCTCATCTCCCTCCTGAACCTTCCTCGCTCCAGTCTCATATCATGGCCCCTGGTGGCCCTCCCCTCCCTTATTTTGAACAACCCTTCTGTACCAGTCTTGTTTATTCCTTTCATGTATTTAAATGTTTCAATCATGTCACCCCTCTCTCTCCTCTCCTCCAGTGAGTACATGTTCAACTCCTTCAACCTCCTCTCATATGATAAGTCCCCCAGCCCCTTGATCATCTTTGTCGCCCTGCTCTGCACTCCCTCCAGTAATTTAATGTGCACTCTTCAGATCGGACGCCAGTACTGCACGAGTACTCCAGGTGTGGTCTAATCTAATGACCCATACAGTGGCAGAGTCCCTCCTCCTCGAGGATATACACCTTGCAATACAACCCAGCATTTTGTTGGCCTTGCAGCTGCCTTCCTACATTGTGCCGAGTTGTTCATTGACCCTGTAATGAGCACACCCAGATCCTTCTCCTCTTCTGTCTGGGCTAGCTGCACTCCCACTAGCTGGTAACTCCTCCTTGGGTTCTTCATCCCAAAATGCAGCACCTTGCACTTTTGGCATTAAAGCCAGTTGCCAGGTGTCTGACCAGGTTTCAAGCTTTGTCAGATCATCCTGCAACTCCTGCCATACCCCTAGGTCATCCACCACCGCGCCTACCTTGGTATCATCAGCAAACAGACTGATCTTGCTCTTGATGTCCCATGATATGTCTGCAATGAATATCCCAAACAACACTGGTCCCAACACCGAGCCCTGTGGAACACCGCTCGTCACTGCCCCTTGGGTGTGAGAGCTCCCCACCCACCACCACCCTCTGTTGCCTTCCCTGCAGCCAGTTTCCTACCCATCTCACCAGCTTTGCACCCGCCCCTGTGCCTACTAACTTCCTTCCAGCCTTCCATGTGGCACCGAGTGAGATACCTTACTGAAGTCCAGATACAGGACATCCACTGCATGGCCCCTGTCTAGTTGCCTAGTTACCTAGTCATAGAACTCAACCAGGTTGGTTTGGCAGGATCCGCACATATGAAGCCATGCTGTCTGCTGTCCTGTAGTTCTTTGGCCTCTAGGAGGCCACCAGCCTCTCCTTCAGGATAGTCTCCATTAGCTTACCCACGATGGATGTGAGGCTCACTGGTCTGTATTTCCCGGTTCATCCTTGGGGCCACTTTTGTGGAGGGGCACCACATGAGCCATCCTCCAGTCCTGGGGTACACACCCCGACTGTAGTGAAGCATTAAATAGGTCTGCCAAAGGTCCTGCAAGGACCTCTGCCAGCTCCTTCAGTACCCTGGGATGGATGCCATCTGGGCCTGGCACCTTGTCCACCCTCAGTGCCTTCAAACCCTCTTGAACTCTGCCCTCCATGATTTCCCCATCTGTCACCACTCCCCGCTTCTGCCATTTCTCCCACCTTGGGTGTAATCCCCTCTTCTCTTTAGTAAATACTGAGCAGAAGTACTCATTTAGTGCTTCCACCTTATTGTACCCTGCTTCCACCCAACCCCCCTCCTTCCTAATCCTTACTATGTGGTCCTTACAGCTCCTTTTCTCCCTGATGTACTTAAAGAAGTCCTTCTCCCCCTTCTTAATGCCTTGTGCCAGCCTGAGTTCCGTAGATGCTTTGGCTCCCCTTACTGCCCTTGTCACCTCCTTCGATTCTGTCAAGTACTCCTCTCTGTCCTCACCCCTCCCTGTTTTCTTGTACTTCCTAAAGGCAGCTCTTTTCCTCCTTACCTTTTCTATAACCTCCTTGCTCAGCCAGCTCTGTTTCTTAGCCCTAGCCTTCTTGCTCTGGGCTTTGCAGCAGGTTTTGGTTGCCTCCACTATCCCCAGCTTTATGAGCTCCCACCTCTGGTTAGTGTCCATACTAGACTGAATTCTGGCCAGGTGCCCTTTTACCACTTCTCCCATCCTCCCAAAGTCGGCCCTCCTGAATTCCAGCACTCTTGTGCCAGATTCCACTCCTTCCTTGCCCATGTCCAATGTGAGCCATACTGAGTGGTGGTCACTCCCTGACAGCGGTTCCTCCACTGTAAGTTCTCTTACAAAGTCCCCATTTGCCAGCACATGGTCAAGGGTATTCCCTAACCTGGTTGGTTCACTGACCATTTGCAGCAGGAAGCTGTCCTGGAAGGCATTCAGCAGTACCTGCTCCTTCTGTTCCTGGTTGTTGGGGTGCTCCAGTCCACTCCTGGCATGTTGAAGTCCCCCACAATCACCACACTACCCTTCTCGCAGGTCCTCCTGATCTGTCCCGCTAGTTCCCTGTCTAACTCCTTCGTCTGAGATGGCGGCCTGTACACCACTCCCATTCTAAGAATCCTATTCTTGGAATCCTGGATTTGCATCCAAAGTGACTCCGTACTACCCTCCTCCCCTTCCTCCCTTACACATTTCAGTCCTTCCTTCACATATAGTGCCACCCCCCCTCCTTTCCCAATCATCCTGTCCCTACGAAATAACCTGCACCCTGGTACAGACAGGTCCCAGTCATTGTATTGGGTGGCCCATGTTTCCATGATGGCTGCAATGTCCATCTCTCCCTCTGCCATGAGAACCTGCATCCATATCCTCTTCCCCCTGTAGTCCACTACTGTGGAACTGAGTGTTGGGGCAGGGGTGATAGGGATGAGTAGAGTGGGTCCGGACCATAGATATCAAATTAGATGCTGGTACTGCTCTGTGAGTTGATCATTGCCTATGTAGGGGGCCAGGACATGCTGGGCTACACAGCCCTCTGGGAATGCCATATCCTGATGGGAGGTATAACTGGGGGTAGGGGTTGGGAGAGTCCATTTGGTTTTTTGACCAAGTTTGTGGCTGGCTGAAGGGGTATGCATAGCTGCTACTGCTGCCCTAAGGTAGATGTAGCTGCTACCCTCTTTGCCTACCCTTTGCACCATTTGAGGACTGGACTGAGCCTGGCTCCCACCCCCTGGTCTGCACCTATCCTGCAGGATGCCCCAATAGTGTGTATCCTATGCATGGTGGCACTCTGTAGTATTTCTGGGCCCTCCAGGTGTGCATGGGGGCCAGGAACCTTATGAGGATTGGGCCCTAAAACAATAGAGATAGAAAAGAGCAACTATAAACAGAAATGTATCAGTTTCCAACTGGATTTAACATCCATAGCTCTCCCAACAGTTCACAGATACCAAAATCCAAGATGGCTGATGGAAAAGAAGTGCACATCCTAATTTAAGCTGCCATTGAAGCAATATTGGCCAAATAAACATAGGGAAGGGGGAATGGAACATGGGAGAAAAATTTTATTTATTCATTTATTTGCTTTTGTTGACCGGGTAAGTCACACTAGACAGCCAAGTGCCTATTTTCAGGTGCGACCCGGGAGGGTTACAAGCTTGGATAACAGGTACAGTGACAGATTGGACTTGAACACAAAGAGTATTACATGTCATATAGTGATAAAAGGCAACCAGTAAGTAAGCGCCTGCTGGGGAAGGTTACAGGCGACCGGGAGAGTTAAGATAGACATACCGTATGGTGGCGAGTCAGATTTACATACAGTGGTGATCGCAGGTACTAACAAAAAATTTACCCACCCGGGGAAGGTTACAGACGGCCCGGGAGAGTTAAGATAGAGCATACACGTATAGTGAGCGAGTCAAATTTACAGTACATACAGTGGTGATCGCAGGGACTAACAAAAAATTTACATACAGTGGTGTTGCAGGTACTAGCAACAATAACATTACATTATCCTAAATCTAGTCCAGTGACCAGGAGAGTAAGTGCAGTGGACCTGGGGCACGCAACCCCACGTGAGAGGATAGTTCAAGGGAATACGGGGCACAAGGACAGATGGAGGAGCCCTTCAGGAATGCCCATAGAGATGTTTTGAACTCTGGATGGGAGGGGGTGGATCGAGTAAGGGCAGGGAATGAGTTCCATAGTTTGGGGGCATAGTTGGCGAAAGCCCGATCACCCGCAAAGGTACGTGTTCTAGGAACCCTGCAATTTAGTGACACCTGTGACCTAAGGTAGTGGGAAGAGTTGCCAGGGAAGAAGGACAGGGCAAGGACTGAGGGGGTGGCTGTTCTAATGATGTTGTCGATGAAGTTCCCTACTATGAAGGTGCGATGTTTCTCAGGGTGGAGCCACTCAAGGCGAGTATAAAGGTCATAGCGGTGTGTTGGGGGCGGAGGAGGCGCGGCCAGCAGATGCTGTTGTAGGCCGTATCCCATTTCGAGAGGTTGGATTTTGGTACAGGGGCGAAGGTCACTAGCCCGTAACAGAGGGAGGGGAAGAGAACACCCCTGGCTAGGGCCATCCGGGCGGCCGATGTGAGGCAGTTATTGGCTCTGTATGCGAGTCCGAGTTTGATATTCGTAGCCTTGCAGATGTTCCTGATGTGCAGGGAAAGGTCCAGCTAGGGGTCTAGGGTAACGCCAAGGTACTTGACAGCAGCAGCTATCTGCACGGGCAGGCCGTCAGCCCCGTGTATTAGAAGGGGGGCAGGGCAGGATTTTGTTCTATTCTGGGACCCGAAGAGCATAGCCTGTTTTTTTTTGAGGTTGATGACAAGCTTATGCTCGCACAGCCAGGCTTGCATCTGCTCAAAGTCAGAGTTTAGTTGGGAATTGATGGTACTGATGCCTCGGGCGCTATCCAGTATGACGAGGTCATCAGTGTACAGGGTTGCAAGCCCATGGGTGATGATGGATGGTAATTCATTGATGAAAAGGGAGAAGAGCTTTGGGCTGAGGACAGACCCCTTGGGGACGCCACATTGGACAGTGGTGAGGTTGGAGAGGGTCCTGTTGAAGTTTGTGTATTGCTTTCTACCAGTGAGGTAGTTGTGGAACCAGGCATGAGCGGGGTTTGAGAGTCCGAGGGAGAACAGGGTGGTGCTGAGGAGGAATGATCTACCCTGTCAAAGGCCTTGGATAAGTCCGAAAATCGCACCATTGAAGGTTGCCTGGTCAGTTGCAGTTGGATCTGCGGGGCTGCAGCAAGAAGCGGTGGCTGTGCTGTGCCTTCCTAAACCCATGTTGGGCGGGAGAGAGATTGTACTCCTGTAGGTACTCAGTTAACTGAGAGGCCACAGCTTTCTCTAGGAGTTTAGATCGGCTGAGAGAATAGCAATCGGCCGATAGTTCAGGGATCTTCGGGTTTCCTTGTTTGAGGACAGGGGTGATCTTGGCTATTTTCCAGATATCAGTGATGACACTGGTGGTGAGGGAGGCATTAAAGATATGTGTCATTGGCCAGGCTAGGAGGTGGGCACCTAACCTGAGCAGTTTTGGCTCGAGGTTATCATGCCCTGGGCCAGTATGGGGGGAGAGGCTAGCGAGCAACCTCTGGGTCTCGGTGACAGACACCTGCTGTAGAGAGGAGGAGGGTCTGGGTGCGGGTCCGGGTTGAGCCGAATTGGGGTACGTTATGGGTGGGTTATAATTTGAGGGCTTAGGAGCGGTGGGGGCAGGAGGAAGGGGGGTAGCCTGTTCGGAGAACATAGTGTTAAAGGTGTTAGTGATTGTGTGGGGTCTATTGCAGCTCACCCCATCAATGAGCAAATCCGTGGCTTGCCCTCTCGAAGAGCTCCTGACCGCGCTTTTTATGTTCTGCCAGAAACTTCTTGGATTGTTGGTAGAAGAGAGTAGTGCGGATCGGCAGAACTCACTTTTGGCGGCCCTGATGGCTTTTTTGCAGGAGTTTCTGAGGCACTTGTAGGTGACAAGATCTTTGACGCTGAGAGAGGCCTTATAGGTCTCCCAGTATTTGTCTCTGTGTTTCATTAGAAAGAATAGATCCCCATGAAGCCATTTGTTGATGGTATCTCGCACCCTCCTTCTAGTGAGGGGCGCATGCTTGTCCTGCACTGGGATGTATTTGGCTAGGAAAGTGTCCAGTGCTAGATTTGGGTCCAAGGAGGTGGTGACCTCAGACCAATCAGTAGATCTGAGGTCGCTGAAGAAGTCGGGCAAGTGGAGCTTTGAGTAGTCCCTCATCTGTATCACTTTGCTAGGTATTTTCGCCTGAAGTACCCCCCAGGTACAAAAGGTGGGCGAGTGATCCGAGATGGCGTCAGGTAGGATGCCCGAGGATGTGACTCTGTCGGGCCTGTTGGTCAGGACCCAGTCGATCAGTGATCCTTTATCTCCCCTTGGGGAAGGTCTCGTTGGTTTGGTGATAACCTGGCTCCAGAGCAAGGCCTGATAGCAACTGCTCATAGGATTTAGAGTTGGATCCCATCCAGTCAAGGTTGAAGTCTCCAATAATGAGGACCTCACTTGTCCCCACCCTGGAGCTGAGGCTGTGTAGTAGTGAGGAGGTCTGGGTATCCCACCTCTGGGGGGGTTATAGCAGCAAATCAGGTAGATTTTCTTTGTGAGCCCAAGAAGGAGAAGGGTGTGCAAGAACTCACATGTTGAGGGGGTGGTGGGTTGGTGGTCAATGATAGACACATTGAGGTGGACTTTATAATAAAGTAACACCCCCCTTCACATTTGTTACCCTTGCGATCGCACCTGATGTGGCTATAACCTGGCAGGGTGCATATAGCGTCAGGAGTGTGGGGCTTTAGCCACATTTCTGTGATACCCAAAATATCCGGGTTATAGTGGGCAACCCAGGCAGTGAGCTCAGCAAGGTTGCATAGGAGGCTGCGGACATTTAGATGGACGATTTTTAGCCCCTTGACAGCTAGCCATGGGGGCGGGTTGAGGTGACGCAGGAGGTCATCCTGCTTGTATGTGGTAGCTCCACCCCTGGTGGGTCCAAGGGGAAGGGAGGTTGAGGGGTGCATCATGCTGGGGGTTGTTTGGGCAAGGAGGAACCTAGTTAGCTTGGGATTAAGTAGGTCTGCCCTTAGTGCAGTACCCAGAAATTGGAGAAATTGTGCTGGGTTTTTTTTTTTTGGATTAGTTAACTAGGAGCTTGAGATTAGTTGGGTCTGCCTCTAGTGGCAGGTTAGTATAACCTGCAAATGGAGAACTGGGCTGATAGGTCAAATTATCACAACATGTGACCACTCTCAGCCTATTTAAGGGAGAGCCCAACCCAAAAACTTTGAAGCGGGTAGGCAATAACATATAATGGTTGACTCCAAACTCACAGAGTCCTGATTAAACCCCATCAACTTTTTTGTGATGCTGCCTGGTAGAGAAAGTCATCTGGTAGGGAAACTGAAGTCGGGATAAAAATGTAATCTTGTATCTTCTACTGAATCCCTCCAGTTTGCCTCATAACCATCAGTACTTGATCCCTATCATCACAGCCTGTAACAATGCTCTGTGCTTTGGGCTGTCTGGAGGCAAGCTCCACCATCTGCAGCTAGTGCAAAATGCGGCGGCCAGGCTGTTGACTGGGGTTTTGAGAACTGATCATGTCACACTGGTTCTCCATGGACTCCATGGGCTGCTGATTAGGTGGAGGATTGCCTTCAAGGTAGGTTTACTGACTTACAAAGCCCTGCACGGCTGGGGACCAGACTGTCTGCAAGACTTCCTGGTCCCTAACTGCCTGGCCTATGCTCTCCATTTCTCCAAGGGTTGCCTCCTGGTGGTTCCCGGGGCTAGGCTGCGTCAATCTGGAGTCCGTGCTTTCTACGTTGCTGCACCAGTCCTGTGGAATTCACTAGCAGTTTATTTAAGGGAGGCACCCTCGGTGGAAACCTTTAAAAAAGGACTAAAAACCTTTTTATTTAATCAAGCCTATGACTTGAATAGAGTATGATCTCTGAAGGTTCTGTATTATACTGACCACTGTGTTTTTAGGTTTATGTCATAGATTTAAAAAATGTTAATGTTCTGCAAGGTGTGGTTGTAAATTTTGGTTTGTAGTTTTCTGAGGGTGTTTGTTTTTAAATGTTGTACAATGATCCAAGCCTCCAAGAAGGGGTGCTATATAAATAAATCTTGTCTGTCTGTCTGTCTGTCTGTCTGTCTATCAATCTATCTATCTATCTATCTATCTATCTATCTATCTATCTATCTATCTATCTATCTATCTATCTATCTGTCTGTCTCTCTGTCTGTCTATATGTCATGGGAGCCCATTCTGCAGCACCAGTCAAATGTTAGGGAGAAATTCTATACACCTTCAGGATAACTATAGGTTATGATAGCTGCAGCAATTCAGGAAACCGAGAGGTAATAAAAGTTTTATCACAGTTACTTCTACCTCTTCTGGCAGACCAGTCAGACAAATGTTTCAGCTAAGGGTTCATTTCCAAGGTGTTCAAGTCTCACATGTAAAACAGCATTATCGTTAATCAAAGTCATAGTTGAACATGTATAGTCTTGTCTGCTGTTTTGTTTGAATCCTCCAGTGTACAATAGCTTGTGCTTTATGAATTCTAACCTCTAAAAGTGCAGAACGTGCATTAAAAGTTTCAACTTTGTCATCTAGTTTGTGTATTGCTGCCAGTATTACAGCCTTTGATGCCTGATTCTGTTCTTCCTGTTCTTAAAACCACAGAAAACATGGTTGCACCATTTTGGCACAGCAGCTCAGACCATGTGTCTGCTCCGACTGCAGCTGAAACACTGTTTTTTTAGGTTTGCCCATCACTGGTCAACTCCAAATGTTTTTTTCTAAAATCACCATGGTCCAATAAAGTGAGACAGATGTGACTAAATCACTTTTTGGAACTGACTGATAAAAGGGAGCAGAGAAAAAAGAAAGATACAGGGTTAGTCAGGCCTTTTTTGACAGAGTAAAAAATACATTTGGATCAGTGCATTGGTGTGTGTGTACATAAATAAGCAAATTGTGAGTTTATTTACAGTTTTTGTATACCAGACATTTCATTTATTATTATGTTTTTTACATTTTACAGTTTTGTTTCAAGATTGATCAAGTAGCAGAGAATCTTATGTGAATCATTAAGGAATTCAGTCTATAATAAAATAAGCGGCAAATTGTAATTGTAAAGTATATTATGTGCTTCTGTACTTATAAAAAAGAGTTTATTACTATATCTATAAACTGATTCTTAATATAAATTTTTTCATACATTTCAGAAAAATCATTAAGCCCTTTGAAAAAGCACAGTAACATGCGAAACGTCAGGGCATATTGAATGAATAAAAAATTACTTCAACTACGAAAGGTATTCATTGTCCTTCTTAAAGGTACAGTGACCCCACAAAAGAAACATCGATTTTTGCATTCAAGCACCTTGTGGATACCTTTAAAAGTGAATACATCATTTCCCATGGACATTTTTACTTATGATGAAGACAGCCCACCCTGTGATGACAGCCCATGCTGCTAAAGATGTTTTTATTTAATCACTAGCATTTATATAACTTATGAGTGAACCCTTTCATACTACTCATGAGGTATTTAGTTTTGCTCATCCAAGAAATGACTGTCATAAAACTGATGTGTCATGTATATGTATCATTACAACAGCTTGCAAGTGCTAAACTCAAGGGCCCCATTTTTGGTCATAAATGGTCATATCATTAAGTGGGCATTGTCAGCTATTGCAAGCTTAACAGTAGCCACAACTCCTTCCTGAGTGATTGGGATAGGGCCACCATGCAATTTGACTGTAGGTAGTAGAGCCATTCATAAATCCATGGTGGCCCTCACAAGCTTGTTTGCAGCCTTCTGTGGCTCAAGCAGCTGTAGCAAGAGCAGCAATTACTAGATGCAGAGATCTAGCAGGTCAGTCAAGTTAGTAAGGGAGAGAGGGACATCCAGACCCAGAGCCGATCTGATCTTTCTGAAGACCTCTGCAGGGTTAGTCATTCAGGGCCCTTATATGTAACTCAATGAGTATTCTTATCACATTATGATGCTTAGTTGGAGGGCTATACTCAACCAAGTGATGCCCCTTGTGTGATTTTCAATAGAACACAGAGAGTGCATTAAATAAAACAACATAAAATTTGAAAGACTAATGACCTGCACAGCATCTTTCTGGGGACCGCTATAAGTATTGAGCCCACAGCAACAGCTGGAACAGAGGGTGCCTAAGGGCAACTCTGACTAGACCACCAGGAATAGGATGTCCCTGTGGCTGAGTGTCCAGTGGACCATCAGATGTAGACATTGTTGCTACTGTAAGCTTAACAGTAGCCACAACTTCTTCCTAAGTGGTTGGGATAGGGCCATAATGCAATTTGATTGTAAGTAGTAGAGCCATTCATAAATCCATGGTGGCCCTCACAAGCTTGTTTGCAGCCTTCTGTCCCTCAAGCAGCTGTAGCAAGAGCTGCAATTACTAGATGCAGAGACCTAGCAGGTCAGTCACGTTAGTAAGGGAGGAAGGAACATCCAGACCCAGAGCTGATCTTATCTTTCTGAAGACCTCTGCAGGGTTAGTCATTTGGGGCCCTTATATGCAACTCAGTGAGTATTCGTATCACATTATGATGCTTAGTTGGAGGGCTTTGCCCAACCAAGTAACTCCGCTTGTGTGATCTTTCAATAGAACACAGGAAGTGCAGTAAATAAAACAACATAAAATTTGAAAGACTAATGACCTGCACAGTGTCTTTCTGGGGGCCACTGTAAGTACTGAGCCCACAGCAACAGCTGGAACAGAGGATACCTAAGGGAAACTCTGACTAGACCGCCAGGAATACGATAGGGTGTCCCTGTGGCTGAGGGTCCAGTGGACCATCAGATATAGACATTGTTGCAGGAGCCAGTGGGAGTTTCTTGTTACCACCAGTATGACTGGCAACCAGGCCAAAGGGAACCACTGGATCACTAAGGCCTATACACTGAGGATGTACTCAGGAGGGAGTACACTTCTGAGTGGGACACCCATGTTCCCAGCACCATGGCAGGGTCACAACAGGGAGCTATACCATGCAGCTAGTGCAAAGCAATGCTACAACCAGACTGCAGGTGCAGGTGAACTCCAGCCTCTTACTGAGGGCAAGCTTTGTTTGCACCTGCTTAGAGCATGATACAACATTTGCCTTGCACCCCTGTTGCTGAGGGGGACTGCTTCTCTGGTGAAATGCAACTTTTCTGTGTAAAGCACAATTTAGTGGCAGCACAATGATGTGACTGAAATGCACCCAATTTACACCTCCCCTGATAGTAACATCATCACATTGGCCTTTGTGCTGCAACCAGTACAGGACATCCATGTATAGTGGGGTACACGGGGATTCCGGTCATCATTTAAAAGGTAGTTTCACTCACTGTCAGTTCCTGTGTGTGGATCTTTGTAGATTCATCTCTGAAAATCCAATGTTATTTATTTGTGTGATGCTAAAATTAACTTTTAATCCCCGCGGTGTAACTTCCTGCTTTTTAGCAGCCTGCCGGTTCACCGCACCGGGAAGTGACGTCACTTGCAGAACACCTATCACAATGTGCTCTTCAATGCACGGGAATGTCAATGCAGCTGAAACTGTCAAATGTGCCATTCAGCCTGTCCTGTCAAATGTTTCTTCTTCTGCTGTCCTAGTGCTCATCTGTGTTACTTGCCCCAACTCTGTAGTCTCTTTGCTGTGCCTCTGATCTGTGACCCTTCAATTCATGTGGTGGTCGGTGATCATCAGCTGCTAAGTCTGTGTCCACCTCACAGAAATGTGTCTGGCCTGAATTGTTTCCTTCCATTTTTGTGCATCGTGATGTGCTGTGCTTTTACTGCTGACTTGAAGTGTTTAGTTCTGTAGTGTCGTGATCACCTGTGTTGTGACGGTCGCCAGGTCATGGTTTTATTTCTCAGTGTCACCTGATGCTACTGCTCGCATTGAGTATTATTCAGCATTTTTGTTTATTTATATTCAAGTGTGCTGCAAATCTTTCACTGTGTAGTTCATAACTTCAACTGGAAGGTGTGCTGCAATCACTTTTGTGGTGTTCTTTTCATATTTGCATAGTGTCATTGTTACAGTATGCAAGGGGGCATAGTACTGGTGATAATGTAAATGTATGGTGACATACAGTATATAGTGGCTCAGTGCTGTACTTGTTTTCTTCTTTGAAGACAGCCTGTTATCATTCTTCTGTCCTGTGAGTGGCAATGCAGAAAGAGTGGCCATTTGTATAGTTTGTGTCCTTACTGTGCAGTATTTTCAGTGTTTGTTGTACTGGCCCTAGACCTTGCTGTGATTGTGTCTCACCTGTGTCAATGCCACAGGTAGTCATTGTATGCCTGTCTTACATTGCATAGTCCACTGCATGTAGGTCACACATACTGTAATGTTTTAGACCAGCTCAGTAAATGTCTTATTGTGTGTTTCAGTGACTCTGTGTGACCGACTGTGACACTGTCAATTTTTCCTATTGTTACCCACCATATGTGTTACTGATTGTGCCCAGATTGTTTGGGGGTCATCATATATAGTGTGACAATTTTTCATAGTGAATTGTTAGTACCTGTTACACAAATGAATCATCATGCCTGTCTAGTGTGTTGCTGCACACTGTAGTAATACAACCAAAATGGGATTTTCACTGTTCAAATTCCCTCAAAACCAACACCTCGGAGCATTGTGGAACTGGTTTGTAAAGACTAGACGGGCTGACTGGTATGTTGCCACTGCTCGGAGTTTGTTATGCTCTGCTCACTTTACTAATGAATGCTTTGACAAGTCTTTTATGGCCAGATATCAAATGAATTTTGTTCGTGGTCTGCGTCTGGTCCCAGATGCAGTACCAACCATTCAGGCCCCCAGTCCCAAGTCAACAGAGACAAGTGTTCCAATAGTGGAAAACAATTTTGTTTTCAATATTCCAGTGAAGAAGCGAAAGTCTGGAGGTGCTTTCAAGAAAAGACAGTTGGAAGGGTTAAGCCCATTTCAAAGTATTATATTGTGTGATGTCAAATTGCTCTTGTGTGCCATGGTGTCATGACTTCATTGTTTGCATGCACATAAAATCATTTCATTTGGTTTTACAAAACTGCATTGTAACACAGTAGTGGTATGTACGTACAGTGCTGTTTAGATGCAATGCTGAAATTGTCTTCCCCAATGTATCAGTTTAGTGCCCAGTCACAGTAGTCTTATATAATGTAACCATGTGACCTTTGACCTTATGTCAGTGTCACGTTCTGTCCATTTAACAGCTGTTTTGACATGCACTGTGGCGCTGTGTGTTCACAACACACCACCACAAACCACAGAAACACAAACCATCAACCCATGCATGCCACCAAAATGGAATCATGGTTGAATGTACTGTTTTGTGTGTGGATTTGCATGTTACAATCAATGGTGAAGGGGGCCATGGTTATGATATATGATGGAATAAAAGTATGAAAGTAATGCATGAGCAGCACACAGAGGGAGGCCGTGATGGCATTGTACAATGAACTGTTAATCACTGTTATTTAAATATTTGTGGATGCTCATACTATCATGCAGTTGTGTGTCTGTTGGCGGTGGTGTTTTTCCAGGCACACAGATGTACTGGATCATGTAGTTGATGGTTTATCTTCATACAGTGGTACAAAAGGTGTTGTGGTAAATTGCTTTTTGTTGTATCACTCCCCATACTGCAATACAGACCAGTGATCTGTTTTTGTTTGCACATACCATTAACTGTGCCACCTTCAGTGTGCTTGGATCTCAGTGTCATGACTGAACATGTTGTTGATCTCAGCCTATGTTCACTGTGTGTTGCCTTTGCCACCAGTTTAGTGTCACCTGTGCGAAAATCGGTTGTGGTGTGGTTTACTGTCACACTACTTCTTTTTGGTTGTAATACTGTATAGATACTGTCTACATAGTATCTAGTCTCCCAATTTATGCCACTTATTGGTGTGCTTTACTGATAGGTTCATATTGTTATTTATGGTATATGAATGCAAGGCTTTTAAAGTTTGAGCATTTATGTAGTTTGTCTTTCTGAGGCATTAGGTGCATTATGGTTCATGTTGTGTGACTGATGTCTGTGACACTGGGACAGCTGGTTCTGATTACTCTATGATTCTTGTAAAATAAAAATATAGTGTGATTGTCAAGAGAAATGCTGTGCTCCTGGATGACCCCCCAGGTTTCACTTCAAAGGACAGGTTATATGTTAAACAGTAGATCTCTGTAATGCAATTAACTTCTCAATTGCTTTGAAAGCTAGGAAGTGGAATATCCATTTTATGAGGTCCTCAGGAAGCCCAGTTAAATGAACTGGTGTCACAAAACACATTACACCTCAGTGAGATCTGGTGGTTAGTCATAAAAAGTACTTTGATGTGTTTGAGAAAGGAAACTGCTCATGGATAAAAGGGACTGAGAAATCACAATCTTAATTGAGTGTCATCATTTGGAAAAATTAGTTTTGCTGAGGTCACAGAATTTAATATGTCTTGATAGGGCATCCTGTTTTGTATATATATATTTTTTTATATTCTGACAGGGAGGAGCTAGGTGACCTTATGCAAAATAGGTTGGCAAAGCCAGTTTTAAACTGTAGTCTGTATTCCATTTTGAGATATACATGTTTGGACTCTGAAAAAGCAACATCAGGCACTGTTAGAAGGTATACATTAGAAAGACAAGTCTAAGTGTACTGTGGTAGGAGATTTTGTTTGTATTTATAACTTTTTTTTTTACGTGATTGCATGGTTTTGTGATATATTGTTCTGTATTTACATCTTACATTTTTATCTATTTTAAAGTAAACCTCTTATTTTAAGAGACTACTTGGTGTGCCTTTGAAATTCTTTATTTGACAAGTGAAGCATATATGGTTAAAGCTGACACTGTGCATAGCTTACTGGTAATACCAAACAGGGAAAAAGGTAAGAGTTTTTAAGGTTTCATTTTGTACACCTGATTAGATGTCCATAGGTGAAAGATTTCTGGCCCCTTAAAGAGCAGAATTACCTGAGCCTGTACATTGGGTATGCTAGCAAGAGGTTCACAGTTTGAATTTCTCCAGAACTTGAGACCAAAGGTTGATTCGAACCCACAAAACAGACAGGAGGGTTACCCTGTTTCTGTTCCTGTTCACAATACTGCGCTCGGCGGTTGGCACTGTGGGAGCAGAGGGCCTGACCTGCTGAGTGGGGTTGCACAATGTCCAATTTGCAGTTTGCTATGCACCTGCAGTGTGTCACTACTGTGACATCACTCATTATTGTAGAAATGAAAACAACTGATTTGTGTATTCCTTGTAGTAAACATCAAATATGAACATCTTTCAAAGTATTGCTGCTGATTGTATGTCAGGAGTTTTTTTTATGTACTGTTTTCCATAAATGATTGACTTTTGCTGTTTTAGACGTGTCCATGGTTGGTGTTGAATTTTGTCTATGAATATGATGTCATTCAGCAATGCACCATGCTGATGAATCCCAAATAAGGGCTAAACATGTCTCTTTTCATGTGTGTAAGTTCATATTAGGAGTTTTCAGTAAGGCAATTATCACACATTGCATGTTCTTAATCCTAAGTACATCACGGTCATTGTACACACTGTGAAACAGCCATACACAAGGTAACATATTTCCAAATGTATTGATGAATTTTTAGCTTTTTGGGGTGAAACATAACTTGCAGCAGGGATAAAGTCAGTAGAAGTTTCACCAATAATACTTGGAAACATGTAGCCATTCTTTAGTTTTGTACTGTATATTGGTTTCCCACAGGGTGAATAATGACATGCATACATGTTGCATGACCACAGATACTGTGGTTTCATGCAATGTTGCACTGTTACCATGCTGAGGTGCATGTTGCATGTAGTATCAGTAAGACATATTGCCATTAACATTGATGTCACCACAGTCATTATTGTGCATGTTATATTACACATCTGACTACTCTGAAAAATAACTTTGACAAATTATGGAGCAGTACACCATGACCAGTGCACATGAGGTGACAACATCACCAGATGTCACCCCGCAAACACAAGAACTGTATCCTGAGGTGTAAGATAACCTCTCAGATGACTTCATGCCTGGACCTTCAGATAACATGCCTGTGTCTTTGGAGATGGAAGCTAAGAGACATTCTGACAAGTCCACACAGTGTACTGACAGAAAACCACATCATCAGTCCATAGGTAATGTGTTCTTATTTTCCTCTTTCTGCAGTGGTAGCAGTATTGCAGTCACAGTTACTGTTCTTGACATGTCTCTGTATCTTCCATGACCCAACATGTGCACGTGGCTGTCAGAATGTGCATTCCTCATGGGTCGACGCAACAGTTGATGTATAACATTGTTAGTGTCACTGTGACTGACATATAGTCAGTGCGTCAGTTATGAAATACATTCAGGTAACACATTATAGGGCTATTTAGAGCAAGTTATATACCACAGTGACATTGTTTGATTTGGTATGTTTACCACTTACGTACAAACAGTGCACAGTAATATAATTAGTAAACGGACACATGGTGTGTGCTGGATGATTGCAATATGGCACTTGTGTTTACAATAAAAAATTGCAATCATGTACTGTGCGTTCCATTAGCACCTCCTCAGTATCACATTGGTGGTGTCTACAGCAATGGAGGTAATAGTAAACAAAAGGAAGGCAAGATACACAGAACATGGTTGGCTGAAACACGTTAGGCAGCATGACTTTTATGGTGGACGTTGCTGTCAGACGAAGCTGATCGAAGTATTATTTTAACAGGTGGCAATGGTGCAGATTGTTGTTGTATTTTTTTTTTTATTTCATATGGTTCTACTCCCTGCGTCTTGGTTTTCATTTCACTATCCAACGTCCTCTGTACCCCTTGCACCCACTGATGGATTATTCACACTGGGGTAGCAGCACACACTTTTCTCACTGCGTGGATAATCACATCAGTAACTGACGGTTGGTGATGTAATACACAGGCAGAATTTCATACAGGTGAAAGTGTGTGCACAGTCATGGCATTCAAGCCGCCATGTCCAACCCACATTTGTCCAATGTGTTTGTTGTCCTATATGAGTACAGACATGACATGACTTCTGTGTACTACATGCCAATGTCTGCCATACCACTCCCTACAGCTGCAGTGTGACTGTGGAACACCCAATGTCCATGGGGGACACTGTAGCACAGTACGCTTCCTGGACCCTCACCAGGGAGACCACAGCACTCTGTATATGGTCACTCCTCTTCCTCCCCCTGTGGACCTCCAATGAACCATGCTTGTTTTTAAAACCTGTTTGGCAAAGTAGCATGAATTGTAGTGTATAGCGCCTCAACCCTCACTGGTACCGGTTGTGCTACACACATTCAGTTTAACCTTTATGTTACCAACATAGCATGTGTACTTGAGGGGAAACAATGAATGTTTGTATACAACATACACATCTGCCTCATGGTAGATATGACACTTTTGGTCTGGGTGCTATATTTCAGATGATGCAATGAAGAATGTTCAGAGGTTTCCAGATGACTAGCCAGAAACATGGAAGCTAACATTTCATGACAACAAATTCACAGTGATGGAATTGGGCCTGAAGAATCAAAATTCCACATATACACAGTACTGCACAGTAGCCGAAAGTGTGGTTCTGCAATACAACAGCATGTTGGTCAATGTATAATCATGCCAAAGTGTTATGTGTGCTGTTACTGTTCATACTGTTATCTTTTAGGGTGTGGAACTTCAGTGAAGATGTGTGATGCATGCACACTAACAGATGCAATGAGAACAGGTCCAGTCCTCCGTGTTCCACTTACTTCCATGGCAGTAGTGTCATCTGACAGCAAATGGGACTCCGGAGATGAAGAATATGATGTTCACGACTACAGTTACCATCCTTCGATGCCTGTTGATGATGACGACTCAGAAGAGGATGATGACACAATGGACATCATGAGGTAAGTAATTTCAATGGTTCTCATGTGAACCTTTATACTTTGAAATGAGGTGTTATTGTTTTACTCGCACTCCCCCTGTTTTACCATTATTCTCATGTCTGCCACCATCTTCCATTACTCCTCTTCTGCCTTCTTTACCTGCATCAGCTGATTTTCCTCCTTGATAATAGGAACATACAAAAACTGTCCTCTGTAACAGGCCTTTAAGTATATTGAGACTGCTTGTTTCCTCTTGCTGTTGCAGTTCTCACCCCTTATCTTTTTCTGCCAACACATCTGCACATCCTATGTCACTGACACTCCATACTGTCCTGTCACAGCCCCTGTTGAAGCCTAGCACTGTTTCGCTGTCCACCGCTTGTACTGTTATCATGTTCTACTCTGCCAAAACCGAATGTGTGAAACAATGCATCCTCTATTCCTTCCTAAACATTCAACCTATTGTCATGACTATCAATGTCTGTCCACACTGTCATGTACAACAGTCTCTCCATGACTGTCATCTTTATTCCTGTCATGCACCGTGAGGTGTCAATGACATGCTCCATGTCCCTCTTCTCTTCGAGTGGCTACATGTTGTACCTACTCATCCTTTCATTATATGGTAATTAACCACTGTCATGGCTCACGTGGTTTGCTCTGTCTTGCTGTTCTCCCGGTAATGTACTATTAGTATGAAATTACAGCACAAAGGGATTGTGCAGCTATCCTTCCAGCTGCACCACCACCCACTCACCTCCTCATAACCACCCCCTCCCATCACAGTGTCCAAACAACTCTGAAATACTCTCACCGCTCTATATGAAATGACCTACTCAGGCAAAGTGTTCCACTCCTATACCACACTTTCCATGAACAGCTGTCTCATGATTTCCCTCTTGAACTCCCCCCTACAATCTCTACCAATGCCCTCTCTTGTCCCTCCCCATTGTGATATGAACAGTCCCTCATCTATTAATCCTGTTAATACCCTTTTGGTACTTCAGTGTGTCATGTATATCCACCCCATCCCTCCTGTGTTCTATGAAATACGTTTGAAGCTCTCCCCCATCCTCTCCTTGAATGCTGTTCACTCAATTCCCTGTACCAAATTTGTCGATATATGCTGCACACCCATCCAGCGCTGTAATGTCAGTGTTCAGGAATGGACGGCAGTAATGAATGCAGTATTCAAGGTACAACATGACCAGTGGCCTGTACAGTGGTACAATCACTTCTCTGTGCCAGTAGGAGATTACAGTCACTATGCACCCCATATCCTTGTCCTCCACCGTGCTTTGAAAATGATGTTTCCTCCACTGGTTCCTTGAACTTTTTGTCATTCCGCACCAAATACCATGTCTCCAAACAATGTTGTGCTTTGTCCATGATCTTGTCCATGTCCTTGATTGCCTGCGCCTCTGTCAGCTCTGTGGAGGCATTTTCTGTTCTCAGTAGCCTTGTAATCTCTCTTGCCTTCGTTTAGTCGTCTTTTTCCCCTGGAACTCCTGATTTCCTATGCATCCGGAATGTTTGTTTCTCTTGCCCATACATTCTGCACTAAGTTTGTGTAACTATTGGACCAAGATGCAGTCATGAAATACTTTTAGTAATATCTGCTTATTTGCACACACGGTGGATGGTGCGGTTCCACTCCACCACATGCAGGTTGAAGTCCTCCACCAATATGGTATCCCCCCTTCTTGTAGATGCTTCTAATGTTCTCTGGCAACTCCCTATCCAGGTTATACACCTGTGTTGATGGAATGTAAAGTATCATCCACCCTAACTGGCTGACTTTTATAGTCTTGAAATGCATCCATTAGGTCTGTGTCCTGCCATCCATCCCATCCTCTCTCATTTATCTTATCCCCTCCTTCACATACATTGCCATGCCTCAACACCTTTTTCGCTAGTCCTGTCCATTGTGATAGTCATGTACCCCATGATCATTACATCCCAGTCTGGTTTCTGGTTGGCTCATGTCTCCATGATAGCTGCAATGTCCGCCATACACACAGCCAATATAACTTTTACTTCAGCTGATTTCTTACCTAAGCATCTCACATTCAGTGGTACCACCCTCCAACACAGTATTTCTCCTCCCCCCAACCCCTATCCCTCCTTGTTTCCCCATGTCAAATAGCTGTCTGACACCTTGGGTTGTAGGCTGTTCTACCCCCACCCAGGATCACTGCCTACTAGGTGACCTCACGCCACATGTTGAATCAAACATTCATTCTTGAAAGACACTGTTGTTTGCAAATGACTGAAGTTATATATGTTTCGGATTCTGTAATTGAGATTCCCTCATGCCATTGTTGGCCTCCGTCTGCCATGTTTTTTGCCCTACCCTTATCAATTTATGAGCATGACACATCTTCTCTCCTGCAGCACAGTAGGGATTTGTCTCCCAGTGCTACTGACTCCCTGTGGAGTCAGGGATCAGTGCTCTTGGGACCGGTTGCAAGGTAGAGCGCCATGGGCAGATGTACTTCCCAATGTGTATGTGAGCGTGCAGTCTGCTGCTAGACGTCAGTGCTTGTCAATGGGGGGGGGCACAACGTAACAAACAAAACACTCAGCTCCATGTGGTAGGTGAGGGCACCTGACAACCATGGCCACCAGCGGATGCCACTCACCCTGACTTCTAGTTCCTCAGCTGGTCCCTCACCTGCAACTTGGCCAGACTTTAACAGCACACAAAAGAGGGTGTACGTCCACACTCCGGACTTGTTGAGCCACTGGTACCGGCTGAAGGAGGGGGAGAAAGAGGATGCTTGGCATGGGTGGACCTGAGGCGTGCATGATCGGGTAAGGATGCTTAACAGATGTACTTCAGTCTGTGATGGGAGTGGAAAAAAACTGACAGAAAATGAAATGATCAGTACTTTATCACTTATTCTTTTTTCTATTCTTTCCATGGTGTTTTGTCATGCCAGTTGACAGGACACCACATCTTGTTTCCATGATTGCCCTTCAGACATTTCCAGTGTTGTCACTTCATCCAGTGTAATGCTGTTGTTGTAATTGTCCTCTGTCTCCTGCCTTCTCATATAGGTCAGAACCCAACATCAGTTGTCATCCATCAACAAATTTTGAAGAACAAAAGTTCATTGTGTTTGAGTCTTGTCTACTGACATTATTTTATCGTTGTCCAAACTACAAAGAAAAATGTTGTGCCATCATAAACACAGTCAAGGGTTCCTTTATAATAATTGATCAGAGTTGCTCCAAGGGTGACTTCAAGAACACATGGAGGTCTCAGCCATATATGACTGGCTTTTCTGCTGGTAACCTGCTACTATCAGCCACTATTGGTTGCACAGGTAACTCGCCAAGCAAGGTAATTAGGATGATAAAAACAACATACAGACAGTGTCACTTAGCAGTTACTATGAACACTGTCATAAATTCCTGCATCCCTCCATCCATGCAATCTGGAGAAAAAAAGGAACAATTAATGGAGAAAATAAAAGCAGAGGACAATACTGTTAACCTTGGAGGAGATGGCCGATGTGACACACCAGGGCACAGCGCAAAGTGTGGGATTTACACGCTGATGGACCTGGAGCAAAAGAAGATTGTCTCCATCAGTCTTATCCAGGTCTGTATGACCCTATACAGGATGACTTCCTCATGTACTGTTGTGTGCATGTTATTGATGTGCGACATTTTTATTTCAAGTACTGGAGTGCCAAACTGACAAGCATGTCCACTGCTGTAGACAGAATCCCTTAGGACTTAATGGTAGGAGGTTACTGATTACACCACTTACAGCTTATCGTAATCATGTACAGTGACTACATCTGTAAAGTGACAGTTGCTGTTTGAAGATCATTCACTATGTCATCTCTGATTTCAAGCCCATCTTACATACTTACGTACAGCATAATATGCTCTATGGGCTATCGAGTCTGCTCGATGTTCATTGGTGATGAAGGTCACCAATTTCAGCCCTCCCTCCATCTAAAAGGACCCATATTACCCATCATGGATCCAGCATGTACTGTCCCGCTGCACCTATCCCAGCCTTTCTTGAACTCATCCACAGTACTAACATCCGCCACTTTTTTGTGCAGTGCATTACAGACTTCCAGCACTCAGTTGCTGAAGTAGCGCTTCCTTCTTTCACCCCTCAGCCTCCTCAAATCTAGCTTCATGGGTTGTCCATGGGTGTCCTCTATTCCCTCAGCTGAAAGACCCCCTGAAGGCTTACCCTATTAATCCCAAAAGAGATACTTTTAAATCTGTATCACATCACCCTCTGTGTCCACACAGCCTGCCACTTTCCTATTCAACTGCCCATCCTCCCCACCACCCCACTATTGTACAGCTTGTCCAGTAGCCCAAGTTGTGACACTGAGTCAAAAGCATGGTTGATGGCCAGACAGAGCACATGCACTGGGCTGCCATGATCTTGCACCCTTGTAACAGCAACAAAGAACTCCACCACATTTCTGCTGCAAGATCTGCAATTTACAAAGCCATGCTGGTGAATGTGTATGTGACCTCATTCCCTATGCAACACCTCTATAGTTTCCGTCAGGATGCTCTCCATCACTTTGACCAGTACCAATATAGTGCTGACTGGTCTTCAGTTACAATGTACCTCTTGCTGTCACCTTTTGTGGATAGGCACAATATGTACCATCCTCCATTCATGAGGTACCCACACAGACTGCAGAGAGGAGTTGGAATGATCTGTTGAGGGTGTGGCACAGGTATCCACAAGCTCCCTGACAACCCCGCGGTGGATCTCATCAAGGCCCCGTTCTTTGTCCCTTGTCGGGTACTTCAGTGCATCCAACACTCTGACTGTGCCTATTTTCTAATCCTTTTCCCCCTGTTCAATCACCATAATCCTCACCCCTCTCTCCATCTGGTGCTGCTCTCCACCACCCTCCTTGGTAAAGACAGATGTGAAAAAGTCATTTATTACCTCTGCTTTCTATTCTGCCTCTTCCACCCACCCATACCATATCACCCATTTCCCACCTCAAGCCTGCAGGGTGCCCCAAACAGCCTCCACCTGTTCCCCGCTTCTTCTGCCTTGCTTATCCCCATGCTATCCATTATGATAACAGCTACACCACTCCCTTTACTCCCCCAATCCCTCTGTATGTTCTGTGCCAAAGTATTTTTAGGTCCCACTTGTGTCTGTATGAGGCCCACATCTCTGTGAGTGCCACTACATCAACTCCCCCCCAGCATGAGTGCCTGCAGCTATGACATGTTATTACACATGCTCCTTGTGTTTATCAGGACCACCCTCCAACATGACCCCTTGCCTGCTGCTTCCCTTCACTGGGTCAGCCTTGGATTATGCCAAACTGTATCACCACATGCACTATCTGTTGCTCCTGCCCTGGGTACCATCCCCTCTGCCTGTGTGAGTATGCCGCTGCCTTCCCTTTCCCCTCCCCACCTCACACCCGCAATGGATGAACAAGACACATCTTGAGCCATCTTGGAATACAGCTTCAGGACACCATGATTTTTTTGTGCTGTTCCCCTTGAACAGGGAGTCAGTCAGCAGTGACTATAATACTGTGAGAACAGCAGACAGAAATTAACATTGTGATGTATTATTTTCTTTAAACAACTATCAATGATGAAAGACACCTGCCAACAATGTCTGCACACTAATTAATTTTGGTGATGCATAACGTTTTGTGGTAACTGTTTACTCAATGGCCAAGTACTGCTGTATCTGGTGTTAGCAAGACACTAAGCAAGGCCTGCTTTGCCAAGTATATCTCAGAATATTTTATTGTGTTCATCAACTACTTATTGTACATTGTACCGAACTTCATGGCATTCTCCATTGTTGTATGATGCCATCATTTGGTGGTCTGAAAATGTCATGCAGGGTACTTTGTGGTTCTATACATGCAGCAAATGAAAACAAATGTGAACACACCACCATTTTAAAGTTGACTGCACATTTAGTGCAGCAGTATGTTTGTGATAGTGCTTCAAAAAAATGTCTCAGGCTACCTTTTCAGATTTTATTTGATGTCATACTACATGATGTGTTATCACTAGCAACACCCACAGAGTAGTGAGGTGACATCCTCTTACCATATGGAACTGGAGGGTCTGAAGAGGGAAGTAGCTGAAATAGAGAAGGAGGGAATGAAGATTGTGTCGCTTGTCACTGACCGCCAGCAGTCTGGATGCGAAGCAATCACACCCTGGATCTCCAGCATAAGAAATATGATTTACTGGATTCCAAAGTCAACACTTGATGGAAATGCAGAAGTAATGGTAGCAAAATTGCAATCTATAAAAAAATCACATTGAAAACATTCATGAGCATGACTCAGAAATATTTCCGCACTGTGCCCATGGGCCATTGGATGAGCAGAACTGAAAAAGGAAATGGTTACTACCATGTGACTATCACTATTTATATTCTCTTTCTTTGCCCTCAGTTTGTTACCTTTGGTGTTAGTGCTGCACATTACATAGTGATGATAACTGCTAATTACACTTTGCTCAGCAGAACTGTACTGTGTTATTGTCCATTAGCAAAGAGGTGAAAAAACAAGCATTTGTCAATGCCAAATGTTGCTTGCTTGTATGTGCTGTTTAGGTATTTGGAAGAGACAGTTTCATGCCTTCCTCCCAAGACATCCACTGTGTCTTTCTGTTCAGTAGTCACAGAAGAGTGGGAGGGGCAAGGGCCACAGCAGTTGCCAAGGGGGTGAAGAGGTGGACTAAAGAGTTCTGCAGGAGTCACTAAATTGAAGGTAGACAAAGCGATGGAACCAGATGGCATACGCCCAAGGATATTAACAGAACTGCGAAGGGAGATAGCAGTACCTCTGGCAGCCATGTTCACTGAGTCATTCAACATGAGTGAATTGGAGGAGGGCACATGTGGTCCCTCTACACAAGTCTGGCAGCAGAGAGGAGGCAGGGAACAATAGGCCATTCAGCCTCACCTCAGTAGTGGGGAAGATCATGGAGACATTGCTTAAAGAAAGGATAGTGGGGCATCTAGATGCCATCGGAACCCAGGACCATAGACAAGATGGATTCACAGTGGGGACATCATGTCAGATAAATCTGGTTGATTATTTGACTGGGTGACAAGGAAGTGAATCAGGTGGGGCAGCGGACAACGCTTACCTTAATTTCAGCAAAGCCTTTGACACCATCCCATATAGGAGGCTGATAAACTAGCTGGGTAGGCTGGACTTGGGAGAAAGGGTGGCAAACTGGGTTAGAAACTGGCTAACAGACAGGAGGCAGAGAGTGGTGGTAAATGGTATGCAGTCTAGGGAGAGGGGCGACCAGTGGGGTGCTGCAGGGATCGGTCCTGGGACCAGTTCTGTTCAATGTCTTCATTAGTAATATTGCAGAACATCTGAAGGGAATTTTTTCACCAAATTTTCAACATAGCCATTTTAAGACCTCTGCTCATGAACAGTGTCATTGTGATTTTCTTAATTTGTCCCGCACATTGATTTCGCACACCGACTGCGCCATTGTGCGCTACATGGGCGGAAACACATTTTGGGTGAGATGTGAAAAATGACAGCTGTACTACTCATAAGAAAGTGTTGTAAAATGGCAATGTTGAAAATCTGGAGTGAAAATATTGAAAATTCGCGAACGTACGAGCATGCGTAGGAACTGTACAACGCACGCTTGTAAAAAAGTCATTTTTTGGAATTTTTTCACCAAATTTTCAACATAGTCATTTTAAGACCTTTGCTCATGAACAGTGTCACTGTGATTTTCTTAATTTATCCCGTACATTGATTTCGCACACCGACTGTGCCATTGTGCGCTACATGGGCGGAAACACATTTTGGGTGAGATGTGAAAAATGACAGCTGTACTGTTTATAAGAAGGTGTGGCAAAATGGCAATGTTGGAAATCTGGAGTGAAAATATTGAAAATTCACGAACTTACGAGCGTGCATAGGAACTGTACAATGCATGCTCGTAAAACAGTCATTTTTGGAATTTTTTCACCAGATTTTCAACATAGCCATTTTAACACCTGAGCTCATGAACAGTGTCACTGTGATTTTCTTAATTTGTCCCGTACATTGATCTCGCACACCGACTGCGCCATTGTGTGCTACATGGGCAGAAACACGTTTTGGGTGAGATGTGAAAAATGGCAGCTGTACTACTCATAAGAAGGTGTGATAAAATGGCAACATTGGAAATCTGGAGTGAAAATATTGAAAATTCGTGACCCTATGAGCGTGCGTAGAAACTGCGCAATGCACGCTCGCAAAACAGCCATTTTTAGGAATTTTTTCACCAAATTTTCAACATAGCCATTTTAAGACCTCTGCTCATGAACAGTGTCACTGTGATTTTCTTAATTTGTCCTGTACATTGATTTCGCATACCGACTGCGCCATTGTGTGCTACATGGTCAGAAACACATTTTGGGTGAGATGTGAAAAATGACAGCTGTACTACTCATAAGAAGGTGTGGTAAAATGGCAATGTTGAAAATCTGGAGTGAAAATATTGAAATTTCGCGAACTTACGAGCCTGCGTAGGAACTGCGCAATGCCTCGTAAAACAGTCATTTTTTGGAATTTTGGCACCAAATTTTCAACATGGGGTTTTAGGACCCTTCTCATGAATGATGTCACTGTTATGGCATTATTCAGGCGAAGGGTGATTTTGTGCAGTGACTGCGAAATCACCCTTTGGGCCTGAACTAACGCCATGACAGTGACACCATTCATGAGAAGGGTCCCAAAACTCCATGTTGAAAATCTGGTACAAAATTCCCAAAATGCCTGAGATATGCAACAAAGTTGAAACCCCTATCTAGCCCATTATACAGCTTACTGGCATTTCCTCAGTTTCACGGGTCGGCTTTGAAGAGTGCAGACTTATTCCGGTCCACGAAGATCGTCGCGCCGAGGTCCGGAGGTAAGTATGGGGTGGGGGTGTGGGAGGCTGGGTGCGAGGTGGGTGCGGGTTGTGGGAGGGTTGGGAGGCACGGCAGAACAGTTTTTGTTTCACAGGTTTTTAAAAAAAAAGACATCATTGATCGTTTGCCCCGCTGGGGTGGGCTCAGCGTGGACACAAGGCGATTGGGGGTGTTCAGCTGACGGGATTTGGCACCCCCGTCAGCCATGGCATTTGTTGCCACGCTGGGGTGGGCTCCCAGCGTGGCACAAGGGGGGAGCGTTCAGCCGACGAGGGACTGGGCACCCCCATCAGTCAAAGGACCGCTTGCCATGCTGGGGTGGGCTCCCAGCGTGGCACTTACTACTGGGGGGGACGCAGCTCAGCCGATGAGGATTGGGCACCCAATTGGCTATACAGTGCATGCGGGGAGCGGGGGCACGCACACCTGCGTGGGGAGCTGCGCATGAGCAGCCAATATCTTATCGGTGCTCACTGGAAGCGTAGTTTTTCACGTGGCGTTAATGCATTTTGGCGGTCATACATAGGCCCAGAATGTATTGGCTTACAGGGGCCACGCCTGCCAACACATTGAATTGGATGAGGAGGTGACACACCTCCGAAATGTCCGATGATGGCACTATGTTTCTTGCACATGCGTGCAAGCAACATAACAATAAGCTGCAGTACAAATAAAAAATGATATGTTGGGATCAACAGTGTTGTGATCACTGTGATTAGTGGTGTGTTCTAGTGGTGATTCACACAGCTTGATGAGTACAGTGCAATCACCAGACATCGTAGGTATCATAGGCGTTACACAGCTTTAAAGACTTTCATCCATTTTAGCTCGCCATCTGTTCATAAATTGCCCGTAATATTTTTTAACCTTAGGTAAGCATCAAGATGAGTCTTAAATGTATCCATGTTATTACTAGCCACTACTTCAATTGGAAGCTCGTTCCATGTTTTGGTCACTTTTACTGAAAACCACATCATTCTTTTTTTTTTGTTCTACAGCATTTGCCCTCTAGCTGTAGGGGATGTGCCCTACTATTATATATTTGTTCCCGTAATACAAGGCCTAATTGTTCCCATAGTGACTGATTGTTCAGTGCCCTAAAGATCATGCACATATCTCCCCTCAGCCTATGGTATTCAAGGGAGTATAGTCTCAGCTTCTTGAGCCTATTATTGTAGTCCATTCCTCTAACCTCAGTTATCCGCCTTGTTGCTCTCCTCTGTACCCCCTCAACTGCCTTTATGATTCCTTTTTCCCCCGGTGCCCAGAACTGTGCACAGAACTCCACATGGGGCCTCACCAAGGAGGTATACAAGGGCAGCATCACCTCCCTGTCCCTACACTTGATATACTTATGGATACAATGGAGTATGCTACTAGCCTTTTTTATTACTTGCTGGCGTACAAAATTGGACTAAGGTCATTTTTTACCCTAATACCAAGATATATATCATCCACTACTGCTTTCAAAACTATATCACCCAGGGCACAATTGACCTGTATATTATTTTTTTCCAAAATGCATGTCTGTACCTTTATTAATATTGAAGATACGTTTCTTTTTATTTGCCCAGGATTTGAGTTCAGTTAGAGCTGCTTGCAGGATGTTACCATTATCTAAATTATTAACTATATGCCCGATACGAGTGTCATCTGCAAATGTTGACAACCATATCTCAGATGTTGTATTCAATGTTGAAATGTAAATACTGAATAAGCAGGGACCGAGTACCAACCCCTGAGGTATCCCACTGGTCACCTTCTACCAATTAGAATATGAGCCCTTAATGCATATTCACTGTTTTCTGTCCAGAAGCCAGGACAAAACCCACCTAGTAATTTTACCACTAACTCCCTGTTCAATTAGGGCATCTATGAGTTCCCCACGTGGGACCTTGTCAAAGGCTTTGGAGAAGTCCAAAAAAATTACATTGACTGCATCCTGTTTGTCAAGGGCTCTACTAATTTTGTCATAAAACTCTACCCTCCAACACTTTACCCAGGACAGCTGTCAAACTGATTGTTCTGTAGTTAGCAACCTCCTGTCTGGAACCCTTTTTTAAAATGGGCATCACTGTAGCCTGTTTCCAAACTCAGGGACGTATCCTGCATTATAGATTTAGTGAATAATGCCAAAATAGGGCCAGTCAGGGGTTCTGCTAGTTCTTTAAGAATTCGTGGATGTAGGCCATCTGGTCCCTGAGCCTTATTTGGGTCTAATTTTTGGAGATGTCCTTTCTCCATTGTGACATCCAATATTAAATCATTTTCTGGATTTTGATCTAGATGATTTTTTGTGGCATGTGTTTTGGTATTAAAGACAGAGGAGAAATATTGATTGTATACCTCGGCCATTTGCTGATTATCCGTAATTACGGTTCCCTCAGAATTTTTTAACAGGCTAATGATAGTCACACCCCCTTTTTTTTATTAATATATGCAGACATTTAAACATGTGCACCACAAATATGTGGTGAAGTGGGTTATAACATGAAGAGACAGTGTCATCATCATGTCTGTGTACTGTGCAGTTTCATGACTACCGTACGATATGTTTTAATCTGTTTTCTGTTTCCTTTTCCTATCATTATCATAGATGAAAGGGCTTACATAAAGACAGAGCAGAAACTCTCTGCAACAACTGTGGTGCGAGATGTATGTAAACTGTCACCAGTGTACCAGATGTCCGCACTTGAGAGTTTTCACAGCTTGCTCATTCAATATGCCCCTAAGAGTGCCACCTTTGGATTTAAGGGCATGTTATGTAGGTGAGTTACACCAACTTCATTGACATCAACAACTAAGCCTATACAGGAATACTGGAAATGATGCCTCACCAAATGTATTGTTTTTATACATTATTAATCAGCTTACAGCTGCAACATTGTGCCTCACTGTACACGCAAGCACGGCGTCCCATAATCACCAGGGCCTACCTTATAAATGTCCCATGATCAGATCCTGCACACAATCAGGCATCATCGTGTGGTTTAATCCACTGTTCACTTTTTGTTATCCTTCACAGTTATCCCCTTGCACCCTGAATGCAGACGTATGTGCATTGATTGCACGCATGTGCTTTACAGCACCGGTGATGGTACATTATGACCACACATGGAACATACCATGCTGTTGGTGCTGGCCACGGTCCTCTGCTCAGGGTCAATCAGGTGCCAAGGGATAACAGCATGCCTCCATGGAGAGGAGAGCTGCATTTTGGAGGCAACATACATCTGTGCGCCCTCCACCCCCTGACAAGCTGTGATGGTCCATGGTCTGTTACTAACCGGGGTCACCTGCATGGAGTGAATTAAGGCATCCAGCACCTAAAAGCAGTGCGCCACCATGCTGTTGCCTTACCACTTTCATAAATTGTTGTGGCATTCAAGAACTCAAGAGCAAAGTCATACTAATATCACTCCCTGGTGGTGGGAATGTTAATTACCCGTGTGCCCCAGCCACACAGTCTGGGCATGTCATAGTGCTGGTGCCACACTGCAGGAAGATAGGCAAGTGTCCAGACTAGGTGTACCGTGAGGTCCTTTTGTGGCCTAATTTTACTGTTATCCTATGCAAGCTGGATGTATGCAATTGCTGTACCCTTCAGGGGGGAGCAGTAAGGAGCACTGTGTTCTTGCTGCAGATGGCTGGTTGCTGAATCAGAGCATGAGTGAATAAAGTCCAGTAAGTGTCAATGGGAGTCACAGAAGTTGTTCTGCCACCACCTCTACATGCCTATCCCTTCAATGATAACAGTATGTAAAATGACATGGTTAAGAAAGTGATCGGTTATGGTTTTGACTTTGGAATGCTCATTGGTTTTTACAGCACCTCAGTAGTTGGAATCATGCACGTATGTTGTGCAACCGTCACTGACAGGGATTTAGTAAACAGTCATGTGATTTAAATCATGATGTTGGTGCCAGCTGCAGTAATTGCTATTGTTACCACATAATGATTATCAGTAATGAATGATGCAGCATTTGCTTGCTATTTTTCAGGACCATGCTGAGTGTTCTTCACTTTAATGAAAACTCCACGAGACCACAAGCAGTAGATGAGAGAGGTGTTGCACAATTCAGGATTGACATTTCAAAATACAAGAAGGGAAAGGAGACGGTGAGACCATTAAAAACAAGGCCAACATACGGTAAACATTGTGAAACTTATTTTCAGAATATATTCGTTGTACTTATTGATCGTATGTGTGGAACAAAGCAGTACCACAGGGGTTCATTAATCCTAGAGAGGGCATGGGCACAACTGGTCAGTGACTGTCTATGTGAAACACCCTACCAGCGATGGGTTTGTCAGGTCGAACTGTGGTGATCTTTAAAAGGCCTCGGGACCGGGCATGAGGGTGGATCTGTGTAGTTAATGCATGAAACATCCTGGCGGACAAAGCTGAGGTGGTGACATCTGCAACCTGTGTTCTACCAACACAATCCAGCACATGTATCAGAAACATAGGCCATTTCTAGTGCTAGTTTCATATGTTCATGATCACCTTTATTTTTATCGCCAGAGACACAGTAAGCCAAAAGCTTGTTTACATGTGCAACATGGGAGCACAGTGAAGTTAAGTGATTTCTTCAGGGTCACACAGTATGAAAGTGTGTCCTGTGTAATTAAAACCCAGGTGACCCGCTTTGAAGCTCACAGCATCACACCACTGCAGTATACTGCCTCCTAATCATCTGCCATCACAGAACTGAACATGTCAGATGTAAGAGTGAATAACGTTGATAGTAACAAATCATTACACAGAATGTTCACTGTGACACACTGAAAACTGCACCCCTGTGTTTGTAGCTTGTACGTGGTAACAGCCGCCACTACCTCCTCTTCTCTCTTTACAGTTGCCACTCCCCCCCTGCACTGTTCATTGCAATCTTAAAAGTACCCTCCATCCCATGGGATAGCACAACCTTGGTCAAACTGGTCTGCTTCTTGACAACCCGTTGCATTGTAGTAGGTCTCCTAGTTTCACTCATGCATTTTCATCCCTCGGTTGTCACAGTATTCCACAGTTGACTTGTCAGGTTTACTGTATAGAGCTCTGAATACCTGAGGCACTTGTGCATAGTGTGCCATACATGGTTACTAGTAGAATAAAGACATACCAAGTGTCTATATATATATATATATATATATATATATATACACACACACACATATGTTCAGTAGCCACAATGCAGCGTGGAAGTAATTGTGGAAGCAATATAGAAATGAAATACCATAAAATGACCACAAGGCAAACCTACCCATCAACAGTTAAATCAAGCTCTACTAGGACAGCACTGTAACCCAACAGCATGTCTGGGCATCCCCTACTGCCTGTTGTATGACCCTTGAAGCCTGTCAATGTCCTGCACACAACCACACTGTCGGGAAGTGAATTACATTTAAAACACTCACAGTTTTATTGAAAAAATGCAAACAACAACCAGTGTATAATCGTGAACTGCAGTTTATTGAAAACAAGCAAAGTCATGACTGTGGTCAGGCATGCATAGGTACATAATGATAAAGTCATGAAATGACAAACTGAAAATGAAGCCATCAGCCACGCACACGTATGAAGGATGTTCAGGTGCTTATGTTCTCTATGCAGTCTTGCTGTGCATGGCATGCATGTACCTTTCATCTGAAAAAGAATACAAGGGTCATATAATTTTTGAAATGAGACACATACTATGACCACCACACTTCTTTAGCCAAGACTTCTATGGTGCACAGTAATAGACCCACTTTGCCCTGGATGCCACCCCTCACACACATCACAGTGATCTTTATCATGCCATTTCATTCCTCTGTATTACAAATAGGGGACTGTACCATTGTGATAAATTCACATCCAAGCACTGGTTGCATGATCTTCCCCCAAACATCCCATTCCCTTACATCAAATGAGTCCCATACCCTGGTTGTCAGATGCAGATCATGTAGTCTCTTACACCACCCAAAAATGCAGAATTCCCTACCATATCAAATTCGATATTCATCCTCCACGTACTCCAGCACAGATGCCCTCAATGATTACCTTGCACCTAGCTGCTCATGCCATGTCCCTCCCTAATTCCCTAATTCCAACCTGTAAACACTAGTCAAACCCTACACCCTTCCCTCACCTTGTTCTTACCATGTGCACACCCACCACCTGTAGCCCTTCTCCCCTTCCCCCTAACTGGTCCCCCTTTGTAGCCTCCCTTGATGTGTTACAGAATGTCAAGGCCCCTGTATGCTGTCCATGGGTCACTGTCCGACCACCCAAGAGGCTTGTATCTGTCGTCTAGTGCATTCCCAGCCATGTTAAAGAGGTCTGTCTGGGACACTGCCTCATCCACTTCTCTGTGGTAGGCCACCACTCTCCTTGCAGTGTTCCTCGCATCATGAAGTGGTCTCCAAGGCAGGACTCTCCTCCCCTCACCCACCTCACCCCTCCTTCCCCTTTCCCCCTTTTCTGTCATGGCAGAACTTGTTTCCTTAGTAACCAGGAACATACTATGGACCATTTCTTCTACATGTTATGCGACACAGTTTTAAAAAACTGTTTGTAAGATATGCCCTGTAACTCTTGTAACTTTAATGTATAATGTCTCAATCCAGTTGTACCCATTCACCCCAGGTCCCATGTTGAGATGAGCTACTTGTTGCTCAGTGTGCCTTCCTGATGAAACATTGCAATAAATAAAGTAGTAAAAATACAGATTGGCTGAAATACCAATACTTGTTATTAGTCAAAGAAATGATATCTTTGTCATACCAATACACTTCATGGCACGCGATATGTGCATTATAACTGTATCATCCTTCGCATTATATGTTTTTACAGAGGGAATGTGGGACATAATTGAATATTGTGGTGTGGTTGATATTTTGGACACACAGTCGAATTGAAGTAATCCATGTATGTCTTCCAGAATTTGTACATAAAATTGTCAGTGAAGTGGAGAACAGAGCTAGGGACTCAAGAACTGAGGATGATTTTCAAACACTGCCACAACCACCACCCCTAACCGCTGGGTTTGAAATACCCTTGAAGGAGGAAGCCATCAAAAGATGGAAGCTGAATCACAGATTTGGCCAAGGGAGATAACTGAAGACGATTGAATGGAAGTACTGAAATACATGTTCCATTGACACCGTGTTGTGAGATTTTGTGTGCCCCATGAAGTTCTGAACAAATTTATCAGTGCAACACTACAACCGAAAAATCACATAACCAAGTAAATGAGATATCAGCATTGTTACTTAAATTTTTTAAGACTTAGTGACATGTTTTAGTGGCTAAAAACACTTGAGTGACATGAGTGAATTTTACTATTTGCATGGATGCCACTATATTGATAGCCACTGCTGGCACTGTAGTGCAATTTGATGACAACGTAGCTGAAGTGGATGGAGAGGTTCATCCTGTCCAAAAGAAAAATGTTAAAGTTATGGCTTGAACTGGTTTTCATAGTGTTCTAAAAAGTTTGATGACTATTAACATGTTATGGTTCTACATAATGTCACAACGGTAATCAATGTTTCTGTAAGCATGTAAGTTGTCATTCAAAGAAAGTAACACATGGATACCACAATCATGAATGGCAATGTCGTTCCACAAGGTACACTGCTGTTATAACAGCAGTTTGGTAAAATTGTACAACGTCATATTCATGGACACTGACCGTGTGTGCAAACTTGGGCTGTCACCCTTTTTTCTTTGTGAACTATGATGTGAAAGCTCATCATAGGACAATAAATAAGAAACAGAACTGTACTGTTATCTGCCTGGTATGAGTTATGATCTTTTAGCTAACTAGTGCTATCACTGTTTTCTAGCCATGACTACACAATGTCGCATACAGCATCTCGCAGCAGAGGTTGTACAACTGTAACATTTACTGCCATGCATAGCCTGTGTCAAGCCCCCTGTGCACAGAAATGCACACAGCACATGGCCAGTTATGTTCTCTATACCCTTCAACAGCCATGCGCTGTGAAGCAATGCACATGAGTGCATACCAACCATCACATTGATGATCAATGGTGCACAGACAAAGTGGTGGGGCAATGACTTCAGAACCTCACCCACACATGCCATACCTGTCCCATGGTGCAATATTTTGCAACACTTCATGTTGCAGTATATGTATATGTAATAGGTAAACCACTCTGAGGTGTGCGGTCACGCTCTGACATATGCATGCCTTGGTGTGCGTCAACCACCCAAGGCATGCATATATCAGAATGCAACACCTCAGAGTGGTTTATCTATCTTAGAAAATGTCAAAATTGTTTTTAGGGGTAAAAGTGCAGGTGTGTGGTTGCGCTCAGATATACGCACGGTCACCTGATGGTGTTTGTCCAGTGCTGTTGCTTTAATTGACCATTTATGTATCACCCATTTTATAAATATATATATATATATATATGTGTGTGTGTGCATTCGAGCTCTGATATATGCACACCTTGGGTGGTTGATGCACTCGCCCTGCGGCCTCGTGCAAACAACGCACACCAAGCCATGCGTATATCATAGCATGACTGCACACTACAGAGTGGTTTATCTATTGCATCTCTCTCTCTCTCTCTCTATATATATATATATATATATAGATAGATATATATATATGTCTGCGTGATGTAGATGTTAGTGGAACCTTGTCTGGAACATGTCTGCCCTGCTGACATTTAACAGTGCGGAAGTCGCAGATGGAGTCTGCACCAACCACTAAAAAGAGAGAGAGAGAGAGAGAGCATGACCCGAGAGACAGTGCTCCTGCAGCAGACAGCTGCAAATATGTTATGTGTCTCTCTCCGCTCTTGTGTGCTCCTGTTTCTTTTTTTCTCTCTCCGCTGGTGTGTTGTCCCTTGGCCCATCCTACACCATGCTGAACATGGACAGTGTCATATTCTGTTCTGCCATCAGCAAAAGGAGCAAAGACAAGCTGCAATTGTAAGTCCCTGGGTCTTATTGTTTAATGTACTCCCCATACTTAAACAGCATTATTATTTATTTCTTAATTTTTTCTTGCGACTGTCATTGTTCACCCATCAGCAGAGAGAGAGACGCAGGCATGTATACACACAGAGTGTCTATGTGACTGTCTGCATGTTTTTGTCTCTGTATGTCTAGCACTGTTTTTCATTGTGTGTCTCTGTATCACAAAGGGCTAAAACTACTTGTGCATGACACATTGCATGCAGAGAGATGCAGACAATTTTAGTAGCATAATAACACACTCCATGATGTGTGGTTATTGGTGATTAATCAACACCGAGGGTGCTGCGAGGACACTTGCCCTGCGGCCCATGCCTCACAACGCACCTGAGGTGTTGACCAGTCCCCAGTACCCACACCAAAATACCCACAGGCCCAGTCGTGGGTTAGTGGTTAGTTATAGAACAGCAAAATGTCCTCCAGCAGTCCAAGTGATGATGTCAGCATGATACTTACAGATTTGTATATATACTGTATGTATCTATATATGTATATATATTTATATGTTTATTGATGCACAGACGCAGAACAATATCCTATCATTGGTTGAATGTCTAGAAGACCAGTAGGCATCTACTCCACATGCATAGTCAGTGACTATGTCTGGTTTGGCCACTGTAACAGTGACCGTGAATGTCAACAACCACAGTCCAACACAGCATTCAAAGTTTATACAGCAAAATACAGTCTTCGTACCTGCCAATACTGAACTTTGAGACCAACAGTTACAATTCAGTTGTCTAAAAAGGGCTGTTTACTGTTATTTTGGAGATGTTAGTAAGCTGTTGATCAAATTCAGAAACATATGACCTTTTAACTGTTGTCAGTGATGGTTACGTTATCAGTAACCAATATTTATTTTGGATGTGTAAGCACTGATAATAATAATAATAATAATCTTTATTTTTAATGCGCCTTTCAAAAATCAAGGCGCAGAACAGATTATAAAATCACATCAAGATAAAACATTACAATACAAATCATAAAATACATCACATCAAACAGCATGATGAAATAATAAAATCAAACCAGATCAACCTCTTCCCCATAAACCTTAGTCTATAGAAAGGATTTTAATGCTTGTTTAAAACCCCCGCTGTCGCACACTCTCTAATCCAACGTGGTAGAGAATTCCAGAGCATCGGAGCCACGAACACAAAAGCCCGGGCACCAAAAGATTTCAGAACAATCCTTGGAATCTCTAGCAACCCCTCGCTGGCCGAGCGGAGCGGTCACTCTGGGAGATAGGGAACCAGGAGCTCTTTTAGGTAGTCAGGGCCCAAACTCTGCAGGGCTTTATAAGTCAGCAAGCTGACTTACTAAGTGGTCTTGTTTGTTGAACAACATATGTTGTTAATGTGCTGAAACTTTTATTACATGAAGTCGGTTATCCTTTGCCATGCTCAGTTTCTGCAATAAGTATGTCTGGGAATGAAATGTGATGTGAAGGTGTGATGTCAGTGACATCACACATGGTGCCTGCTAGACCCTGGCAGAGGCTGTGAGCACAACAGGATGTCAGGTCAAAGATGAGTAAGGAGTGTTGGACAGTACTGTATGCATGTATGCATACATCTGTGGAATGCCAATCGTGTGGAACAGCACTGGGAAATGGCACCCTTGCATGTCGGATGACGTCCTATATGTACCCTCATTGCTTTTCTCCCTGACCTATATCTGCCACTCACCACCAACTAGTATTGTTGGCATGCATGGAAAGGCTTATCACCTACGAAGGTAAGGGACCCTCATGATCAAGGGATACATCAGGGTTACTTGTGGTGTGTGCAATGTGGTGCGGTGGAGTTGGGAGTAGCTGTGTGATCAGGTCCATGAAAGTCCTGAAAGAGGGATTGGACAGGATGTGTGGGGTGCATAAAAACAAATAAAAGCAGCTGTAAAGTGATATACTTGTTAAACTCAGTACCTGTCATGCATCCTGGTATCCTTTGTAGTTCACTGAAGGCCAGTGTTGTCTGATGGCAGTAACAACACAGGTGGGTAGTACTACATGAACATGCCTACCCAACTACCCCCAGTACCACCGTGTGAAACAACGATATGCCAGGAATCTGTTCCTTCTGAAAAAAATAAACAGAATCATTAATTTCTGTTGATGGGGGCTCCATCTGCATACATAGATGGAATGAATAGACTGCTATGGACTGCTAGGACCATACAGCATTCCCATGGGCAGTACTCACTGGATGTAGCCAATGACACCATGTGAGCAATGGTTTGTCATAAGTCACTTTCTGACAATGTTCCCTTGTGACTGTGACAGGCATGTTTAAAGCACTACTCTGTGCTTGGCACCACTACCTCCTGTGGGAGACTATCCCAAGCTTAAACTCCCCTGTCTGTGCACAATAACTTCAACACATTACCACCATTCCATATTATATTGTAGCAAGTGGTTCAAGTACTGTTTTACACCAGGAAAAAATCCACCACCTGCCCCTTGTGTATGCCGTTTACAGCTGCACCTGAACCTTGTGTCTGACAGTTGCAATTGCAATCATGCAACCAACACTCCTTCATCTTCAACAGCCAGTACATAATGAGGTCCCTTACTGTTTCATTAAGACGTTCTTGGTACAAGCTCTGCACCATGTTTTCCAACCATATATGGATAGTCTGAACCTTGTTTGTGTCATTGTGCATGTGTGGTAGGCTGAACTGCATCGCACTAATCCAGTACCTCCAGTCTCATACTACTTATACCACACACTCTGCACTGCAGCATAACAGTGGCCCTACCAGCCGCTTGTGCACACTGCTTTTGTAGGTTAAGGTCAGCAATACATAACAACCCCATGGTCAGTGTAATGTATTGTAACTGTGATGTCATCCCCACACAAGCGTGACTCTCTCACCAGTGTTCCTTCTACTGATGGTAGCATCAACTGGTTTTCGACAGTGACACTGGAGAAGGTAAAGAGACTATGACATAAGTAGAATAGGTTGTAAAACAACATCATGGACCCATTGTACACACCACTGACACAATGATACTTACACAACCCTATGAATGTAAGAAGTACACACGTTAAAACACAAATGTAATGTATTCCATTGAAATGGGCAAACTAACTCATTCACTGGAAGGTTGCGCCGTCCATGGTATTGCTGGAATTCAGCTAGGGAAATCTCAAGTACTCAGGGGCTGATGCACACATCAAGATGTGTGGTTATGCAGCCTGGGATTGCAACATCAGGTGTTACATCCTGAATGCTGTTGATCTTGTCAGCCACTTGCTGGATTTCAGCACAGCAAACAGATTCCCTATCAGTGGGCATTGATTCACAAAGACCACACCTGCACCTGTGAAGAAAACATAAGAAAACAAAACACAGCATACATTACCATACTAATTATGTAGTCATTAGTTAACATTCCACCTTGTGGCACAGACAGTGCTCACAGTGGCAGAAGCCTTTACACATAAAAGTGCAGGAAGACCCAATGTCAGACATTGTCACACTGGACTGTGACAGGCTGAGTGGTAAGCAAAGTTACAAACTCAACAAGTTATTCAATTCTGGGGTGCAACACTCCAGAAATAAGAAGAGACAGGACTCATAAACACATTGAGTTGGGTATCACAAAGTAACTAAAATGGAGTACTGAGTATATTGAATAAGTACATGAAAACACAGCACTGAAAGACCAGTGGATAAATACAAAACTTCAGGCTGTGACAATGACTTTCTGGCCACCACTGCAAGACATTTTGTGTGGACATACCTCATACTCAATGAGCAGTGCATAACCATTATATAATTCTTTTATAGCATAGATAGTTTTGTATCAGTCCACACCAAGCATCTGTAGTTGTTTTATGTTGCACCTCTTTCTGTTTTACAGGATAAGGTAAATCAACAACATAGTTCATCTTGGCTCCTTATGGTGGCACAGGCCCCCAGATCACATCTGTCAAAAAAAGTCCTTATTGAGGAAGTCACTATTGAAGCAGCAGTGTACTGTGGTTTTTAAAGGATGTGAGCTGAACACAAGGTTAACTGGCTTTGAATACCACCTGCCCATACTTGCATATGGTGTGACTGAGCAAGTCAGTTATCTGCCTTGTTCTCCAAGGACGCCCCGAGAAATAAGCTATGGCATAGTGTGCCATTGCTTGTGACATCATTTTTCCTTTCCCCTAGTGCTTCTTGATACTGTGGCCACCCACCCAACAGCCCTTGAAAGTGGAGTAGACCTGCGCAGCACACACCCTGCAGCTGCCACTGCTCACACAGCAATGTTCAAATGGACAAACATTGTACAAAAAATCTGAAAAAAAAATTAAGTAACAAGTTTGTCTATGACAATTACAGAAGTGAGCACCTAGACCGCATGGGCATAACTGAAACTGCATGCCTTTCACAAACATGGTAAATGACCTGCTGATATAACGGAGGATGGAGAGGGGAGTAGGGTGTATGGGATAATGGACAACAGACATAGAGATAGCAAATGAATAGTGGCGCTCCATCAGCATCATTTAGAGGGATACAGCAGTGCCTTCAAGAGATGACATGACTCAAGGTTCTGCGTTGACCCCAGATGTCATATTGCGGAATGACCGAGTAAGTGTGGTCATTCCGGCAATCAGTGTTCATATATCACCAGGGCAACACAGAGCACGTGTATTTCCAGTTAAGAAAGTCTAAAACATTATCAGGTAGGAATAAAGAGATGTATGGATGCATTAATGGAACCAAGTATCATAGGACAGAGTAGCAATTAGGTGGAAGCACAGTATCTGCAGTACAGGAGGACAATGGCCTGGCAATGATGAGCACTAATGACATGAAGCAATCCACATAGTGCACGAAATCATCCAGAAAGGCAAACAGGATGCTGGGATGCATAGCTAGGGAATCAGTACTAGTACAGAGGATGTTACACTACCCTTGTACAGGTCAGTGGTATGGCCGCATGCACAGTATGTAATTAAGAACTAGTGTACACACCTCAAAATGTACATTAACCTGCGGGACAAGGTACTTAGGGTGGATACAAAGATGATCGCCAGTAAGCAGGGAAAGGCATAACAGGTAAGGCAGAGTGCACTGAAAATGCACTCCCTGGAAGAAAGTAGAGGGAGAAAAAGAAGGGACATGATTGGCACATCTTTAAGCTGAATGGCAACCATAACACAAGGGTGGCACAGTGTTAGGATGGAGGGTGGGGAATTTGGGAGAGAAGTCAGGAAGCACTTCTTCACATAGAGGGTAGTGGACACTTGCAATATGCTGCAGCAAGAGGTCATGTCATTAAACACAGCAGGCAGCCTCCAGAGTAACTGGGAAAAACAGGGGGAAGGTGTACAGAGGGAGGAGACTGGCAGACTGAGGAATGCAATGCATGTGTGCCATTGCACATCCTGGTTCCACTCTGTGTTGCTCCGGTGAGCTGACGGACACCACAGTTGAGCGCACACATACCAATGCCTGGCCATTGTACAACCAGTACTCCACATGAAACCAGGCAGACCCAGTGATAAAGTAGGCTACTCTAATGTCAGAATGTGCTGCCAAGGGATGAGGGACCATCTCATGGAGGGTGAGATGTTAGGGTGGGGCTGGACTTCCCAAGTCATTTGGGGGGCCTGGGTGAAGCAGTGGTTCAGTTAGGCAGTGACAAGGCAAATCCATCAGTGTAGTCCAGAACAACATAAATAAGTAAGATGGGTAAGGTTCACTAATCAGTGAATGGTTGCCACTGACCACTGCTGTTATTGAGCTGGCTCACTGTTCAACACGTTTCAGAACCACATGTCACAGTCCATTCAGTGGGAGGGAATGACTAAACTGTCAAAAGAGACACTAGACAGGGTGTAAAACAACACTTTTCACCACAACATAAAAGATTCAATAATGCAGAGTACAACACTCGTACAAGTTTGGGGGGGAGCGGTGTTGGTCAGAGGCAGCATAACATTACTGGGTTAAAAAAAGACATAATTTAGGAGCACTGTATGGGAGTACATGGTGACCTTGGCACACTGATAATAAGACATCAACCCCAGCACACAATGCTATCATTATTACGGCATGCCCACCAATCATTAGATCCCACACATGGATTGGGACTGTCAGGGCCAGGCTGTCCATTGGAACTTCGGCCTGTGTCACTCTCTAGGGGATCCAGACAGTATGGATCTTCAAACACTGGATCCCCATATTCTGACATGGAATCGCTGCTTTCTCCATCACTAGACTCTGTTGTGCTGACACTTGCTTCAACACTAAGAGAATCAGAAAGCACAGTAATCGCTGCAGTTGCCATGGAGCAGACCTTGCAAGTGATGTCATTCACTAAGTGCATGCGCATTGGGATTTTTCGAGTTGGGGGAAGGGACATCATGGAAAACAGCTAAAAGGCAAAAAACAATTGCAATTTATGAAGTCTTACAGGGGAACTCATACAGAAAAGGTAGGGAACACTGTGTACTTGGATGTTCCAATGGAATCCCTCTTAAAGCCTATGTGCATGACAAGATAATTCTTAAAAAGAAATTAGGGCCTGTGCACTAAGGAGTGAAGGGTACATGCAATAGGTATATACCCTGGCCGTGGCCCTCCACACACCAGCAAGAGTACACACTTTGCACCATGCACAGTCCCTATTTGCCCATCCATGGCCCTGCCCAAAAGGCACGTAGATTCACAGAGGGATGGGTCTGGCTGAGGGTGCTGGCAGGCATCCAGTCACATGTCTATCCTTTCAGTAGACTAGATCCCCTGCTCTGTGTGGATCAGAGGATTATGAGTACTGGCATACCTGGCACTGGCCAGAGCTTCTTCACTATTGGCAGGCACCAGCTGTGAGCCACCGGCCCTTGTAGCATGTCAGGAGGACTGGGGCTGATGTAGAGAGGCAGCCATTTGCTTTACAGGGCCACCATTATCCAGATGGAGGGTGTGTATAGTGGTTATGGCAGGGTCCCTGCTCACATAGCCAGCACCCCTTTCCACCAGCACTCTGCACCACAGTGTATGGCATGGAGTGTAGCATCACCCCTCTGGACACTCCCCCGGTCCACCTGCAAGCACAGATCTGCAGACAGATGGGGGATCAGGTATGAAAGGGGCCCACACCCCTTCCTTAAATGTCATGGGGGGCCATGGTGCAGTGGTTTAATTTACAAAAGCTGATGTGCCACGTATATGCAGCGGGTAGGCATAGTGCATAGACCCCACTGTGCTTTGTGTTTAAGAAGGGCTTTACTCAAAAAGCTGAACTGGGAAAGTTAGTGCAAAGCAAATTTATTGAATAAGTTTAATCTTTTATTCTTTTGTTTTCTAAAAACATTATGTTCCACTATGTTTACATTTTTTTTATTTGTGGCTTTTACAGGTCTATTCCTGAGGACTTTACTATACTAGCATACTTATAGGACACTTAAAATCCACGCATGAGAAAATGACAACTAACAAAGCCATTCTCATACTCTAAAATGCTTTAAGAGCTCGGCATACTAAGCTGCTTGAGAGGCCAACTGACTGCTATTTAATTGTTAGGGATATGATATTGGGTGGGTCAGGAAGCTACACTTATTTTGCACTTCATGTACCAATGATCATCAGAATAATTACCATCACTTTGTGAGGTGTTACCAGTAGGCCCTGCAGGGCAAAATCTAACCAATGCACCTTAGCAACATGCCACCATCTTTTGACATAAACATAAGCTTGGAACACAAACAAGCAAGGCAGTTGTTGCAGCCACAGCATAGAACTGCTGTTAGAGGTGTGACCTCTGGACTACAAAAATGAGCATAAATAGAGAAAACGATCTTATCTGTCATAAAGAGGCTACCAGTTGTTAACAGAATGCTGATGTTGCCATTTGCAGCCTGGACTCAAAGCTACAAATAGTGAAAGGGCAAAACCCCAACTGGGCAACTACACAAAAGTTCAATGAAATTACAGCACCAGCAGATTGTAGAAAACTGTTTTTCTACATTTGTGCTATGTTCTGTAGTTGGAGATTATGTCTTTAGTGCTTTTTACATGCAATCCTATAGAGGTGCCACAATCTTACTTGTTTTTATTCCAGGCATCACAAGGGATTGCAGATGGTGGAGGTGCGACTAAATTGTATGGTCCATCCACTTTATGCCCTGTCCTCATAACACTTACAACCATGCTTTTTTGAAACCACAGAGCATTTTCCTTATCCTGTGTCATCCTGCTGAAAAAAAAACACAGCAAAAAACCCTCTCTGCTTCAACAGTCATCTTCATACACCCCAACCTCTTCTGGGATAGTGAGCCACATTTAAATTTCTGAGTAAGATGTGAGCCACAACAACGTGTGGCCCATACCATACCATACCATACCATACCCAATGTGTGACCCTTACCATACCCATCTTTAGCCATATTTAGGAGTTAAAATAATAACACAGTCATAGTAAATAGTCAATGATCATATTTTATTACGTTACAGTATTTTTAAAAGATAGTTGTAATTTTAAAATAATTATCCAGAGCAGGTCTAGAGCTTTATATGTGCTTGCATGCTTAGTAAAAATAGCTTGTTGAGCACTCAGTGCACTTCTCAGCTCCTGTACTTTGACATTTCTCAAATTTAAAAGACTGTGACGTGTACTTGACATGTAAATAACAAACCCCTGGAGAGCCACATCAAACTGCTTCGAGAGCAACATGTGGCTCACAAGCTACAGGCTGGCCACCCCTGCCCTAATAGCACTGTGCAGGTTAATTTTAGCACAATGATTAAATCTGAGTGCATCACTGGGTTTTGCTTCAGGTTCTGAAGCTGTGGTCTGTTTGGGTAAAAAAAAGTCAACTTTTTTATTCTGCTGCTGAGTAGTTCACCAGATTTTAGAAGTGGACTTTTTTTGGAGGACCTGGTGAAAAATGCTGCCCATCCCCAATGAACTTATTGGCCCACTATAAATCACTCCCTCTATATAATTCTAATAAAAGTTTCACTTTGTTACCCCTCCTTGCCAAATCTTTTTTCTCCACCCTGTCAAAAGGCAAAGTTTTCAGAATGAAAAGTGAAAGCAAAAGTTGCTTTACAAAAAGGGAAGTAAAACTAGTGCACTGTGGCAAGCATATCAGCTTAGTAAAGTCACAGAAAAACAGTTTATTAGTATAATGATTACATATATACAATATTAGTATACAGTCAGACGTGAAACTTATTACATGGGGATTATAAACTGTGGCACTCATCTCTGGGTGAAGCAGGACCTGAAATTATCTTGTCCTCTGTTGCTGAGGTAAGTATACATACAGGCTGGGAACTCTCACATCTAGATTTCTAGGTGGTGGGACTGTCATTTCTAGGTGGTGAAACTCTCCTGTAGTTGTCAATGGAGAAAGACAATAGAGGTGGTTGAAATGTGATACAATTTTTAAGAGGTAGTGGAAATGAATTCTTGTGGGCTCCAGCCCAATTTAACCCCTGCATTCAGGATTCTCTCTCACACAGTCGCAAGACTCCCAACTTGCAGATAAAGTAAATGAATTGCAAACTAGTTCATAATATCTTTGTTCAAACTTCAGGGGGTTACATTATTTTATAAATGATTAGCGAATGTATGCTTCTTTAGTTACATTGCATAAAGTAGACTGTAACCGTTACTTTTAGAAGGATAACATCTGACAAACTGTTTATTTGGTGTTGCTTGGTAATGGTGTATAATCCACTACTCAGTTGAAGTAATGACTTTAAAAGTTAATGAGAACAATATTAAAAGTGTGCATGATCTGGGCTGAGGGATTTGATTAGGTAATGGATGCAAAATAGAACTATACAAAGGCAATAGTAAGAAAGGATACTTTAGTTATTTTTTTGTTTTCTGTTTTTTTACTTAACTTTCATTTTCTGTGTTGATAAAGTCTTGTTGTATTCATCAAATTGATACAGTATTGGTGTATTACTCAAACTACAGATATTTTTGTAACTGTGTAGGTATTCACACAACAAGTATATTTAGAGTTTCTTCTAGATTTTTAACTTCTTAGTCTAGTTTGTTATATTTATATTTTTGCTGTATTGTTAAGCAAGGCAAGAAAACAAATTATTTTAAAAGTTGTGTGCAGTTAACTGTTGGTAATTTATTCAAGTGACCTCTAGTTACCTGCTGTTATGCCCTATAGCAGCACAGGACTGGTGGGACTCATGGCATTTTGTTAATGTTACAGAGAATCTTATTCTAAATAAAGACAGACCCTGCTACAAATACCACACAATAAATGTTGGAAATCGTGCAAGGAGTCTCAGAAGGAGCTCCTTACTTTTACTGTAAGCATTTACAGCTAGAAAACACTGTTACATTTCCTGGAGGCCTGAATTTTTTCAGTTTGCTAAAAGAATTCTAACAAATAAAGTATCTTTTAACAGTAACATTTTGAGCTTTGTATACATGTTTTAAGTGGAATGACACCTCTAGGGTGTGTGGTGTACTAAATGCACTTCCTGGGTGGTTAAAGACCCTCCACAAAGTGACCTAAAAGGGTAAAGGACTGATTATGCTGCACTAGCATACTGAGTGGTGTGTTATGGCTCAGGATTTAAACCACCTGGAGGAATGTTATCATAAAGGCATAATCCCAGATCTGAAATGTATCTTTCTGCTTATACAATGACTTATAATGATTAATTAGTGTTTTCAAAACAGTTTCAATGATTGCATAGATTTTGACAAGGAGTTATCCCTTTAAAATCCCTTTGTGTCTTATGTAGGTAGGGGTAGCATGGGGGGGGGGTGGCTGGTCACATAGGGCTTCATGTGGTTGTGTTACATTTGCATTGTGATCTTAGTGACCTGGAATAGTCATATTCTGACCTAGAATATTTATACTGTGACCTTTGTGACCTTGAATGGTTATACGGTCTCTAGCAGGGGTTTAGCCATAGGATATAGCAGGCCTATGTGATTCGGTCTTAATCAAGCAGAAGCAGAATTGCCCAGATCCCATTATATGAAAGAAAACATTGTATTTGTATGACCATGACCCTCTGCTAGGCATCATACCTCACAATCCACCTAGGCTATACAATTATTAAAGAGTATAAAATAGAGAGCAGAAATCCTGAAGGCTGATTGGCAGAGGTTGTCTCGTAACCATTTTATAAGTGCAACAACACACTCTAGGGTGTGTGAGTATTAGTGTATATATACATACTGTGGGTGTCAGCAGCCTAACAATGCACTGAAGGATGCATATATTCCCAAATACCCTCACACCCTGTCATGTTTTGCTGCTTACATATCATGCTTAGTTAGGTCAGAATAACAGGCTTGGCCATATCACTCTGGGGTCACTTTATTGTCACAATAATACACTCTAGGTTGTGGCATGTCATGAGATCTCATTACTTCTTTAGTGGTTGAAGACGTGAGGTGAATCCAAGTGCCTTCGACCACCAAGAAGTGATGATATTCCACAATATGCCAAACCCAAGGCATGACAATATCTATACCGCACCCTGCAATGCAGTACTGCTTAATTATACTGAAAACATTTCCCTTCCTACAATCAGAAAGTAAAGCTACTGTCCCATTATTCTGTCATATCTGGGCAATAGACTTGGCAATAGGGCTGTATAATAATCTCTGCATTCTGATTAGCTAACCCCCATAAACTGCTCTTCACTGTCAGCATTCTGTCACTAACCTGTCCTGTACTTTATTTCCCTGCACATTTCTTCTAATTATTTATTTTTTTTTACTAAAAAGTATTTTGTCACTATAATAGCTGTAGAAGCGGGGCTAAATTCTATATTGTGATAGCCATATTCTGGACTTCATCCAGCGGCCTCTTATATTTAATGCCATTGTTATACTATTATCACTGTAATCACTACACCCCTATTGTGTCATTCTTTATTTATAAGTTTCATTATGTGGATGCATTGTTGCATATCATGATACTGCTCATGGTCTTATGTGAAATAGTAAATTAATTTCAAAGGATGTGGGCCAGGATATTCGTGGGCATGGATTAGTACCCACTAAATATTTTCTCCCGGAGCTAATTAGTGCCTAGAGAAAACCAGTGGTATAGGAGAACATGCTATTGCACATTGTGATTCACTAAAGTCATGTGCCAGTATAGAAACATAGAAACATGGACTTTGATGGCAGATAAGGACCGCATGGCTCACCTAGTCTGCCCATTTCCCTACCTACTGTATAAGCTGCAGATTCTAGTTAACCAACAGCCTATTTCTTCCTACCCCATAAGAATTGCTGTATGTCTGTCCCATGTATTCTTGAATTCTCCCACAGTTTTAGACCCCACAACCTCCTTAGGAAGGCTGTTCCATGTGTCCACCACCCTCTCTGTGAAAAATACTTCTTCACATTGCTCCTGAACCGTCCCCCCTCTATCTTTAAATTGTGTCTCCTTGTTCTTGCACATCTCTTTTTCTGAAAGATGCTACCCTCTTGGACTTTGTTGACTCCACTGAGGTACTTAAAAGTTTCTATCATGTCCCCCCCTCTGTCCTTTCCTCAAGGGTATATATATTAACCTCCTTTAGTCTCTCCTTGTATGATTTCTTATAGCAGCCAGACACTGACTGGAATGGGATCACAAATCCTGGCCTCCTTCTTGCAACAAGAGGTATATGGCCAATAGGGTGCGATGGAGATTGTGATTGCAATTGGGCTGTTAGGGCCCACTAATGGCGATTGTTCCTCTAGAGCAATCTGCCATATTAGTACCTTGAGATGTAAATGATCCCATAGCACTAGCAGGGTGGTGTGGGGCCAGTTACATCCCATTAGGACCTCATTGCAGGTCAGGGGTAAACAGTGTTTCCATCATCCCCCCCCCAGCATCTGTCAGGCCTGCCTCACTGGTGGTCTAGTGCCCCCTTACCCTCCCAAATGGCCCTGTCAGTCTGTAATGCCAACTCCCTGGTATTTATTGGTCTCCCCACCCCCCAACACCCCCAGTGGTATTCATGTGATTATCCCTGGTGTCCAGTGATCCTTGCCACCCCTCCAACACCCCTGACAGTAATGATTGCAACATTCCTGGTGTCTAGTGGTCCCTCCCACCCCTCCAACACCCCTGGCAGTAATGATTGCAACATTTCTTGTGTCCATTGGTCCCTACCATCCCTCCAACACCCCTGACAGTAATGATTGCAACATTCCTTGTGTCCAGTGGTCCCTTCCACCACTTCCAACACCCCTGACAGTAATGATTGCAACATTTCTTGTGTCCAGTGGTCCCTCCCACCCCTCCAACACCCATGGCAGTAATGATTGCAACATTCCTGGTGTCAAGTGGTCCCTCCCATTCCTTGGCTTTGAATTCCCCCCAACCCTGGTACCCCCCATGTCAGACTCCCTCTATGGTGACCAATGGAGACCCTACCCTCAACTTCACAGACAGCAACTGACTGACAGTTCCTGTATGCCTAATGTAATCACAGCTGATTACAGTGGGCTTGCAATTTTTATTTTATTTATTTAGGTGTTGTTGTCCAGGAAAGGAAGGCTAGACAATTCTACCTATGTTCAGCCTTGTCCCAGAGGAGAGTGGAGGTACAGATGGTACCCAACTAAAATTGAACCAGATTAAGTTGTTGATGGTATTTTTAGTGAATGGATGAAATTTGGCCAGGACACTGGAGAAATCCCCCTACTCTTTTTGAGAAGTGCCATAGGATCTTTAACCTCCACCTGAACAACCTCCAGAACAGGCAGATGGGACCTCGGTTTAATGTCTCATCTAAAAGATTTATCTGATTGGAAACTGTCAGTCGATCATCAGTCAGGGAGGTAAGCAGAGGGTCTGTACTGGTCACCATGGAGGCAGTCTGACCTGGGGGTGCTAGGGTCAGTGGGCAGGGGAAGTCGAAGCTGAGGGGTGGAAGGGACCACTGGACACCAGAGATATTGCAGTCATTACTGTTGTGGGTGTTTAGGGGTGGGATGGCCACTGGACATTAGGAATATTGCAATCATTACCATCGGGGGGTTGTTCAGAGGTAGGAGGGCCACTGGACACCAGGGATAATGAAATCAATACTGTCTGAGGTGTTCAGATAGGCCGGAGGGACCACTAGACCCATGGGATAATGAAATCAAGATCAACGGGGGGTATTCTGATGATGGGGGTCCACGATTAGGTGGCACAGGTCATAAGGACAGTTTTTGAGAGACAGTTAGCAAGGCACTGACAGCTACTTACTAAACACTGACCCTTGCTTCCCCAAATCTGCCAATATGCCAGTGTGCCTATATGCAAGGTGCTATCAGCTGTTTTGCATAGTCACACTTCCATATTTTAAGGCCAGTGACTAACAGGTTAGTGACTCGCTAACCATGCCATCCAATATGATGTTTCACTGTCCATCCTTGCAATGGGCCCACAAAGTGGTGTTGATGAGTTGCTAACCTGTTTAGCGATTGCTAAACTCTTTTGAATATTCTGGCTATGATGATCTGCACTATCACTAGATGTTTCACTTTCTCGCAAAGGGAATGAACATTTTTTAAGGCCATCATACCATGCCTAGTTGAAAAGATCACAAATTGTTCATGAATGTTCTTCATGAATTATCAATGAACAGTTCTTGGATACAGCTCATGAGCGTTAATCAAGCACTCATCAAATTGTTCATGAATAAGTATGAATTGCATTTGCACAGTAAATGGCAGTCCTGGGCTCATAAACATAAAGGTCCAGAAAAGTCTAGGAAAGTTCATGAAACTCTTCCACTGAACTTTCATGGATACAGACCATCAATAATGTTGGTGATCAGAAATACGCTGCTTTCCTAATACTGGTTAACTCCTCAGGCAAACTTGTTTTAGCCCTGTTCTCAAAAGATATTTGCCCTTAGAGTGTGACCCTTCAACCCTCACAGCCTAAGCACTTAATCATGATGACTGAATCAGTTCAGGGCTGTGGGTTCAGTTCCCACATCTGGGACTTGGGTTAATATCCCAGTACTGACACTGTAGTGCAGCATGAGAGGGGTGCTGTACTTCTGAGGTACCGTCTTTCGGATGAGAAGTTAAACTGAGATTCCATCTGCTTGGATTGGTGGTAGTTCAGGTGGATGTTAAAGATTCCATGGCACTTATCGAAAAGAGTAGGGGAATTTCCTAGGTGCCCTGGTCAGATTTCCCTCATTCACAAAAAATACCACCAACAGCTTAATCTGGTTCATGGTCCGTTGGCATTCATCTGTATCCCCCTCCCCCGGGTTGCACCTGAAAATAGGCAGGATTTGTCTGGTGCACTTAACCGGTCAACAAAAGCTAAAATAAAAAAAAATAAATAATTGTTTTAAGAAACTAAACATTTTCTATTGAATGGCTTTTCCTAGCATGCATTTTAGCAATAGTAACTAACCTTACGGTACTTACTTTTTTCTGTTGTTCTTTGCTGCAGACTGGTTGTCTCCCAGAACTTAGCCTGCAGCTGCTACCAGTTTCACAACCCTTCAGACACCTGAAAGGGTTCCCTTGGTATGATATCTCTATTCGATCACTACCTCACTTAGGATATCTCTTTGTCCAAATTCCGCCAGAGCCACTGTTCACACAATACAGTGCTCCTTATCTAAGGGCAAATAACCCACCCCTTTTTACTTTACCTTAGTTATAGTAACTGTAGCCTGCCTCTTTGGAAATGGATCACAGACTTGCTGATTTAACCCTGGTTATCTACTGTATGACTGAAATGGCTCAGTCACAGAAAGCATGAAGTATATAAAACACTCCATATTTACATATTTTACAGGATAATGCACACTAAAGACTATTGGAAATACAGTATATATACAGAGATAAAAGCAAACATATTTGGAAAAGATAGAGAACACACAGGATAACCTAACTCTAAGCTAAACTCTAAGTAGAGCAGAAGAAACTTACCCCTAACTGGAAACTTGGTAAATTATGGCAGACTTGAATCCGTGATGTTGCTAGTTCAAAGTCCATAAACATAACTAGCTCTAAGAGGATTCCACTACACTGCTTTCACAACAAAGTTGTCTAAGTCCAACACAGCAACAGAAATTTGCTGACAGCGACCATGTCACCTGGCAAATCTGTCGATGGACCGCCATGGTGCCCCAAGCACCAGGGCTCTTCTACATTGTTTGTGGGGAGCTCTGCCCCCCCCACACTACCAAGACTTATATATAATCAACTCTGGGGGGAGGGTGGTTTACTGGGGAAAGCAGCCAACATCAGAAGTCACTGTATCCGTACAGTGCTCTGACAACCTGTTCGACACTGTGGATGTCGAATGGGTTGTGTCACTGTAGTTGTTTCACTGTAACAACAGTATATTCTCTAAGAACAAACACACAGAAAGATATCTTCATCTGGCTTGTCCACTCCACCTGCATCATCACATATGCCTCTCTGACATTTCACACCGGACTATTTCTTTGATCTCTTAGGACCACCTTTTTCTAAAATGGGTCCAATTTGGTTTTGTGGGTTGTAGCCTGGTCATTTTGTTATCTCAGATGGCTAAATCAGTGGAGTGCCATCTTGCTCTGCCTTGGCACTATTGATACTCAAAAAAAACATGTATTTTTGTTTTAAAGGGATTCGACCCTTTGAAGTTTAACCAAAACAAAAGACATTTACAGGACAAGAAAATGATTGCTTAAACAAAGGCTCCATGCAACCTCTGTGGGAACCCAAGAATGCTCACAATGCAGGCCTGGAACTGCAGTGGAGGCAATTTTCAATTCTCCCCATACATCCCACAACTAAGATATTTTACAGGCAACATAACTAGGGACTATCAATCGGTAATCTCCTGCAAGGAGACAGAGTTCCTGTCCTAGGACTGGCTCAGCTCTTCTGCACTGTTGATAGGCTGTGTAATCCAGATTGCCTTCAGTCCTGGGGAGCTTTTTCACAAAGTGTAATGCGTTCTCTCTGTTCTTTGCTGATAAGATTGCCTCCATCAGATCAGAAATCCATGCAGCACCCTCACATGGGGCTTGCTGTGATGGGCCAGAGGTCATAGACCTTCAGTCAATCTGGTCTGACTTCGACTAGTGGGCGGTCGCAGATTTAGTGAGGGTCATCTGGGAGGTACAGCCAACCTTCTGTAGTTTGGATCCGGGACCAACACACCTCTTAGTGGGGGTGTGTTGATATTGTTGGACCAGTCCTTGCTAGGATAGTCTGGTATTCTTTAGTGACAGGGGTCTTTCCTGGGCTCCTGAAGGAGGCGGTTGTGAGACCACTCCTGAAAAAACCTTCACTGGACCCGGACTGCCTGACAAATTACATATCTGTCTCTAACCTTCCCTTTTCAGGTGAGGTTTTTGAGAGGGTGGTGGGTGTGCAACTGGAGACCTATTGAACAACTCATGACATCTATGATCCTCTCCAGTCAAGTTTCAGGAAAAGACATAGTACTGAGACTGCCCTGGTCCAGGTGCTAAATGATCTCCGGGCAGAGAGGGATCGGAGAAGATGAGCCATCCTCCTTCTCCTCAATCTTTCAGCAGCATTTGACACTGAGGACCATGGGGTGCAATGGAGCACCAGTGGGTTTGTTGTGGACTGGCTGGTACAGTCCCAAACAGATTTACATCTTTCCTCACTGGTAGGATGCAGTGAGTGGTGTCTGGGATTTTTTCCTCTGCACCCTTACCCCTACCATGTGGGGTACCACAGGGCTCCATTTTGTTCCCTATGTTGTTCAGAATGTATATGCTACTGCTATGGGACATTATAAGATGGTATGGCTTGAGTTTTCACTGTTGTGCAGATGACACTCAGCTATACATGTCTTTTGCACCTGAGCATCAGAAGACAGTCTCAGTATTTAATTGCTGCCTTGCTGAGATCCAAGACTGGATGAGGGCCAACTGGTTGAGGCCGAATCCAGACAAGACTGAAGTACTGGTGCTGAAATCTGGTTGCCAGGGGGTCAGGGCGCAATCTAGTTGAGTCTCAGTGTTGAGGCTCAGAGACTCCCAGTTGCATACCTCAGATCGGGTAAAGAACCTTGGCATTGTTTTAGACTGTGGCTTGTCACTTAAATTACAGGTGTCGACCATGATCCAGACCTCATTCTACCTTCTGAGAAACACTGCCAGTATCAAATACCTGGTACCCCCGGTGATCTGCCTTTGTGACCTCGCACCTTGATTACTGCAATGCCCTGTACCTAGGGCAGTTGAAGGCAGATCTTCACTGCTTGCAGCTACTGTAGAATACGATGGCCATTTTATTAACTGGTCTACCTAGATCATGTCATATTCTGCCTGTGCTGTGCTCTCTACACTGGCTGCCAGTTAGATGGTGGATCTCCTTCAAGGTCAATTTGCTGACCTATAAGGCTCTACATGGTCAGGGGCCCAGCTACCTGCAAGACCTCCTGTGCCTCTATCACCCTTCCCGCCCCCTTCAGTCAGCTGACGAGGGACTACTAGAGGTTTTCAGGGTTCATTTGAAAACTTCAGGTGCTTGTGCTTTCTTCAACCAACCTAGTGGAACACTCTCCCTCATTACATTTGAGATATCCCCATGCTTGACACATTTAAATGAGAGCTAAAAATGTTTTTATTTAAGTAAGCTTTCGCACTAGACTAGGAATGTCTTAATGATAATTTGGTAGTTTGTATAATGATTTATTTATTTGAGTATATGTAACTGTGCTTTATTTAATTGTTTTAAAGTTTTAGAAATTTTATGTAAAGCACTTTCTGTCAAAATGAGAATTGCCCTTTACTAAATATAGAAGATAATATATGGTCCGCTATCCACAACAAATGTGTGTACCTATTGAGAGGTCACCATGGCTACCTCAAGATGGCTACGCGTGCTTTCATTGTGGTTAGCTGACCTTACATTATCTTTTATAGTGTATGGTCCCGCCACTGTGTAAACACTATGAAATAAGCCATACCGTGGTTTGAACAACAGAATAAAAAAAATATTTCTCTCTAGTGTGAAATTTACCTGCTCTCCCACTCCAAGGGAACTACTAGTTTCTTTGTAAGCTACTTACAAAATCATGGGGCGGAGTCCATTTCCAGACAACAAATGTAATTAATTTTATTACTTACATACACGGTTGAATTGATTACTGAAATTTAAATGCCCACTAAAATATAATGAGTAACTAGTTTAAAAAGAAAAGCAACAACAGCCTTTTTTTTTGGGGGGGCGTTCCTTTATACATCCACAAAGTTGTCAACTGTATCTATGATGGGCTGGTGTTGCCACAGAAACTGATTGCCCTGTGGAAGTAAAACAGGAAACCAAAAAAAATAAAAAAAAAGGAAACGAGAAGTCTAAAAGTACTGATGATGAGGGTGGGTAAAGGACTTTAGCAGTTGCTTGTGGGAGACTACCAGATTGTTTGACTCACTCTCACATCACTACAGACTGCAGAACAGAACTGGCTGAAGACAGCATTCCATATCATTGTGCCGCTGTAGCTACATATCTAGTGCAGCACAACAAGAAAATGACACAGCAACTGCAGCATAACAACCCTATTCTAGGGATGGATTTTAATCAATAACAGCGGTCCACCATACACTACATAGAGGTTAATGTATGGTCATCGATTGTTAACTGGTTTTTTAACCATCGAGAGGTTGCCAGGGCGGCCATGTAAACCTTGAGGCCGAAGCGCGAGAGATTTACGTTGCCATGGCAGCCTCGAGATGGGTTAAAAAACTGGTTGACGATTGATGTACCATACATTATATTTTATAGTGTATGGTACTGTTTATGTTTAAAAAATGAGAAAGCAGTTCCTTACTATAGTATTTTTGTGCCACCGCCGCTCTGCTCCGGGTCATGCTCTCACCCCATGGCCGTTTCATGGCCACCCGATCAAGTTTTATGGCTGTTAACCCATCGATGTGATGTACCATTGATGGGTTAACAACATTGTGATGTCACATCAATGGTAAAACATCGTTATAAAAAGGTTGATTTCTACCTATAATAACATTCTACGATACATTATAAAATCTGAATGAATGAATAATAAAACAAAAACATTTCCTGCGTGTTATATCTGTTACATTTTTTCAAATGGAATAACTGTTCACCTTCCCTTTTGTACATTTATTACAGGATATACAGTACAGATCGCAGCAGGTTTTTTTTCACCCTGTACCTTCAATCACCCGAGAAGTCTGTATATCCTATGATAAATATACTCACCTGAGCATGTTAGTGTGTAAATGAAATGCTTTTGAACGAAGCAAACTGAGAAAATATCTGGTTATAAGGTCATGAAGAACTGAAGTGTGTAACTGTACTAGAATAGGTATAGATCTTTAAGGCAGCCTGATGACCCAGCAGAAGTGCTACAAGCGCCTGCACCAGTGCCCTGAGTTTGGAAGCAAATTCGAGAAGTTGAATCAGGTGGCTGCAGGGGCTGGGGTAGCACTGCCATGCAGCAGTGCTCCCAGTCAGGGGAAGGCGGTGGCCTGGTGCTGCTGCCATAGCAACCCACGCAGTGAGCCATGGGAGTTTCTCTGTACCCCAAAGCATCACTATGTGTATGCAAGGGTCCATGCATTGGGATGCACAGCTTGTGCTGAATGCCAAGGAAGGAGGGAGAAAACATGGAAAAACCCTTGTCTCTCAACTGCAGAGTATGATGACCTCTAGTGCTCTCAGGTCCCACATCATGCAGATCCCCACCAGCTGGAAGGTGGCAGGAGTGGCAGACCAGACTGGGGGTGGCTGGACAGCAAGGGCCTGAAGCAGGGTTGAGGGAGTGGTGGGGGAGCAAAAAGCTGGATTAAAAAAAAAGAATACATATCTTTGGAATCCAGTTAACTAATTAGATTGCTTAAATATCACAAGCCATTTCATAATTTTATTTGTACTCTATATTGGTTTCCTGTCCTAATGCTCTGTGGAAAATCACAAATATTTTATCTAACATATTTATTTATTTAAAAGTTTCACCAGGAAGACATACTGAGCAAAACTGCTCATTTTCAGATGTGTCCTGGGGAAGGAAAGGGGGATGGTACAGCAGATGATTAGGGTAACAGTATAGTAACAAATAAGCAGTAAGTGCAATTACAAAAGTTACGCAAGCAATAACACATGACAAAGTGTAGGTTATCACCTGATAACAAACACCTTGGAGTGTGTTATTGCACTTATAAAATGGGTTCCCCAAGTAAATATTAAAAAATGGAGAAAGAAAACATACATTTAGTTTTTTGGAAAAAGAGCTTTTTAATAGTTGTAATAGGAAAAATAGTCCCCTGGTTTAGTGTTTTGCCCTGTATTTGACATCATGTAACTAGTCAGTAGAGGGCTTTTTCCACAAAATATTGCCCCCCACCCACACACACCTAGACAAGTACATACTGTTTTAAGTAGTTTATTGTGTTTTTTGTAATTTTTCTTTTGCCAGTCATTGTTTGACAGGGATCGAGTTCATTTGCAAGTGGAATGATTTATATCTGCATCCACTTCAGAGATCGTCGAATGCACAGAAAGTTTGCAGCTCATATAGTAGTGGGGAGGTACTAGTGAGGACAGTGGGTGTGTGCAGGGAATTTATAGTATAGAGCATTGCCTGGAGCAGGGGAGTGGTGAGCAACATGTGGAGGAAACAAGCAGTTGTGAGCGTCCATTGAAAGCAGAGGGCTTTCGGAGTAAGCGGGTAGTTTTATTTCAGAGCATGCATGTCACTCAACAGCTTTTTTTGTTCAACGGTTCTGGATTGCAGTTTTTGTAAGCAGTTCTCTTGGCACTGTATTCACGATAGCTTGGAATGGTTGGTTAATTTTTTTTAAAAATAAATAAAAGTTTACCAAATCGCTCATCACTGGGAAATAAATAGTAGAGGAGTGGTGTGGGATCTGGGAAGCTGCATCCTGTCATGTGTGAGCAACAGTCTGTGGGAGAGTCATGGCTGAGCAGCTCGGTGGGACATGAAAGTAATGAAAACAATGTTAAACGGAACTGGATCGTAAAATGAAGGTTTGGTCTGGGGCGGGGAGTGAAAGCGTGATTGTGTGTCAGTAAACCATAAGTGAGGAGAGCGATGAACAGGAGAGACCACCTGAAAATTGTTTTTCAAAAGTGCCAGGCATGGATCTCTAACTGTACTATGTTGTGTTTGACATAACAAGTACCAATTGCCATGTATATAAGCTGATAAGGACACGGCTAGTGGTACCTGTTAACCAATCAGGATGCAGGCTGTCTCTTACCCATTTTATAAAAGGAATTAATGTACAAAAGCTTAGGATACAAGTGATACATGTAGATATACAAGCAGGGATTACACTGATTGCAGTGACTTCAGAGATATTAAATTGACTACTAACAGTTGTACACGATAAGTGCTCGAACTTATAAGATATATAGTAATGCACTGAAATGGGAGGTTCCCATTGTTAACTACTGGTGACAAAGTGATTCTGCTCAAAGCATTTGCTTTATTATATAGCCATCCATGAATCTGCTTTATTGACAGGGCTAACGTTGACCCTGATACTAGGAAAACTCCTCCGCTTTTCTTCAGTAAATACAAATACAAGGTGCTGTGTCACCATGAGGTCTGAAAGCAAAGCAAGATGGTTAAATTAAAAGCATGATGAAAATAGAAAATAGAGCTAAAATCAATGTTTCGACCATAGGTCTTCTTCAGGAAGTATCTAAAAGAGAAAAAGCAAAGTTAGCATAGAGGAGAGGCAAAATAAGGAATATATATATATATATATATATATATATATATATATATATATATGGGAAAGAAAAAGGGAGGCTATGGAAGAAGAAGTGATAATGGCAAGATAAAGACAGAATCTGGAAAACAAAAAAGTGATGATTGGAGTAACAAGGCATAATAACAGAGAATGAGCTAGAGAAGTTTCCAGGTGTAGACTAATTAGCAGGGCCTAGTAAGAAGGCTGAAAGGTGACAAATGTGGGGGAAGGAGACATAGATGGAGACATCTGTGGAAAAAGAAAATAGATGTGTACAGATACAAACAGAATTGGAGAAAAGAAGGGGTGGCTGAAATATATTAGTAGAAAATAAGTCTATCATTTTTAACTCTATTTTCTATTTTCTTCAGTAAATGCTGTAATCTCTTACTTCCACCTGGCTAGTGACCAGTGATTGGCAGAAGGGGCCACAGTTAAATGGCTCCTCTGAAGGATGGCACATCCAAAAGTGCAGCACACACTTGTGCTGCACTACTGTTTCAGTAATGTTTATCACCCCACGCACCTGGTGTGGGGCTAGAACATGAGATCTTCTGTTCTTCTGACCCCAGAGGCAAGTGTATTACCTACTGATCCACTGACACTGACACCTGAGCATCATATACTGAGTACTGTGCATCATTGCACTAAAACTGTAAAAGTACATGCAGCCCAGGATAGTGTGTTGTAATTTTATGGTTATCAAACCTAAATATCAATGGTGAAACCAGCAAAAGGACAGCCTTCACCTCCCAATTGCCAATAAATACATAGAAACATAGAAGTTGACGGCAGATAAGGACCTCAAGGCCCATCCAGTCTAACCATTTCTTTTTCTACCTTATAAATGTGCCATCGGCCTTTTCTCTGTCAGTGGCCTATCTATTCATAGTCATTTGTATTGCTCCCTTATGCCTATCCCATGCCTGTTTGAAGCCCTGCACTGTATTCATAGCCACCACTTCTTGTGGTAAGCCATTCCATGTATCCACCACCCTTTCTGTGAAAAAGAATTTCCTCACATTCCCCCTTAATGGCCCCTCTAATCTCATGCTGTGTCCTCTTGTCCTGCTATTTTTCTTATATTTAAACATGTTAGACTCTTTCACCTTGTTAATGCCCTTAAGGTGTTTGAATGCCTCGATCATATCACCTCTCTCCCTCCTTTGCTCAAGGGTATACATATTGAGCTCTGTTAATCTGTCCTCATATGTCTTCTGATGCAGTCCCTGCACCATTTTGGTTGCCCTTCTCTGGACTGCCTCAATTTGATTAATGTCCTTGTGAAGGTGTGGCCTCCAATACTGCATGCAGTACTCCAGATGAGGCCTAACCAAGTGTCTTGTACAGAGGATTATTACCTCCCTCTTACGACTTCTGATACCCTACTAATACATCCTAACACCCCCTAGCCTTACCTACTGCTTTGAGGTCTGCTTGGATGATTTCAGGTCATCAGTGATGATGATGCCCAAGTCTCTTTCTTCCTTTGTGACTGCTAGCAACTCCCTCCCAGCCTATAGGTGGCTTCAGGGTTTCTTTTCCCTATGTGCATGATTTTGCACTTCTTTGCATTAAATCCCAGTTGCCACTCTTCTGACCATTTTGCTAGTTTATCCAGATCTCTTCTCATTCTGCCCACCCCATCTGGATCATCTACTCTGTTGCAGATCTTGGTGTCATCTGCAAACAGACAAGCCTTACCCTCTAGTCCATCTGCAAGGTCACTAATGAAGATATTGAAGAGGACTGGCCCCAGGACTAATCCCTGAGGTACCCCACTTGTGATTTGCATCTCTTCTGACTGTATACCATTTACCACCGCTCTCTGTTTTCTGCCCGTCAACCAGTTTGCCACCCAGTTGACCAACTTCTGACCCACCCCAAGCCTACCCACCTTATTTATCAATCTTCTATGTGGAACAGTGTCAAAAGCTTTGATGAAGTCAAGGTAGGCGACATCAACTGCTCCCCCTTGGTCCACCACTCTGGTTACCCAGTCAAAGAAATCTATGAGATTAGTTTGACAGGACCTTCCTTTTGTAAACCCATGCTGTCTTGGATCCTGTGCCCCTATGGATTCCAGGTGTTGCACTATCCTTTCCTTAAGGAGTGCCTCCATAATCTTGCCCACTACTGAGGTAAGACTGACTGGTCTGTAGTTCCCTACCTCCTCCCTGCTACCACTCTTGTGGATTGGGATCACATGAGCCCTTCTCCAGTCTTCTGGGACCTCTCCTGTACTCAGAGACTCACTAAACAGTTCTGCTAATGGCTCTGCTAGTTCCACCTTTAGCTCCTTAAGTACCCTGGGATGTATGCCATCAGGTCCCATTGCCTTATCCACCCTGAGCTTAGCAAGCTCTTGTAGGACCCTTTCTTTTGTGAAGGGAGTAGTGCTCACCTCCCTCCCCTCTGTGTCCATGATGCTGAGCTGTGGGCCCTGCCCTACCTTCTCTTCAGTAAATACTGAGCAAAAGTATCTATTTAGGATAGATGCCTAATACAGTAGAATCACACACTTGCACTGAAAAATCTTTTATTGGTGCTCCAATTCTGTGCAAAAAGACACTGAATACAAAACTGAGAACACTGCTGTTTGGTGCTAGTGATCCTGTGATGCCAATCTTACACCCTTTAAAATGTGCAGGCTGGCTAGCACTGGTACTTTTTTCAGGGGGTCTATTGACACTCAAGTATGGGTGACAGCCTGCCTCAGCTAATTAGCACCCAAAATTAGGTTAGATATTTAACCTATTCATTTTATAATACATAATGACTGATGTGCTAAAAAAATGCATCACTCACCTAGTGACTGGATAAGCTGTTGCAGCCAGATTTATATTTATATCTCAAAATCTTTTTATAAAAATATTGATTTCTAAATGGGTTTTAGTGGCACAGTGGATTATATATGTACTTTATGCAATGCAAACAAATAAGGCCACACTCAAACATGAAAGGAATACAGGAGGTGACAAAGGACTGCACATCCAAACATCCTGTGAGGACTTAAATGGCTTCATTGAAGTCAGATAATTTTACTACTCAGTGCTTCCTGTCTGTACAATGCAGTCCAATCCCATTCAAGAAGGACCCCCGAGAGCCTCCTGCAGTGTACTACTTGCCTCAGTGCTTTGGTCCTCTGCCCTTCCTGAGGGGGCATGATTAGAGTAGCACACTTACATCTGGCCCTAGATGATGACATCAGATCCACCCATTTCAAACAATTACAAATAATTATAAGGAGGTTGAGATTAGAAATGCAAATATTATTTACAAATTGATTAAAGAAAAGTTAGATTGTCTCATTATTCAAACCTCTGTTACATTGAGTCATTCTTTATCTCATTCTGCCTTTATGCCATGGAATACTTAGGACTGAATCCTGGCTCAGGTTGGAAGTGAAAACAATTTGGGTCTTCTAAGCCTATTTTCTGATAGATATTTGTAGAGAAGTCACAAACGTGAAACCACCATACACACTGTATATACTGCATACGGTGTGCAATGCACAACATCCAGCTAAGTTTGTCACAAGGGTGGTCTGTGCACCATAACAGAAAAGGTTTTGTATTGTCAAGTTATTGTCTCTCCCACAGATCTGGCAATTTAACTGATGGGGTCAAAGAGGGGTACAACTCACTGACCAGCCTGTGAAACAGAGCCAGCACTGCTCCACAAATACCCTAACTGTTTATTAGCTTAGTCCGTCTGAACCCTTGAGGAAAGGAAGGGGATGGGGACATGACAGAAACGTTTAAGTACCTCAGTGGACTCAGCCAAGTCCAAGAGGGTAGCATCTTTCAGAAAAGAGATGTGCAAGAACAAGGGGACACAATTTGAAGATAGAGGGGCACGGCTCAGGGGCAATGTGAGGAAGTATTTTTTCACAGAGAGGGTGGTGGATGCATGGAACTGCGTTTCTGAGGAGGTTGTGGGGTCTAAAACTGTGTGAGAATTCAAGAATGCATGGGACAGACATAAGGCAATTCTTGTAGGGGTAGGAAGAAATCGGCTGTTGGTTAACTAGGATCTGCAACTTATCCTGTAGGTAGGGAAATGTGCAGACTAGGTGGGCCAAGTGGCCCTTATCTGCCATCAAAGTCTATGTTTCTAAGTTTCTATGACTCCAGCAAAGCCTTTGATGTTATCCCTCATGGAAACCTCAGGAGAAATGAGAACAATATGGATTCCATGAAGTGTACATGAGGTAGATTGCAAATTGGCTGACAGGCAGGAAGCAGAGAATGTTTGTGGATGGTCACCATTCAGAGTGGAGGGATGTGCTGAGTGGAGATCCCTAGGGGTCATTGCTGGGTCAGCTGTTCTTTAACATATTTATTAGTGACCTGGAAGAATGGGGTCAGCAGCAGGCAGTTGAAGTTTGCTAGCAACACTAAACTGGAAAGAAAAATAGATCCAGCAGGGGAGGGACATTCACTACAGGGGACTTGCACACAGTAAGGCTGTAAATAAATATTTGACCAACCTTGGCTAGAGAAATTTAACTCAAGCTATTCTGTTGTGTTAAGGTTGCTAGTTAAAGGATACCCCAAAAAACTATTCAAAAATCTGACCTCAAACAGGACTAAAGGAAAGGCTGCTGAAATCGTTAATGCTAAAACTACATTTATATAAGTTACCTAAATGTAGTTCCAAAGCATTTGAAAAATGTAAAGTCAGCCTTCCAATTAAAAAAAAAAACCTGCCTTACTAGCTTCTTAAAATGGCCGCCAAATGTGTTAAGTGATGACATCATCGGAACCAAAGTCAGAGAGCTTTATGGCTCTCTATACTGCTAACTAGTTCTTTTTTTCTTTGTATAGAATTGTTTCACAAAAATTGTCAAACTATGTGCATTATTTAAATCAATACGAATGTTAGGCTATAGTTCTGTTCATTTTGTTTACTTTAACGTGCTGAAGTTGTGTTTTAATCCAACCGACATTCTCTTTGGCAAACCACAGTGCAGTACAAATCTTGAATAACCTAGTGGTCTAGTGGTTATGGTGGATCCAGGATGCTACAATGGGGGTGGGGGTGGGGGGTGCTGAGAGTGTGTGCATACTTGATATGCACTTTAACATTTATGAATCCTTTATAATGTCTGCTGTTGTGCTTTTCTAGTACATTTTTGACTGAAACTACAAGTGAATTCCATATTTTTGAATGTAAACATTTGTACAATCAATAAATCAGACTTCTTCAACAAACTGAAATGCAGCAGCAGCAAGCGAGTACTTTACAATGGGGGGGGGTTTACAGCAGCACCCTTCACCATCCCATAGATCCACCACTTGTTTGTAGCAAAGTTCTTCTGTAGTCCAAGGCCAGAGTTCATACTTTCTTGGAAATAAAAAAAAATGTTTGTCTCATCTTCTCTCCTTTATCCATGGGAAATAATAATAATAAGAATCAGTATTTATATGGTGCTTTCATGCACATTGCATCCCAAGGAGCTTTACAAGCAATGCTAGACTGGTAGTGAAGTGACTGAATGAGTAGTGGCAGCCAGTTCACATATTAATACCCACACACAGCCTTGGACAATTGCATTAACTGGTTTTATGGGAATGGGAATGTTAGCCAGGACAATAGGGTCAGGTAGTGATCTTGGTGCTGGCAGACCCACATCTTATTTATCACAGTGATCTGCTCATATTTCTCCCCTTCTGTCTTCCCCCTTCCCTGAATATAGCAGTGCCTTGCAGGAGTGACCTTCTCAGTCCCCCTCTGGTATTAATTCTCACTACTTCTCCCCACACCAAAAACTGGTAAGCTCACCACCCTTGTGCATCATGAATGTAGGTAGTACAGTCCCCAGGTTTTTTGACATATTAAAAATAAACATATCTTTCCAGTAATTCAGGCTGATAGCAACAAGGAACAAGGGGAATTATAGGCTTTCCTATCCTTAAAAGATCTAGGCTACATTTGATTAGGCACTATTAAATGATGGGTGTGCACATCATTATGCATGTCATTTAATAGTGCATAATCATAGGTGGATTGGATCTTATATGGGTAGGAATGCCTATGTTTTGTGCCCTGCTGCTATCAGCCTGGCTTACCAGATCATTTTTCTTATTAATATGTAAAAATGATACGGGCAACTGTACTAACCACATTCATGATGCAGAAGGGTAGTGAGCTCACCAGGTTTTGGTGTGGGAAGCAGAAGAGAAGAATGAATGCCAGAGAGAGACTGAAGAGACCATTCCAGCAGGGTACAGCTATATTCAGGTTAGGGGAAGACTGGAAGGGGGATGTTTAGCAGGTCATTGTAAGATCTGAAATGTAGGGCTGCCAGCACCATGATCACGACCTGACTGTGAATGAGGGCAGCCAGCGATGACAAATACTCAATGGCAGGGCTGCACTTAAAGTGTTACTTGAATTCAATGTAGGGAGATTACCCTTAGGTGGGGGGTTGGCGTTTGTTAGCACAGTATTGAGGGAGCTGTGTATAGATCATTCAAGATTTAGAAGGTGGTAGCCAACCAGCTCGCATTGTGGAGTAGGGCACTAAAAAGTACTGGAGAAGATTTGCAGGGAACTGTCCTGCTGGGTTCTGCAGATCACAGGTAAAGGAGTAGACTGACACTGGAAGTCTGGTAGATTCGCTCAAGGCATTAGTATGCCTCTCCTGCTAATAATATTGTTATCCATAGTAAGTACAGCCCTTATTAGGGCACGAACATCAGTTTTTCTAGTGAGTCCTGAGGCTTCTTGCTTGGCCCTCCATGAAGATTCAATTGTTGGTTAATGAGGCAGGACAAAAACACAACAGGGGAACTATACATACTACCTTCTCTGTACAGAAGGGTGGTGATCCACTCAATGTTTACTGTGGGAGCAGAAGTCAAACATTGAAAAAGTGGACTTAAATGTGATTTTGGGAGGTATTTTTTAACAGTGCCAGCTGATGATCTGTATCGGTGTAGGTATGCACAATTCTCTTAGGGATACGATTACAGTCTGAGGTGTGATAATTCTCTTCATGAGACCGAAAGCTCATATGCAGTCCCAGGCCGTACTAAGGACACGGTATGGATGGTGGGGTGTTCAACAGAAGCCAGGCTAGATGCAGGGAGTTCAGTTGGAAAAAGAATAAACAGAGATGCTTTTTTTGTGGATTAACAAGAATGCATGAGTTTTGGAATTGGACCAGACTGGTACTTCGCTGTGTGACCCTGAGCAAGTCACTTAACTTCCTTGTGATGCCAGGCCACATCTGTAAACAAGGTTTCAGCATAATGTGTCTCTCCTGGTTAACCAAAAAAAAATCAGGGCATCACATAACCACTAGATCATCAGGTATCTGCAATTTGCCAAAGAGAAAGTTAGCTAGATTGCAAAACATTTTCAGCAAGTTAAAGTAAATAAAATGAACAAAATCGTAGCCTAACATGTGTACTGATCAAAATAATCAACATGTTAAAACATGGTGTTGATCATTCTGGTAAAACAGTTCAGAACAAAGAGGGAAATAAGAACTAGTTAGCCTATAGGAATCTATATTGGTCTCTGGCTCTGGCTCCGATGATGTCATCATGACTCATCACTTAACATAGTTGGCAAACATCTTAGAGAGAAAGCAAGGCTGTTTTTTGTAAGTGAAAGGCTGATGGTTACATTTTTCGAAAGCTGTGAAACTGCATTTATGTTATTTACATAAATGCAGTTTTAGTATAAATGTAAACAGTAGCCTATACTTTACCTCGCTAAGAAGCCAGATTTTGGAGTTTGCAGTTTTAAAAAACTGCTTGTTTAGGTATACCCAGCTCACCCCATGAGGCCATTAAGATCTCTCTGCAGTCCGATCCAGGCTATTGGCCTAAAGAGCTCCTTTATTGACTGTAAAATCAAAAACTCTAAGGACCCACCACAGTTTAGTTGGAGATACAGTCCACACCCAGATGCATGAGTATTCAGTTTTATTAACAACGATAAACATTTTGAAGTGCAAAAAAAAAAACAATCTTAAGAAATATTTATAGCAGAAAAATAGTTTTATTTACATCTGTAGGGAGGAATCTGTTACACTCTCCCCCTCAAAAGTAGACATAACATCTCTTCTCTTAGGTGTACCGAAAAGATGCTTGGCATGTGCACAGTATGTCACTGTCTGCTAGATATCACTTTGTTAGGTTTCGCCCCTTTCTTTGATACAAGTTCCAAACTCCTGTTTTCAGGCCACCTGCCTGCTTTGTTCTCCTTTCTTTCCTTTGTTTTCAAGGCCCCAACCCGCTGCTCTCAGGCCACCTGCCTGTTTAACCTCTTCAGGGACTGTATAGATGGCTGCTGCAGTGGGGTCTGCATCTCCTTGTCCACATGGTGTTTAGCAATTGTGGTATACTCGGATTTCCCTGCAAACATATCCATGGAATATTTCATTACCTCATTCATTTTGACTTCCTGTGCAGGTGTCAGCTGCTCAGAGAAGTTGATGGAATCCAAAAAGAATTCCTCTGAACTTCCTCAAGGAGCTCTAATAATGGAACTAACTTATTCTCCTTCCCTGGGTGAATACACACAGCTAGGACCATTTCTTCCCTGCCATGGAAATGTGTCATTATGTTTATGTAATATACCTTCTATGTGCACCCCATGCTCTGAGCATTTCCACAACATAATTTATGTTGTTAACATTCCATTCCACTGAATATGGTCAATCCAGATTGACTGCAGTTTAATTTGCTGAACAGGGATAAGCATTATCACATATTTTCCGATCTTATACTTCCAGGCTCTGGCTCCACAATCATACCATGTTGTCTGTCACTGTTCTGGGTGATACCCATGAACTCCATACGCCATGATCTGATGTTCAGGATGTATGTGACAACAGATTTCCCTTGGGTAGAAAGTTCACTCTCCCATTCATTGTGTATCATGCCTAGGGGCCCTCTCACTCTGTGGCCAAACAAGAATTCAAAGGAGATAATCCTGTCAACTCCTGAGAGACTTCACTTCAAGTGAATAGAAGCTTGGAACCATATTCTTGGCTACCAGTCTGTTCAAATGTCTTGGAGTTTCTCCTATAGGGCCTAGATAAAGTGTTACAAGGTTGTTCCCTCAGGGTACAGAGGGCAGCATTTTCTGCCATATAGAGCTATGTAGATTCCTACCCCCATGTTCTCATCTGGATGTCGCACTCTTCATTAAACATGCCACAAACTTTACCTCTTCATTCTGAAGTCAGTTTTCCCTGGAGGCTGAATCTGGTGTTAGAAGCCATGCTGGAGCCCCCCATTAAACCTCTGGATGAAAGTTCCCCTTTCAGCTCCTAATGCTTAAGTTGCTGTTCCTGGTGGCCATACTGTTCAGTGAGAAGGAGTGGGGAAAATCAATGCACTTTCTCACAAGGAACCCTATGTGGTGTTCCTCTCACACAGTGCTCTCCTTTACTCTCAAAGTAGCTTCTGTGTTTCACATGAAACAGGAGATTGCACTGCATTCCCTTCACCCACACCCCAAGAATGCAAAGGAGAAGCCTTTACATTTCCTTGATGTGAAGACGGCTCTTAGGATTTACTTGAAATGCACCAAACCTTTCTGCAACACTGACAGTCCTTTCATCCTTCTGGGACCAGGGAAGAAAGGAGTGGCCCCAACCAGACGTACCCTTGTCAAATGGCTCTGTGCAGCCATTAGACTAGCTTATGGGTCTCAGGGCCTTTTGACACTGCTGGGTCTCAAAGCTTACTCCACAAAAGCTATGGCTGCATCTTATGCTGAGTACACCTCGGGGTCCCTGGAGGAAATTTGCAAGGCTGCTGCTTGGGCCTCTGTCCATACCTTCTCTAGGAATTATCACCTGGATGTGCTTAACTCTGCAATGCTAATTTTGGCATGCATTTATTGGATTCTGTTGTACAGCACTGACCCTCCCAGTTCAGGGCTGCTTATTAGGGCCCATGCCAACTGCTGCCTGCCCATATGAGCCGACACACAATGTTGAATTATACTTTCCTTACTTGTAATTCCAGTTGTGTATAGGCTTCACACATGGGCAGGCAGGCCCAACCTGGTTTTCAGTGCTGTACAGTATGCCATGATGTTACTCTTCTGCCCTGTATACTGTATATCAGGATATATTTACTGTCTTTTCTTTTTCTCTATTTTCACTGAGTTCACATTAGTGCAAAAACAAAAAGGCAGTGAATATTAGTTGAATCAATATACAACAGCGGCTCTAGTTTAAGATGGCGTGAATATGTCGGGTGTGCTCACAGCACTAAATATAAGGGGCATGAATTAAAGCTATTATACAGTAGTTCCCTTAGTATAAGGCTGAGTTCAGTAGTAGGCTTATGTTGCCAGTGCTTAGTTATTTCCAAGGGCTTATAGTTTTATAGTCTACAGACTTGGACATAAGGGTTGACTGAGGGTGATAGAACTGGGAGTGTGTCCTTCACTCACAGAACCTTCAGTCTGTCCAGGCTGAGAGGGGAAGACAGCCCACATCAACTAATACTTGCCCATAGATAGAGTCTACACACACCTGGAATTGCTATTAAAGAAATTATAATTCACCTTTGTGTGCCGGCACAGGAAGTGATAGCACTTTTTGTGTCGGCAGTCAATCACATTCTGTATTTGCATAAAAAGCCTCAATTTCAAAGTGTCTGCAACCAAGGTCTATTGAGAAACTGCTCTAGTTTCATTATTGTAGTAGCTCTTGCAAGTAGTGGTAGCAACGTCAAAAGCCACTGACTGATTGCAACCAGTGATGTCACTAGTTGTAGAATTTATAATAACGGGAAAGCAAATGTGAATGGGGAATGCTGCAGTGTTCCCCTTCCCTTTTAAATGGTACAGAAATTAGTGACAGTGAAAAGGACATTGGTGTCACTGTGAAGAATAAATTAGAAGGGGAGTTACAATGCAACACTGCAGCAAATAAAACTAAGAGGAGATTTTATTAGTGGATCAAGAGATACAATACCTCTTTGTATAGTTCATGGGCTAGGTCCAGTCGAAAGTATAGCACACAGTACAGTTCTATTCACCATACTATGGAAAAGATGTGGACATGCTCAAAAGCTCAAAGGAAGCATCTAGTTGATGGTATGGAGGACAGACTTTCTGACCTGGAGTTGTTCTTCGCAGTGAAAAGTTTAAGAAACAAACTGGCAATGGGCTGGCCCATTGGTGCAGCTGCCACACTATCACTTACCACGCTGATGATTCAGGTTCAGAAACAAGCCTGGGCTGCCAGAAGGCCAACACGAGAGGAGGGTTGAGCGTTCCAGTGGGCAATCACCTCCTCATACTAATGAGTGTTTGGTTTGTGATGTCACTGCAAAATCTGTTCAACCCACTGTTCTAGCTAAACTGAAGTTAAATTTACTTATAAATTGTAAACATTTTCTCATGTTCTGAAACTTGAAAAACCATAATGAATGAGCTCCAGCTTTCAAATAATTTAAATTTATGTTGAAAATGGTAAACCATGAAATTGATAAATAACAAAATAAAGGGAATGATGCACATTTTAGGCAATGTGATACTCATCTCTGTAGTAAAATAGTACCAAAATGCTTTTTTTATATATCACAGAATCATAGAATCGTACGGTGGAAAAGGCCCATTTGGCCCATTGAGTCTGCCTGAGAAATTTATTAGTACGAAATATGTTGTGCACCAAAAGGTATGTCCTGTCACAATGATATGAATTTAAATAATTTTTTCATTACCAACCCACAACATTTTCAAAAGTGTTCCATGACAAAATTATATCCTTATAAGTTGCTGCCATGCAGCAGCAGGAGGTGAAGACAATAGGGACAACCAAAGTCCATTCTGTCTTTACTGTACTGTTTTACCAATGTTACTATGAGATATGATGACCTTCCTCAGACTGGTAAAAGTAGTAATTCCATATGCTCAGGTAAAGCTACTAAATATACCAACATATGAGGACAGGATAGGATAGGAAATATATTTATATAGAGCTCCTTCCTGGAGGATCGGCGTGCTTCACAAAATTAAAAAATACATATTCACAATAACATGAGGCAGAGACTAATGCAATTCTGTCTATCCTACACTCAGTAATAGACAATATTCTAATAACAAAAATTAGTAAAATAATAAACCATAATTCCAGATACAAAAATAATAGTCAGCAGTTTAATGAATGAATAAATCAGCAGGCGGTAAATTATTATCAAGTCAGATTAAATGCCTACTCAAAGAGCAATGTTTTTAGGCCGCTTTTAAAGGCTTCCACGGAGGGTGCCTCCCACAGATGTTAAGGTAATGAATGCCACAGGGTTGGTACGGCAACCAAGAATACCCAGTCCCCAGATTGCTGCTGCCTAACCATGGGAACCACCAGGAGGCAACCTCGGTGGAACAGAGAGCTGAAATGGGTGGTGAGGAATCAGAAGTCTTGCAAGTAGGCTGTCCCCCCCATGCAGGACTTTATAGTTCAGCAACCTGACCTTGAAGGCAATCTTCCACCTCACTGGCAGCCAGTGCAATTCGCAGATGATAGGTATGACATGGTCAAATTTTAAAAATACCAGTCAACAACCTTGCTGCTACATTCTGCAGTAGCTGCAGCTGGTGAAGCTTGCCTACAGACAGCTCCAGGTGCAGGGCATTGCAGTAATCCAGCCTGGACATAACAAAGGCATGCACAAGGGTGAGCAGGTCATCAGATGGAATCAGGGCTCGGATCAGGGCAATGTTCCACAAGTGATAGAAACCACTCTTAATGACAGCTGACACCTGAGCCTCAAGTGTCAGACCATCATCCAGTACCATGCCCAGATCCTTCACCTGAGTGTAGGGAACCAGGGTAATACCTCCTAGGACTAGCCCAGGGGTATCCCCAAATTCCCTTCCATCACAACAATGAATGGCTCCACCACTATTACCTCCATCTTGTCCAGGTTGAGTTGCAGCCAGTTGTGCCTCATCCAGTTCTGGACTTCCTCCAGGCAGTTGTTAATCACAGAGTCCGCCATCTGGTTTCCGGGTGCACAGGACAGGTATAGCTGGGTATCATCAGCATAGCAATGAAAACCCAGACCATACCATACCACCTGATAATGTCTCCCAATGGAAACATGTACACTGTGAACAACAAGGGCAATATAACCAACCCCTATGGAACACTGCAGGACAGTGGCATCGGGCATGGGATCACTAGAAGACATAAATGGGCATCGAAAGGAAACAGATTTAGACAGAGTTTTCAGAGATAATATTTCACAGCAAATGGTGGATTTATGGGAATGATTTCCATTTACAAAGTCTCAGCTGAAACAGTTTTTCTTCAGATTAAAGCTAGATAAATACCTAAAGGAAAATGTAATAATTTATTTCCTTCCTTCCTTCCTTCCTTCCTTCCTTCCTTCCTTCCTTCCTTCCTTCCTTCCTTCCTTCCTTCCTTCCTTCCTTCCTTCCTTCCTTCCTTCTCCTTTTCATATGGCACTGAACACCCAGCAATGCTACACAGCTGATGTATTTTCATGACGATATGATGGAAGACTGAAATGCAAAAAACCGAGTGTCAGGAGTCCGAGACTGATTGCCCAAAACTTGGTATCCCGACCCTTGGTAATTGCCAGTGGCAGAGGTTTTTTTTCCTGTCTCTTAGGGCTTAACCCCCTGCACCCCCAATGTGGGGGGCTTCACTCCCTGCACCCCCCTTACTTTAGATAACAAACTCTGCCTCAAGCAATTACCGAGTGTCAGGATAATGAGTTTCGGGCAATCAGTCTCGAGCTCCTGACAGTCTTTTGCATTTCAGTCTTTCAACATACTTTCATTTTCACAGGTTCTCTTGAAGTTATCGGACTTATTACTGATGCAGCACTATTTGTTTTACTTGCAAAGCATGCTAACATATTGGTATCAGTCTGAAATGTGAGAGTTTTTTTTGGAGGTGTGCCTCTCCTCCATCTATCAAGCTCAGAATACTGTAATTCTGCCCACTCTCCCTCTTGCGTCTCCTTTTGTCTTTGAAGTCCTTGTCCAGTCACCAGGCTGGAAAACACAGGCTGCAAAGTTTTCTTGTGTAACTCCTAATTCCTGTGCTTGAAACCTGTTTCGAGCTTTTGGTTCTGCTGGTTTGCTTTTACAGTGGGTCATTGTGACAGGCTAGTAAACTGGGCAACTTCTTGGGGAACACTCACAAAAAGAACACTCCAGACCCCAGTTTAAATTAAAAGAAAAGCTTTACTTTCAGTAAGATACAAAAAACAAAGTGTTTGTGCTTTACAAAAAGGTTCTTACAGTTCAGTCTCAGGTTGTCTTCCCATAACAGAAAAGGAAGCTTCTCCCCCCCCCCGGTTCACACTCCTCCTTTTCTGGCTCAGGTGTTACTTGTTAACCCTCCCCCTGAGGGACAGCCAATAAGTACTGTAGAGCAGCAGAGAGCCTATGTATAACAACTAGACAGGAAATCATGTGGAGTACTAGGGGTTCTCATGTGGTCATATACAAATGGCCTATACTATGTATATGAGGACACTATGAAAATAAGTGGAGGGTCACTTGATGTCCCATTTACTTATCTCTATGTGTAGAGCATGCAGTGCAGTGAGGTCTTAAAGGGCCAAATTTAAAGCAAGAGATGTTTGGTACAAATCACCACAGCCGCTGTCAAAACCTGTTTGAAGGGCTGTGAAGGGGCTTACTGGTGAAAGTAGGGTGACAGGCATACATTCTGCCACTGGCACTGCAGCTTTTAGTATTTATTATTAGTCCTATGGGACCAGTGTGCCTGTCAAAAGCAACATGCTTACTGACTGAATCTAGGTTGCCCATTTTACTTTATTCATAAGTTTATTCTTATTTTTCAATCAAAACATGATTTTTTTCATCTTGAGCTTCTTACCCCACAGCTTATCCAGTGTTCTGCCTGCCCAATGCCACTGCCATTCCCAAGGACAGAAGAATGCACATTTAAAAAGGATGACTCGAACTTGACATGAACTTGTGCATATATGAGTTATACATATTTTAAGCATGCTGAGATAAACATGTGCCCTGAAAGTAGGCTTTGTCCTTAATATGGCAATGTGTTTTATATTGCAAATTGAGCATAGGAACTAACTATTGCTTTAACAATCAGAACTGTGACTCAGACCATGCAAATCAGCCTCGATGCTGATGATGTGGTTAGTCTGTATAACATCATCAGTGATGCCGATCACACTGCCCCCTCTCTCCTGGGTGTGTGCGTTATGCACTAATACCATCCATGGCTGACTGCTATATTAGCTGCAGAGTGGCAGGCTATGGGCTAGAGAAGGGGTAATGACTGAGTTAGCCTGGATTTCAACCCTATTGGCTCCCCAAAATCATAGATCAAGGGTTAGGAGATGGATCTATCATTGAACACTCATATATTGAGGCTCGGTAGATGGCTTAGGGAAGGAAATTAAATTTAAAGATGTCAGACTCTGGCACATTGCCAGGAGCCAACAATTAAAAAATAATCTGTCTAGTAGAATGGGGCAAGTTGGGGGTTAGGAAATATGAAACAGGTAGGGAAAAGGGGCAGACTAGGTGGACTAAGTAGTCCTTATATGCCGTCAAGTTTTATGAAATTACTTGAGTTGGGGAGAAGTTGTCCAGGCAATACCTGGATACCAGAATAATTACTGTAATTTTGTGTAGACTCAGAACTATCCTGGCAATTTGCCCCTGAGTGGATCTACCTGGGATGACGGGAAGGATGTGATTGCTGTACCATATTTTCATTTCTACTGAAGATCTTTTTTTTTACATTTATTTTTTAGTTTTTCTGGTTATAATCCATAAATTTAAAAATATGCATTAGCCACACCTGGAAACGAGCCTTGGCTCAGTAAGCCTTTCCCAGTTACCAATTTTCCATAAATAAATAAACACATTTTTCTCTTTTAAACATATTGTGGATAAATCACTTAACTAATCAGATGCTTATATCTTGTTAAAGAAAATAAATAAATAAATAAATGAGCCAAAATATAAATATACAGAAAATAAATTATTTAAAGCCCCCATGAGTAAATGAGTGAAGGGTCCAAGTGCTGAAGAACTAATATATAAATCTATAAAGAATAATGGTGACTGGTGACCTTTGCGGTGCAGAATAGAGGTTGGTAAAATATATTAGGAGTAGCTGACAAGACAGTCAGCTGGCAGTTTGTCAATACACAGGATCTGAACACCGTACGCTGTGGCAAACAAGGATGTCCTATGTACTGTAATAGACCCCATGACGCTGTATGCCTGGGCCACTTACATGGTGCTGCCACTAACTTTGACAAACTGGGATGGTCCAATAGGATGGATACAATCGCAAATATTTTAAGTTTCTCCAATCAACTGAGCCAGTGATCTCAGCTCTTGGTGGGCATGGTGAGGAAACCATTCAATAATACACTGCATACAGTAATTAATATGTACTGTAGACAGCGATGAATTTATTTGGGTAAAATTATCCGGCACAAGAAGAAAAATAAGGGGTTTGTTAAGCACTCTGAGGTAGCAGTAAACACCACTGGTACCCTGCTAGGCCCAGACAAATTTAATAGTAGCCTCAGCTGTGCTTCTGATGCCCGTCCAGGACTATCCTACTACAGTAAGCATTAGCCTGCCCCAAAACACGCACGCACAGTACTGGCTCGCTTAACTCTACTGTTGGGTACTACCTTCTCCCTGCTGGTACCAATATAAATCCTAAATGGGAGCTCCTGGTGCTTCACTGGATGCCCAGTCATAGAAACAGTGTAGGGGATCTACCTCAACACACTGTGGTGATGGCCTAGCTGTGGCTTGTCCCTTTCTGGCTGGTGTCACTCTCTCATTCTCACTCTTTCAAAAGACTCAGGTGTTGTTGACAAATCAGCTGTTTTCTCTTGTCCCAGTCAGGCCTCTCCTGCCCTCTGTATTCAGCAGATGACCTTTACCTGACCCTGCAACATTCATTATGCTGTTCAGGGCTGCATCACAGCAAACATTTCCCTGGCTCCATATCAGGCTTCTGGATACTGATTGATCCTTGCCAAACCTCCAAGATCTGGGGCCATGTTTGAGAGGGTCAGAGGTAGCAAAGAGAGCTGCTGCTTGTAGTTTTTTTGGCACTGGCCCAAACATCTGCTCACAGTACTCTGCCAGTGGCAATGGAGTCACAGCTGCTGCAAGTGTAGTGGGCATGGAAAAAGACACTCCTGCACAAGTTTGTTACAGTACCAATTAATACTAAACTTCATAGTTGCTCTTTCAAGTGACCCTTTATTGATATGAGATGAATATTTATTTATTTATTTAAAAATTGGTAACCAGGAGAGGCACAGTGAGCCAAGGCTCCTTTCCAGGTGTGACCTGGGGGATAGGGAAAGGAGAGAAGCACAATTAGAAACAAAATACAGCCAGTCAGGTGATGTGATTACAATGAGGATGACATACAAAACATATGCTGAGTGCAGTACAAACAAAACAGCAGAACATTACATATGGAGGACAAATACATGAGCATACAAATCATCTGTGTAATTTGGGAAATTCGAAAAGTGTGTAGTGCCTGAGTGAAGTGAAGCTGAACTGGTGTTGAAAGTAGGAGTAAAAACAGGTTGTTAAACTGCAGTGAGGTTGCTAGACCTATGAAGTTAAGGGGAGGGAGAAATAAGGGGTGGTCAAAAGTCAGGCAAGAGTAGGAAAACATTCAGGAAGAGGGTTGGCCAGAGCAGATGGGAAAGGGGGAGGAGTTTTAGCTGGCTTCTAATAGAAGGAAGGAAGGAAGGAAGGAAGGAAGGAAGGAAGGAAGGAAGGAGGGAGGAGAAAGATGGAGGATAGTAGCCGGTTCCAGAGGGATTGGAGGTGGTATAAGAAAGCAGATTTCATAGCTGTAGAGTGGGGGAGGAGAAAGGAGAATGTGCATGGGTCCCTTGAGCACAGGGAGTAGAAGCAGGAGCGGCTGGGGGACAGTAGATGGAATAGGTATGAGGGGGCTAGAGGAGGGACGAAAAACAGTATTTAGAGATGAGGGAAACACAGTGGGACTGGCAACTTGAGGGGAGAGGGAGGATAGACAGGGAGGAGTATCGGAAGCAGTGGAGAGTATGAGAGTGTAAATTGGCAGTAAAGTGACAGGAGGCATTGCAGAGGGTGTCCAGTCTTGCAAGGGAGGTGGAGAGGAGGTGCCATAAATCACATCCGCATAGTCAAAAACTGGGAGAACTATTTGGTGACAATCTCCTGGTAGACCTGGGGAGAAAAGCAGTTCTTGCTGTGGTATGGGGTAGTGGGTTGGGTGGAGTTTGGCATGGATAGCATCAATGTAAGCAGAGAAGTGAAACCTGCTATTTATCCAGACACTGAGGTACATAAAAGCTGGGACAATGTCAAGCGGTATCCCATCCAGCATGGAAAAGACAGGGAGAAAGGTGAGCTGTGCCAGCTTCTGGCTGGTACCAAAGGTCATAGACACAGTTTTTTTTTTTTTATGTTGACCTGAACTTGGTTGGACTGGAACCAGTGAACAGCATTGCTAAAGTCTTGCTGAAGCAAGACTTCCAGATATCAAGTCAAGGGACCATGGGTGCAGAGAACTGTGTCATCTGCATATATGTTAATATGAGAACTGGCACAGGCAGAGGGGAGGTAATTTAATAATAATAAGAAGAGGACTGGACCCAGAATGGAGCCCTGTGAAACCCCAGTTATTACATAAATCACAGAATATCACCAGAACAAAGAAGATATACATGAGTACCCATTGGCTCACCGTAGAGAGCAGAGGACAGTATTATGATGGCACTGTGTGCCACTAATGTTAGGGTTGAGAAGGCACATCTGACAAATCACACTTCCTGAAAGCTTATATCTTGGACATCTTTTGACTCATAGGCATAAAATTTGAAAGTGTCTTAGGCTGAGCCAAGATCATGGGACCTGCTAATTTTATGGAAATCTGGCTGCGTGTTTTTTGAGCTATTTTAAATTACTTTTTTGTGTATGTCTGTGACTATTCTGTCATTATTCACAGCCACTGCTCAACTAACCATGGCTTGAGTAGTGGCTCTGATGAATGACAAACTAGTCCATGTCACACTGGATATAAAAAGTAATTAGAAATCACCCCCCCCCCATTCACTTCAATGAAGTAGGCCTCTGTACATTCCATGGTTAGATGTCATTACACATCAGAGCAGGGGACAGGGCTAGCACATTGGGAAGTGGAAAGGATTGGTAGGCTACATCATTGGGGCTAAAATACAATCCCTTCCCTACCGAAGGGGGCTTATCAACAAAGAAAATTAAAACACAGCCTAGAAGAGTTCTGCAAAAAAAGTAACTTTGTAAATTAAGAAAAATAACTGTCTTAGACATTTCCCTTAATTATGGGTGATACTGTGGCAGAAGGGTTGAAACGAGGTGCTTGTGGACTGGGTTTATGCTGATGTGTAGTGGGACAGGGTGGTGTGGGGAAGGGAAATCATTTTTTCATTTTTTTAACTTTTAATTTTTTTCTTTATTTTATTCTTTGGTAACCAGGTAAGGCCTGCTAGGCACAAATGCCTGTTTCTAGGAGCTACCTGGGAACACTGGGTGGTTAAGTGACTTGCTCAGAGTCACACAGTATGCAAGCGGAGGTTGTGGGAATCAAACTCAGGTTTGCTGGATGTACCAAGCTCATTCACAGCTCTTTACTCTAACTTCTAGGCTATACAACCAGCCCTTATTCAGCATATCCAACACATGGGCACATGGTGTCAGACTTTGGGAGTGGGAATCGGTGAGAGTGGGGTACCACTGAATGACACTGATACCTGGACATGTGGCAGCATGTGGGATGGGCTACCACTGGGCACCAGGGATACTTGGACAAGGTGCAGGGTGTGGAATTTTTTGGATAATGTTTGACATGGGGTGAGGTAAGTGTGAGAAGTGGTACTGTGACCGAGCACTACTTGCATTAAAAATATTGACAATCCCAGTCAAAGGCTGTTATTTTCAATACAAACTCTAGTGTGTTCTTGACTATGATTCACCAGCACCTTTGTTATCTGCACAATGCACTTTGTACCCTGCAGAAATTAAAAGGATGAAAGCCAAGAATAAAAAGAAATACCAAATAATTCCTCTACATGTGGTCTGGCAACTATAAATAGCTTGTTTGTTTATGAGAGTTGTTGAATGAGAGTTTGCCACAGTAGAGACTGTGGAAGTTATTAAGGGCTGTTGTAGCCCCTCTGAACTGGAGCAGAGCATTGTACCTAGTGCATGAAGACTGGGTGACCACCAGGTTGGCAGCAGAATTGTCAACATACCAGTAGTTTCCATGAGTAGGCAAGCTATTTGACTAAAAACCAGAAGAAATAATGTGTTGAAGTGAGAACAGAATCCTAGATTAAGAAGTCACTTTGGTGGGCTGAGGTATAACTTTTGGGCTTTCCAGCGAACTTGTGGCAAGGTGTGTAGGCTGAGTGATTCACACAGTGGAATGGGATACATGATGTATGAAGTCGATGGGATTCAGTGACTGGATTGTAGTGTTTTATGTTTTGTAAGTCAATAGGCAATGCACATAAAGGAACTGGCTCAGTCTGTTTGCGTGTGCAGTGCACCTTGGCTGTGTTCCATTAGATCCTGGACTTTCCCATAGACAGGGGCCAAGTAAAGAACGAACAATGGAGAACAGCAACTGCCTTTATTAAAGGGATACTGCCAACCCTGTCAAGCACATAAGGACATTTGCAACTAAGATATGGACTTGAATCCCCACCAAACACAGATTTGTTTTCTGTTTTTATTTTCATGGAGAAAAAACACTGTGTTACTGTGATCTATTACAATTCAGTGTTCTGATACAAACAATGCTAGATAATAATTTGTTAAATAAATATCTTTACTTCTCTAAGAGGAACAAGTAGAACATCTTATGGAATTTTGTTCTCACAGAGAGCACTGCTGCCTGGGCTAACCTCATCTTTGGCTTTCCATGAGGTCTGCCCCCCTCCAGTCAGTTTCTATACCTTACAGGAAGCATCTTCAGCTCTGTTGACTCACTGGAGAGGAAGGAAGCAAGCTGTGTTTAGCAATACCAAAACCTGCATGCGGGAGCACTAAAAGGATTAAACAAATTAGGCTAAAATGACCAGAAATCAGGATGTTACTGCTAGACAGCTAGAGAACAGCTAGATTGCTGCAGCATGATTCAGTGAGGGAGCCTATAGGTTCCCTTACCGAATCAAAAATGTCAGTGCCATTTTTTGTTTGCTGTTTTTTAATACCCCCTTCACACTCCAACCTGCACCAGCACTGTCATCCACCTTCTCCCCTGACTTACCCCTGTGTTTGCTTTTCATGTTTACTACCTCCGTCCCCAGGATGCCAGTTTGAGGGTTTGCACATGCATGTGAATGCAAGTGTGCTGCGTCGCACTGGTGACATCATCCCTTCCCCTCAGCCCCCCTCGCAGTTCCACCTGTATGAACCCAGGCAGTGCTGCCGGAGTGGCAGTGGAATCCCCCCACCATGAAGAAGGAAAGCTTCCCTTGGGACGTTCAGTCTTTCTCCTCTTGGCCAGCCCCTGATGACGTGGGCTTGCTACTGAACTAGGATCACAGGTGTTGTGAGTGGCAACCCTACTGATGTGTAGATGGGACAGCTTTGTGCCTTGTTTGTTTTACTGCTAACCTAAACTGTTGCTTTACTTCAGCTGTATCTCATGCACATTCAGACAGACTTCTACACTGATAGAGTACATCTGAGAAAGCTGACTTAAACTGAAGTCATAGGCCCTTCCCTGCACGCAGCAGTGTTTGTTTTGAACTGAGCAGAAATGAAGCAGATGAAAAGGTGAGAAAAGATATCTACAATGTACAGTTGGCAGTCAGTGAGTTCCCATTACTTAAACAACTCTGGCATTACGTATCATTTGTTTAAGATTTTTTTTACTCCACATAAGCAGAAAAAATTGTTTCAGTACTAAGTCATCTACACGGTACTACTTGTAAAATACACATTTTGTTACAAATAGAGAATACTGGTTGAGCAACCATGCACAACCAGCTTGTGCTGCCATTAAGGGGTTCTGAGTATATCAGACTTCCAGAGTGAAGCTCGAGAGTTCCACTGTAGCGCAGGCTAGTTTGGGCATGTGTTTGCCTAACCAGTATTTTTTATAGTGTTCAGCTTCATGTTTTTTATCCATAGAGGTTTTTATCCTTCAGGTGCGTCACAGGCAGCTTCTCAGCACTGTCCATCTCTCCCTTGCCCGGCAGCTGCCTCCCCTGTCCACCAAGCCCCATATGGTCCTCCAGGACCAGGAACCTTCGGACCACCGCCAAGACAACCGCCGGGGTCTCCGCTCCTAAAGCGGCACCTCCAAAAGAAAAGCTGTGCTCCTCCAGTTCACCTGTTGCCAGGGGCCGCATCAAACTGCTAAAGCCGAGAAAGGGAACCAGGAGCTCGGCCGCTCCCTGGTACCTTGTGCCGCTGAAGGCGCAAAGTCCGCAAGGACTCTCCCGAGCCCGCCGGGGCTTCGGATCCCCCTCCTCCAGGACCAGGAACCTTCGGACCACCGCCAAGACAACCGCCGGGGTCTCCGCTCCTCAAGCGGCACCTCCAAAAGAAAAGCCGCTCCTCCAGTTCACCTGTTGCCAGGGGCCGCATCAAACCGCTAAAGCCGAGAAAGGAACCAGGAGCTCGGCCGCTCCCTGGTACCTTGTGCGCTGAAGGCTAAAGCCATAAAATGCGTTCATTCATCCTCCCTGCCTGGCTCTCTTCTGCTGGGTCGGGACTTTAACCAGTACCATTCCACACAGCGGCTGTTCTTGCTTCCTTTTTCTGAAGTTAGCTTCCACTTTGGAACCCCGGGACTGTGAGCGCTGTTACCACATGCTTCGTGGATACAGCTCCTCCATAGCAATTGTAAAGTACTTTTATCATTCCATAGTCTACTCACTAGAAACCTGTACTTGTGTTTTCTCTCTAACTAAAGTTAAATTCTGCCTGCATAGTCTCTGGAACTGCTTACAACTGCCCTCCTAAGATTCCCGCCTTCCGCCTTTTCTGTTTAAAATTTTAACTGCAATTGTGTACTAACTCTGTATTCCTTACCTGCCTTACTCTACTAAAGTTTACCTCCTGCTGAAGCTCTCCTCCTCTTTCTCACCTCCACCTTCTCCTATTGTCTTAAGCCTGTACTAATCACCTCTCCTTCCTACCTCCTCAGGACTCTCCCGAGCCGCCGGGGCTTTGGACCCCCTCCTCCAGGACCAGGAACCTTGGACCACCACAAGACAACCTGGGGTCTCCGCTCCTAGCAGGCGCCTCCAAAGAAAACCATGCCTCCAGTTCACCTGTTGCCAGGAGCCGCATCAAACCGCTTAAAGCCGAGAAGGGAACCAGGAGCTCGGCCGCTCCCTGGTACCTTGTGCGCTGAAGGCGCAAAGCCCGCAAGGAATGCGCTTCATTCATCCTCCTGCCGCCGCTCTCTTCTGCTGGGTCGGGACTTTAACCAGTACCATTCCACACAGAAAGCGGCTGTTCTTGCTTCCTTTTTCTGAAGTTAGCTTCCACTTTGGAACCCCCGGGGACTGTGAGCGTTGCCGCCGCGGCTTCATGATACAGCTCCTCCATAGCAATTGTAAAGTACTTTTATCATTCCATAGTCTACTCACTAGAAACCTGTACTTGTGTTTTCTCTCTAACTAAAGTTAAATTCTGCCTGCATAGTCTCTGGAACTGCTTACAACTGCCCTCCTAAGATTCCCGCCTTCCCGCTTTTCTGTTTAAAATTTTAATTGCAATTGTGTACTAACTCTGTATTCCTTACCTGCCTTACTCTACTAAAGTTTACCTCCTGCTGAATTGCTCTCCTCCTCTTTCTCACCTCCACCTTCTCCTATTGTCTTAAGCCTGTACTTAATCACCTCTCCTTACTACCTCCTCAGGACTCTCCCGAGCCCGCCGGGGCATCGGATCCCCCTCCTCCAGGACCAGGAACCTTCGGACCACCGCCAAGACAACCGCCGGGGTCTCCTCTCCTAAAGCGGTGCCTCCAAAAGAAAAGCCATGCTCCTCCAGTTCACCTGTTGCCAGGGGCCGCATCAAACCGCTAAAGCCGAGAAAGGGAACCAGGAGCTCGGCCGCTCCATGGTACCTTGTGCCGCTGAAGCAAAGCCCGCAAAGTACGCTTATTCATCCTCCTCCGCCGGCTCTCTTCTGCTGGGTCGGGGCGTTAACCAGTACCATTCCACACAGAAAGCGGCTGTTCTTGCTTCCTTTTTCTGAAGTTAGCTTCACTTTGGAACCCCGGGACTGTGGCGTTGCCGCGCTGACTCGTGATACAGCTCCTCCATAGCAATTGTAAAAGTACTTTTATCATTCCATAGTCTACTCACTAGAAACCTGTACTTGTGTTTTCTCTAACTAAAGTTAAATTCTGCCTGCATAGTCTGGAACTGCTTACAACTGCCCTCCTAAGATTCCCGCCTTCCCGCCTTTTCTGTTTAAAATTTTAACTGCAATTGTGTACTAACTCTGTATTCCTTACCTGCTTTACTCTACTAAAGTTTACCTCCTGCTGAATTGCTCTCCTCCTCTTTCTCACCTCCACCTTCTCCTATTGTATTAAGCCTGTACTTAATCACCTCTCCTTCCTACCTCCTCAGGACTCTCCCGAGCCCGCCGGGGCTTCGGATCCCCCTCCTCCAGGACAAGGAACCTTCGGACCACCGCCAAGACAACCGCCGGGGTCTCCTCTCCTAAAGCGGCGCCTCCAAAAGAAAAGCTGCGCTCCTCCAGTTCACCTGTTGCCAGGGGCCACATCAAACCGCTAAAACCAAGAAAGGGAACCAGGAGCTCGGCCTCTCCCTGGTACCTTGTGCCGCTGAAGGCACAAAGCCCGCAAGGTACGTTCATTCATCCTCCCTGCCGTCGGCTCTCTTCTGCTGGGTCGGGACTTTAACCAGTACCATTCCACACAGAAAGCGGCTGTTCTTGCTTCCTTTTTCTGAAGTTAGCTTCCACTTTGGAACCCCCGGGGACTGTGAGCGTTGCCGCCGCGGCTTCGTGATACAGCTCCTCCATAGCATTCTTCCCGCCAGCGCTTCGCGCCGGCTCCCCACCCTCCCCCACCTCACCCACCCTGGTGACCCTTTAGCTATATAGTCTCCTGTCTGTCATATGACTAAGTGTCTACTTTTCCATTGGCTCATACTGTTCCTCTCCCCTAGAGGCACTTCCCTATCCCCGCCCACGCTTCAGCGTAACAAACTTGTCCTGCAGTGCTACGCCATACCTGAAACTGGCTATACGTGTACTACAGGATCCCAGCTTATCCCGACCCCTCACACCCTGCCTAACCCGCCCTGTTCTCCACCCTACTTGCTGGAATGCCCCTCACTCTGGTCACTCCACGATGAATCTGCTCTGTACTATTAGCCATCCTAAACTAGTCCCCATCATCTGCTATTTCTCCTATTTGGTCTGAACTGGATCACTGTGTCTTTCTCCACTACGGGAATGCTACACTCAGTCTACAAATGACTTAAGATTTTCCAATCTTCTCCTTTCCTCTCATGTCATCTACCCATCACCCACTTATACTACTCAAAGGGGTGTACCTACCTATCCCTTCATTTCTATCTCCAGGCAGTCACAAACCTAAGCGTAAACTAGGCATGTTCCCTAGAGACATGTTTATACACCTTGTACATGAGGCTCCTCATGCTATCAGGTGATATTGAATCTAACCCTGGTCCCAAACTTAACACCCACTGTCTAACTCAACTAGCACAAAAAAGGCCTGGTACTAGCCCACATGAACATTAGAAGCCTCCTGAGTCACCTTGCTGAACTTGAAGCCTGGGCTAAGTTGGTGAATCCTGACATACTATGCCTCACCGCAGTGGTTGAAACCAAATGTATCTGATACTTCTTGCTCTCTGCCTGGGTATAATATTTTTCGTGAGACCGATCTGGTTCCAGGAGGGGAAGTCGCCATATACTATAAAATCATCTGTCTCTTAGCATCTTGCCTAACCCTGATTCCCTCATGCAATGTGAAGCGCTGCATGCGACTTTGACTTGGGTGAAATACCTGCACATCGTGTCGTGTATAACCCGCCCACCAGTGGGCTAAGCGGTCCTCCAGAATCTACTGCAGTGCGTTTCTCAAACTGTAAAGTAAATGAAACCCTCCTCCTAGGTGACTTGAACCTGAACTGGTTGCGCCCACATCACAGTCTCCTTGCCTCACTGATCCTGAGCACAATTTTCACCAACTATAACTGAATGCACTAGAATCACTAATTCACTATCAGTGCGTTACTGGACTGGATTCTTACCAACAGATCGGATCATGTTTCAAAGCTGCTGTCTGGCTGACTCACTTACAGATCACTCACCAACGATCTGTCATTGGCGCTCCTGCCCACCGCCTGCTCCTCGATCACGCCTGATTACTTTCACGAACTATGCTGCCCTGGATGTACAAGCCTTTCTATCTGACATATCTGACATAGACTGGTCTGACGTCTTCTCCACATCCAGTGTTGACACTGCCCTTGACATATTCCTACCAAGTTTGGCGAGTACAAAAAACACCTCCCAAAGGTAAAAGAAGGGTCAGAGGTCAGCAATCAAGATGGCTAAATAAAGAATTTCTATATAAACTAAAAGCCAGGGACAGCAATGAAACAATTTAAGAATTCTGGGCTTCCCGGGATCTCATCCTATACAAACAGCATAGAAATGATTGTAAAAAGCTCATCAGGCAGGCTAAAAGCAGGTACTGTCAAAACTTGCTGACTAACTCCTCCAACGATCCTCAAATTTTGGAGCCACATTAAAACCTTCTTAGGATCCACGCAAGCTGTCACTCCCTCTGAAATGATCCTACAAGGTGTCCACTGTAATGACTCCCTCACTATTGCAAACGCATTTAACCAGCAGTTTTCCGACCTATCTGCCTACACAGCCTCCCTTCAATCTCCAGCCACACAACTAAACTCAGCATTCTCTGGCACTTCATCTGCCTCGGCTAAACCATTTTACTTCAAGGCGGTCACTTGGCATCAAGTCTTCAAACTGCTCAAAGCTATCTCTGACAATACCAGCCCTGGCTCTGATGCAATGGAACCTCGTCTATTAAAGTAGCTGCTCACCTCATATCCAGACCTATAGCTAGAATCTTCACCCTATCCCTCTCCAATGGCTCTGTCCCCGAAATCTGGAAGGCTGCCAGAATTACTCCTGTGTTTAAAAAAGGCGGCAAGAATGATACATCCAACTACAGACCAATTGCTATACTATCAGTCCTTAGCAAGATTCTTGAGAAATTAGTCTCTATTCAAGTTACCGAATTCATTGAAAATTCCAGTTTACTCTGTGCCGCACAGCATGGCTTCAGAAAACACCACAGCACATGACTGCACTAGCAAAATTCTCCTCTGACATTCTCACCAACGTGGACAAAGGGCAGCTAGCAGGGGCTGTTTTCATCGACCTTACTAAAGCATTCGACCTTGTTGACCACCCATTACTACTTGCCTCCCTCAGAAACCTGGGTTCTCTTACCCTGTCGCTACTTGGTTCAGCAGCTACCTTGCCAACAGGTCTCAAGCAGTGAAATTCAACTCAGGCTATCTCTGACAGTGCAGTAATCAATATTGGCGTCCCTCAGGGCTCCATACTTGGTCCTCTCTCTTCTCACTATTTATAAACAATCTCCCTGGCGTAATAACCTCTGGCCACTCACTACTTTATGCTGATGACCTGGTCATCTATGCCCACTCTGACAATATAATCAACCTGAATGATGCCCTTACCACTGACTTCCACTTGGTGCAGCGCTGGCTACACATAACGCCTTGTCCTCAACTCAAATAAAACCAAAGCTATGCTATTTGGATCACCACACAAAATAAGAACCTGCTCTTCTCCACTCTCTGTGCCTGATGTTAATGGTATCCCTCTGGAGTCGGTTAGCTCTTTTAAGCTATTTGGGCATCCATCTAGATCAAAATCTTGACTTAAAACAGCATATCCAGGAAACCTGTAAATAGGTCAATTGTAAGCTAGGGGCCGCTTACAGGACTAACTACCTACTTACCCCGCGCCAAACTGGCAGTGCCAGAGGAATCCTATTACCAACCCTCACCTACGGTGCTCCCATCCTAACCATGGCCAACAAACTGCCCCTGCATCAATGGGACACCACCTTTAACAATGTTTGTAGGTATGCGGCTAAGCACCACGCCTGAAACACCATTGTCAGCTGTACAAAGACCTAGGCTGGCTGTCTCCCTCCTCCACCAGGCAATATTACCTTTGCAGCCTTTCTGACACCATCATCAAAGTGTCCAAGCCAGCTGATCTCTCAAAACTGCTCCAGCCGTAATACCTTCAGGACCTTAGATCTTCTGACAAGTCCTTACTAAATATTCCTCTCTGCAGTACAAACAGGGTTCTGGATCCTTCAGTTATGCTGCCCTCACTTCTGGAACTTGTTGCCCTGGAACTAAGAAATGCTCCTTCCCATGCCGCATTTAAGCACAGTCTCAGAACTTTCCTTGCCTCGATGGACAAATGTGTTTGTTTGATCCTCTTGAATCCATGTTCCTAACCAGATCTCCTCCCCTCCTCTATTTTGTATGATATGCACTTGCACTTGTTTTCTTTTATGTTTGATGATGCTGTATAATCATGTGTTCTGATGCCCTGTACTCATACCCCTGATATGCTGATGTAACTGTAACATCCTGTTGTAAGTTCTACTTCTGCCTAGTCACTTAGCTAAGCCCTCGTCCCTGAGCCTATTTCCCCTACCATCCTTCCTTCCTAACCCTCACTCTCTGGTCTTGTAACCCTAACCATCCTCGCCTCTCCTCTCTTCCCTTCCACTTTGCCATTCCTCCAGTACCTTTTCTATCCTTACCCTCCCCTTTTCTGCCCTTCCCTCCTCCTGTTCTCTGCCTTCCTCCCCTCTAGCAGCCCTCTACTCCCCTCTCCATGGTCTTTCGGTTCCACAGTCCAGCTGCAGGCTGCAACCTTATACCGCCAATGCCGTGCCGCGTCACCCTTCTTACCCTCCTCTCACCTTTCTGCCCCTCTCCCTGCCATCAATTCCCCTCCTTCTTTCATTCTTTCCCTCTTCTCCCTTTTGTTCTGTCATCGCCCCCTTCCCTCTCCTATTTATCATACCGCCCACCTGTCTGCGTCCGACCGTGACTTCCCCGATCTCCCCTCTTCTCCTGCCATCTCTTAGTTCCACCGACTCGAGCGCCCAGGTTACTACTCTCGCCCGCCAATGCCATTATTCGCATGTAATTCTTGTTCTTCTCCCTCCTTCTGTGCCGCCTCGCTCTTACTAGAGCACTCCATCTAACCTCCCTCACTGTTTCCCAATTTATTCCATGCCCCATCATCCCTATTCCCATATATATCCCACTTCCCACCTGCCCTGCCCCTACTTCCTGTCCTCCCCATCCCCTTAGTTCAAATCCCTCTACACCCTTGCACCTGGTCCCTCCCACCGTCCTCTCCTGCACATCACCCTCTCCTATTTTCTACCCATAGTTACTCTCCTGCTCCCAGACCTCTCCGTCTCTCCTGCCGACTCCCGGTTCCACAGACCCGACTGCAGGTGGTAACCTTCTCCCGCTAATACCGCGCACATGTAACCTTCCCTCATGCCCTCCCCTTTTCTCACTATTTGCTCTACTCCCCTTTCTCCCTCTCTCATGCCTTACCCATCCACCTGTTCCTACCACCTCACCCCTAATTATCAACAATGAATACGTGTAAGTTTATCCTTAATTGTTATGCTTTGACTACACTGTGTGACTTTGTCCTTTGCCAATGTATCTTGCTTTGTGTAATTTTTTTTTATGTATCACTGTGTTCTGTAGCTGTACCTCCCGGGTCGTGCCTGAAAATAGTCACATGTTGGCTAGCGCACTTACCCGGTCAACAAAAACTAAATAAATAAATAATATCCCCCCCCACCCAGAGACCCTGCATCCAGATTTGTGGATTGGTGAACCGGTGACAGTGCTGGGTGAGGGAAGGCTGGCAAGGCTTCATAGAGCCTGCAGCTGCCATTGTTTCCCCCATTTTCTCCCCTCTGTTTCTGCCACAGCATAAGCATGTGTACATGGAGATGTGCACATGCTACAACCACAGCCCCTCCCTTCATGTCACTCAAGCTGCTGACACGACCTCTGGGCCTCCACCTGGGGGCAGCCAAGGGCCGAGGAGGCATGGTCCCCCCTCCTGGGAGAGGAGAGCTGTCCTCTGGATGCTCAATCCTCTCCCTACTTCCGGTGACATGAGATTGTTCCTGAACACATGTTGCCGGCATGGTGAGAGGTGAGGCACATAGCACCTCTGCCCTCTGCACCATGGGGCCGCATTTTTATTTATTTTTTTTAAATGTTTTCACGGCATGCTCCACAGCAGCAGTGAATGTGCAGGGCTGTCAGTACAGTACTTTAACTGACAGCTGTGTGCACTGATGATCTGTGAAAAACACCAGCTGCCTTGATGATTTCCAATCAGCTGGAACCTTTTTATACCACAGAAGGGTACAATTGTGTTCCATGACCTTTCAACTGTGGTACCACAAGGTTTCAACTGGCATGGAAATACATGCAGAACAAACCCTCATTGCACACTGTAAGAGCATTCTTGTCTACCAAAGAAGACCAGTCAGCAGTAAGACCCCCACACCCACGTGTGGGGCGGGTCTCAATTTGCACTTTATGTGCAAAAACATTTTTTACTTACAGTTTGCTGCAGTATAGTAAATCGCATAATGCCAATTCTGCTGACTTGCAAGCTAACAAGCTGATATTTTCTGTAACTACAAATCCCCAAATCCCCTGCAACTGAAATCAGAGGTGGGTTGCAGTAGTGGGAAGGGTCAATAGCCTGCAGTGCTTGTTAGAGTTTTTAAAAGGTTGTTTGCTGGTCCTGCTGTCCTCCTTGGGCTAAGTACAATTGCAAAGGACTGTTCTGAGCCACAGGAGAACAGAGAGAATGGGAAACATGTGACTGGAGGTTTTAAAACCTGTACCGTGCTGCCAGCTGCAATAAGATTCCATAGGCAAGCTTTAACATAGGAAACCGAGCAGCAATGGAAGCTTACCTTAAAATACCTGAAAAACAATTACCAGCAGCCACAGCAAACTATACAAATGTATGTATCTGAGATCTTAAACTGTGTATACTGAAAGGCTACTGGCTACTTATAAAAGAAGCAGCAGGGAAGTAATCCAGCAGTAATTTCGGACGCAGAGAGGAGCGGCATTTTTCAGCGCGGTCCCTGCTCTGGACTAGAGGAGCATCCAGCAGTGTTTTCAGAGTGGTCCCTGCTCGGAACTAGAGGCACATCCAGTAGCAGCTTCGGCCACAGAAAAGTGGATCAGTGGCAGGGTCCAATCCGGCCACAGGAAGAGGCATCATGAGGCTCCAATCAGCCGAAAACGTGGAGGAGGCCCAGTGAGCCAACTGGGGCTAGAGGCACCAGAAACAAAACTGTCCAGGCTTTAAAAAGAGCACCTCAGCACCTGAGTTTTGGCAGAGCAGCAGGGGAGTAAAGAGCCTCCCCCCCACCGCCACTGTTTAAGTACTTTTGAGTTTGAGGAGATCTTGGACTGAACAGAAAAACGGGTGTGGCTCTCGGAGACATGTGGATCTAAGGCATAACAGAAGAACAATGACTATTTAAAAGGGAAACATGCAATAATGGACAACTGCTTTTTTTATATCAACTAAGTTACAGTAAGGAAGGGTGGCACCACTACAAAGTGCTCCTGCAGCTAAAGGGCAGTCTACTTAGAAATGTGTAGCAAGCTTTATAAGTATTTCAGGGCCATTACTGCTTAAAGCGTTAACATTCTTAGAATTTTGTTTAAAGTGTTAAAATTCTTAGAATTGTTTAAATGGTTTAGCAATATCTAAGGATGTGTTAGGGGCAAGTTAAAGTTTAAGTATGGAAATCCTTAGACTTGTTTAAAAGATATATCAATATCTAGAGTATTGTGTTGGGGCAGGCTGCTTAAACTGATTAGAATTGATATAAGTGCTGCTTAAAATAGTTAGAAGTGTTTGAAAGGACAGTACAGATTAAAGCTCCCTTAATAAGCTTCTTTATAAGGAGATAGCAGGTAACTGAGGAAGGGGTAAAGGTTAAGAGCACTACTTCTGTGTATAAAGGAGGCAGCAACTAACTGAGGCAGGGATTTCTTTCAAATTAAGGGATAAAGTATACTGAGTGTGTTAAGCAGTGCAAGGGGTGAGAGGCATTGCTGCTAGGAGCAAAATGGACAACTCAGGTCAGTGGAGAGGGCAGGGGCAAGGGGCCATTTGGATGGTGAGAATGGTTCCAGGGGAAGGCAGGAGAAGGGGCAGAATAGTAGGGTGCAATGGGTGTGGGCAGCAGTGTTCATAGAAACACAGTGAAGGATCGGTTGCTGCCTGATATATGTCAGGCTGGGGCAACTGATAGAATGAAGCTTTGTAGGGGGGGAAATGGTGAGGAGGTGGAGAGGGCCTAGGTGAGGGAGAGGGGAACTTCAACTATAATGGCAACAGGAGGTTGTGGAGGACCAGTGTAGAGAAAGGAGGGAGGGTTGGGATCGGTGGGGGACATAGAGCAAAGGGGCAGGACATGGAGGGTCTGGGAGGAAAGGGTCCTAGACAAGGAAGTGGGGGAGAAATGACTAGCAAGAAGTGAAGAATGGGGAAGGGGGACTCACAGAACATTGGAAAGAACAACTACATCAGCAATGGGAGGAAGAGAAATTCATGAGGGGGGTTTTGCAGTGTTGAACAGGTACACACTACTGGCAGACAGAATAGAGGAAAGTGTTCTAGTAGGATCGGGGTTGGGGCACAGCAAGTATGGCCCAGGGTTTGGGGATGGGCAGAAGGGAAGAGAACATTGGAAACAGAGGTAGGAAGGTGATCATAGGGGAGGAGGCTGGAAAGAACAAGGAAGGAAACAGAAGATGCAGGGGAAACAGGGAAACAAAGAAGGGGAGGATAAGGGAGGGGAGGAAGCGGAGGGGAAGCCGGGAGGAAAGCAAGAGGCTCAGGTAAGTACAAGGCTAGAGGGCCAAACTAAAGAGGGGAAAGATGGGGATGCCAGCTCAATAAGGAAACCAGAAGGCACACTGGCAAAAGAAGGGCACAGGGGAGGGACAGTGACCACTGAGGGAGAGGCAGGGGAGAGTAGAATAGCAAAAACTGCCAGTGGTGAGGTTAGGGAGGGAGGAGCACAGGAGCAGGTCAGAATGCAGAGGGAGGTGATAGGTAAAAGAGAGGATGAGAATAGGGAGGTAACAGAAATACTAGGAGCTATGAAAAAGGTAAATAAAATAAAGGATAAACAGAAAGAAAAGAGAGGTAGGGTCCTACTCATTGCGGGTTCATTTATAAAGGGTATCAGACTGTGGGGTGCGGGGCAGGAGGAGTAATGCAGTTTGGGTGGCATGATTCCCGAGTATGACAGCACTGGAGGTAATATACCATATTCCACCATGGGGTAAACAACAGGATGAGAGAACACACCTGATGTTCCACCTGGGGACAAATGAGTTGGAGGGTAACAGTCTGTTGGCGGTACAGGCAAGATTCAGGGCATTTGCTAGGTTTTGTAGCAGTCAGTCCTTCCAATCTATAGTGTTCTCAGAGGTATTACATGTACATAAAGTGAGTACTGCAAAAAGGCAGAGGATCAGGGAGTTTAATTTATGGCTGTCGGAATGGTGCAGACAGATGGGGTATGGGTTCATGGGGGACTAGGAATCAACATGGCTGGATGACAGCCTATTTGCATAGGACAGACTGAACCTAAATGATGAGGAACAGCTGTCCTGAAATTCAAACTAGGAGAATTCATAGAGCAAAGGTATAATTAAACTGAATCGGGGAGTTGTTAGGAATCAAGCCACATCAAAAGCAGGAAATAAAGGATGCTTGTAGCCACACCGCCAGGAAAGAGTTAAAATGGTGGATGACAACAGGCCCAAGGGTAGAAGAAGGGAGGGGGGGGGTTTGGTGGAAGGGACTGTCAGCCATGCCAGGAGCTTGGGAAAAAAGATGGTGGACTAGGAGGCCATCATGAGGGTCGATGGACTGAGCATAATAGCAATAAGCGAGACTTGGTGGAGAGAACATCACATATGGGAGATAGCCATCCCTGGCTACAGGCTATGTAGAATGGACAGAGCAGGTAGGAAGGGAGGAGGAGTCACTCTATATGTCAAGGACAACATAAGGGTAACTGAGGGGCAGGAGGAAGATGAGGAGACAGAGCTCCTGTGAGTGACACTGGATAGAAGGACAGGGGAAGCCTTAAGACTAGGGGTGGTACACAGACCACCTACACAGGGGGAGGAAGGGGACAGAAAGATGATTTAGGCAGTCACATGGTTGGCTCTGAAAGGGGAATTACTCCAGGTAGGGGACTTAAACCTCCTAGATGTGGACTGGGCCACCCCGGGTGCAGTATCGACTAGAAGCCAAGAATTACTTGAGGCACTGAAGGGAGTATTTTTGCAGTAACTACTTAGGAAGCCTACTATTGGTAACAGCCTGCTGTACGTGGTCCTGCTGATGAACGGGGAGAGTGTGGAAGAGGTGGAGGTGGGAGAAGCGCTGGACACCAGCGACCATGAGACAGTAAGGTTCAGGGTAAGGACAGGGAGGGAGGGAGGGAGGCAAATCGAACCAGCACAACAGTTATGGACTTCAGGGGCAGGGACTTCCACAGAATGAGAAGGATAGTGAGGGAGGAGATAGCAGAAACAGATAACAGGGGATGTGGAGGAGTTGTGGGAAACTATTAAGGGGGGGTGCTGAAGTGCTGAAAGTAACACAAATGTGTATAAAGAAGCGAAGGAAGAACAGAAAATGGAGGAGACTGCTATGGTATACAAGGGAGGTGGCAACTGTGATCAGGAACAGGCGAAGGCAAGGGCTTTCAGACAATATAAGTGGGTGCAAAGAGAAGAGGACAGGTAAGCCTACAAGAAGAGGAGGCTAGCAGGGCAAAGGCAGACACAGAGGAGAGAAAAGCTAAGCAGTCCAAAAGGGGGGACAAAACATTTTTTAGATATGTGGGAGAAAAGAGGAAGGCAAGGCAGGGGATTGAAAGGCTGGGGGAGGAGGGTAAAACTAGAAGGGGACTGGGAAAAAGCAGAAGAGCTAAACAAGTACTTTTGCTCTATATTTATGAAAGAGGAGAGGGGTGGGGGCCCGAGCTTAGAGGAAAGGGGGAGGGAGGACAGAGGGGTGGAAACAAGCCCATTCAGTGTAGAAAGAGTTAGAATGGAGCTAGGCAGATTGAAAATGGATAAGGCATTGGGGCTGGATGGGCTCCATCCAAGGGTAATCCAGGAGCTGGGGGAGTAGCTGGCCACCCCACTGATGAGGCTATTCAGCTTGTCTCCGAATGCGAGGAGGGTGCCAAAGGACTGGAAAAGGGCATGCCTGGTGCCACTAGACAAAGAGGGGGTCATAGGGAGGTGATGGAGAACTATCACCCTGTCAGCCTCACCTCAGTGGTGGGGAAGTAATGGAGGCACTCATAAAGGAGAGGGTGGTGGGTTATCTGGATGAAAATGGCTTGCAGGATGACAGGCAGCACGGCATCAAAAAAAGGGAAGTCATGCCAGACGAACTTGATTGAGTTTTTTGATCGGGTGATACAGGAGGTTGACCAAGGGGGGGCAGTGAACGTAGCCCAGTGGTGGGCAGCCTGTGGCCCACAGGCCACATGCAGCCCCCAGTGGGTTAGGCTGTAGCCCCCAAGAACATTTCTGCCTTGAAAAAAAAAATGCTTAAAAATACGCTGTAACTTTAAATCGGCCGTTCCGCTGCTCTTGCCACAGACTGCAGTAATCCTCTATAATTATTTAATTGACATCTCATCTCTGATTGCCAGCACACCTACAACACCCTGTTAATTAGGTGTATTTGGCAAAGTCAAAGAACTATATTTGTGTAAGATAGCTGAATTAAAAGAACAGACTAGCCATGTAACTCTGTGGGAGGCGAAGCTGCATAATAACAATCGGTTACTGACATGACGTATGATTTAACAAGCTGCTGCTATTTCAATAAAAGATAAATATTTATTATTACTTAAGATTATAATAATTACTGAACATTTGCAGAGGGAGCTTTCAGAGAGCTGAACACGCTATCGTGGGCATTTGAATGATAAAATAATGAGCAGTGCAGTATGCTTCTTTGCATTTCATGAGACCCCCCCCCTCCGGTCGTGCATGGTCATGCGGCCCTCAGGGTATTTTAGGTTGCCCACCACTGATGTAACCTATCTGGACTTCAGTAAGACTTTCAACACTGTCCCCCACAGAAGGTTGGAAAGCAAGCTGGAAAGTATAGGGGTGGGTGGGAAGGTGACCAGGTGGGTGGAAAACTGGGTGGAGGGCAGAATCCAGAGAGTAGGGGTTAACGGGGTGCACTCAGGGACGAGTAGAGTGACAAGTGGAGTTCCCAGGGGTCAGTGCTGGGACCCCTCTTTTTCCATATTTACAGTAACGATATAGCAGAGGGACTGAGGGGAAGGGTGAGCCTGTTTGCAGATGATACAAAAATCTGCAATAGGGTGGATGCCACAGAGGGGGTGGAGGACATGAGGCAATAGCTGAAGACACTGGAGGGATGGGCAGAGATGTGGCAGCTGAAATTCAATGCCAAAAAAAGGTTGCCGCAATGCACTTATTTATTTTATTTATTTATTTGAAAGTTTGTGACTGGGAGAGGCACACTAAGCTGAGGCTTGTTTCCAGGTGTGACCCAGGGGCAAGGGAAGTGGAGTATGTGTATAGACGTAGACTGACTTACAGAACCAGATTAAACTGTTGGTGGTATTTTTAGTGAATGGTGGGAAATTTGGCCACGGCATAGGGGAAATTCCCCTTCTCTTGGAAGGGGGCGTTGTTGGCCCTCTTTGTTCCAAGATGGCAGATTTGGATGGGACAGAGGAGGGGTGTGCTATAGGAGGTTGGACAGCGAATGTCTCAGAATGTTAAGATATGTGAAGATGTTGTCTCTGGAGGAGAATCTGGTGACTCGATGGAAGAGGATGATGATTCTAGGTTTGCTACACCTTTCATGCTGGATGATATGGATGGGATTACAGGAACCACTGATATTGCAGCCGCTGCTGCTCAGCTGGAAGAATAAATAGATGAGAGAAGGACAGTGATACTTACAATGCTGGCTGAAGATGAGGAACAATATGAAAAGAGGAAAATTGTCTTAAACCAGAGAATATAGAACATGGATGAGACCAATGTTGCTACAGAAGCTACAAAACCCCGGTCAGATAATACCTTTTCTACTGCTACTACTTCTAAGGCATCTATAGACAGGATTGTGACAAAGAGACAGCTTATTTCTAACCAGTTTGGGCTTTCTGAAATACCTACCTTGAGTGATGCTTGGTTTCTGGACAGAGCACTTGGTGCAGCGGTCTGGAAATCAGTTGAGAATGGGACTTGGATCCTGGACCCGAATTGTGATGTGACTCAAACTCCCCTTCAGATTACAGGGCTAGACAGATGTGAGGATGTTACTACATCCCCCAGATGAACCAAGTCTAGTGGCCTGGAGAGGTTGGGTTTAGAGCTCTCACACATGGGAGAACAATCATTGCAAATGACGCAAAGTCGCAAAGCTGAGCAAGCTTCTTTCACTAAGAACACTGAAGGTAGTATTGCAGACAAGCTGCTAGATCCAGGATTAGCACAGGCAGGGGGTGACATACTGAAGTGATGGTTGGAAGGCCAGAAAAATCATTTCAAACTAGCTCCTGCATCTGGGACACTGTTGGGGTCACGGACCCCAGACTGACCGGAACATGAATAAATCACTTGTAGTTACAGAGAATAAAAAAAACATTTTACATACTGATATGGTGGCGTCTGAGGAGAAGATTCCAACCATGAACCCATTGCTGGTACAGGTATCCGGACAGGAATAAATGCAATTGTCCGGCACAAAACAGATTTTGGATCCCTCTGCACCAATATTTATTGCTACAGCAAATGACCACCATGTAGAGCAGGGAGTCCGGATGGTCTGGAGGAGCCTAATCAGTCACACAACCAGGACTCAGATGGTTTGTCTCACCCAAACTCACAATGAGAAGAGCAACACCCACTGGGAAGGGCAAAACCCATTGGGAGGGCAAGATCCACCAAGAGGATGATATTTTGAACCCCCCCAGCCTAAATTTTCAGACTTATTTAATAGATTGGAGCCGACCTCTCAGAGAAACAGAGCTTGGCTGTGATATAAAGGGAGTCTAGAAGTATACCCAGATCGATTGTATGTGGGGCGGACACTGATGAAAGATTCTTTGAGGTTTATGGCTCCAGGTGTACATGCTTTAATACATGTGTCCAGTGAAGACAATTTTGACATAAGTTTCTGAACACCAGCAGGTCTGGTGAGGTTCTGGATGCTCTATAATCAATGCAGGTTTGTCCCTTTGTGGATCCCCTTCTTTGCTATTCCCCTCACAAAACCCCTGATAAAAATGGTTGCGGTCATGTTCCAAAACGAAAGCATACATATTTGTGACATTCACCATTGGCTCCAACAATATTGTGAAGTGCTAAGTGCACCAGAAACTCTTTTGGACTCAGAAGCTTTCTGGACAGGAGGCTGGAGTTTTTGGGTGAAACTCTGACAAATGACTGAGGGGATTTCCAATATCCCAAATAGTTTCTTTTTCAGCAAGGATCGTGGAGTATGTTTCTACTTTCTACTCAGGCCAGCTGAAAGTCTGTTATAAGTGTGGGTCCAGGACACATTTATCTGTGTGTGACAAACTACGCTGTGGTATCTGCTGTGAATTTGACCAAACCAGCTCACAGTGCAGAAACCACTCAAAATGTAACTTATGAGAGGAACAAGGTCATCTTTTCCAGGAATGTCCTTGGGCTGCCTGCAACAAAACCAGAATGGTGGATCCTGATGAGTTAATCAGGAGAGCCCAAAAGGGTTCTTCAGCAGCTGAACCTGAGTCTGATGTTCCTAGATTTCAGTCGGCAGAATCCAGGGGTAACTCTGCTTATTTTCTGGACTCTGCTTCCCCTCTGGACCCAGATGTCAAACACAGGACCCCAGAGGGTGAAAATACAATACTCTGGTCCCCCCCTTCCCCATCTCAGCGACCCGCTCTGACACAATCTGAGGAGGCGGTGGCCTCATGAATGGAAACAGATATACAAGATTTAATAATTCCAGAAGATCTTTCCACATCAATTATACCACCCCCCCCCCCACACAGTACACCTGGCCAACAGCGGGGACAAGAAGACGGTGTTTGAAACTTTCTAAAGCAGATACTGAGGGTGGAGAAATTGTGACTGATAATCCATTTGAGTCTTTATCTTTAACAAATTGGAGGATTCAGAACAAGACAATCTGGTGTTGGATGCTTCCTTGAAATCAGGGTCCACGGTCATTGACCAGCACCCTGGGAAGAAAAAGAAAAAAAAGACACACAAAAATAAAACATATTAAGGTTTTGGGAGGGTTTTGGAAATGATATCTAAATCTCTATCATGTCTTCCTTTTCAGTGGCCTCTTTAAATACTCACAGCATAAGGAATACCAGGAAACAATCAGCTGTATTCACATTGTTGTATGATTATGGGTTTGCGGTATCTTTTTTACAGGAAACCTGGATGTACTCCTATGCTGTGATGCAATTGGCTAAAAACAACTGGGTCTGGGGTCCTTCATACTGGTCTTTCGGACAGGACCAGGCTGATGGGGAGGGTATTTTATTTTATGGGTTTAGGTTCACCTTACAGAAACTAGTAGATATCATACCTGGAAGGGTTCTGCTAGTTGATGGGATTTGGCATAACACTTCTTGCAGATTTATTTCAGTCTATGCACCCCAGATGAAGGCTGATAGGGTGGCATTATTTGATCAGCTTCAGCTCTTTCTGGCAACTGCTAAATCGGAGTTAATAGGGGGTGATTTTAATTGCACCTAGGATGTTAAAGGAAGGAAATTGGGAGGGAAAAAAGTTTATTGTGACTCTGTGGTCTTACAGAATCTTGTAGGAACCACTGATCTTACTGATTTTTCCTTACATGCCTCTCCCCCGATTATTCATACTTTTGTTAAAAACACTTTAACCTCTAAAACAGACTATATTTTTGTGTCTAAGCAGTTATCAATAGGTGCTACATCAGTGTTGCCAATAGAATTGTCAGATAATTTTTTTACTAAAAACAGTGATTGCAATAAATGAAACAATCTCGCCCTTTACCACTAGATGGAAACTGAATATCTCCATTCTTAAGGAATCAGTGGTATGATTGTAAGTTAGATTATAATGGCTAGGATTTCTGTTCTTGGCTTGTATGAGGATTTGGGATTGTGGTGGGGAGGTACGAAGCAAGATTTAACAGAATGGTTCCAGCAATATGGAAAACAAACATCAAATGGAAGGTTTCTGGACTATATCAAGTTAAGAACACACCTATTTAAATTACTATTTTTGATATGTAGTACACATTTGGATTATTCCAGCCAGATTTCGGTTATTAAGAAACAGATGTCGACTTTGCAATACGATAGATCAAGATCTTTACAAGCAGAGTTGTCTTTTGGGACTCAGAAGACCCATTATAAAGAGCCTTGTGAGGCTTGTAAAGACAGAAGGATTAATTCTAGTTTCACTGAACTTGTGACCTCACAGGGGGAAACCTTACATGACAAGATGTGGAAAGATATCTAGTTTCCTTAAATCAACCCTATGAGGTTTCTCAGGTATCTATAGACTGATATATGGAAGGCATTGTAATTCCGACTTTGGACATTGGTAATACAGCTAACTTAACTCATTGGCTAACTTGTCAGGAAATACTGGATACTATAAACACTTTAAAAGAAGGAACCTCTCATGGGAGAGACTTGAGATCAAATTCATTTTATAAGATCTATGGATACATTATAGCTCCTTGTTTAGCAAAAGTATTTAATTATTTTCTTTCTCAAAATTTAATACTCCCAGATTTTTCTAAAGGTTTGGTGGTTTTTCTATATAAAAGGGGGACAGGAGATATTTGGATAATTGGAGACTTATTTGTCTATTAAACACAGATTTCAAAATACTTACTATAGTACTGCAAAAAAGACTACAGCAGATAGCACAACATCTGAGTCATCCTGTCCAGACTTGCTCCCTTCCAGATAGGAATATAAAGGAAAATCTATCGATAATTAGAGACATGGTGGAATTTAGTAATAGAAGGGGTCAGCCAGTCTATGTGCTGTCATTAGATCAGCACAAAGCCTTTGATAAAGTTAATCATGATTTTTGTTTCACATTTTAGGTATTTATGGGGTTCCTGTACATTTTATATGATGGTTGAAGTTGATATACAGACATGCTGAGATAACACCCTTGATTGCAGGTAAAGAGGAACGATGGATTCCAGTACAGCTTGGGGTTAGGCAGGGGTGCCCTTTGAGCCCTCTATTGTATATTTTTGCTCTGGATCCATTAATTAGGCATATGATGGTTAATCCCAAGATACAGGGCATACTAGGAGAGCATGTGCCTCAGCAGATAAAAATTGTGGCTTATGCCACTGATTTATGTTTGTTTCTAAGAAATGAGGAAAGTGTTTGGCCATGTTACAAGACATTGACTGATATAACAGAATTTCTGGGGCTACTTTGAATGTACAGAACAGTATAGGAATACTGGTAGGGACTACAGATGTAGGGGTTTCCCAAATAGCGGGCATCACCATATCAAAGGATCCCATTAACATCTTAAGTGTTTTTATTGGGAGGAGAGGGGATAGGCAAGTAAAAATTGGGATGGTAATCTCGCCATTTGTGAAGGGAAAGTAAACAGGTGGAAAAATTGAAATTTTCTAAAACCAAACGGATTTTTATTATAAAGCAATTTTTGGTGCCATGTTTATTGTACATTAGCTCTGTATTTCCTGTGTCTCTGAAGTGTGAAACACAACTTTTAAGAATCTTTTTTCAAATGTTATGGGTGTCATGGCTCAACTCAGTGAAGCGAGAAGTGACATATTTACCTGAAAATAGAGTGGGCCTAAATATGATTAACATAGAAGCATAGACTTTGAAGGCAGATAAGGACCGCTAGGCCCATCTAGTCTGCCAATTTCCCTACCTACAGGATAGGCCGCAGATCCTAGTTAACCAACAGCCTATTTCTTCCTAACCCCCGCAAGAATTGTCTTATGTCTGTCCCATCCATTCTTGAATTCTCCCACAGTTTTAGACCCCACAACCTCCTCAGGAAGGCTGTTCCATGCATCCACTACCCTCTCTGTGAAACAATACTTCCTCACATTGCTCCTGAACTGCCCTCCTTCTATCTTTAAATTGTGTCCCCTTGTTCTTGCAAGTCTCTTTTTCTGAAAAATGCTACCCTCTTGGACTTTGTTGATTCCACTGAGGTACTTAAAAGTTTCTATCATGTCCCCCCTCTCCCTTCTTTCCTCAAGGGTATACATATTAAGCTCCTTTAGTCTCTCCTCATCGGCTTCTCTTGCAGACCCTGCACCATTTAGTTGCCCTCCCTCTGGACTGCCTCTATCCTGTCTATGTCCTTGCGGAGCTGGGTCTCAGAACTGGACACAGCACTCCAGATGGGGTCTCACCAACTGTCTGTACAGAGGATAACAACTTCCTGTTTTCTGCTGCTGATGCCTCTCCTATACATCCCAGTATACCCCAGCCCTCCCTACTGCCTTCTCACATTGCTTGCTAACCTTAAGGTCATCTGATATGATTACCCCAGGTCCCTTTCCTTTTTGTTGTTGTTAGTACCTCCTCACCCATTGTATTCTTCCCTGGGTTCTTGTTTCTCAGGTACATTATTTTGCACTTCTTTGCATTGAATCCTAGCTGCATACTTCTGACCATTCCTCCAACCTTGCCAAGTCCTTTTCATCCTTTCCATGCCTCATTGTGTATCAACCCTGTTGCAGATTTTTGTGTCATCTGCAAAAGGCATACTTTTCCTTCTAGTCCCTCTGCAATGTCACTGATGAAGACATTAAAGGACTGGACCCAATACTGAACCTCACGGTACCCACTAGTAACCCCCTTTCTTCAGAATGGACTCCATTTACAATTACCTTCTGTGTCCTGTTGTCCAGCCAATGTTTTACAGGCTACCACCCTGGGTCCCTCTCCCAGGCTGGTTAATTTGACTAATCTTTGTGTGGGACTGTGTCAAATGCCTTGCTAAAGTCTAGGTAGGCCATGTCCACAGCCCCTCCCTGGTCTACTACTTTGGTCACCCAGTCAAAGAAATCTATTAGATTCATCTGACGTGACCTTCCCGCTGTGAACCCATGCTGCCTTGGGTCCTGCGCTCCACTGGCCTCTAGGTACTCGACTATTCTTTCCTTCACAAGTGACTCCATCACTTTCCCTACCACAGAGATCAGGCTGACAGGTCTGTAGTTTTCTGCCTCTGTCTTGGACCCACTTTTGTGAAGGGGAATCACATCCGCCTTTCTCCAATCCTCGGGTACCACACCATCCTCCCATGATTTATTCAAAAGAGTAGCCAGTGGTTTCACTAGTTCCTCCCTTAATTCTTTTAGAATTCTGGGGTGAATTCCATCAGGACCCATTGCTTTGTCCACCTTCAGTTTTAGGAGTTCTTGCAGAACCCTTTCTTCTGTGAAAGGACTGGGATCGACCCCCCTATCAAGAGTGCTTCTGTTAATTGGACTAGGCACTTCTCCCTCCTCTTTTGTGAATACTGAGCAGAAATATTCGTTCAGTATTCCTGCTTTTTCACTGTCCCCCTCTGCCCACCCACTGTTCATTCTATTCAGCCTCACTATCCCTCCCTTTGTCTTTCTACGCTCGCTGATGTACCTATAAAAGGTTTTATCCCCCATCTTAACTGAGTTGGCTATCTTTTCCTCAGTTTGGGCCTTTACTATTCTGACTTCCTCCCTGCTTCCTTCTGCCTTAACTGGTACAGCTCTCTATCCTGCTCCTTCTGTGTTTCCTTATACTTCCGAATGCTATCTTTTCTTCCTGACTTTCACAGCCACCTCTTTTGAGAACCATAGTGGCTTTTCTTTCATTTTGATTTGTTCATTTGCTTCACACAAAGGCTTGTTGCCTCTGTGATGGCAGTTTGATAATTCCCCATTGTTGCTCCACACCTCCTTCTAGCCTGTTTGCTAGTGCTTTTCTGAGGCACTCTCCTATCTTGCCAAAGTCAGCTCTCCTAAAGTCCAGTACCCTCACTTTTGTATGGCTTGACTCTGTAGCTGAGTTTAACGTGAACCACACTGTTTGATGGTCATTTGTCCCCAGATGGCAACCCACTTCTAGATCTGAGATCCTTTCACTGCCCCCATTTGAGAGTACGAGGTCTAAGATTGCTCCCTCATGAGTGAGATCTGAAACTAGCTGTCTAATGCCTGCCACCTGTAGGGCATCAAGAATGGCTCTGCTCTTGGATGTGGCTGCAGCAAATGTGCTCCAGTTAACTTCTGACATATTCAGGTCTCCCATCAACAGTATCTCCCCTTTCTCTGCCATTCTAAGAATGCCTTCTATCATATCCTTGTCCATTCCTTCCCCCTGACATAGGGGTCTGTACACAACCCCTGTGCAGATTGTAGTGCCCTTTCCAGTCTCAAGGTGACCCACAGTGCCTCCTCCTCCCTGTTTACTCTTTTGTTCAGTTGCTTTTATCCCTTCCTTTACATAGAGAGCTACTCCTCCTCCTCTTCTCTCTGCCTGTCTCTCCTGTAGGTTATGTACCCTGGTATGTTAACATCCCAGTCATGGTTCTCTGTGTACCACGTTTCTGTGACTGCTATGATATCCAGGCATCCCTCTTCCATTAAGGCCATCAGCTCAGGGAGCTTGTTGCCCAGACTATGGGCATTGGTACTCATTACCCTCCATTTCCTGATGGCCTTACTCCCTTTTGCCCCATCCCTGTCCTTCTTGCCTTTTTCACTTTCTCCATTTACCCCTGCCCTTCTCCCTATCAACACCTCTATGTTGGTGTTTGCACACTTACTACCGTGATTATTTGGGGGGGCTAGGATTTTCCTGCTCCTTTCCAGTGCCTCCCTCATTGGCTAGTTTAAAAGCTTACCAATGAAGCATTTAAACCTATCACCTAGGATCCCAGTTGTTTTTTTCCATATGATTTATTGGTCTGGGTCACTTCAATTGGCTGTCTGGGATACGGATTCCTTAGTAAAAACTTGGATCTTCAACAATTTAGATTCTTTTTTAAAGCATGGAATGAGATGTCATTAAAAATAAATCCAAAATGGAAGATTCTTGATAGTTTCAAATCTTCCTTGAAAAGGTTCACAAATGGAGGGTGTCTCACATGACAGGGAAAACAAGGAAAGTATTATATCCAGATTCTAGATACCATAGGACCGGAAATATCAAAATTTAAAGGGTGTAAACCCACTGAAGTGTTTTTTTTCTAATTAATTAACTAATGAACAAAAGAATTCCATATAGAATGTGAGATTTTGTGGGGTTAGTTGCACATGTGAGATTAGGAATAGTAAGCATAAGGTTGTAGAAGAAAGAACTTGCCCATACCCAGAATGTAAACATATAACAGAGACAATGGAGCATTTTTTGCTGTTGTGTCCTTATTCTGAAGGATTATAGATTTATTTAGCTAGAAGATGGAGATTGTCCTGGCTCTGCTCAATCACTTATGAACACATTACCTTAGGGAATTATTCTGAACTCATGCATAGTGGTCCTGATACCACCTTAAATGTGTTTTTCTCTATTTTAACATTTTATCTTTGGCAATCTAGAAGCCAGTTAATGTTTCAACAGAAGAGAATGTCTTATGTGTCTTTTAAACATTTATGTGGAACTGCTTTGAAAGAGGTTTATGTGACAGATATAAAGCTGCATCCTAGGACAAAAGTGCAAGCCTGGTGGAAAGGCTTTCCCTTTTTTCAAAAATATGACTGATCTTTCTTTTTAGGATGCCTACTTTGGTTAGGGTTGCGGATGTTTATGACTGACATAAACGTGAAGTAGTTTAAGATATGGGGAAATATGTTACTTAAGGGATTACAATTAGGAACATCAATAAGGTGCTTAAGGAGAATTAGAGAACATAGGGGCATGATACACATGTAATGGGTTGGTTTGGGTCTTGAGGGTTATATAGGGGTTTACAGGTCTGAGGGGTGGGCAGGTTTTATTTAATGAATGGGATTATTTGTGTAGCGTCTATTTTTTTTCATTAAAATTGGACTTAGGGTTAGGATTTGGGGTTAAATTCTCTTCTCAAGGGTTAAGGGGGTATGTAGTAATATGTATGTGAGGTCAAGGTTGGGTTTTGGGGTTTGTTTGTTTTTGAGAAATGAAGTATGGATTTAGGATTTGTTTTGGTATTGATTTGGTATGATTTTTTTAATACAGATAAAACAAGTTTTTCCCCAACCTTCTAAATGGGGGTGCTTTGTTTTCAGTGAGATATGATGAAATACTTTATATAGATATATATATATATATATATATATATATATATATATATATATATTTGAGGCAAAAATCCATTTAATGCATCAATTAGGGTTGTTCCACAGTGACAAAGTGGGAAATTCAGTGTTATGGTTGTAAGACCCCCACTAGCCACCCCAACACGGCATTGGGGTGCGCATTAGGAGTCATCAGTCCTAACTCTCACCCCATCACATGTGTAAAGAAGCAGAGGTATAGGAGAATCGGGTGAGAGTTAGACCACCCCCAACGCACACCCGATGCCGGTTGGGGGTGGGCTGGGGCAAGGGGGCTCTCAACCCTAACACCAAATTCCTCACTTTTGTCACTGTGGAACAACCCTAACTAATGCATTAAACTGAGTTTTTTGCTTCTAATTTCTCTTCTTTTTGAGAATGAGGATGATAAATAGTGAATGGAATGCAGTGGCGGGAGTGCAGGACCCTTTGGGCCCTGCGCTCCCACAATGTGATGCCTTGTTACATAGTAACAGGAACTGAAAAGCAAACGTAAGCTGCAATGGTTATGCACATGGTAAAGCAAACATAAATGGTAAAGCAAACGTTAATAAAAACGCAAGTGTAAAGTGACGCCAAACTGAACAGTGATGCAAATGAATACACAAGCGTGTATGAAAATGCAACTGGTAATGCACACAGTGACAGCACGGTATTGTAAATGCAAATGTTAAGTGTTACAGCAACAAGAACGCCAAATGTAACAGAAACGAAATCGCGAATGGAAGCGCTCACATAAACGTGAACCGTAATGTGCACAGACACAGTACCACAATTGTAAATGCAAATGGTAATGCTAACATGAACAATAATGCCAAAGGAAACAGAAACATAAACATAAACGTAAACCATAATGCGCACGGTCACATTACCACAATTGTAAACACAAATGGTAATGGTAACAGCAACAATAACAGCAAAGGAAACAGAAACACAAAAGGAAATGCAAGCACATATGGAAATGAAAACCGTAATGTGCACAGGCACAGTAACGCAATAGGAAATGCAAATGGTAACAGTTACAGCAATGAAGATGCAAGACGAAAGACAAATGCAAACACAAATGAAAGGGCTGCCATAAACGCAAATGGCGATGCACACAGGGACGCAAACTGAAATGCAAACAGAAACGCAAAAAACAGTAACAGAAACGCAAACGAGAACGCAATGGGTAATGCACACAGTGACGTACACCGGAACAGTAACGCAAATGGGTATGTAAATGCAAGTGGAAACATACACTGTAACATTAACAGAAGTGCATACTCTGTTTTTCCGCAACAGCTGCATAGAGAAACACAGTGTGTACAAAGAATGTATGCATAACAATAGACCTCGGAGCCGAAAATTAGGTGTTGGAATACTAAATTGCTTATATCTCAGTAACCATAGGACATAGAAAAAAAAATCACATGATTTTCCTGGCTATGTTTTCGCTTAATGACGAAAATTCCATATCTCGCACCATTTTCGAGATACGAGCCCCGAAAGGTGCGGCATACGCCACCATGTTAGTCTATGGAAAAAATGTCAAATACGGAGCACTGTAACTTGGCAGCCATGGAATATTTTTTCACCAAACCACCAAAAGTTACATCTGTGAGTTGTTGGCTGCTTTCTCTCGAAATTTTAGCCCAAAAGACCAAACCGTTCTTTTGTAGCAGGGTGGCGAAGAACTCCTGTCATTTTGGCCATAGTCTGGAAAAGTAGTGTCGCAATTTGCGACCCTTTTCACAAAAATTTGGGAAAGTGTCATGCATGTGACACTACTTTGTGACACTACTGTTTCCAGAAATTTGAAAAACATATTTCTGGGGTGTTTAACCCCAAAATAAAGACATGGCTAGCATCCTCAGGGTCTGACTTGGTGAACACAGAAAGAATTGTGTCCCTAGAGGGTCTCAATTTTAAATGCCAAGCATTTTTCTGATCACTAACTGAAAACAAAATGGTGGATCTGCAACACTACTAGGGCCATTTGAGACACTTTCAAACTTTTTGTTAACTTTTCCTATCGACTTATAATGGGAACTTGTTTTTTGCATAACTTTTGAACTGTTTAATATTTTTTCACGAAATCTTCAAAAGGCACACCAGAGTCTCCAGCTGCAGTTCCCTGAAGTTTTTGGACTGGTAGTACAAACCATGTGACCTGTAAGTGAGAGCAAAGAATTTGCAAAAAAAAAACTTACTTGCACATTTAGTTGTCACTTAATAACTCCACAGCTCTATATCTGACTGGTACACAAGTTGGCAGTTTCCAAGATCTATCATGCCCAATCATATATACCAAATTTCAGGCAGATCCATTGAACAGTGGCAAAGTTATTAAGGTGCAAAGTTTCACCCTTTAATCTTAAAAGTGCTACTCAACCCTAACTATGGTAGTACTACTACCGTGCTGCCATAATATATATATATATAGGTATATACTGTATATATATCAGGTGACCGTTTATACTATTTATGCTTAGAATTTCGCTTTGTTTGTGTCTGTGATGTAACGTGTGTTTGTTTGATATTTACTTTATAGTTTCGAATAAAAAATTCCCCTACTCAGACTGCAGGGGACATGCTTCCTGTGGTCTCCAAGGAGGACTCCAGTGAGTGTCTGGAGAAGGAAGGAGATGGATGAGATTGTGAAACAGAAGCAGCGGCTGCAAGGGAGATGGCTGGGTTGCACCCTTCTGGTGGCCAGCGCATCGCCTCCGGGAACGCAACAAATACCATTGGAAATAGTAGCAGAGAAGTAGCAGTTCCTGCTTCACCCCAGGATAGAACAACAAGGATCTCGACACAGAAAATTACAATTTGCAGCGAGCGCTTTTGGAAAAAAGCGCATATTGCAAGAACAGCTGTTGGCAGTAGAAAAACGGTACCAAACGGCACATTCAGTGGAAGAGGAGAAGAAATGGAAGCATGTGCTTAATAACTCACCGGAGCTGTCGGAAGAAAATCCAGCCAAGGTGTTTGTCTTTTCAGGAGCATTGAGTAAACCAGATGTATCCCCTTGAAGTCCAGTGGCAAGCAGTTCGCAACAACAGCCTGAGGATCAGAACGCTTGGTCCCAAGAATGAGTGCTACAAGGAGCAGGGTGGATTTGCCTAGAATCGGGCAGATAGATACCTGACCCAAACATACCGCTTCCCGGGATGCTGGCAAGTGGAAATCCAATACCAGCCACAGATACGGAGGAACTGCATCAACAAAGGCCTGAAATCATCTTGGCAAGACAATCAGAAGGAGCTGCAATCACCCCTGTAAGCTCGACAGGTAGCATTTCTTATTCCCCTATTGAATCTACCCCAGATTAATTTTATGATGCTTAGGATAATGCTATGATTGTTGAACCTGACATTAACATAACAGAAGAGCCAGTAGCTCTTACTCAGCAGCCAGAACAAACAAACACAGCCCCTGCTTATGCTAGCCTTTTTAATAAGCCTATTGAGCTGGCAAAATGGCAAAATGCTGTAAGACTAAGATATTTGGGTAATAATGATAAACTTAATGACAGATTTTATGTTGGTAAAATATTATTGAAACAGTCTTTGGGATTTTGCCCAGCAGAAGTATATGCTCTGATATGTACACTGGAGGAGCATTCCTTTGACATTGGTTTTAGGTCTCTAGATATCCTGGATCAGTTCTGGATCAAATATGCCCAGCTTAAAACCAATCCATTATGGAACAACTTTCAGGCTATCCCTCTAACAAAATAAACTTTCAAAGTGGTGACAATCATTTTCTGGAATGAGGGGGTGAACGTCACCAATATCATGTATTAGTTAGAAAAATGGTGTCAAATTCAAATGAATCCAGAGTCGATCATTAACGACAAGGGATTTTGGAATGTTGGCTGGAGGTTTAAGGTGAGCCTCCTGCAAAATGACACAGGAATACAGCATTTGCCCAACTGTTTTCATTTGGGAAGGGACAAGATTTTTTTTTATCCAGGACAACCAAGGTATCATTACAAATGCAGCTTCCCATTTCATCTGAGCCACACGTGTGAGGTAATACAATGTGTGCAGTGTGGTGAGGTAGGTAATTCTGCCTTACACTGTTATTGTCCCCCAAAATGTAATTTGTGTGATGAGGGTCATTCTTTCCTGGACTGTCCATGGGCTGCCTATAATTTGAAAGATGCAGACTTTGGAATCCAGGACTTTTACATCCATACCACTGGAAAGTCTACCAGACAGGCCCCTCCTCATACAGGTCCACCCCAGAGGCCTGGAACTACCTCTAGCCTGGCCACGGTAGTTGTTGTCCCATCTGCAGATTCATCTTCCAGGCTGGACATTGGGGAAGTACAGAATACTGGAAATGAGACTAAAAACCCTTTACTTCAGAGGCAGCAACAGGAAGGATCCACTACAGGAACAACCTCCACCCCCCCCCCCACCAGAAGTCCATTTCAGATCCCAAAACAAGAGCTGGACTTAGAAAAAAAGACCAAAAGAAATAGTCCACATCTGGGCATAGTGTCCCTCTACAGAATAAATACACAGTTCTGCAAGAAGGAGAACCTGAATCAGAATCAGAGTTGGACTCGGCTGCCTTACATTCCTCACAACCACCGGGGGGTCTGACACAGAACGATTGCAAGAAAGGCCAGAAAGTAAAAGTAAAGAAAAAATGAATGAGGATGAAGGCATCATTAAAGAAATCTGGACCTCCCCCTGTTACTTGATTAACTTATGAAACAACTTCTATATGACTTTACTTTAGCATCATTAAATGCTAACAGTATCAAATCTGAACGGAAATGTACCGTAACATATGCCAGCTTTATTGCCAATATGAATGATTTTGTTTTCCTACAGGATACAAGGTTGCACGTGATAAAAGAGATACAGGAGGCTAGTGCAGCATGGGTGTGGGGGCAGACCTATTGGTCTATGGGAGAGGAAACATGCTCAGGAGTCGGTTTATGCATTAATATGCCTTCAGTAAAAATGGTGCATATTGTAGATGTTGTTCCAGGAAGAGTATTGCTTGTGGATGTGTCAGCAGCAAATATGGAGTTGTGGCTTATAAATGTAAATGCTTCCCAGACAAAAGCCTTACAAATACAATTATTTCTACAGATAGAGCCCTATCTTTATATCTCACAGTTGGTCCTACTAGCTAGAGATTTTAACTGTAGTAGGTTTACAACAGATAGAGGGATGAAAACAACAAAAATATTGTGTGACTCCATGAGCCTAAGCAATTTAATTAATCAAGCAAATATGGTGGATGCCTTTACAGTACGGGATAGAATACTGCCTAAAACTTATTTTAGGGGAATACAAGAATAGATTATGTGTTTGTATCAGAAGCAGTAGGAATATAAAATCAATGGCAGTGCCTGTAATTTCCTCAGACCATGTCATGCTTAGTCTTACACTATCAAACTACATGAAAATGGGGAGAGGCCCAGGGTACTGGAGGTTGAACCGGAGCCTATTAACTAACCCTTTGATTCATCAGGCATTCCAATATGTTTTAGATGCTCGAAAATCTGTAGCCTTCTCATATGACTCCAAACAAGAGTGGTGGGAGGACACAAAGAAGAAAATGCAAGACTATTTTAACAAAATGGGGAGGATTAATGGAAAAATAAAAACAGACCAATACAACATGTATCGCAGCCAGTTGCAGGAGCTAATATCTCTACAAGAAGAAAATTTGGGGGATTATACAGCAGATAAAAAAAGAAAATATAAACTAGCACAATTGCAGTATAGCAGGTTAAAATCAGTGGAAACAGAACAGCAGTCTGGGACTAGAGATGCAGTGAATTTAAAATCTGCCGGCGAAGTAAACGCGTAGTGGCCACTTCACCTTGGCACTTCGCTACGTGGAGAGTCCCATAGGAAAGGCTCACTTCACCTTGTTATTATTACTTCACATTGTCATCCCGCCTTATACGCGAAGTAAGGCGGAGTGACAACAATATTGGCATCATCCCACCCACACAGTCACCAGAATGAATGTGCATCCCCAAAGTGCTACTGTCTTGTGTCCCGAAAACTCCCCAGTGCTGACGAAGTGAAATGAGTGTGTAACAAGAAATGTAAAGTCTCCCCAAATTAATGGTGCACTCAGTCATGCGCGCAGTGGTCAGGTCACACACAGAGCCACCAGAATTAACGTGCATCTCCAAAATGCTACTGTCTTGTGTCCAGAAAATTCCCCAGGGCTGACAAAGTGAAATGAGAGCGTAACAAGAAAGACAATCTCCCAGAATTAATGGTGCCATGCAGACACACAGACAGATTAAGATTGCGCTGCACACTCAAGGGATGCATACGAAAAGGCACAACACCTAACCAGTGCTTACAAGTCACAAATCCAAATCTGGAAAGGAATACATTTTGCCAGTTGGGGGATTAGTGCACAGCAGTAACAATCCTCTACCAGTAAAGATACCACAAAGCAGCATAAAAAAATTCATGCAGGTGCGATAGATAGCAGGTTCACATTGCTGCAATTACTCTGTAACACAATAAAAGGTATCTGATTTAATGGCACGCATCGCACACACACTCACATGCACACTCAAGTAATGCATAGCAAATTGAAAACCTTTAGTAATACAACCAAATGTTTTAAACAGACAAATTGTACACTGCTGCACCACAACAATCAGCAAAAAAATGTCAAGAATTACTGAAAATATTACTGTGGGTACATTAACACCGTTATACAAAAAAATAACCAAAACAGAAAGACTGCCTTTTTCTCCCAGTTTATCTACCGACACCACAAATACACCCCTCCCCCAAAGCATACTTCACAGTACACAGACTGATTGTTCTAAATTAACATTCAAAATCCACACACAGCAATAAACACTCGATGATATGAGCACAGATGGGTTTCCTACAATCGATATACAAAATTTTAAGGAAAAAATATTACTCAAAAAGGCATTTTAAACAGCTTTTAGAGGTTTTGAATCACAGAGCTCTGAGAGCAAACTGTCTCCAGCTACCACTGCACGCACACTACCCAGGCCAGAACTGAGGCTGTGCCAAATAATCTAGAGCCCATGTGACCAGCAATCCCATGAATAACTGCATAATTTCATTTGGAGCTCAATTACATGGCAAAGTGAGGTGAATTACATTGATTTCAATGTACTTCGCCTTAAAATTGGTGGAGAAGTGGTTTGGGGAAGGCAGAATAATGCAAAGTCATTGGTTTCAATGGACTTTGCGTTCCTCATCATGAAGCGCAGTACTCCGCTTCACATTGTGGAGTTCTCCGCAGATTCCACGTTACTCAGTTAATCACTTCACAGAACAAATTGGAGCCACTTCGCCCAACACTACTTACAGTACTGTAACTCACGTACTGTACGGGAAGGAACATGAATGCCTATGGCTGTAGTTCCCCGATGGGCTGTAGCACAAAACTCCCAGACTTAAAAATGCTTATTAATGAGTACAATGGTGGAGCGGTGAAGCCTGGAGAGATACTACAAAGCACGCTTACAATACATCCAAGTAACTAGTAAAAAAATGAATGATGTGATTTGTAAGATGATCACGAATCATGATTTGTGACTGCATTTGTGACCGTGATGATGAAGAACGTGATTCAATGTCGACAGTGTGAGATAACCAATATGAAAACTGTATTGGGAATGTGAATGCCTATGGCTGTACTTCCCCGATGAGCTGTAGCACAAACTCCCTGACTTAAAAATGCTCATTATTGAGTACAATGGCAGGGTGGTGAAGCCTGGAGAGATACTACAAAACAGGCTTACAATACATCCAAGTAACTAGAAAAAAAATTTATGTTGTGATTCGTGATGTGATTGTGAATAGTGATTTGTGTCTGCATTTGTGACCGTGATGATGAAGAATGAGATTTGTATCATGAGTGACTCGTGATGATGTTCCTGACTTAAAAAGGCATATTAATGAGTACAATGTTCATGCAGAATTATGCACCTTACACTGGTTCAGTACTCTGAAGGGAAACCAAAGAAACAACTGTGACTTAAATTACAGATGGAGATTGGGCCCTAAAGAGATGCAAATGCACAGACAGATTAAGATTGCGCTGCACACTGAAGAGATGCAGATGCAAAGGCACAACACCCCCTAACTTGTGCTCACCATCAGAAATCCAAATTTGGAAAAGAATACCTTTGCTGGTTGGGGTAGGCCGCGGAGGGTGGTGGCAGTGTCCTGTATTGCTGCAGTAACAGTCACTAGTACTAGTACCAGTAAAGATACCACAAAGAAGTACAAAAATCACAAGCTGCAGTGGATAGCAGGTTCACATTGCTGAAATTATGTGGCACAATAAAAGGTGTCTGATTTGATGACACGCATCACACACATACTCACACACACACTAAGTAATGCGTAGCAAATTGAAAACTTCAGTAATATAACCACATATTTTAAACAAACTAAAATTATGCACTGCTGCACCACAACAATCAGCAGAAAAATGGCAAGAATTATTGAACATATTACTGTGTATACATTAACGCAGTTATACAAGAAAAATATCACCAAAACAGAAAGCACTGTCTTTTTCTCCAAGTTAATCTACCTACACCACAGATATGCCCCCCCCAAAGCACACTTCCACTGTCTCTCAGTACACAGATTGAATGTTGTACATTAACATTCAAAATCCACACACAAACAATAAATGCCCGATGATATGAGCACAGGAGGATTTCCTGTAATCGATTAACTAAAGTTTCAGCAAAACAAATGACTCAAAAAGGCTTTATTAACAGCTTTTAGAAGGTTTGAATTGCAGAGAGCTCTCAGAACAGACTGTCTCCCACAGCTTCCTACACACACTACCCCAAACCGAGGCTGTGCAGAACAATCTAGAGCCCATGTGACCTGAAATCCCATGAATCACTGCAAAATTCGCCTTTGGAGCTTAAAAACAAGGCAAAGTGAGGTGAATTACATTATTTCAATGTACTCCGCCCTAAGAATTGGTAGAGCAGTAGTTTGGGAAGGCATAGTAATGCGAAGTCATTGTTTTCAATGGACTTCGCGTTACCCATTATAACGAAAAGTACTCTGCTTCATGTTGCGGAGCACTCTACGAATTCGCCTTCACTCTGCAAATCACTTTGTGGAGCGAATTGGACCACTTTGCTCACCACTATCTGGGACACAAGGTATCCTTTTGAATTTTGTCAAGTGCAGCAGAAGGTTAAGAACATTACCCAGATTAAACTACCAGATGGAAGATTTGTAACAAACAAAACAGAAATTTTAAAGGAAATCAACACATATGTAAAAAATATGTTACAAGCCCCCCAGTGAGAATGTTGAAGTTTGGTTAAAGACTTGTGGATGCCCACATATTTCAGAAACTATGCAACATACCTTACTACAACCTAAAAACTTCACAGCTTTTAGAAGGTTTGAAAAGTTAAAATGGGGATTACAAGAGCAACAGAATTATGCATTAAGCAGGTTAGCAAGAGGAAAAGGAAGAGGAGACCATTATGGTTTTCCAAAGAGGTAGCAAAGAAAGTGAAAGCCAAAAAGATTGCATTCAGGCAATACAAAAAGACACAGGCAGAAGGGGATAGGGAGAAGTACCAGGAGAAGCAAAGGGAGGTAGGGAGGTCAGTAAGTGAGAAGCCAAAGCTCAGACAGAACACATTGCAAAATCATTGGGTAGAGGGGACAAAACCTTTTACAGGTACATAAGTAAAAAAAGAAAGGCAAAGGGAGGGATAGTGAGACTGAAGGGGGATGATGGGGGCCTCGTGGAGGATGACAACAGTAAAGCTGACATACTGAACAGGTATTTCTGCTCAGTCTTTACTGAGGAAGAGGAGGGTAATGGGTCTGAAGGGAGTACAAGGGGTGAGAATGGTGCAGAAATGGACACAAGTCCCTTTACATGAGAAAGGGTCCTGAAGGAACTGGAAGTAATAAGAGTTGATAAAGCAATGGGGCCAGATGGGGTGCACCCCATGGTCCTTAAAGACCAAGAGAGGTGGTCGCTGAACCCTCTGGCTATCCTGTTTAGCCAATCACTGGAAACAGGGTGATACCTAAAGACTGGAAGACAGCAGATGTAGTCCCTTATACAAAAGTGGGAACAAAGAGGCGGGAACTACAGACCAGTCAGCCTCACCTCGGTAGTGGGAAGATCATGGAAGCACTACTGAAGGAGAGATTGGTGGAACATCTGGCTGTCAATGGACTACAGGACCCAAGGCAGCATGGTTTCACCAGGGGGAGGTCATGTCAGACCAACCTCCTTGAATTTTTTGACTGGGTGACTAGGGAGGTGGATCAGGAGAGGGCAGTGGACATGGCCTATCTGGACTTCAGCAAGGCCTTTGACACTGTGCCACATAGAAGACTATTACACAAACTGGGGAATATGGGTGTGGGCAGGACAGTAGTGTGGTGGGTAGGTAACTGGCTGGGTGGCAGGACACAGAGGGTGTAGTAAATGGCTGTCACTCCACAGAGGGAAGAGTGATCAGTGGAGTACCACAGGGATCAGTGCTGGGACCGGTCCTATTCAACATCTTCATTAGTGACACTGCGCAGGACCTAGAAAGCAGAATTTCACTGTTCGCTGATGACACAAAGCTCTGTAACAGAGTAGACACACCAGAGGCTGTAGACAGAATGAGAAGGGACCTGCAGAAACTTGAAAAATGGTCAGGGGTTTGGCAGTTGAAGTTCAATGCAAAAATGTGCAAGATAATGCACATGGGGCAAAAAAACCCTGGCACAATATATCAGTTGGGGGGGTGAGGATATAGCATGCACCAAGCAGGAAAGGGATCTTGGGGTTATCATCTCTGATGACCTCAATGTAGGGAAACAGTGTGACAAGGCAGCAGGTAAATCAAATAGGATGCTGGGATGCATAGGCAGGGGCATCACCAGCAGGAAAAGGGAGGTCATAATTCCACTATACAAGACACTAGTGAGGCCCCACCTGGAGTACAGTTGTACAGTTCTGGAGACCTTACCTACGTAAGGACATAGGCAGGGTAGAGAAGGTTCAGGGGAGGGCAACAAAGATGGTGCATGGATTGCACTACAAGTCCTATGAGGACAGGTTGAAGGAACTGAACATGTACTCCCTGGAGGAGAGGAGGGAGAGAGGGGAATATGATAGAGACATACAAGTATCTGACAGGGAGGAACAGGGTGCAGGAATACACTATTTTTAAGTGAAAAAGATGTTCCAGGGCTAGAGGGCATGGGATGAAGTTGGAAGGAGGATGTTTCAGAGGAAACGTGAGGAAGAATTTCTTCACAGAACGGGTGGTGGACAAGTGGAACACCCTACCAGGGGAAGTGGTGGGGCCTGAAACAATCACGGAATTTAAGAATGCATGGGATAGACATAAAGGAATTCTTGAGGTCAGGGGTAAGGGGCAGAAGACTTCTACGAAAACATAAATTGAACTTACAAGCTCAACTGGGCAGACTGGGTGGGCCATAGTCCCTTATCTGCTGACACTGTCTATGTATCTATGTAGGAGGTCCTAGGGGTCCTGAAAACCCTGAAAACAGGGTCAGTCTCAGGTCTGGATGGGTTACCGTATTAAATATACAAACAGCTGGCAAATACCATGTTAGAAGAATTATTATCAATGACATGTTAGTAAATCGTTCTATAACTACAAACATTTCTAAAGGGTTGGTTCTGTTACTCTATAAATCAGGGGAAAGAGATTTATCTATCAAATTGGAGGCCTATTATCTTACTTAGTACAGATTTCAAAATATTTACAAAAATCCTGAGTAACAGGTTGGCAGTAGTAGCTATGGATATTATTCACCCTTCCCAAATGTATGCGGTACCAGGGAGCTCTGTAACAGATAATTTAATCCTATTAAGGGATCTAATGGAAAGGGGACAGGAAGGAGAATTAATATGATTCCTTCTTAGTATAGACCAGGCTGAGGTCTTTGGCAGAGTTCCCCATGATTATTTACAGCATTGTCTAGAGGAATATGGGACACCAAAAAAATTTATAAATATAATATGGGCATGCTATGCACATGCTGTTACCATTCCTTATTGTAATGGGTGGATGGGTAAAGAAATAAAAGTAGGCAGGGGGGTTCGGCAGGGGTGCCCATCAAGCCCTCTGCTTTATGTTCTGTCCATAGACCCTCTCTTGCATAAAATAAACAATTGTCAGTCGATTACTGACACTAAACCCATTATACCACCCTCATGTTTCTTACTCACACCCCAAATGACACTGCTAGGACCTTAACAGGTCTGCAGTCACACAGGAAGTAGTAGACCAAATACAACAGCTTTAGATTTCTCCCCATGACCAGCTTTCAATACCCATCACCTTCAGATCTCCTTATCACACTTTTTTTTCCACTCTACTCTGCTAGTCACAAGATTCATCTTTTGCCTTCTTACCCTGCCATTCCTTCATAAACTCTCCCTGCTGTCTTCATGCCTTTCACCTCTAGATCTCCTTATCACACCTCTTTACATAGAAACATAGAAACATAGAATTTGACGGCAGATAAGGACCGCTTGGCCCACCCAGTCTGCCCATTTCCCTACCTACTGGATAAGCTGCAGATCTTAGTTAACCAGCAGCCTACTTCTTCCTACCCCCAACCCCCAGAACTGCCTTATGACTATCTCATGCATGCTTGAATTCCACCACTGATTTTGACTCCACAACCTCCTCCGGAAGGCCGTTCCATGCATCCACAACCCTCTCTGTGAAAAAATACTTCCTTAAATTACCTCTGAGCCGCCCCCTCTATCTTCAAATTGTGCCTCTTGTTCTTGCACACCTCTTTTTAAAGATGCTACCCTCTTGGACTTTGTTGATTCCTTGAGGTACCTAGAAAGTTTCTATCATGTCCCCCTCTCCCTCCTTTCCTCGAGGCTATACATATTAAGCTCCTTAAGTCTCTCTTCATATGTCTTCGGTGCAGACCCTGCACCATTTTAGTTGCCCTCCTCTGGACAGCTTCCATCCTGTCTATGTCTTTGCGGAGATTGGGTCTCCAGAACTGCACACAGTACTCCAGATGGGGTCTCACCAGCTGTCTGTACAGAGGGATAATAACTTCCTGTTTTCTACTGGTGATGCCTCTCCTTTGCATCCCAGTATCCCCAACCCTCCTTGCTGCCCTCTCACATTGCTTGCCCATCTTTAGGTCATCTGATATGACTACCCCAGGTCCCTTTCCATTTTGTTGTTGTTAGTATCTCACCCCATTGTGTACTCTTCCCTGGGTTTTGTTTCCCAGTTGCATTACCTTGCACTTCTTAGCATTGAATCTAAGCTGCCATACATTTGACCATTCCTCTAACCTTGCCAAGTCCCTTCTCATCCTTTCCACCCCACCCTGTGCATCAACTCTGTTGCAGATCTTAGTGTCATCTGCAAAGAGACATACTTTTCCTTCCAGTCCTTCTGCAATGTCACTTATAAAGACATTGAAGAGGACCGGTCCTAATACTGAACCCTGCGGTACCCCACTAGTAACCCTCCTTTCTTCTGAGTGGACTCCATTTACTATTAGTCTCTGTGTCCTATTCTCCAGCCAATTCTTTACCCAGGCTGTCATCTTGGGACCCACTCCCAGGCTGGCTAACTTGTATATTAATCTTTTGTGTGGGACTGTGTCAAATGCCTTGCTAAAGTCTAGGTAGGCCATGTCCACAGCCCCTCCCTGATCTACTACTTTGGTCACCCAGTCAAAGAAATCTATCAGATTCGTCTGGCATGACCTTCCTGCTGTGAATCCATGCTGCCTAGGGTCCTGTGCCCCTCTGGCCTCTAGATACTCTACAGTTCTTTCCTTTAGAAGTGATTCCATCATTTTCCCTATCACTGAGGTTAAACTAACAGGTCTATACTTTCCTGCTTCTGCCTTGCTCCCACTTTTGTGAAGGGGAATCACATCTGCCCTCCTCCAGTCCTCAAGTACCACCCCATGCTCCCATGATTTGTTAAAAAGGGTAGTCAGTGGTTTCACTAGTTCTACCCTTAGTTCTTTTAGAATTCTGGGATGAATCCCATCAGGCCCCATTGCTTTGTCCACCTTCAGTTTTAAGAGTTCTTTCAGAACCCTTTCTTCTGTAAATGGGCCGGTATCAACTTCTTTACACCTTGCTCTGCTAGTCCCTAGCCTCATCTTCTACTTTCTTTCCCTACGATTCCTTCTTATACTCCCCCTGCTGTCCCTGAACATTAACTTTAGCCTATAATGCACTTATCATTTATGTATGCAACTCTACCCAAACACCTGCTGATACAGCATCAGACTTTACCGCCAGAGCTGTGCCTTACCTGGCAGTATCACGCCAAAAATTGTCTACTGTGAACTATGTGTGTGCAGGTATTGTTTGCTCGATTAACAATGATACCTTGTACGATACAGAAGACTTGATTAACAATGTTATCTTGTATGTTATGTTCGTATATCTATGTAAAGGACACAGGACCCCCTTGTGAATAAGCTTGCTCAATGGAGTTTTTCCTGCAATAAACTTGAACTTGATTACAGGACTTTCTTTCTCTAGTACAGTACCTGAACTTACAGTAGGACTCTTGTGTATGCTGATGATTTGTGTCTGGCAATGGCAGACACCAGGGTGCGTACACAAGCTGATACATTGTTACAAGAATGCTCAGTGGTAGCTAAATCTGCTATTAACTATCAGAAAAGCAAATGTCTTTACAGAGGAGACATAAGAAATGAGAGTGAGGATATTACTGGCAACCCAGTGGTGAGGGAACCAGTTTCCATCCTGGGTCTATATTTCAGAGTGGGAGATCTATCTTCATTAAATTGACAAATAATTCTTGAAAAAGTGCAAGCAAAAGTAACAGCATGGAACAAGTGGAAGATGGCAAAATATGAAAAAATGTAGATGGTGGAAACATTCCTTTTAACTTTATTTCTTCATGTAAGTGCAATATTTGCCTTATCTACAAACATGGAAACCAGGGTATATAGCTGCTTTTTTACCTCCATATGGGGAGGCAGGTTAAACCCAATAAAAAGAGGAATTCTGTACCAGCATATACATCAGGGTGGGTTAAATGTGGTGAACTCCATCCCCTTTTTTCTTTTTTATGTTTGTACATTGTAACCTTAGGCCTCTATTACAACAGAACACACAGATTTGTATTCCCTGGGTACAAGATAAACTAGAGACCTTTTTGAGTAAATGGCCTATGGATCTACAGATACATTTAGCAGAAATCTTTAGGGGATATACCCATGTCCTTTGTTATCTGTTTTAGCAAAATTAAATTTTGGTTGTTTGCCAAACACCAAATTCAAGCTTTATCCAGAGAAGACCTTGATAAGTTCATTATGGAGAAATTATTTAAAGAAGTCACTCGCTTTGAGTCACACCCTTCACATGAAATTACCAGTATTTCACACATGCTTACACTAAAATTAATTTCCACACATATATGGGATGTTACCTGGTTGGCATTACATGACAAAATTAGGATGATCTGAAACACAAAGGGGTGGAAGAAGGTTATTGCCCCAGGCCTTCTTGTATAACTCAAATAGAAACATGCTACATCTCTTTTTTGAGTGTCCTTATGTTAAAACTTTCTGGGGAATGATGCAAAATAAGTGACCAAGTTCCCCCTTTTTTGACATGGCACTAGATATTTTGCTGTTAGGAAGTTTACCATTCCAGTGGACAAAAATTGACAAAGGTACGTCATGGTTATTTTTAGTGTGTTTTAAGTTTTACATTTGGAATATCAGATTGTTGTTTGTCCCTAAAGCAGCAACAAACCTCTGTAGAGAATCTGCTTAAAATGATAGAAAATGCTATATTAAAAATCAAATAGCAAGAAAAATGTTTTGTCTCTTCACGGCTCTTTCATACCTGGTGGGACGCTATCAATTAGATATAGAATGATCTTTGATTGCCATGTGGGATCAATACAGAAGACCTTGCACTTGCCATGATAACAAGGATATACGTAAGCCAACATTTTACTAGAAACGTGGAATAGGAATAGGAATAGAATGAAAATATTTATACAGTTTTTACTTAGCAGATGGAATTGAGTAGTGCCATTTATAGATAAAGGGAATAAGGTTTATTACATCGATGATGTGTGGAATGTATGCCAAGATGTAGAAGTAATTATATTTCCAAAAGTATTGAATTTGTAATTTATTCAGTGAAGTTAACAGTGTCTTTCTTGGCATTTTATGTTATTGTTTAAAGTACCATAGAAGGAAGAAGGGGGCAGGATGGGTTGTTTCTTTAGTTGAGTTAACCAAATGAGCTTAACACTGTACGACTTACGAAACCTTTTCTTACTGTATTTAAGTATGCCTGTAATACTTAATTTTGTTCAGGCCTGATTTATTTCTTCATTTTTATGATGTCTTGTGCATGCACAAGCAACATGTTGGGGTAGCTTGGAATAGCAGGTTTTGGAGGCGGGGTTGTGTTGTGGCCAGTGGCACCACTGCTTTTTCGGGCTTGGCTCTGTGGCACTAATTAGATTGCATGCAGTCTATGACAGCAATGCAAAAGCGTGCCACCAACTTGAAATGATTTAGCTGCTGCAGTGAGGGAGTTTCCCTTCATTGCAGGGTGTGCCTTGCCTGGTGTAACATTTCAATAAAAGATGGTGGCTGTTGCTGTCCACCTCATAATCCCAATCAAGTCGATGTTGGGGGTGCCCAATCCCCCTGTCGGCATGTCCACTTCTTAGTTCAGTTTGCCAATGGGGGAGCCCAATTCCTGTTTGCATAATGGCTCCCTTATCATTTAATTTGTGTGCTGAGGGGGTGCCCAATCCCCCACTGCATTATGCGCCCCCCCAGACATGTTTCTGTGCCAAAGGGGGCCCAATCCCCATCGACTTCAGTCCCCTGCCCACAAAATACAGGTGGCACACTGGGAGCCCACCTCAGTGTGCCAAAACACACCTGCAAAATAAGAAAACCAACCCACATTTGTCTTTATGGTTTTTTACTTTTGTTTTTACCTAAAAAATTAGAAAATGGTCCCTTGATATGTCCAGTGCCCCTTCCCCAACCCGCACCCACTGTCTGCATACCCCACCTCCCAACACCCCCATCACCTCACACTTACCTCCAGAACCTGGCGCGACAATCTTCAGTGGACCGGGAACAGGTCTGCACTCTTCAAAGCCGACCACGAACTGAAGAAATGCCGGCAAGCTGTATAATGGCATAAATGTTGTTTTTTTTTCAACTTTGGTGCATATCTCGGCCATTTTTGTGAATTTTGGCACCAAATTTTCAACATGGGGTTCTTGGGATCCCACCTCATGAATTTAGTCACTGTCATCTTGGTATTCAGTCCTGAACGGTGATTTTGTGGTCACTGCATGGAATCACCTTTCAGGACCAATTAACAAAATGACAGTATCACTGTCCATGAGGTGGGGTCCCAAAAAGCCTATGTTGTAAATTTGGTGAAATGATTCCAAAAAATGACTGTGTTATGAGCGTGCATTGCGCAGTTTCCACGCATGCTTGTAACTTTGAGAATTTTTTATATTTTTACTCCAGAGTTTCAACATTGCCATTTTTTTACACTCCTTATGAACAGTACAGCTGTTACTTTCCACATCCTGCCCAAAACGTGTTTTCGTACATTTGGCGCACAATTGTGCAATTGCTGTAGGAAAACAATTTTCAGGACAGAGTAAGAAAATTACAGTAACACTGTTCATGAGCTGAGGTCCCAAAATGCTTATGTTGAAAATTTGGTGACAAATATCCACAAAATGACTATGTCACAAGTGTGCATTGCACAGTTTCCACGCACAGTCATAACTCTGAGAAGTTTTAATATTTTTACTTCAGATTTTCAACATTGTCATTTTTGCACACCTCCTTATGAACAGTACAGCTGTCATTTTTTACATCCTGCCCAAAATGTGGTTTCACACATCTGGTGCACAATGGTGCAGCCACAGTGGGGAATCAACATTCGGGACAGATTAAGAAAATCACAGTGCCACTGTTCATGAGCAGAGGCCTCAAAATGCCTACGTTAAAAATTTAGTGAAAGAATTCCAAAAAATGACTGTGTTATTTTCACGCACACTTGTAACTTCAAGAATTTTTAATATTTACACTCCAGATTTTCAAAATTGCCATCTCTTTACACCTTCTTATGAATACTGCAGTTATCATTTTTCACATCTTGCCCAAACTGTGTGTTTCACACATGTGGTGCAGAATGGTGCGGTCACTGTGGGAAATCAACATTCCGGACAGATTAACAAAATCACAGTGCCACTGTTCATGAACAGAGGTCCCAAATGCTTTCATGAGGTGGGGTCACAAAAAGGCCATGTTGAAAATTTGGAGTGCAAATACCAACAAACACCTAGGGCATAATGTCCCACCCTGTACAGACTAACAGGCATCATGGAAGTGCCTTTGGATTGTCAGCTGCAATGCTCATGATATTGCACCCCCGGCCCCACCCTGCAGCCACTGACAGGCATCAAGGTGTGCCTTGGACACTTCGACCCCAAAGTTCACCCCATTCTCCTATACTGCACCCATCGCCAACATACTTCCTTATGGAATGGGGTTAGCATAAGACCCGATGACCCCAAGGCACAATGTGACACTTATCAGAGTCTGCAGAGTAGGGTGAGTTGAAATGGCATGAGCGTTATGGCCGATGACCCAAAGGCACATCTCAATGCCTTCCACTCTCTGCAGGGTGGGGTTGGGTTGACGTCAGTTCAATACTTCACTGCCATTCCTATTATGCATCTCTCTAACTCCTGCACTATCAATGCCAACACCAGCAAGACAACATTCGACATTGACAAATGCTTGTAAGATTTGTAACAAGTTGTTTTTATGTTTTTCCTTAAGTATTAATAAAAATTCCCTGACTTTTGGCGGGGGGTTCTATAGGATGTAGGGCTTAATACACATTTAGGTTTAAGGTCAGAGTTTTTCTATTTTTGATCTTAATGTTAAAGTTTAAAGTAAGTTTTTTAGAGGGGACTAGTATGAATTAATACTTATTTTTGATTTTAGATTTTGCTTTCTCCTATTTTGCATAAAAACAGTTTTTGTATTATGATTTGTTGATGATTTCAAGTTTTTATATATTATTTTTGTGTGAATCAACACTGTTTGTTATCATTTTTTGTTGAAGTTCTAATAAAAAATTATCCTACTCTTATCGGGAAGTGCCATGGGATCTTTAAGGTTCACTTGAACAACCACCAGAACAGGCACAAGGGACCATGGTTTAATGTCTCATCCAAAAGATGGCACCTCTGGAGTGCAGCACTCTTGATGCACTACAGTGTCAGTATTGGAATTTATCCCGCGTTCCCGATGTGGGGCTAGAACCCACCACCTTCAGATCTTCCAGCCTCAGAGGTGAGTGTGCTACCTGCTGAGCCACTGACACTGCTGCACTTGGGGTGCAGAAACCCAAAAGCAAGATACATCATTGGGAAGGAGAATATCAAGGACACTGAGCAGGAGAGGGATCTGGGGAGTATAGTATTAGGGGATCTGAAGGTGGGAAACCAATGTAGCAGGGTGGTGGGTAGGCCAATAGGATGTTGGCATGCATTGGCTGGGGCATCACTAGCTGAAGGGGGGAATACTGATACCCCTCTACAAAGCCTTGGTAAGACCACAGTTGGCGTACGGGGTCCAATTCTGGAGGTCACATCTCTGCAAAGACATAGACAGGATTGAGAGAGTTCAGAGAAGGGCATCCAGGATGGTGTAGAGGATGCATAGGAAGACATATGAGCAGAGACGTAAGGAATTGGATCTGTACATGTTGAAGACTAGAAGGGAGAGGGCGGACATGACTGAGACTTTTAAATATGTCAAAGGGATCAGCAAAGTAACAGGAAGGGTTTTGCTTAGAAGGAAGGAAGGTGCTATAACCAGAGGACATAGCCTAAGGCTTCAAGGAGGAAGATACAGAGGCAATGATAGGTGATTCTTCATGGAGAGGGTGGTGGGGGCATGGAATGGGCTCCCAGAGGAAGTGGTGGGATCTGAAATAGTGGAGAGTTTTAAAAGAGCATGGGACAGTCATAAGGGGCTGTATTGCAGTGGGAGGGGGGATCAAGAAGGGGAAAAGGGGCAGACTAGATAGGTCGATGTGTTCTTCTCTGCCGTAAAGTTTCTTTGATTCAATGATAAGCAGACTTCTGAACAAGCCCAACACTTACAGAGCCAAACGGTGAGGTTTACAACACTTTCTGAATATTGAATAACAGCCTTGGAAAGGAACCATTGTTGAAGCATCAAGATTTATGACACTTTCTGAATATTGAATAAAAGCCTTGGAATAATACCATTGTTGGAAGAGATTGTTTTGTGTGCTCCCCTCCAGCTTTTGCTTCTGTTTTTATTTTGTATATGGACATCCGGGGGATTGGCAGCACCTTAGAATGATTAGCACTATTATACTGCTCCTCATAGATACATAGACAGTGTTGGCAGATAAGGGCCTATGGCCGACCCAGTCTACCCATTTGAGCTTGTAAGTTCAGTTTATGTTTTCCTAGAAGTCTGTTGCCCCTTATCCCTGACCTCCAGAATTCCTTTATGTCTATCCCATGCATTCTTAAATCCCGTGATTGTTTCAGCCCCCACCACTTCCTCTGGCAGGGTGTTCCACTTGTCCACCACCCGTTCTGTGAAGAAATTCTTCCTCATGTTTCCCTGAATCGTCCTCCCTCCAACTTCATCCCATGCCCTCTAGTCCTGGAACATCTTTTTCACTTAAAAATAGTGTATTCCTGCACCCTGTTCCTCCCTGTGAGATACTTGTATGTCTCTATCATATCCCCTCTCTCCCTCCTCTCCTGCAGGGAGTACATGTTCAGTTCCTTCAACCTGTCTTCATAGGACTTGTGATGCAATCTATGCACCATCTTTGTTGCCCTCCTCTGAACCTTCTCTACCCTGTCTATGTCCTTACATAGTATGGTCTCCAGAACTGTACACTGTACTCCAGGTGGGGCCTCACTAGTGTCTTGTATAGCGGAATTATGACCTCCCTTTTCCTGCTGGTGATGCCCCTGCCTATACATCCCAGCATCCTATTTGCTTTACCTGCTGCCTTGTCACACTGTTTCCCTACCTTGGGGTCATCAGAGATGATAACCCAAGATCCCTTTCCTGCTTGGTGCATGCTATATCCTCCCCAACTGATATATTGTGCCAGGGTTTTTGTCCCCATATGCATTATCTTGCACTTCCTTGCATTGAATTTCAACTGCCAAACCCCTGACCATTCTTCAAGTTTCTTCAGGTCCCTTCTCATTCTGTCTACACCCTCTGGTGTGTCTACTTTGTTACAGAGCTTTGTGTCATCAGTGAACAGTGAAATTCTGCCTTCTAGGTCCTGCTAATGTCACTGATGAAGATGTTGAATATGACCGGTCCCAGCACTGATCCCTGTGGTACCCCACTGGTCACTCTTCCTCTGTGGAGTGACAGCCATTTACCACCACCCTCTGTGTCCTGCCACCCAGCCAGTTACCTACCCACCACACTACTGTCCTGCCCACACCCATATTCCCCAGTTTGTGTAATAGTCTTCTATTGGCACAGTGTCAAAGGCCTTGCTGAAGTCCAGATAGGCCATGTCCACTGCCCTCCCGATCCACTTCCTAGTCACCCAGTCAAAAATTCAATGAGGTTGGTCTGACATGACCTCCCCTGGTGAAACCATGCTGCCTTGGGTCCTGTAGTCCATCGACAACCAGATGTTCCACCAATCTCCTTCAGTAGTGCTTCCATGATCTTCCCACTACCGAGGTGAGGCTGACTGGTCTGTAGTTCCCTGCTTCCTCTTTGTTCCCACTTTTGTATAAGGGGACTACATCTGCTGTCCTCCAGTCTTTGGGTACCTCCCCTGTTTCCAGTGATTGGCTAAACAGGATAGCCAGAGGTTCAGCCACCACCTCTCTTAGTTCTTTAAGGGTCCTGGGGTGCACCCCATCTGGCCCCATTGCTTTATCAACTCTTATTACTTCCAGTTCCTTCAGGACCCTTTCTTGTGTAAAGGGACTTGTGTTCATTTCTGCACCATTCTCACCCCTTGTACTTCCTTCAGACCCATTACCCTCCTCTTCCTCAGTAAAGACTGAGCAGAAATACCTGTTCAATATGTCAGCTTTACTGTTGTCATCCTCCACGCGGCCTCCATCCTCCCCCTTCAGCCTCGTAACTTTCTCCCAGGCTTCCTGTACCTCCTTCATGTTTGCTGCAGAAAATAAGAAAAAAATACCCAAACAGCACAAATCCTAGAGGGCTCCCTATGTCCAATAGCTCTCTCTCTCTCTCCCAAAAGACCACAAAAAAAAAACGCAAGTGCCACAATAGTGTTTGTTAATTTAAATCATACCTTTTGTTCTGATAACTCGATCCCTAGCATTACCTCCTGCATTTTTGGACAGCGGGACTCCCCAACTCACACACAGATATGCTGGCAAAGAGCTGGTGAGTTAAACATTCAAAAAAAATAATAATAATTTACAGCACTGATGTTTCGTCTCGGACTTCTGCAGCTCCACTTCTGTTTTACATGCGGGGTTGTGCAAGGTCGCCTAACAGCCACATCTTCTGACCCCCCCCCCAAAAAAAAAGACAATTCTTCCAGGAAGGGCAGAGAAGTCATTTCCTAAACACAAAAAGGATATCAAGACACTGCTGGGGGAACTTTCAAAAACTCTCTCTCTTCTTCTGGACATGTAGTGCTGGGGTGGGGTTATGTAGAAGAGAATGGCTCTGGAGGAGGCAACGGAAGATAGAATTGCACAGGAATGAAGGGACTATTTTACCCAAAACATTTTTTTTTGTAATATTTATATTCATGTTCAAAGTCATTTTGTCTGTTATTGTATTACTTAATTAAAATGTGCACAGATACCCATTTTCTAAGTGCAATAATGCCCTCCAGGATGGGTGACATTGGGCAAAACCAGACCTTCCAGGGGCTATAAAGCCCTCCGCCTGTGGCGTTGGGCCTCATTATGCCCCTGGGCAGTCTGATGTTGCCCAATATCATGCACCCTGTTGGGTATTATAGCTTACATATTATCTCCAGGATAAAAGTGCATCTAGCCCCTGCTGACCTGGCCCCACGGTTCATGCCTTGGTCACCTCTAGGCTCCATTATTGTAATGCTTTATACCTAGGGTTATCTGGAGGTTTGTAGCACCACCTGCAGCTAGTTCAGGTTCTCATAGGGATCACATCACACCACTCCCGCATGTGCTGCACTGCTTGCCTATGCAGTGGCACATAACATTCAAGATATATTTGACAACATTCAAGGTCCTACATTGTTTGGGACCAGACTACTTAAAAGACCTCCTAGTTTCTTATCCTCAACTCATTTCCTCCATTCTTCCAATGTAGACCTGCTGTCTCTCCCTATATCTAGGCTGCAACAATCTGGGGACAGAGCATCTTGTGTTGTGGTGCCCGCCCTTTGGAATGCTTTGCTACAACACATCAGACCTGCCCACACAGAAGAAACCTTTAAGACTTCTTTGAAAACTAATCTTTTTTGTGATGTATTTCTCTGACTGTTTTAAATTACTGCTGAAATGTATGTGTTTAACTGTTTTATGATTAATAGTCTCCCTTTTTACCCATAGGGAAACCATGGCATAATTTGTCGTAATAAAGGAATGTTTATTATGGCAAACATGCACACGGTTTCCCTCAATCTAAGCAGATGCCACCGCACTTCCCCCTGCTCCCGACCACTTGAGTTCTTTGGCTCACTGACTCTTCGCTTATCATCTCCCAAAACAGGAAATACTGGACCACCACTCGGACTCGGCCGTAGGTTTCTTTGAAAAAAAAAACAAGCCATTTTTTTTCGGATGCAAATTTTGAAAAAAAAGAAACACTGACCATGACCTCGGATTGTATACTTTGACTGGACCAGATCACGACCGCACGGAAACTTCATTTTATTTTATATAACTGCTGAGGCAAAAAAAGGAAAACCCAGCAATTATATAAAATAAAATATGGGGTGGTGTGTTTAACGAAAAGTATACACACATCCTCAGGGTTAGATTCTTTCATAGACCCCTCGAGCTTCACTCTCGGGGTTTACATAGAAACATAGAATGTGATGGCAGATAAGGACCACTTGGCCCACCTAGTCTGCCCATTTTCCTACCTAAAAGATAAGCTGCAGATCCTAGTTAACCAACAGCTTACTTCCTCCTACCCCCAACTAGGACTGCCTTATGTCTGTCCCATGCATTCTTGAATTCCCCCACTATTCTTGACTCCACTACCTCCTCAGGGAGGCTGTTCCATGCATCCACAACCCTCTCTATGAAAAAATACTCCTTCACATTACCTATGAGCCGTCCCCCCTCTATCTTCAAATTGTACTCCCATGTTCTTGCACATCTCTTTTTCTGAAAGATGCTGCCCTCTTGGACTTTGTTGATTCCCTTGAGGTACTTAGTCTTTCTTTGTATGTCTTCTGGTGCAGACCCTGCACCATTTTGGTTGCCCTCCTCTGGACAGCCTCCACTCTGTCTATATCTTTGAGGAAATGGGGTCTCCAGAACTGCACACAGTACTCCAGATGGGGTCTCACCAACTGTCTGTACAGAGGGATAACAACTTCCTGTTTTCTACTATTGATGCCTCTCCCTATGTATCCCAATATCCCCCCAGCCTTCCTTACTGCCTTCTCACATTGCTTACCCACCTTTGGGTCATCTGATATAATTACCCCCCAGGTCCCTTTCCATTTTAACTGTTGTCAGTATCTCACCTTCCATTGTGTACTCTTCCCCTGGATTTTTGTTTCCCAGGTGCATTACTTTGCACTTCTTTGCATTGAATCTGAGCTGCCATTCATCTGACCATTCCTCCAACCTTGCCAAGTCTCTTCTCATCCTTTCCACTCCATCTTGTATATCAACACTGTTGCAGATCTTTGTGTCGTCTGCAAAGAGACATACTTTTCCTTCCAGTTCCTCTGCAATGTCACTTATAAAGACATTAAAAAGGACCGTTCCTAGTACTGAACCCTGTGGTACCCCACTAGTAACCCTCCTTTCTTCACTGTGGACTCCATTTACTACTACCCTTTGCGTCCTGTTGCCTAACCAATTTTTTTATCCAGGCTACCACCTTGGGACCCACTCCAAGGCTGGCTAACTTGTGTATTAATCTTTTGTGTGGGACTGTATCAAATGCCTTGCTAAAATCTAGGTAGGCTATGCCCACAGCCCCTCCCTGGTCTACTACTTAGGTCACCCAGTCCAAGAAATCTATTAGATTCATCTGACATGACCTTCCCATCGTGAATCCATGCTGCCTTGGGTCCTGTGCCCCACTGGCCTCTAGGAACTCAACATTTCTTTCCTTCAGAAGTGATTCCATCATTTTCCCTACCACTGAGGTCAAACTAACTGGTCTGTAGTTTCCTGCATCTGTCCTGCTCCCACTTTTGTGCAGAGGAATCACATCCACCCTACTCCAGTCCTCAGGTACCACCCCATCCTCCCATGGTTTGTTGAAGACAGTAGTCAGCGGTGTCACTAGCTCTACCCTTAGTTCCTTTAGAATTCTTGGGTGAATCCCATCAGGCCCCATTGCTTTGTCCACCTTCAATTTTATTAGTTCTTTCAGAACCCTTTCTCTCTCACTTCACTCTCAGGGTTTATATAGCATCTAACCCTTTGGGTGTGTGTAAACTTCTTCTTAAACACACCACCCCATACTTTATTCTATTTGTTGTTCACTGTATAATTAATAGCTTGAAGTTTTACTAGTGTATCTATTGTGAAGCACCCTGAGACCTCTGGATAGAGCACTGCATAAATAAAATTGCCTTGCCTTGCCTTGCCCTACAATCCCTATGGCTTTCTACCATGGCAGAACTCCTCATCCAGTTATAGTGGAGTGATGGCCATCATCCTATCTCCAGCTTCTCTTCGTTCTTTTTTATCATATTTTTTGTCCAGTTTACCCCATGTGTCCCCTGTCCCCATCCCTGATGTAAGTATCACCCAACTACACCCTTCCTTCTGTCAGGATGGGGGGTTGGGTAAGCAGCTGTCCTTACAGCCCAAACCAATGCTATTTGGAGGTCGAACTGCACAAAAGTCAGGCTGCCCACTTCCACCCTCCCTGGGAGCTGAGTACTGAACCTCTACAATGCACCAAATCTCTGGCATGAGCTTCTAAAAATCATGCATGAACCCCAGTCTCTCAAGTCTCAGCACAATGTGTAGCTGCAGTGCCACTGAGCTCCTTTTTCCCTGTCCTGTTCACCTGTAAGTTGTTGGCATTGTGCAGTCACTCACAGTGCTGGCAGGCATGCTCACATCTTCTCATTGGTACAGAAAGCTGCCCTGCATCCACACAGCCCTGGTGGAGGAAGCGAGGATGTACAGAGGTACCACTTAGCCCACTGTGGGTGTTGCTGCTAGAGTGGAACAGCAGACCCATCATCTGAGTGATAGAACAATGTTCATAGCAACATGTCCAGCTCGGGCAGCCAGGCAAGTGGCACTAAGGCTCGCTCTGTAACTTGCTTCACCAGCACAGGGGCACAATGCACTACCTCTGGACCATGGGTGTGGTTATTCATAAACTTTTTCTAATTTAATTACAACAAGCCCTTCTTCAGCCCTGCAAGAAGAAATGCTTATAAAATAATTTCTGTATTTCTTTCCTGCTGATCTGCTGTGCTATTTAAACTTCAGAGCTGACTGCAATTTGTTGGTTAGTAGTGCAGTAGCCAGTGATGCACATTTCTTTTGGTTTCTGGTGCACAGGAGCAGATGTGAAAATTGTGCTAGGCACTTCATTCTATTACTGTACGGCTGCTGCTTTAAGAGTCTCATATGTCTGTGATATCGCTGTAGTAGTGGATGCAGCTTGGGAGGGATTTGTTGGTATTATTCATAACAGAAACTCCCCCTACACAGAGATGACAATAAAGTTGGCAGGCTATACATACTATACAAAGTCAGGAAATTCTGCATTAGGGCTGAAAACCCACTGATCTTTGGCCTACTTCAGCAAGGAACAGTATTACTCTCCCATAGCATAGCAACAACGTTTCATTCCCAGTGAAAACCTCAGTTCTTCCTGCTTCTGGTGATACTGGTACCAATTGTATTTACCTTGTTTAGCAAATTAGATAAGTGACTAACCACGTGGTCTGAAAACCTCTTGTCTTGCCTAGGGATAATGCGACTGACTCAGGGAGGTTTTAGTTAGCCATGTTACTGTAATATTGCATTTTCACCCAACTATAATGTGAAATGGTGTGGCGTTTTATGTCATTTTTCTTCCACTATTGACAGATTTCTTCTTTTCTGCCAGTACTAATAGTACCTGTAGCTAAACATAGTTTTTTTTTTATTAATTTACATATTTTTAGTTGGTAGTTAGCTTTTCATGTTATGTAGAGTAAGTCTAATTTATTTGACAACTGCAGTGGCCACAGGAACACATGGAAGTTGGTCACCTGGACACTGGAATGTAGAGATAGTCCATAGAGTATATACAGTATATCAGAGGAAACTAAAATAACTAGATAAGCTAATAACATGTGGGATGCCTCTGACATTCTGTTTAAAGTTCCAGTGTGATGCGTTTATGGAAAATATTATTGCTGTTGGATTATTGCTGTTGGAAATGATAGATCTGGTCTGGGAAGCTGCAGAAACGTCTGCTATGCTGCATGGGGATGGGGCTGCTAAGACAGAAGATAATGGAATACATATAGCTGTATGAGTGAAGGTGGCTAATTATGGTCAGTTCATACAATTAGACAATCTAGGAGTATAAGGGATTAATCAATGTAACCTCACAGGCATGTAAGCAGCAGCCACCCACTCTCCCTGAGTTTCAAACTGTACAACTGGAATGCCTTACCTTTCTCTGGCGATCCAAGATGGATATTCAGTTCAGTTTATTGTGAAGGGAAAGCTTCCATTGAGCACGCTCACTCACAGGGAGGTCCCTGATACAGAGTACTAAACATCACAGACAGTCAGTACAAGGATACAGCATAGTAATACAGCAGGTACAGTATATCATAGTACATACGGTAGATTGGTTGTAACAAATACATAAAGGCAAAAGCATCACATGACAGTAAGTTTACTACTGCCTAATAAAAATTATCACAGACAATCAATAGAAGTAGTACAACACAGAAAAACAGCAGGGATATCACTGTACATAGAATAGGCTGGTTATAGCAATACATAGAGATAAATTAGAAGCATCACTTAACAGTAAGTTTACCACACCTGATAAATATGGGAGATAACAACTTAGGTAGCATGGGCAAAAGAGAAGGAAGGAAGGAAGGAGGGAGGAGGGAGGGAAGGAAGGAGGAAGACAGGAGGAAGATGCATTCCAGTATACACTGGAATCTACAAAGACAATATGAGAGGGATGGGGAGAAGGTAGACCCATGAGGGAAGCCAAGTGTAGTTGCAGGTCTCAGCAGTGATCTCATGTACCCTACCAATGAACACCCTCACTGGGATGAGGGTATGGAATTTTAGGGTAGCTTGAAACTTATTCCAAAGGCAAGGAAGAGAAAAGCTTATAGATGCCTACCAAACCGTGTCTGATAATTTGTCACATTCAGGGTAATATATGCACATTTGCTGAGGGTGTAGGTGCTAGTTGAGCATGAGAATAAGGCTGATATATAAGGGGTAGCTTATTGAGGAGCACTTTATATGTCCAAGTATAAATGTGCACCATTCTCCTGGTGGATAAGAAGGTCCCTTTCATCGTCTCATATAAGGTACAATGATGGGTTCTGACTGGGGCATTGGCAATGAAATGGATGGCCCAGTGATAGAGCATATCTAACTTATGCAGGTAGATGGGTGAACAATTGTTACAGAGAATATCAGCATAATCAAAAAGAGGCATGAAGGTCGCCTGTACCAGCCTAGTTCTGGACTCTCGGGAGAACAATGATTTGTTCCTGAAAAAGAAGCCAAGCCTAAATTTCAGTTTTTTTGTGAGAGCTTTGACATGTAATGAAATGAATAGGTGTGAGTCAAGTATGAAGCCTAAGTATTTAAAGTGATTTGCCACTTCGAGAGAGTCTCCTGATAGGGCGGTGTTGGGTGCATAGTGGTTTGTCATGGGGCATACTGAGGGGACATTAGGGGGATAGAAGCACATAACCTTTGTATTTTTTGCATTTAGGAGTAGTTTGGCTGTTATCAAGTTATGTTGAAGTTTGACAAAATCAGACTGGAGAAAAGAACATACTTGACTAACTGTAGGTTTTGACATGTAGAGGACCGTATCATCTGCAAATAAGTGAATATTAGAGTCTGTGTTGCCCGAGCCCAGATTATTTACATAGATTAGTAACAACAATGGACTCAGGATGGATCCTTGTGGGACCCCTCTTGTGACTGGCAAGAGTGACGAGGAAGTTCCATTTATCTTAATGCGTTGATGTCTGTTTCCTAGGTAACTGGCAAACCAGGATACAGTAGTATCCGACAAGCCATGGGGCTTCAAGCTGCCAAGCAGCAGGGGATGATCCACGGCATCAAAGGCCTTACTAAGATCCAAAAATACCACACCGGTGACATGTTTGCTGTCCATGGCCACCAACCTGTCATTAGTAACTTTGGACAAGGCCAAGACAGTACTATGACTGGGTCTGAAACCTGATTGTTTCAGAGTTAACAACTGAGAATTTTGAGGAAGGATCTGAGTTATGTACTGACCAGTTTCTCCAGAATTTTTGAGAGGGAGGGCAAGATAGAGATAGGCCAGTAGTTGTTAATATCACTGGGTTTACCAGATTTGAAAAGGGGTATGAGGTGTGCAACTTTCCAGTCTTGGGGCATGATACTTTCAGACAGTGAGAGACTAAATAAATGAGTGATAGATAGGGCAGTTAAAATATAATACTCTAGTTTCAAAAAGAAAGGGTAAATGTTGTCTGCACCTCCGCTCTTTTTAACATCCAGCTTGAATAGTTGGTCTTCCACCTGTTTAAAGGTGATAGGCGAGAAAGAGAAGGGTGAGTGTGTTGGGATGTTGGGTGGTGCAGGTGGGTGAAGGAGAGAGGTTTGTAGGCTGGCTGATGGAGAAGAATCGAATGCAAGATCTGCTGTGGCAAAATACTCATTTAGTTTGTCAAGTATGACAAATTTATCTGTAATTGAGGTACCCTGATAGGTAATGGTAGTGGAGAGAGATGGTGGAGCTTTGCTCCCCTCAACTAGTTTAAAGGTGTGCCAAATCTTGGATGGGTTACCATTGGATGAATAAAGGGTGCTTAGGTAATAGTTTTCTTTAGTATGCCTAATCAATTTAGTGCAGGCATTTCAACATATCCTGAATGCTGTCCAGTCTATGGGTGTTTTTGTGCATCTGACAGTTGCCCAAAGCTTATCTCTTTTTGTTAGCATAGACTTAATATCAGCATTGAACCAGGGGCAGGACACTTTTTTTCACTCTATATGTTCTGACAGGTGCATGGGAGTCTATGATAGCTGAAATTATTGCATTAAAGCAGGCCAGTGCCTCAGTAACTGATGGGGCTAGGTAGAATTTTTGCCAATTAATATTGCGCAGGTCAGCTAGGAAGTCTGCCAGGTTAAAGTGTCTGAAGGATCTTTTAGTTATCATCTTACTTGGATTTAGCAATTTAGGAAGATTCCTGATACATACTACAATATTATGGTCAATTAGGGGGTTGTGCCAGACTGCCTCATGAATGATTTTATGGGGTCTATTTGTCAGAATGACATCAATTAGGGAGCCAAGGGAGTGATTTCTGTGTCCTGGCCTAGTGGATTCTGAGAGTAGTTGAGAGAGTCCAAATTCATCACAGACATTCTTGAGCGGTAGTGATTTGTTATTAAACCAGCCCATGTTTAGGTCACCTAGAATCAGTCTTGTTAGTGCTGACATCTAGGAACTGATGAAAATATGATAAAATATCAAAGCCTGCAGAAGGAGGTCTATAGCAACCAATAATGTTTCATGATTTTGAGGCTGATATATTAATTTTAACAGCTAAACATTCAAAATTTTTAGGCTTGGAGCAGAAGTTAATGACAGAGACAGAGTATTTATCATTGATGTAGATGGCCACCCCTCCACATCTAGTAAGCCTGTCTACATTGAAGAGAGAATATGATAGAAGTGAAACAGCATGATCTGTAACATGGCCTTTTAACCATGTTTCTGTCAGGACCAGAACATGTGGCACACTGTGGGAGACCAGGCTTGCAGCTCAGTGAATTGTTTCTGAATGCTGCATATGTTGATCAACATGAATTTTAGTCCTTTTGTTGTAGTGAAATCCATGGGGGTTATAGACAATGGTGCTGGACCAAGATTTGGCTCCACATTGCCAGAGCATAGTAGGAGCAACAGGAGAATTGGAAGTAACCAGAATCTAGAAAAGCGAGTGCACCTTATATGAGTAGAAGCATGCATATAACTTAAAGTGGGAGCTCAGTTCCTCTGAAGGGCTGAATGATAGTTCAGTGTCGTAAGTAGAATGAGAATAGCCTTGAATTTAGTGGGAATGCTAGAGACCAGGGAGAGTGATAGGGGTATAAGTTGCATTGCTCCAAATTGGGTCGGGATTTTGGATAAAAACATATTTGAAAATGTGTTACTAGAGGGGTTATACTGAATGCTATGATTTCTGGCTGGCAATGCCAAGAAGGAAAGGAGGAGCAAGGTTACTTGATACAGTATAAAAATGAAGTAACAGCAACAGTTAGCAAGCTATGGGAATCTGAAGAGCTAGTGATAGTTGTGGCTCAGAGAAAGGTCTGAGAACCCTATTAGGTTGGAAGGTTTACTAACACAAAGACGTCAATGGGTGGAAGCAGTTAGATGGGACAGAGTTTTAGTGTATTTAATAGAGGTCAGGGGGGTGGGGGTGGGTGGCTGGGCCAAAAATTCAAGTAAGAGGACAAACATTCAAGTAAGAGGACAAGTCAAATTTAGAAATGAGCGCCAGCTAAGCACAGAAGTCAGTGCAGTCCAACAAAGAGCTTCTCTCCCAGTGCCAACATGATCAATTAGCTTCCAAAAGCAGCCAGAGAGCACCAATGGGATCAATGGCTTTTGAGCCTTTCAATCAGGCAAGAGCCTACTTTGTTCAGATCTTTGGGCAGACAGGCTGGAAATGGTGACTGTGGCTGGCTGTGCAGAGAGCCTTAGCCACAGTTGTAGATGGTAAGCCTGCTCAAGGCACAGAAACTGGAAAGAGAGGGAGAAAGAGATTACAGATACAGCTAGGTATAGTACAGATCAGGGCTGAGACAGTGAATGTGATGACAGCAGGACAACAGATTAGGTGGGACTAAACAGGGGAGTAGGTGCTAAAAGGGGTGGAGAGCAAAGCAGGGAGACATCATGTGGGGGTGTCTGACCTGAGGCACCAGAAAGAGCTACTCAGACAGAGTCAGAACAATAGAGGAGGGAGAAAGAGAATGTGTGTGTGTGTGTGTGTGTGCTGGGGGGGGTGAAGAAGAATGGTCACAGAATGTGCAAAAGAAGAAGCAATGAGAACTCATCACAATACTTTACTGTCTGGCTAATCACAGAATCAACTAGCTGGGTGCAGTTAAAATTTTTAAATAATAGTAAATCCCATAACAAACTACTCTGAATGCAATACCCTAGACTTCAAGGCAGGCAGTTGAAAAATCAAGTAAGAGGACAAGTACAATTTAGAAATGAGTGCCAGCTAAGCACAGAAGTCAGTGCAGACAAAGGAAGAGCTGCTCCCATGCCAAAATGACCAATTAATGTCCAAAAGCAGCCAGAGCACACCAATGGAAGCAATGGCTTTGGAGCCCTTCAATCAGGCAGGAGCCTACCTTGTTTAGATCTTTGGACAGACTGGCTGGAAATGGTGACTGTGGCCAGCTGTGCAGAGAGCCTTAGCCACAGCCATAGAGGGTAAGCCTGCTCAAGGTACAGGAACTTGTTCAGATCTTCAGGCAGATGGGCTGTAAATGGTGATGACTGTGGCTGGCCATGCAGACAGCCTGAGCCACAATCATAGATGGTGAGCCTGCTTAAGGCACAGGAACTTGTTCAGATCTTCGGGCAGTTCGGCAGGATATGGTGACTGTGGCTGGCTGTGCAGAGAGCCTTAGCCACAATCGCAGATGGTGAGCCTGCTCAAGGCACAGGAACTTGTTCAGATCTTCAGGCAGACAGGCTGGGAATGGTGACTGTGGCTGGCTGTGCAGAGAGCCTTAGACACAGTCGTAGATGGTCAGCCTGCTCAAGTCACAGGATCTTGTTTGGATCTTCAGGCAGACAGGCTGGAAATGGTGACTGTGGCCGGCTGTGCAGAGAGCCTTAGCCACAGTCGTAGATGGTGAGCCTGCTCAAGGCACAGGAACTTGTTCGGATCTTCAGGCAGACAGACTGGGAATGGTGACTGTGGCCGACTGTGCAGAGAGCCTTAGCCACGGTCGTAGATGGTGAGCCTGCTCAAGGCACAGGAACTTGTTCGGATCTTTGGGCAGATGGGCTAGAAATGGTGACTGTGGCCAGCTGTACAGAGAGCCTTAGCCGCAGTCATAGATGGTCAGCCTGCTCAAGGCACAGGAACTGGAAAGAGAGGAAGAAAGTGATGTCATTGGCTTCAGATGAGAACCCAGATCTCTTGCATGGGAAGTACAGATGTTTTTACCACTCACCAGTGGGCTAACCTTTTTTTCTTTTCTACAAAGGTTTTTCTGTTCTTGGCAGCTGGGGTAGCTTATCAGTCCTGTGTCCCCCCACACTGATGCTTACCTCTCTTGTGACCTATTTGGCCAGTGGTACCCCCATGTATTGGTGACCTGTTCAATGCTGTAGAAGAGGAGGAGAAAGAGACATAGTCAGGCTCCTTCACAGCAGTTTTAACCACTTGGAAATGGAGGAAGTATACCAGGGCTACATTAGTCCAGTTGCGGAAACACTGACATCCATACAAGAGGTTAACCCTCTAAGTAACTAAGAGAGAAAATGAGAGAACATAATTTAAATCAGACATCCAGGCAATTAGTGAGTCTAATTTACTTTTATTTATTTGTGTGTATTTATTAGTTAAAATACTTATACCCCGGAAGGGTATACTCAAGCTTAGAAAATGGGCAACTGTGGAAGTTAATTCTGATTGGCTAAGACAGCCAACCAGCTGATTCAGTATCAGGCAACATAGATAAGTCCCAGTCTCTGTTTGCCTGTTTACTGGTATTATTGGGCCATGGAACTTTAAGCATGTCCATAGCCACCATTTTTTTCACTCTTGCTTAACAAGACCAACTTACTGAGTATCTCCCCCCACCCACTCACCTTTTCCTCTTTGTAATCCCTTCCTTGCAGTTTAAATTGAAAAACAAAAGAAAACAAATCTCAACCTAGCAGAACTATCACAGAGCACAAGAAGTCCTGCCCTCAGCTCACCAGTCATTGCGCCCCACACACATCTCTCCAGCTGCACGCTGAGTTACATTTGCCACACTGGTAGTGTGTCTCCATCTGCGAGAGACAAATCCACAAATATACCACTGCTCTCACTGTAGCATTAACACTACAGTGTCCCTCTCATGCTTCACCTTCTCAGTGGTTCCTGAACCATTCTCCAAAACAAAACAAAACAAAGGTACAGTAGTCTCCACACACACCCTCCAAACTTGCAAACTTTAACTTTGTGTCTCCTGATACTCTGGTCTTGATTGCAACATCAGTTCACCTATAAAATAAGAAATTTACCTTAGAGTGCTGCCAAGTTTTCTCACTTGGTTACTGCCCCTGTGCCCGATGCATTTCTGATTCTTTTCAACAGAAAAAGAAAGGAAACTAAAACCGACCATTACAACTGCCATTCCTATAATTCAAGCACTGTACAAATCCTTTCAGTACTCAGTACTTTCTGTGGGGCACATTTAAAGACACCAATAAAGCAAAAATAAATGCTTTCAAACAGAGCAGTGCCCACTACTGGCAAGCGTACAAGTAAAGGGACTTAGGAAAACTGTTTCTTAACAGATTTTCACTACATTTTTGTACTTTTTTGTTTTTATAAATGTTTTACAAAAATGTCACCTATACCCATTTTCTAAGTGCTTTAGTACCCTCCAGGGTGGGTGTTATTGGCCATACCAGACCTTCCAAGGTTTATAAGGCCCTCTGCCTGTGGTGTCACACCTCATCACACCCCTGGACAGTCCAGTATAGCCCAATACTGCCCACCCTGTTGGGTATTATTGCTTACATACACAATCTCTTTTCTGACAACCTCACAATCTCTTTTCCAATATTGTCCTGGTTAGAGGACAAGTCAAAGCAATACAGACACATGAAAGTACACATTCATATAAACAAAATTAATTCAGCAGTTACATTTATGTGTCAAATACAACTTTATTATTAAATCCATAATCTGAGTTAGCAACTTTAATGAAGTCTAGAATGTTAGTCTACATTTTGAGGGTTCAGTCTGCAAAAACTTACTAGAAGTCTTTAAGAAGTTCGAATTATGTCAATTAAGGATGCTGTAGGATCACAAATCCTATTTAATATTAATAGGGGCAGCAACTTACTGGGGACTTACCTCCAAAGAATCTGGAACCCAGATATGAAAAATCCATAAAGCTTCTAGTGAGTAAGCGCCACCTTAATTTGGCATACTGTACATTGGGCAATGATATAACCCCCACTGAAAGACAAAATTGCAGCATAGTTGTAAACAACATCTGATCATTCAGCTGAACCAGAGAGGCAGAACTATAGTTAAGGCTGCCGTTAACGACGGTGGAAAGGAGCAGTTGGTTTACAGTTATTTTTTGGCATCTACTGATAAGCAATGCCTCTTCCTGCAAAGCATTCCCAACTTAGTATGAAGTTTGGAAACTAGTTTGTCAATATGTCATCTCAAACATAAACTCAAGTTTAGCCAGACACCCCAATATTTGTAACAGCTCAAATCAAAACAGATGTTTTTGCTAGCAAAATCTCACTCCAGTGTGCCCAAATGTCTGGTTTTTTTTGATTTCCTATAAATAAAGAAAACAGTCCTCTGACATGTTTTTTTAATCAGTAAAAAAGAAGACAGTCCCTCATCATTGCCCCAGTCCCTTCCCCCATCCCCACCCTCCCACTGAGCACCCACCTCTCTGCACCCCTCCTTACCCCATACTTGCCTTCAGAGGTTGGCGCTGTCATCTTCTTTGGACCGGGACACATCTACAGTCTTCAAAGTCGAACCGTAAACTGAAGAATCAAAGGTAAGCATGCTATAATGCCATTAAATGGGGTTTTCAACTTATGTTGATAAATACTGCATTTTTGGAATTTTGGCCCAAAATTTTCAACATGGGGATCGTGGGACCCCACCTTGCAAAATGTTCACTGTCATTTCGTGACTCGGTCCTGAAAGGTGATTTTGTGGTTGCTGTGTGGAATCACCTTTTGGGACTGATCCTTGAAATGACAGTGACACTGTTCATGAGGTGGGGTCCCAAAAAGCCCATGTTGCAAATCTGCCGGAAAAATTAAAAAAAATGACTGCGTTACGAGCGTGCATTGCACAGTTTCTATGCGCACTCCTAACTTTGCCAATTTTTAATATTTTCCCTTCACATTTTCAACATTGCCATTTTTGCACACCTCCCTTTTAAAAGTACAGCTGTCATTTATCACATCCTGCCAGAAATGTGTTTTCACACCTGTGGCACAGAATGGCATGGTCGCTCTGCAAAATCACTTTTTGGGATAAGTGAACAAAATGGCACTGGCAATCTTCATGAGGAGGGGTTCCGAGAAGGCCATGTTGAAAATTTGGTGTAACACCTTCAAAAAATGGCCACGTTACATCCTGGCATTCAATAATTTTTACGCACACGTGTAACTTTCCTCACTTGGCAGCTCATCACAGCCCTATCGGCTCTGGTCAGAACTTGTTTGTACTTGTCACTCCTCTTATAAAATGTAGGTCGCTGATCCCCAGTGTAGTAGTAGTAGTAGGCAATGTTGTTTTTCTCACCCACCAACTTACCATCCACCTACCCTCCCCCAAAAGATACTGTGTTCACCTTAATTTTAATTAAGTTTCTTATCTGCAAAAGTATCAAGTACACCCTCTTTGCTGATGAACACATTCTACTCCAACGTGTGACCCGAAGAACACACTGCTCCTCACAGCTGTTATGCTGCTCACCTCCCTGTGCAGTAGAGAACCATATTTTAAATTGCTCTTAGTTTTTTTTTTTGTTCCAGTAGCATACTTTCTCCAAGATTCATACTTCTTAGGTAGATGACTCTGTGAGTTGGAAGTACCGGTGATCCAGAGTCACAAGGAGGTCTTGCCCAGTCAGTCCATAGCTAGGGGGCTGGGGAACAGAACAGGAGTCTGGAGAGCCTGAGACCAATACTGAAACCCATGAACTGAGGAGCTGAGGAGTAGGGCTTAAGGAGGGAAGACTCCCTCAGCACCAACTGAGAGTGTGAGGCTGACAAGGGACACTGAGACCAATGAAGGAAGCTGGGAAAGTGGCCACAGCTATGCTGAGTACAACCGCAGCACAGTGCTTGAATGCATTGATGAGATGAGCACTGTGGAAGATGGCACATCAGGAAACAAAACACAGTACCAGAAAAGGGGAAATAGGAAATGGGGGAGGGGGGGAATTAACAGCAGAAAATGGAAAAAAAAAGATATTACTGGCCACTGTCATCTCAAAGATAAGAGCAACTTCACAAGTGTGCGAGGTGACAGAGGCAAAACAAGCTGAAAGGAGCTGCACAAATGTGCAAGCTGACGGTGTCGACTCCTTTGTGATCGTGCAATGATAGCCACACAGTCGTGAAGATATTGAAACAGGGGAAACAAGTAAACTCCAAATGTTCCACAATGTGGAGAATTTTTTTTCTGTTGTTAATTTACCCAACCTCAAAAAACAGTACATCACGTGGTTGTAAGTTTTATTATTTTGGCCATTCAAAATATTTTAGTTAAGGACTATTTTTCTGCCTTTTTAAAGAAATTCTCTATAATTTATTTAAATAAATGTTAAAAAATTAAAAATTCGAACTACTTGTTGTTGTCATTTGTCCATAGATATAACCCATTTTATAAGTGCAATAAGACACTCCAGGGTGTTGGCCGGTATGTGATAACTGCATGCCTATGTGCAGAAGGACACTTGGCCTTTGGCCTCATGCTTTACCACGCACCTAGGTGTGTGGCTATCACATTACAACCAACAGCCTGTTGTATCTTATTGCCTACTTTTAAACATGGTTAAAATTGTTAAAGCTATGACAAAACAGGTTAAGCACAAGCTTTAAGAGCTGTCACTGGTGCTACAGGTAACACCTTAGGTTGAAGGCCCCTCAAGAGACCTTTTACTCAATGTTATACCTCCCACTAACAGGGGGTGGCACATACTTTGGTACAGAAAGACCCAGTAACACTTAACCATAAACAAAAACAGCATGGGCATTAAGACATCCCAAGTAAAGGCATGCTGAAGGAGGAGAAGGGATGGGGAACTGGCACAAAGTGCCCTGTAGTTGGTGCCATCTTGGGAGGTTCACCCCCCCCCCACTAGTTAAGACAAAATGGGAATATACCCCTTGGGTTCATGAAGCACTGTAACAGTGACTCCAGCTTAGTTTATCCCTTTATAACACTCGCCTCTCAGAGCACTTCCTCTTGGTCTGCTCTTGCTCCGGCCCTGCCCCCTAAGAGGCTTCAACTGCCTACCTTAACTTCCTGATGGCCTACCAACCAGCCTAAAATTGCATCTAATAACTAACCGGCTAATTAGCTACACTTCCACTTAGGGCTCCCTCCCTTCCTCCTAATCCAGCTATATAATCTATTGTTGGCACTCTTCTCCCTTACACCAAAGCTCTATCTTCCTGTTTGTACTTCATCTGGATATAAGAACAAGCCTACCTTAGCTACCTACTGTATAGGCTCACAACATTGCCTCCTCATGTGTAATTGAATGTCTGTATAATTACTGCTCCTTCCCTCATGTACCCCACCTTGTTTCCCCCCCAGGTCGCATCTGGAAACGAGTGGTCTTCCGCTCAGTATGCCTGCCTGGTTAAACTCTTGAATAAATAAATAACCCACACCTGCAATATACTGAGTAAGCAAGGAGAAATAAGTCCCCCTGTTGCTCAATGTCTGAGGCAGAATCCTCTTCACATTCCCGGTCACCAGAGTCCTGTTTGATTTTATTTACTAGGCTGTCATTCTCCTTTGGGTCATTATGTAAGTACATTTTGCTAAGTATATCATTTTTAAATGGGGTGGATATTTGAGTGCATGAGAGACCCCAAGGGGAGTGTAGGACTGATCTCAGAGAGCCAAAATACTTTTGTATGTCTCTTGTAGTAAAACTAAGTTCCAGGTAAATAGATATTTTGCTGCTGTGATCCAAGCATATAGTGCCTTTCTGATTTGCCTCCATCAAGCTCAAATCCCTCTCAGTACTGCTGTTCATCAAGGTCATCAGAGTGTTATTTATTTATTTATTAAGTTATTGTATTACATTACTTTTGAGTTAGTGGTTCCTTTTCAAAGGTTCCACATCATGAGGACAAGTACAGTGTAAAAATAGGAATAAGACAAAACACGATCCATAGGATAATCATAACAGTAGGTTACATGGGACAATGAGCCATGTCATGGTACAGGAACTCAATATAAGTGCAGATGGGAAGGGGTGCAGCTACAAGCAGCCAGGGAGGCATTGTCAAAAGAAGGAGGAGAGGGAGGATTATTAGGATTGTTCCTATGACTGGGTGGCATTTTCCACTATGCTTTCTTTACCCCTGATGCGTGGTAAAGGTGGAATATCGTTTGTAAAAGATATGGGTGATTAGGGTGCCCTAATTCTTGTATGTCAGTTCTGTACTTCGGTCATCCTAAATTGGCAACACAAAACTCAGATAACTGAAAACAAGGATGAACTCCACTGCAAGTCACACGATAATTAGCAAACAATAGCTGCTTTTATTGTATTAAACACACTTATAAATGGGGCAACAGTTTTGTGGCTTTCACCACTTCTTCAGGTCCATACAGCAGTGTTGATCTGTCTACTAAAACTATATTCCTTCATCTCACATCTTGTAAGTTTATTCCATACATAAAATGCACTGGATCCAGTACTGAACCCTGAGGTACCCCACTAGTAACCCCTCTTTCTTCAGAGTGGACTCCATTTGCAATTACCATCTGTGTCCTGTTGTCCAGCCAATGTTTTACCAAGGTTATCACCCAGGGACCCACTCCCAGGCTGGTTAATTTGACAATTAATCTTTTGTGTGGAACTGTGTCAAATGCCCCATGTCCCATGGTGTGGAGCACCCTAGCCTCATCTACGCCATAGACAGGCAGCACCTCCAAGAAGGTTACCATGTGTGCTACTTGTCTAAGGCCCCTTCCCAACTCCACAAACTCTTCCTGCACTTCTCTGATCCCTTTCTTAGCCAGGTTATTTGTTCCTAGGTGGACAATGACATCCAGCTCCCTACCCTGTGCAGCTTCTCCGGCGATCCTGAGGATTCACTTCCTGTCTCTCCAAGCCATGGTGCTAGGCAGGCACCTTACTTCCCTCTCCCCTTCCTCCCCCAGTTCTATCTTCCTAACAATGGAGTGCCCCACCAAGAGTTGTTTCCTTCCCCTATGGCATCCCATGTCACCCTCCTGTGGGTCTCCTTTGTGGAGGTTCCCAGCATCCTCCTTGGTCTCCACTGCGGGTGCCTCCATACAGGAATCACACTTTGCCAGAATGGCATAGGAATTGTGGAGAGGTTCAACTGGAAGGATGCACCTCTGTTCCACCACCCTCACCCTCCCTGAGCCCATTGTGGTCCAACCACTCCTCTTTCTTGGCAACCTCTGAGGCAGCTGCAGTGGCTCTGGTGGTCCCTGGATGGAAGAAGAGGTCCCACAAATCCTGGCCAACTCAGCCTGGAGATGAGCAACCTCCTCCCTCAGCCCAGAGAGGTGCCTGCAGATGGAACAACACCGCATTCTCCAGAACATCTCCCGGAAGACTGCTGCTCCACAGCCACTGCACTGCACCACTCCCATCATGTCTTACTTCTGGCCACTTCACTGTTGTTTGGAATCCTTACTCTTTCATCTGTTTTTTTTTTCTTCTCTCCCTACTTACTTACTGCCTCTGTGCCCTTTAAGCTCCTGATTGTCCTGTTCTGAGACAAGAAGATCCTATATTTCTCAGTAGACCCCTTACTTGCTCAGAATCAGACCTCCAGCAGCTGGGGGTGGAGAGCTTCTCTTGCCCTTCTAGGATGGTGAGTCTTTGGTGGCTTTGTGATCACTCACTTCCTGCTCCCAAACAGGACGTTCCTGTTGTCAGTCAAATCCTGTGCCTATAAAAGTGGAGCTAGCTTTGGGTGGGAGGGTGGAGGGGAGGAATGCAGGGCAATATACCAGTAGAGAAGTCCAGTCACACAGCTAAGCCACTCCCCCTACCTAATAGATCTTTCTACATGTAGTTAAATCACACAGATAACAATCCCCTTCAGCCACCTGAGCTTTACACCTAGATAACTGCTCAGATAACCATTCACTTCAGCTAACTCAGACAAGCACACCAACTTTTTTGTGCATGTTTTTTTACCCTAAATTGAAGATCCCAGTAGAAGAGTTCTACTTCTTTAGTCCCAGTAGAGAAGTCCAGTCACACGCATTCCCTCCTCCTGGTGTTCTCTGCCAAGTTTCTGTCAGAATCTATCTAGGGCAGTGTTTAAATCTAGCTTCCTTCTAGCTAAGCCACTCCCCTACTTAATATATTTTTCTACATGTAATTAAATTGCACAGATGACAATCCCCTTCAGCCACCTGAGATTTACACCTAGATAACTGCTCAGACAACCATTCACTTCAGCTAACTCAGACAAACACACTAGCTTTTTTGTTTGCGTTTTTTTACCCTAAATTGAAAGTCCCAGTAGAAGAGTTCTGCTTTTTCAGTCCCAGTAGAGAAGTCCAATCACACAGCACTCCCTCCTCCTGGTGTTCTCTGCCAAGCCTCTGGCAGAATCTATCTAGGGCAGTGTTTAAATCTAGCTTCCTTCTAGCCAAGCCACTCCCCCTACCTAATAGATCTTTCTACATGTAATTAAATTGCACAGATAATCCTCTTCAGCCCCCCTGAGATTTACACCTAGATAATTGCTCCGTTATCTGGGATAACTGCTCAGATAACCATTCACTTCAGCAAACTCAGACAAACACACTAACTTTTTTGTTTGTCTGTGTTTTTTTTTTACCCTAAATTGAAGGTCCCAGTAGAGGAGTTCTACTACTTTAGTCCCAGTAGAGACATCCAGTCACCTAGCACTCTGTTCTCCTGGTGTTCTCTGCCAAGCCTTTGGCAGAATCTAGCTAGGGCATTGCTTAAATCTAGCTTCTTTCTAGTTAAGCCACTCTCCCTACTTAATAGGGTAAAATATGCTGTTTCCAGAATTTTTTTTATAGCCTAATTTTTGGCATACAAATAATCCTTATTGATTTCTATCCTTAAGTTTTTTCCATTGCTGTTCAGAATATGATAAATTACCTTCTTTCTCCCATTTAGCATTTGTATTTATCCAAGGGTCTTCCTTGGTGGTCACTAACATTAAATACATTTGTTGAGATAATTTGATTCTCCCCTTGTAAAGCATTTTCTTATGCATATCCAATAGAACAGAGAGATTGTGCTTGTCTCCCTGGGCAAGGTTATCCTTAAAAATATTTTTTTAAAGTGATAATAAAAAACATTTAGATTTCCTATATTTGGATATAGTGTCTCAAATTTGTCCATGAAGACAAATGCTCCCTCTTCCACCATCTGAGACCATGTTAGAAATTCCTAATCCATTGATAATCTCATTCTTTTCTCTAGTTTCATTCTCCTAACAACATTGTTCCCCCAAATGTTTAAATAACTCCAAGGGACAAGGCCCCCTTCTTTAATTCTGGTAATTGATTGAACTAATTCCTTTTTAATGGGGTGAAATATGCTAGAAATCTTTATTTTTATATTTAATTCCTGAATAATATTATCAAAGCCTGGCAAACTAGGTTCATCGCAAAAACAGGGTTCAAAATATTTTCCCATTTCGGGTTAAAAAGGCCATTTCCATAATATCTTGATTTGGTATGATATTGCATAAGACATGGGATCTGGATAGCTGTAACATCCCTGCTTCCTAGAATATATAATTGATTTCCTACATATATTACTAAACCACTTTTCTGCCCAGTGTCTTGAAATTTATACAGCAGGGTTCAGACAAAGTGTTGTCAGTTAACTCTCTCAGGGTGCAGGTGGTGGCCTGTTCAGCTGTCCAAGATTATTTGGGAAAAACGAATAGGGCAGACTGGATGGACTGGTGATCTTTTTCTGCCATCAATATCTATGTTTCTATGTGAGGTTGCACTCCTTGGAATCCCATCTAGATGTTGTCCACTTCCTAAAAGCCTGTCACAAACTCAAACCCAGAAACCCACAGGTCTCGCTTCACTGGAAGCTAAATGTGCTCCTCAAAGCCCTGATGCCCCCCTCTTTGAGTCTTCCACAAGGAGTCATACGAACATACAAATAAACCAGCAGAAGAAGGTCATTTGGTCTATCAAGTCTGCTCATATTGCAGGGTACACAGCTTGAGCTACTGTCCCTGCCCTCCCTCCCCACACCTCCCATCCTCCCTACCCATGATCGTTACCTTTCCCATGCCTATCCCAGCCTCTCTTATAGCTGCACACTGTCTCAACAAAAGCACCTCTTTCTGCAGCACATTCCAAGTGTGAAGAAGTGCTTCCTGTCCTCCTTCCTAAACCTCCCACCCTCCAGCTTAAGACTGTGCCCCCTCATGTTATGGTTGCCACTCAGCTTAAAGAGACTCTCCTTATCTACCTTATTTATCCCTTTCAAGTACTTGAAGGTCTCAGGCATGTCCCTTCTCTCTTCCTGTCTTCCAGGGAGTACATGTTTAGTGCCCTCAATCTCTCCTCATATGCCTTACACTGCTGACCCACTATCATCTTTGCAGCCCTCATCTGAACCTTCCCCAACAGGTTAATGTCCTTTTTGAGGTGTGGGCAAAAGTACTGAACCTCATACTCTAGATGAGGCCTTACTAGTGACCTGTACAAGGGCAATATAACCTCCTCTCTCCTACTACTGATCCCCCTAGATATGCATCCCAGCATCTTGTTTGCTGTGCTGCTGCTTTCTTGCACTGCATGGTGTGCTTCAGGTCACTAGTGATTATCTCTCCCAGGTCCTTCTCCTCCTCTGATACAGATATTCAGACTCCACCCAGGTAGTACTCTGTCCTGGGATTCTTGGCTCCAATATGCATAACTTTGCATTTCTTGGCATTGAAGCTAAACTGCCAGAGTCCCTGTGGTTTTTACTCTTAAAGGTTCTATTCCTAGTTGCAGTTTGCTTGGTTCACAGGACTAACAAGATACAGGCACTTTTGCATAAGAAACCATAGTTGGTATTTCACAAGGACAAATTAGTCCTCAGAATGATGTATTCTTTCCTTCCTAAGGTGGCCTCTGCCTTCCACTGGCAACAGAAGATAGTGTTGCCTTCTATTTGCCTGAACCCAAAAAATGACAAAAATATGAATGACAGAGTACAGTACACACCGTAAGCCCATTGGTTGACAGGGTCTACCAATGGGCTGCAGAGTGTACAGTAGCTCTCGTACACAGACAGCTCTGTCGGTGGGCAGCCATGGCAGTATGCAGATGGGTTATGCTGCCCACCCCGAGCTGGGACCTGCTGGGATAGAGGGAGCAGGGTAGGAGGAGGGTGCCTGAGTGGGTGGGAGGTGGGGATCCACTGGACCACCAGTGATATTACAGTGGTGTATATCGCAATGTGATTGGGGGTACCACTATACCACCAGGGAACAATAATGGAACAATAATGTCAAGGTTGAGGGTACGGGCAGGGGGAGGACACTGGACTGCCAGGGTGGGCAGGCTGCTGTGCTGCTGTCTGCAGTAGGGCAGCCTGCTTGTAGGTGGCCACCTACTTAAGTCTAGTTGAAATAGACTTATCTTTGGGAGGTGCATCTCTGGACTTGCCCCGAGGATGCACCTTCAAATTGGGCTGTGAATGGGGCTGCGCTCCATATGCATGGGCACGCCCCCTTCACAGCCCCTCCAGATGCACCGTATATCATTATGGGCAGTATGCGGCATGTCCGCAATGCGTTGACACATCATCCCCCTTCCAGAATTGCACTAGTGTGCAAATCAGGGATGCAGTGGCTCATCTCGGATGTGCTGGGTACATCCTTCTGTGAATCCTGCCTAAAAATTTAGCCAATTTAAAATCCAAAGCAACATTACTATAGATTCTTTCCTTCTTCAATTAACCATGCTTTTAACCTGCTTAGATTAATTTGCTTTTCTATTGGTCTTAAGCTACAGGGGATGGCATTCTAATTCTAATTTCTGTTCCATACCATTCAATTTTTCTATTCCTAAGCAGTGTTTTCATATAGACTTGGACAGAAGGTTTGACTGAGGGAGTTTGGGAAAAGGCATGCTCTGAGACATCTCTCAGACTGCTGCAACCTGTCCCAACTAGCAGAAGAGGACAGTCCATACCAACTGACTTCCTATAGAAGTAGCCTAAACATAACTGGAATTACTAGTAAGAAAACGTAATTCCCTTTTACTGCTATTTCAGATATACTGTGTATATATACATATACACACACACACATATATATATATATATATATATACACACACACACACACACACACACACACATACATTATGGTAGCATGGTAGTGCTACTATAGTTAGGGTTGAGTAGCACTTTTAAGGTTAAAGGGTCAAATTTTGCACCTTAATTACTTTGCCACCATTCAACAGATTTGCCTGCATGATTGGGCATGGTAGATCTTGGGATCTGCCAAGTTTGTACCAGTCGGATATACAGCTGCGGAGTTATTAAGTGACAACGGATTGTGCAATAACACTTTTCTGTGATTTCTTTGCTCTCACCTACAGGTCGCACAGTTTGCGCGAGCGGTCAGCAAACTTCAGGGAACATGTGGCTACAGTGTCCGATGTGCCTTTTGAAGATTTTGTGAAAAAATATTAAATGGTACAAAAGTTATTCTTAAAACAAGTTCCCAGAATAAGTCAATGGGAAAAGTTAACAAAAAGTTCGAAAGTATTGCAAATGCACTTTTTACTTTCGCAAATGGCCCTTTTACTTTCCCAAATCTGCCATTTTGTTTTCAGTTGGTGATCAGAAATGCTTGGCATTTAAATTTGGGACACTCTAGCAAACTAATTATTTTTGTATTTACCTAGTCGGACCCTGAGGATGCTAGACATGTCTTTATTTTGGGGTAAAACACCCCAGAAATATGTTTTTCAAATTTCTGGAAAAAGTACTTTTGCAAAGTACTTTTGCACTTGCAACACTGTCGAATTAATTTGTGAAAGCTTTCGAAGTTCGACAGTACTTTTCCAGGCTATGGCAAAATTACAGCAATTCTTTGCCACCCTGCTGCTAAAGAACGGTTTGGTCTTTTGGGCTGAAATTTGGAGGGAACGCAGCCCACATCTCACAAATGTGCCTTTCATGATTTGGTGAAAAAATAGTACAGGGCGGCAAAGTTACAGCACTCGAAAGTTGACACTTTTTCCCATAGGATAACGTTACGGCATCCACCGCATTATAAGAATCCTTTGCCGCCCTGCTGCAAAATAATGGTTTGGTCTTTTGGGCTGAAATTTGGAGGGAAGAAAGCCAGCATCCCACTGATGCGCCTTTTTGTGGTTTGGTGAAAAAATATTACAGGGCAGCACAGTGATGGCACTCCAAAGTTGACACTTTTTCCCATTGATAACATTACGGTGTCCGTCGTGCCTTTCGGGGCCCGTATCTCAGAAACGGTGCGAGATACTGACTTTTCGTCACAAAAATGCTTAGCCCCCCAAATGGGGGCTAAGTACAAAACTAGCCAGGAAAGTCATAATTCATATGAAATTAAAAAATGTTTTCTACGTCATATGGTTTCTGAGATATAAGCAATTTAATATTCCAAGTCCTCATTTTCTGTTTCAAGGCCCATTGTTATGTATACATTCTTTGTTTTCAGTGTGTTTTCCAATGCATTTTTTTTTAGGGCAAAGAAGGGTGTGCTCTTTCATTACTGTGCCAGTTAGCATTTCCAGTTGTGTTTCCATTACCGTTTGTGGCACCTTTACCATCTAAGCCACTGTGTGCGTTACGGTTTGCGTTTTCGCTTGTGCTTGCGTTTGCGTTTCTGTGTCGTTTGGCACTATTGCTGCTGTTATCATTACCTGTTTCATTTGCAATTGCAGTACCATGCACGTGTGTTACGATTTGCGTTTGTGTATGCGCTTGCGTTTCTATTTTGTTTCTGTTTACTTAGCGTTATTTTTGCTGTTACTGTTACCATTTGCGTTTACAATTGCGGTACCATGACCATGCACGTAACAGTTTGCATTTCTGTACTCACTTGCATTTACATTTCTCTTTCCTTTGGTGTTATTGTTGCTGTTACCGTTACCATTTGCGTTAACAATTGAGGTACTGTGCCCATGAGTATTTCGGTTTGCGTTTCTGTTCCCATTTCCATTTCTCTTTCCTTTGGCGTTATTCTTCAGGTTAACTTTACCATTTGCATTTACAATTGCGGTACCATGCCTGTGCGCGTTATGGTTTGCATTTACGTGTGTGCTTGCATCACTGTTCACGTTACCAGTTGTATTTTTGTACACACCTCAATGTCCGTTTGTGTCACTGTTTGCTTCAGTGTCACTTTGTGTTTGTGTTTCTATTAACGTTTTCTTTACCATTTGCGTTTGTGTTACCACGTGCACCACTGTTCGCACTTCTGTTTGCGTTGCTGTTGCTGTTCCTGTTCCTATGTCACAAGACATCATACATTTACTATTTCTCATCATCATTCTCAAAAAGAAGGGACATTAAAGGCAAAAAACTCTGTTTAATGCATTAGTAAGGGTTATTCCACAGCAACAAAAGCGAGGAAATTCGGTGTTAAGGTTGCAAACCCTAACTCCACATTCACCCCCCACCCTCCCAGCACCCCACACACACATGCAAGTAGGGGGGAGGAGCAAGGCAACACGACCAATTACAGACAACCAGCAGCAGCGTGGTATGGTTTGGGTTTTAGTGACAAGGGTATTTGTGTTTCAGTTGGGTGGGGGGTGTATCTTATCTGGGCTGAGTGTTTTTATTGGAGCGAGGGTGTGGCATTGGTTTGTGGTGTCATTTAGTTGGCAGTTTCAGAGAGGATCCAGCATGTGGGAATGGTGTAGAGTGGTGTCAAGGGCGGGTGTTGGCACTTTGGATTACTGTGGATGAGGAGTTGGAGCATCGAGAATATGAGTGTCATTCTTCTTTTTCCTCTTCTTCAGATCTTGGAGTCCGGATGGCGATTCTTGGTGGATTTGGTCATTGATTTCTGGTGGTGGCATCGTCGGTTTCAGTGGAATCTTTGGTATTTCCTGGATATATTTTTTGGGGAGAGATTTTTTTTTTTTGCCAGTGTGGATTAGGACATGAAGAGTCCATTCATGGAGTTTTTGGTTGCTGCAATGGATTATGGTGAGAAGAGCCCTCTGTATTTGGATTTATTTTATTTTATTTTTTGTGTGGCGCTGTTTTATTTGGATACGACAGGAAGAGTCACAGCAATGTGGAAAATTTGATTTGTAGAACCCATGGAGTCAAGGAAAAAAAGGTACAGAACTTTTAAATTGTTTATTTGCAATTGAGGAGGCAAGACAGGATATGTTAGGCAGTGCATAAGTACAGTAGGTGAAGTAGTGGAATACAAAATAGCAACTTGTGATACTTTGTGAAACAATTAATATTTGCATTGTATAGTAATTGTGACACACTTTTGAAATGTAATATATTAATTTATTAGAACTTGCTTTATTTTTGAAAAGAGTATGGGAGGGGTAGGGTCAGGTAGAAGTTTGGGTAAGAAAGATTGCTTTTATTGTTTGAAAGTGGTAGAGAGGTAGTAGAATGGTGTGGGATGGAAGATTAAGAGAGTTGTAGAAATATTTACATTTTTCAAAGTGACAGACAGTATGGTAGAATCAATCTTCACCTTATGAGGTGTGTATAGTCCATCTGTGTTACTCTGTGACATTTTGTTTTGCTTTGCACATATTTTTGTAGCAGTAAAAACAGTCTTTAAGAATCAAGTCTTCACCTTTCTAAGATGTGCATGGTCCATGTTTGGTGTTTTGTTGCCTGTTTTTAGTAGTTTAGGTTGTAATCAATCTTTACCCTGTAAGGTCTTTAGTAATGCTGAGATGTGCTGCTGTTTTCTTTATTCAGTGTCACTGTTGGAGTCCAGTACTTGAGGTCTCTTTTTTGTATAAGCATCATATTTACTGCTTGTGGGAAATAGAGGGAGAAATTGTAAGTGCTAGGTAGATTGAGGGGGGTGGGAGAGCATAGTTTTGGAGTACAGTGGGAATGTTTTGACTCACCTTGTATTATGGTAAAATTGATTGTCTTGTTTGCATGGAGGGGCTGTAAAAGCAGCTCCCCAGGATGTCAAAGTAGTTTTCCGGTATTGTTACTGGGGTGCTTGTACAATAGGAGTAGTTACTTGTTGGTTTGGTGCTTGTACAATAGGAGTAGTTACTTGTTGGTTGTGGTGCTTGTACAATAGGAGTAGTTACTTGTTCATTGTGGTGCTTGTACAATAGGAGTAGTTACTTTGTTGGTTGTGGTGCTTGTACAATAGGAATAGTTACATCTTGGTTAATTGGCTCGCTGCTTAGTATGCTAGAGATTGTTTTCTGCTTTTCTTCATTCATTTTGCAGTAGTCATTTAAACTTTGGAGCTGCTTATGTCCAGAAATCTGTACTATGTCTGTTGGAGGGATTCCACTGTCTGTCAGTTTTTGGATAAGGTGCTTTCGCACAGAATGGTTGGTTAACTTTTTGTCTGTCTCAATTGAGGATTTTGCTATCATGGTTTTAACTATTGATGCCAGTATGTGTATTCCTACTGGCTGGTTTTTGTACCAGGCATGGGTGGTTCTTCCTTAGCATGGATGTTTGTTGCTAGAAAGAATGGGGAGTCTTCCAAAAGGCATTGTGGTGATCTTTTGCTTTTTTATATGAGGTAGTTCTGTACTGGGCATTTGTGGAGGTTGCTGCTGAGCTGGTAGCCTTTAAGTTGTACTTTCTGACAGTCCTTAGGATTTGCTTCAGTACGGGTTTTGGTTTGCCTTTCCTGGTCAAGCTGTATGTATTTCTGACTGTTCTCATCAGTTCTTAGGATTATGTCTCCCCATCTGAGATTGCGCATCTCAGTGTTTCCTCTTACACCAAAATACATACTTGCTGTGAGTCACATAGTATTAAGGAGTGACTCGGGGGTGTAAGGTCCTAGTAGTTGCTGCTCATAGAGTTTCTCTATGATGGACTCTGTCAGCTCATCTGCTGCTTTAGGTTTGGATCCCTTGCTCTGGCTTTTTAAGTTTTTTTGTTTGGAGAACAGTACTTGACGTGCCTTTTCAAAAACTAGTGATGTGGAGAGGGAGTCACTGTATTCTTTGTTTTTAAGGTAGCATTCAACACTTTGAAACATTGCTATTATAGTGAGAGGTTCATAGTCCGTGCCATCTTTTTTAGAGCAGTTGATGAAATAGCGGCAGAAATAGCTGTTTAGTTGAACATGAGGAATGTTCTGAAGATGGTGTCATTCTCCAAAGGTTTTGCAGAAGTAAGTGCTAAACATTTTAGTGTTGATTTGGGTTTTCTTTGCTGTATTGATTTTTCAGGCTTTTTCAATATAGAGGTCTATATCTTCCTGGTTGATAGCCTTTGTGTAGATGTCAGTGGCTAATGTGGAAGAGCTTGTGCCAGGTTGAGGGTTTCTGTCTTTGTTGGGTGGTAGAAGTACTGTGGATGTTGTTGGCTGAATGATTTTTATTCTGTATGGGCCTTCTAGTGGGTCTGTATCATTTTTCAGCTCTGTCACTATTTGCTCCCTTTCTAGCTTGAAGATTGTCATTCTGACATCATTGTTTGCCATTTTTAAATGTTTTTTGAGGTGGAATGGCTTTGTAGTTTAGTGCGGTGTTTGCGTCTGTTCGCAGTGTCATGTGGACTGCTCTGCGGAGGAGCTCGACATTGGGGTTCAGTGCACAAGGTTTTTGTGGGTTTTATTAATGGCTTATGTGGGGTAGCTGTGCTACACTGGTGTGTCATTTGGGGTGTATTGGTATGGTGTGTGCTGTGGAAGTAGTTTGGCTGTGGCTAGGAATGATGTAATCACTGTGAGGATAAATGAGAGATGATGTAATCACTATGTGGATAACTTCGAGTTATTCTGATAGTGATTATATCATGGTCATTTATTTGTACAGTGTGTTAAATAAATGTAGTTATGGTCCAGTTTTTATCCTGATGCCTGTTGCATAAATATGTATATATCCAGTTCTATATGTCCCATGCCATTGCTACAGAGACTCATAGAAACATTTAAGATCTGAATCCTCATTTAATCTGACTAGGGCTGTAATATTGAAAGTGATGGTCCAGTGTGCTCCTCTTTGTGCTCATTTATGCATAATATTAACCCTCCCCCATTCTAGTAGGGTCAGTTTTCTCTAGTGCCCTGCATTTTAAACTTTCTAGTGACATATGTCCAGCTCAAATTGCTGTTCAGTACTCTACAGTTCTATCATGTAAACATATTTTGTGTGTCCTACACGCAGTTTCCAGATGCACAACACAAATAAAATATAACATTTGCTGAAATATAGTTAATATATTACTTTATCCTTAATTTCTGCCATTCTGTGGTACATTTTAAACTCATTATCCACCAATAGGCAAACATTATTGGGCATATAGCATAATCACTTTTTGTGTATCAGTACTATGAGTACTCTTATTTATTTTTTTAACAGCTCTTCTCCCTGCATTGACTTTTGTTTCATTATAAGAATTTTCTATTACTTTCAGATCAAATAACCCCTTCTAAGTAATTTCCGTTATTCTAAATAATTCTCTATCAAAAGTGTCCTCTGTATATCAGACTCATTTTGCTCTCATGAATTGTCCCTTTGGGATATTCTGAAATATACAGTATGTCTGGGATATGTGCTTTGCTGCCATAATAAGGAATTCCTGTCTGTATTTTTCCAGAACAATTTACTATACAAATTTCCATTGCTACCTTTGTAAATATTCAAATCTTAAAAATCCAGTCTCAGATTTCTACATGTTTTATTAATGAACTAAAAAAGTAATTTAACTCAGTTTTTGATACCATTTTATAGTATTCAAATATTGCCTATAAAACAAATCCATAAACTGATATTTTTTAAATACTTGTTATTATATGGCCAAAAATTCAATCAATTTCCCATTTCTAAAAAACAAGTTGAAGCCCCCCCCCACCCCGGTGTCTAGGGGTGTGCCAGATGTTAACTTTGGGGGAGGGGGGCACTTGCAGCCAGAAACACAGTCTCCAGAAATAATGGAACCCATTACCTGAATTCCAAGGAAATGTTGCAGGGGGCGCTGGCCTTACTTAGAAGTGAAGGGTGTACTGCAACTGCTAGGACAAACTTGAATAATATAAACACACTATGAGCCAAATGATTAAGTCCATTGTTCACTCTAGATTGAAGAAGAAAATAATAGATTTAATTTATTATATTTGATTAAATTCACTCCATGGAGCAGTGGGTGCAAATCAAGTGGTGGGAAACCATTAGAGTAACTGCTCAATTCAGTCTGCAGCATACCTTTAATTGCTAGAAGTTTTTACACTGCAGTGCTCCCTCAGGGCTGAACAGGCTTCACAATCCTGGCAATGACAAAACTAAAATGGGCCAAATCCAGCCCATACATTGGATCTTTCTACTCCTGAGCTTACTCCTTCACAGACTTACTCTGTTTTGCAAACTTTCTGGGACTGATTTCAAAGGCCACACAGTGCACTACCAGCTACAGGATGTAGAGTAGCTGATCACTGTAAGTGTTCCTCCCAGCAACAGGGGTTCAAAACCGAGTTCCCATTTAGGTGATCCTTTTTCACAGCAAGTGAAACTCCAGAAAATGCCAAGTCCCCTCTATCCTAAGCTCTTGTGCATTTCCAAGCATCCCAGGGCATTTCTGCTAGCCCTGACCACCCCAGAGACCTGTGCAGACTCCACTGTTAGGCTGAATAGACTTCCTGGCACCTCCTGACCAGGCCGAAGTGCCACTGGAAAGGGAGAGAGGCAGCCACGCTTTGTTCCCCATGGCATGGTCTGCCACCACCATGCCCCAACAGAACTGTTTCTTTGTACTCGCTAGCAGACAAGGAAATTGGGGGGACCCACCGGAGCCATCCCACCAAAGTGCCAGAGAATCAAGAAGTGGGCCATTTTATTTCTTCCTGGACTTTGGCTCCCCACTTGCACAAGTAGTTCTCATACTGCTCTGGACTCCCAACTGCTACATTCTTAAACCAGTTTTCAAGGGCGGTGGGTCTGGGTGGCAGTCAGCCCACCCCAGCCCTGAATCTCAGTCCTCATGGCTGAAACACACTCAAGCCTCCTCACCCCTCTCTCTCTCACCAACTCCTCTGGAACTCCCCTACTCCTGCCAAAACCTACTTACATTTACCCTTGGGCTGAGGCCACCACTGTTGTTAGGCAGGGCCAGAGCTCCAGACACTGTGACTACAAAATAAATTAACTAGTAAGATCCCAGATGGGGCTAACGTAGCCTTTCATACTTAGGTGCAAAACATGATCCTATTACTGTCCCAACTATTTGTCTATGCCACTGCTGATTATAAAGAAAACAGCTGCTTTTCAATTTAATCACAACTAAATTCACTGACAATTCAGCTGGAGATAACGCCTTCCTTTTTTTCTATAACTATATACAGATTATCAAAGGTTACTGGCTAACAATCCCTTTTTATAGTACAGTATTTTGAAATGTAGGTAACATCAGCAGAATAACTGATGTAAGAACATGGGCAGCATAATGGAATATTTTGCACAGTGCAAAGTGTGTTTGTGCACAGCAAAAACACCATTGAGACTAGCTTTGCACACACAGGACCATAATGGAAGGCATGCAAGTGCAGAGAGCAAACCATTTGCATTCTTCTGTAAAGGAAACAGTTTGCATGGGCAAACAAGGGGAGACATCATGCATACCATGTGCAAACACACAATGAAAACCGGTATGGATGTGCAAAGTGTCTGTCAGTAGGGACAATAAACGTAGTGCAAAAAATACCTTTAAACAGTGCACTGAGTGCAGAGCAGAAACAGGAAGGGACACAGAAAAACTGAAACAAGCTCGTAATGGCCTTCTACCAAGCACTACTGTGATGGCATGCATGTCCGTCATTCTCCCTATACTCATCAACCCAATAATAATGCCACAGCAGCACAAGTTCCAGCCCAGACTGAGTACATCTAAGGGTACTAAAGAAATTGGCTGAGGAGCTGGCACAGCCACTGGCAGACCTATTTAGTAGTTCACTAGAATCAGGAGGGTACCGCAGGACTGGAGAACAGCGCATGTAGTGCCCCTCCACAAAATTGGCCCTAAGGATGACCGTGGGAATTAGAGACCAGTCAGTCTGACCTCAATTGTGGGCAAGATCATGGAGACCATACTAAAGGAAAGGTTGGTGGAATATCTAGAGGAGCATGGTCTTCAGGATGCGAGGCAGTATGGGTTCATGGGGCGATTATGCCAACAAATCTGATTGACTTCTTTGACTGTGCCACTAAGACAGTAGACAGGAACCAAGTGATAGACATCCTCTATCTTGATTTCAGCAAGGCCTTTGACTCTGTGCCCCACAAAAGGTTGATCAGGAAGTTGGTGGATCTCGAGGTTGGGGAAAAGACAGCCAGATGGGTGGAGAAATGGCTCAGGGACAGAACCCATAGGGTTGTTGTGGGGGAGAGTTATCTGGCACTAGAGAGGTAAACAGTGGGGTTCCGCAGAGCTCGGTGCTGGGGCTGGTGTTGTTCAGTGTCTTCATCAGTCACATTGGAGATGGCATTAAGGGCAAAATGTGCCTATTCATGGCTGACACCAAGCTCTGTGGAAGAGTGGACACAGCTTAAGGGATACAGGACCTACAGAAAGATCTGGAAAACCTGGGGAAGTGGTCTAGGATCTGGTAGCTTGGTGTCAATGCCAAGAAATGCAGGTATTCATATTGGAGCCAAGAATCCCAGGACAGAGAAGTACCTGGGAGGAGTCCGAATATCTCCATCAGAGAAGGAGAAGGACCCGGGAGTGATGATTGTCACAAACGCACTCAGCAGGTCAGCCTTTTACTGCCAAAGTGCCAAACTCCGAGCGCAGTCTTATGAACAGTTAACAAAAACAGGGTAACCCTCCTGTCTGTTTTGTGGGTTCAAATCAACCTTTGGTCTCAGTTCTGGAGGGATTCAAACTGTGAACCTCTTGCTAGCATACCCAATGCACAGGCTCAGATAATTCTGTCTTTATGGGGCCAGATATTTTTGCCTATGGGCACCTAACCAGGTGTACAAATTGAACCATTAAAAACTCTATCAAAGACCTCAGACTACTCTTACCATTTTCCAGTTTGGCATCACCATTCAAGCATATGCACAGTGTCTGCTTTAACCATATATACTTCACTTGTTAAAGAAAGAAATTCAAAGACAGACCAAGTAGTCTCTAAAATTAGAGTTTTACTAAACAGATAAAAGTATGTAAAACATAAAATACAGAACTATGTATCACAAGAACCATACAATCTTTTAAAAGAACAAGGTTTTAACAGTGCACTTCCTACTACAGTACTTATATTTTGTCTCTCTCTGCCTGTATACTTGCTTAAAGTGCTCAAAGATGTTTCTTTGTCACAGTGTAGATAAAAGTGTCTCTGAAGGAAAAACAGAATACTCTTTAAAAAACTGTTATTGCCAACCCCTTTGCGTGAGGTCACCTATCTCCTCCTCTGTTTGTTAAAAATTATACACCCAGGAAGTTGTATCATTTTAGAAGGAAAGTTAATTAAGGTTACATCAGCAGAAACTCCTTTCACCATGTGACTTCCCAATCAAGTCTGTAAATTTCCTTTCATCTATGAGCAGTATCCCCTCTCACACAGACATCAAAGCATTTATGATTTTGCACCAGTGTGCCAAACCTGGTTTCATCCTCGAAATGTCATAAAATGGATACTGAGTTCCCTCTTTAGCAGTTCAAGCTATATTTAACTTAGAAAAACAGGAGATTCTTGATAAAGGCCTGTTCTAGTCTATAATTAGTTTCTGACCTTCCAGGTAACACCTTGTATCTAAAACCTGTGTGTGTGTGTGTGTGTGTGTGCCATTTCACATGCTGTCTCAGCATCTCTCATGAGAAACAGTCCATAACACATTTTTATATTACAAAAAAAATCATAGTGTACTCAGAACTGGCTGTCCACATGTCACAGTGATCACTAGTAACCTGAAGCACTCCATGCAATGCAAGAAAGCAGCAGCAAAGGCAAACAAGATGCTGGGATGCATATCTAGGGGGATCAGTAGTAGGATAGAGGAGGTTATACTGCCCTTTTACAGGTCACTGGTAAGGCTGCATCTAGAGTACGGAGTTCAGTACTGGTGCCCACACCTCAAAAAGGATATTAACCTGCTGGAGAAGGTCCAGAGGAGGGCTACAAAGATGATAGATAGCAGGTCAGCAGGGTAAGGCATATGAGGATTGATTGAGGGTACTGAACCTGTATTCCCTGGAAGACAGGAGAGAGCGAGGGGGGACATGATTGGAACCATCAAGTACTTGAAAGGAATAAATAAGATTGATAAGAAGAGTCTCTTTAAGCTGAGTGGTAACCATAACATGAGGGGGTGCAGTCTTAAACTGCAGGGTGGAAGGTTTAGGAGGGAGTTCAGGAAGCACTTCTTCACAGAGGTGGACACTTGCAAAGTGCTGCCTGAAGCAGTGATCTTGTTAAAGACAGTGTGCAGCTTTAAGAGATGCTGGGATATGCATAGGGGAAGGTAAGAATCATGGGTAGAGAGGATGGGAGGAGTGGGGAAGAAGGGCTGGGACATTAGCCCAAGCTGTGGACCCTGCAATATGAACAGACTTGATAGACTAAATGTCCTTCTTTTGCTGGCTTCTTCATATGTTCATATGTAAGTTTTGGCAAGGGCTGTGAGGGTACTTAAACTACATCCCTCTTGTTTTAGCATTGGCTCGGTTAAGACCCCAGTGTTCTTCATGCTCTAAATGTTGGTTATTTCTTAGGGGAAGTGTTGGAAGGGGAGTGTTGGCAAGCAACACCTAAGTCTAGTAAAATGGAAGGGTGAATAAGGGAAAAACAATGGGTGTCTTTTTGGTTTTAAAAAAGCCAGACACTGAACTGCAGGGGCCATTTTATAAAGCTAAATGCAAGCTTTTTGATTTGTTTGCTGCTGAAAGTAAAGTAGTTTTCATTTAATTTAAACTGGTGCCCAGAACATTCTCTCTGTGAGTGTTACCTAGATGCCACCTGGTTCACTAACCTGTCACACCTACAGTGGGAGTTATACAAAAGTTCACCAATATTGCAGTATAACGTGTGGTATTTGTGGCTGCCAATTTAGTTTGGTATAGCATTAACACTTGAATAACATGTATTTGCTGATGGAAACACTGTGATTTGCTGCTGCAAAGCAGTGTTATACCACAATACCAGTGAACTTCTTCATAACTACCATTGTACGCTGTGTACAGTTTAGTTTTGGCATATTGATATTTTATTACATTCTGCTATACAAGTCTGCATTGACAGCATTGACAACAATATGGGGCAGATGTGGAATGAAGCACTTTTATGGGAGTCAATGAGAGACATCCCTCATAATGAGGGTATATTGAAAGGTATGGTCTCTCACGGGGTTAGTGTCTCCAAATGTTTAGGGATTTCTAATACCGTGGCAAGAATGGACCCCATTCTTTAGCCAGGGCATATTCAAAACTCAAGAAATTAGTACTGTATTAATCTTTGATGTTTGCTGAGAGCGCTCTTCTCAGCACACGTAACGTCCCCAAAATAGCTTCCTTTTGAAATTCAAAGGTGTCACAAGTATTGGTAGCATATTTAAATGTGCCTGAAAGTTCTTTTTGATTAGTCCCATTGCTCCAAGCACTACTGGAACAATCTGTGTGTCCTTATTCCACATCAGTTTAGTTTCTGACTGCATATCTTGGTATTTCATGATTTTGTGTCTCTCTGTACACAGCACACTGTAGTCACTAGGGGTGGCTATTTCAATCAGTAATGCTACCTTTGTTCTCTTTTTTCTCTTTTTTTTTTCCTGGTCCTGTGTGCTGTATCCTGTGTTGGATCAGTACCACTGTTGACCACAGGCTGCAGTGTGGAGCACTCAACCAGCACCTAGTTTGAAGGAGTAAATATTTGCTCCTCATATTATGATGACATTATCATTACATGCAAATGTCCTCTTTGACCCATTCATGGGAGAAGCACTTATTTGCATATCATGGTTCTATTACGGGGCTGTGTGTCTCAGTAGCAAAGAGCTTTGTCCTGTTTGCTCCTGTGACTGTGAGGCCCACCTATGAATTTCTAGCAGCTGTCCCTCCTTTCAAGGCCAGCAGGAGACTTTGGATGCACTTTGCTCCTTCATTGCCCTGCGCTCCCGTGGTGGTATAATGGAACAGACTTTGCATGTACAAACTTAGCTCTGCACCAGTTCCATTCTACCACTTTACACTTGTCAGATAACTTTGCTCCCAGTAAGGGACTTTACCCTGCACTTTGCTCCGCTTAGAAATTGCTGCTTCATTTGTTTTACACTTGCTAAAAAAATAAATAAAAGAAAGAGATCAATAAACTTGGAAATTGTTTTGGTAATGGAAGCTTTTTTGTAATTCATCTTTATCAAAGCTAAGAGTCAACCGTGTGCAGAAAATACATCCATTGTGATCTACATAACTAAAAACTAGTGAGTCTAACAGAATCCTAGAATAACAAGAACTGGAAACAATGGACAGCTCCAAAGTGAAGTAAGAGGCCACTTCCTCTTGTACAAAGTGCCAAAGCAAAAAAGCCAGGATCAGAAAACCAAGCTGGTTGAGTAAAGAGGTAGTGGAGAGGGAAAGGGAAAAGAGAGACATGTTTAGGAAGTACAAGAGATCTAACCTTGATGAGGACAGGGAGGAATACGTGAAGAAATCCAGAGAGGTGGGCAGAGTAGTAAGGGCAGCCAAGGCTTCAAGTTAGGGAAGGCTGGCACAGGGTATCAGTGAAGGGGAAAAGGATTTCTTTAGGTATACAAGGGAGAAGAGAAATTGTAAGGTCCAGAATGTAACGATTAGGAAAGGTGAAGGGTTGGCAGATAAGGGGGCAAAGCAGGCAGAAGCAATCAATGAGTACTTCTGCTTGGTGTTTACTGGGAAGAGGGATGGGTCTATGCTACTGGGGAAAGGGGGCTGGAATTAGGGGGAAAAGAGGTAATGGATGTAGATATCCCAGTGGACAGGGTGTTAGAGGGCCTTAGGTCCCTATGGGTGGATAAGGTACCAGGACCAGACAGAGTGCATCCAAGGGTCCCGAAGGAGTGGGCAGAAGAATTGTTCAACACTTCCCTGAGTACTGAATGCATACTCAGGGATTGGAGGCTGGCACACATGGTGCCCCTCCATAAGAGTGGGCCCAGGGACGAACCAGGAAACTACAGACCAGTAAGCCTTATAGCCATTGTGGGGAAGCTAATGTAGACTATCCTTAAGGAAAAGCTGGTGAGTTTTCTGGAAGGGAATGGACACCAGGGTGACAGGCAACATGGGTTTTTATCTGGCAGATCATGTAAGACAAACCTAGTTGACTTTTTTGACTGGATGACACAGTCACTGGATAGGGACCATATGATAAATGTCCTTTATCTGGACTTAAGCAAGGCCTTTGACATGGTGCCTCATGGAAGCTGACCAGCAAGTTAAACAGCCTAGGAGTGTGGAAAATACTGATTGGGTAGATTAATAGCTGGTTGCAAGACAGGCAGCAGAAGGTGGTAGTTGGAGGAGAGCTCTCGGCACTCACGGCTGTGACCAGCATGGTCCTGCAGGGCTCGATGCTAGAACTGGTACTATTTTAATATCTTCATTGCCAATATATCAAGCAAGATAAGGGGTAAGATCAACCTCTTTGCAAACAACTCTAAGATCTGCATGTAGGTGGATAGTGAGCAAGGGGTTAAAGCACTACAAGAGGGCCTGGCGAGACTTGAATGCTGGTCAGACACTTGGCAACTGGGAGTCAATGCTAAAAAGTGCAAAGTCTTACACTTGGAGGCTAAACACCCTGGGAACAGCTACTGGTTGGGGGAGTGCAGTTATCCATTTTGGTTGAGGTGAAAGATCTGGGGAGCTGGTAACAGGGGACATGAATCACTTGGCACAGTGTAGGAAGGCAGCTGCAATGGTGAATACAATGTTGGGATGCATCATCAGGGGTATCACATCTAGGAAGGAGGAAGTCATTCTGCCCCACACTGGTTCCTAGGGAGACCGCACTTGGAGTACTGCATGCAGTTTTGGTGCCCCTATTTGAAATGGGGCATCAAACTACTAGAGGGGGTGCAGTGTAAGGTGTCAAAGATGATCCCAGGAATGGGGGACAAAGCATATGAGGAGAGAGTGTCAGAGCTCAACATGTATACCCTGGAGGATAGAAGGGAGAGAGGGGATAGGATTGACACATTCAAGTACCTAAAGGGCATTAACAGAGTGAAATTGGAAGGTTAGTTTAAAGGACACCCAAACAATATTTTGCCAACAAACTATTGAGAAATCTAACTTCATAGGGGACTAAAGGAAAGGCTGCTGCATACATCAACACTAAAACTACATTTATATAATTTACCTAAATGTGATTCCAAAGCATTTGAAAAATGTGAAATCAGCCTTCCAATTTCAAAAAAACTGCCTTGCCTGCTTCCTAAAATGTCTGCCGAATGTGTTAAGTGACGACATCATTGGAGCCACAGTCAGAGAGCTATATGGCTCTCTAGTGCTAACTAGTTCTTTTTTTTCCTTTGTTTAGAAGTGTTTTACCAAAATGGTCAAAATCATGTGTATTATTTTGATCAATACACATGTTAGGCTATGGTTCTATTCATTTTGTTTATTTTAACATGCTGAAATTGTGGGTTTTTTTCACTTTATCTTTTTATTGAAATTTGAGAATATAAGAAAGCACATATCTTATACAAGAGAAGACTATCCTTCATATAAGGTATAAAATATCACTTAACAAAACACAGCATTTAGGGTAAACATATTGGAGAAGCCTTATATACATGCATTGATAATAAGACACAAACCTAGACAGGATGTAAGTGAAGAGCAGAAGGGTTACAATCAAAAGAAGAAAGAGAAAAGCAAGGCAGAAGGGAAGGTGAGAGGGAGAAAACAGGGAAGAAGGGAAAAAAGAGGAGAAATCTGTGCACAAAAGTTTCGAGAAAACCTAATCTGAGAGCAAAATAAGGAGGGCTAATATTCCTACGAATTAGGGTCTAGAAGAACTAGGTTCACGTACTTGAAGTAATCCTGTCAACATCTGTCATATATAGTGAGTCGGTTATGAGTAACATGAGATAATCAGTCGACAGAGGCATACTGAGAGAGGCTTTGAAGAACATCTGAAAGAGAAGGCACCAGAGTTGATTTCCATGTCATAAAAATCAGACGTTTGACCAGAAGAGAAAGTATGTTTAGCCATCTAAAATGTGCATGTGAGAGGACAGAACTATTGGGGATAAGGATGCCTAGAAGGGATAGCTTGGGGTCAAAAGGTACTTTTTGTCCTGTTACTCTGGAGGCAAGTAAACAGACTTTATGCCAGAGCTTATTAATGGGAGCGTAAGACCACAAGATATGAAGTAGATCCCCATTGGCAAAATTGCAGCGCTAGCAATTATTATTATTTAATAGGCCCATTCGTTGAAGCACAGAGGGGGTTCTATATCAAAGATGTATGATTTTTGTTTGTATTAAAGAACTATGGGCATCTTTAAAGGTGCTATGTACAATACACCAACAATTACTCCATTGTGCATCTGAAATATTGTAGTTAAGAAGAGTACTTCATTTATTTTTGGCCTGTATAGACTGATCAGGTAAATTATCAATAATGTCTTTGTAAATGGAGCTATTTAATTTTACTGATAAATTAGTCCAGTGCGAGATGTATGGGTTTAGAAGAGTATGCCTATACACTACACTAGAGAGAGAGAGTTATAAGCTGCCAGAATTTGTAAAAACTTCCAGAAGACCTGTTTAGGAAGTTTCCATGTGACCTGCAAGTCTGAGAATGATCTAAGAGTGAGTGAATTCTGGTCCAAGATATCTCCAAGAAAGAAAATGCGTTTATTCCTCCATGTGCGACAGAAAATTGGGTGATCTTCTAGAGTCAGCAGTGGATTGCCCCATAAGGGGGCATAAAACCAGGGTGTTGGATTGGATTTCAGGAATTTGTGACTTAGTTTCCAATAAAAAACAGAGGATGATATAGTCGGGTGAGAATTTAGTTTAGAGGAAATGGGATTAAAAATGAAGGAAGTGGGAACTCCTCCTGGGCACAATGCGGATTCCATTGCAACCCATAGTGGTGAGTGGGGGGAAGGGTTTCTGAAACCATTTAATGGTTTGGGCCATTCGGAAAGCCCAGAGGTAACCTTTGAACCAGGGGAGTCCGAATCCCCCTTTTTTCCAATGTGATTGAAGTTTGTTGCGGTTATATCTCGGTGGTTTCCCATCCCAGATAAAGTTACATATTCATTTATCAATTTTAGCAAAAAAGGAGGATGGTAAGACTAAAAGAATATTGGCAAAGAGGTAAAGAATCTTGGGAGAAACGGACATCTTAATGGCTGCAATTTCCCCCATGAAAGAGAGATTAAGAATCTTCCATCTGTCCAGAATTGTTTTGATGTTATTAAATAAGGGGTTAAAGTTAATGTCCCATATCTTCCCTAAGTTACTAGTAATTTTGATTCCTAGATATGTTATAACCTGTGGTGACCAGTGGAATACAAAAGGTATGTTCATAAAAGGTTTACAGTGGCCGTTAAGGGGCATAGTTTGTGGTTTGCCAAAATTCAAAGCAAGGCCAGAAATGTTAGTAAAATTATTAAGCAAATCAACTAATAGGGGCCCAGCCTCATTCAGGTTTTTGAATAAGATTAAGAGGTCGTCCACGTAGGAGAGAGAAACATATATGGAATTGCTCACAGGTATGCCCATAATGCCAGAAGATTGATGTAAACAAGCAGTCAGGGGTTCCATGGCTGAAATAAACAGGGAAGGTGACAGGGGACAGCCTTGTCTAGTTCCCCTTGCTAGGTGAAAGTAAGAGGAAAGGATGGAATTTGTAAGTACTTTTGCAACAGGGGAGTTAAATAATAGCTTGATCCAGGAGCAAAAGGTATGAGACAGACCGAAATAAGATAAAACTTGATGAAGGTAGTCCCAGTTTAAGGAATCAAAGGCCTTCTCGAAATCAATAGCTATGGCTGTACCTGGTGTCTTGAGGAATTTGACTTTGTGAATTAAATTAAATAAGGAACGTAGGTGACCAGAACCAGATCTATGTTTAATAAAACCAGCTTGCGAACAATGAGTTAGCTTGGGAATCAAGGATTTAAGTTGAAAAGTTAGTAGTTTAGCAAATATCTTCCCATCCGTGTTTAATAAAGAGATGGGCCTGTAACTTGCCGGGTGAGTAGGGTATTTTTCTTTCTTAGGGATTAGGGTTATGATTGCTTCGGTACAACATGGGGGAAGCTTGCCAGTTTTGGAAGCTTCTTGATAAACATTAAGAAGAAGGGGACATAAGGTGTTAGAAAACATGTTATAGAAATCGACAGGGAATCCGTCACCCCCAAGGGATTTGCCGGATTTCAAGGAAGACAAAGCTTTCTGGATTTCCTGAAACGAGAAGAGTTCATCTAAAGAATCTGTTTCAAGAGTAGAAAGATGAGGAAGATGTAACGATTTAAGGAACTGTTGAATTTGTAAAGTAGATGGAGGATTTGTGTTAGAGTATAGTTTTTGATAAAAGGTTTTCATGATACGGTTTATAGAGGGGTTGTCGGAGTGAATTGTACCCTGTTCATCTTTTAGGCTTAGAATGTGTCATTCCATTTGTTGTGCTTTGAGCTGGTAAGAGAGGAGTTTCCCATTTGTATCGCCATGTTCCCAAAACTTATATTTAAGTTTAAAGAAGGCTAGTTCGGTTTTATGAGAAATTAATTTGTTAATTTTGACTCTAAGTTGAAGAATTTTAAGATGAAGTTGAGAATCAGAACGGTGCTTATTAGAAGAAAAGTATAAATGCTCTTTAACCTTAAGAGATTTTTCCAAGTCAGCCAGCTGTTGTTCCCTTACTCATAGATAAATAGATAGTGTCGGCAGATAAGGGCCTATGGTCCACCCAGTCTGCCCATTTGAGCTTGTAAGTTCAGTTTGTTTTCCTAGAAATCTGTTGCCCCTTACCCCTGACCTCTAGAATTCCTTTATGTCTATCCCATGCTCTTTTCCTATGTGCAGCATAACTGATAATTATCCCTCAAATCATAGCTTTAAGAGCTTCCCATACAGAGGACATAGACGATTCGGTTGGGGTATTGTGAAAGAGGAAGTTCTGAATTTGTGCTTTGATCATGGGTAAGAAATTGGGATCCTTGAGAAGGAGAGGGTCCAGCTGCCAGTAAGAAGATTTAGGTGCTAATGGGCCCCATAAAAGTTGCAATTTGATAGGGGAATGGTCCGAGATTGTAATGGGAGAGATGAATGAATCAATAGTTTTTTCCATTATAACAGGAGAGGCTAATCAGTAGTCAATTCTACTATATGTCTTATGTAGAGAGGAGTAAAAAGTAAATTCTTGATCATGGGGGTGAAGGAGGTGCCATACATCTGCTAATCTAACATCTTGAATTAGTAATGAGAGGGCTTTAATACTTCTAGGGTGGGCCTCTGTAGTGGGGCTACTTCTGTCAATGCTGGCTTCTAAAGTTAAGTTAAGAGCCCCTCCAAGAATAACTGGTGTATAATCAGTGTTAAAGGATAGAATCTGTTGAGCTAAATTATGAAAAAACTACGGGGAATCGGAGTTGGGTGCATAGACATTAACAAGCAGAAGAGGACCAGCGTTGGTATTCAGTTTGATCATCACCCATCTGCCGCCAGTATCAGAAACGGAGTTTACAAGGGACCATTTGAGACTCTTATGAATAAGAATAGCAACTCCTCTTTTTTTTTTTAGGTGTATGATGATTTGTAGATCTGACTGACCCAATCTTTTTAAGTCTATGAATATCCTCTGCTAATAATTTTGTTTCTTAAAGGAAAGCAATTTGTGTTTTATGTTTTTTGAGATGTGAAAGAATTTGCTTCCGCTTACAAAGGAGAATTAAGTCCCTTCACATTCCATGTATATAAAAGTATGTTACTCATATTGTTAGTGTTAAAGAAAGGGAATAATCACTGGAGTGTGAAGGGACAAATAAATGAGGCAGAGGATGATTAGAATACAATATAGAGAGCTTACGTATATGCAGAGAGTGACAGGAACATTCAAGCCAAAAAAAGTGAGATGTATGATACATGAGTAGCACAGATATCTTATTAAAGTAAGAACAGAGATGGGGAAGGAGAAAAGTCATTAACAACAACAATACTAGAAAACTAAATAAAGAAAATGTTTTATGGGTGTGAGGAGAAATGAGTCAGCCAACTGGCTAAGAGACTCTCTCACCACACTCTGGGGCGTTGATGTAGGGAGGAGACTAGGGAGGACCAGTTATAAATATCGGCCCAAACCTAGGTCTGATCCCAGTAATATAATAACGTAAGTATTCCTGATTAGCTAAACTGAAAGGGAATATTACCAATAAAGGCAGGGGACTGTAATAACCTTGGCTTAATTCTACGATAACAGGACAAGGTATAAGGATAAAGTTAAACACCAGAACTTATTTATAAACATTATTAGTAATAGTACAAGATATACCAACTTGAAATAACAGTAAATTAAAGAACCATATACAAGATGCCAGTACAGCCTAGACATAGAGCAAGGAATTCAGGGAGCCAGGTGGAATGCAAATGAACAAATATAAAAGGAAAAGTAGATCATTACCACATTAGGGTGACTCTGAGTATACTTTGCAGTGCAACAGAGTAAGTACATAGCAAATACAATATTGAGGGGGAAAGAAGAAAGGGGAGGTTAATTTAAGCCCTTATGCCCTGAGACAAATGCAAATCGGGATTATGTGGAGAGATATAGGCTTCGGTGATAACTGTAGACAGAAGAGATAATCATAGTAAAGATCAGCTCCAATTACTCGAAAATTGCCTTAACAGGTGTTATACAGGGTGACTAGGTCTAGAAGACTAGACCCAGTGAGCCGCAAAACAGAAGGGACCACACAGCAGTGGATTTCTATAATAGCTGTAGGCTTCAAGTAAAATAAGGAGCATAAGGAAGATGTAGATTGACAATCCTTTGCAACAGTACACCAAACATAGCCCACCTCTTTGAGTGCTAATGATAGTTCCATATTGTAAACAGGAGGTAGTAAGAATAATGGAGCGTAGGAAAGGAGATAGATTAAATATAGTTGCCAATAATACTTAAGAATCTGTCATCAGAAGAGGGAAGGGGTTAGTTGCCTTGTAATACATAATAATTCACATATGAAAAAAGAAAAGGCAATAATTAGGATGCATACCGATTGAAGATATGCAACTGAACAGCCAAAAGACTATAAACCTGATGCACTGCTAAACTGGAGAGTAAAAGGCTAGATACAGAGAGCCTGTTTAGTGAGGTAATGTATAAGATCTAACACTAAAATAATGGGTTAGAAAAGCATTGCTGATATACCAAAGTTCCCTTGAAGACCTTTAAGCTGCTTGTTTAAACACTGCAACAAAAAGTAATTGACCGCGCCGCAATGTACAGCCTTTGCTTTCTGCACCCACTGGGAGTGAAAGCAACAAGGTAGCATAGACTGTAGAGCAGGCGGCTAGGCAGAAAAAGTGTACAGGCATTTCCTTTAAGTATCCTGGAAGCAAAACCTACCAAGATATAGCAACTGTGACCATATTACTGACCATATAAGCTCATGACACCTTTGATTTATTAGCAAGAATGTGACTATTGATGTTCTTGCTTTTGGTCTTTGCCCTACGTTTCTTTTTGAGCGGCTCTAAAGATTTGAGGGGGGAACTTGCAACAACTTCAGCCCAGGAGGTATCAGCAGAAATACAACCCTGAGGCACAGGGCCCAAATTAGAGGGATGTTCATCTGAAATTTGCTGGGAAAGATCCTCCTGCAAGGAGTGCATGTCATCCTCCAAGAGAGCAAACCTATTGCTCAAGGGAATAGAGTGGTTGATTTGAAGGTGAGAGGCTGCAGCTTGGGGTGTTTGAGGTGAAACCTTGCTAGAACAGCATGAAAGTCTTGAAGAATAATGCCCCCGACAGAAGCTTCTCTTGCAGCCGTGTTGATTGACTTGGGATAAAATCAGTTGCGGCTTTGCTGCTTGGGGCTGCGAGTTCTGCAACACTTTCCCCATGTTCCTGTATCTCATTGTCCACCCTCTGTGTGGATACCAAAGCTGTGTTCGGGTTGCCAATTGCTGCTGAACCTCCCAGGGTAAGATTGCAGAGAGAGACCTCCAGATAGTTGGCTAAGGCGTTCAGGGGTTTCAAAATCTTTGAAGGAAGAGCCTGAGAAAAGGTGTAGTGTCACGGGGTAATGTAGAGGAAATTTAATGCTTCTTTGGTAGAGGATTTGTTTAAGTGAATTGTAGGCCTTCTTTCTGATGGTTAAATCTTTTGAAAAGTCTCTGTAGATGGAAATATTAAACTCTTGCCACTGAAGTTTCCCCATTTCTCTGGCTCGTTTCAGTATTAATTCTGTGTGGGAATAGTTCAAGAAGCGAGCAATGATGAGCCTTGGTCGCTGGTCTGATGTTGGCCTAGGACCCAGAGTGTGGTGAGACCACTCAATGATTAACGTTAGGTCAGGAAGCAGTTTAAGCATTGCAGGCAGCACATGTAATAGAAGAGCAGTAGTGTCACCTAATTCTACACCTTCAGGGAAGCCAAAAAATCGTAAATTGTTGCGACGATTACGATTTTCAATATTGTCAATTTTGGCTTGTAGGGATTTAATAGGTCGATCTTGATTGCGGACAGTAGCCTGGAGGTCATGAATAGTAGTGGTGTTACAGGACGTTACTTTCTTATTAAATGCAATTTTCTGGCTAAAAGTTTCAAGAGTGGCCGCATTCTGTTGGGTGGAGGTTTTTAGATCATTAATCTCAGCCATCAGTTTAGAAAAGATTACTTCCACTCTAGCAAGTGAGCTTTGCTGTACTTGGAGATCTGCCATAATGCTGAAGGATGAGGCCTAGTATGCTGCAGTACAGTGTAAAATAATTGAATATAAGTAGATGATGGATCAAAAATGACTTACAAACTGTGTCAGGCAGTAAGATTACAGGATGGTCACAGGAGTTGGTACCAGAGAAAGGTCTGGTGAAGGCTGGATGAGGTTAGATTGCAGTCATTCCTACAGAGATTCTGAACAATGCTGCCATTTTCTGTCTGGTCAGGCCACACCCCCTGAAATTGTATTTTAATCCAACCGATTTACTCTTTGGCAATCCACAGTGCAGTGCAAATCTTCAAATACCTGGTGGTCTAGTGGTTATGGTGGATCCAGGATGTTACAATGGGGAGTGCTGGGGTGGTGTGCATATTTGATATGCACTTTTTAATATTTATTAAACTTTAATATTGTCTTCTATTATTCTTTCTAAGTACATTTTTGGCAGAACCTACAAATATAATCCATAGTTTTGAATGTAAACATTTGTACAATCAGTAAATCATAGTTTTTCAACAAAGTGAAATGCAACAGCAGCAAGCAAGTAACTTACAAAATGTGTGTGTGTGTGTGTGTGTGTGTGCTGCCATACCCTTCACCACCCCCTAGATCCATCACTTGTTTGTAGCAAAGTTCTTGAGTAGTGCAATGCTAGAGTTCATACTTCCTGGGAAATCAAAAATATGCTTGACTTGTCTTCTTTTACTATGGGAAACAATAATAATAATAATAAGAATCAGCATTTATATAGTGCTTTACATATACAAAGTGCTTTAAAAGCCATGCTAGATTGGTAGTGAAGTGACTGAATGTGTAGTAGCAGCCATTTCAAACATTAATACCCACACACAGCCTTGGACAATTGCATGAACTGATTTTATGAGAAGGGGAATGTTGGCCAGGACAATGGGGTGCTGGCAGCCCCACATCTTATATTTCACAGTGATTTACACATCTTTCTCCCCTTTCTGTCTTCCCCTTCCTTGAAAATAGAAGTACCCCGCAGGAGTGGCCTTCTCAGTCCCCCTCCGGTATTCAGTCTTCACTCCTGCCCTTCATATCAAAAACTGGTGAGCTCATCACCCTTCTGTATCATGAATGCAGTCAGTACAGTCTTTCGGGTTTTTTTGACATATCAAAAATAAACAAATCTTTCCAGTAAGTCAGGCTGATAGCAGTAGGGCACAAGAGGAAAGATAGGCTTTCCTACCCTTAAAAGATCTAGGCTACCTTTGATTAGGCACTAATAAATAACAGGTGTACGCATCATTATACACAGCATTTAATAGTGCCTAATCAGAGGTAGCTTAGACCTTATATGGGTAGGAAAGCCTATTTTCTCCCCTTGTGCCCTGTTGCTATCAGCCTGGCTTACCAGAAGATCATGTTTATTATTAATATGCGAAAAGAACCATGGGAGACTGTACTAACCGCATTCATAATGCAGAAGGGTGGTGAGCTCACCAGTTTTTGGTGTGGGGAGCAGGTGAGAAGAATGAATGCCAGAGTGGGACTGAAGTAGCTATTCCAACAGGGGTACAGCTATATTCAGGATAGGGGAAGACAGGACAGGGGAAGTTGAGAAGATCTTTGTGAGATATGTGATGTGTGGCTGCCAGCACCGTGATCACTACCTGACTGTAGATGAGAGCAGCCAGCAATGCTAAATACTCAGAATGGCAGAGGTGAACCTAAATTGTTACTTGAACTCAGTGTAGGGAGATTACCCCGGGGGTGGGGGTGTTGAGGTTTGTTGAGACAGTATCGAAGTAGCTGCGTGTACCGTATATACTCACTCATAAGTCGGTCTGCTCATAAGTCAGGGTGTATGATTCAGTTTAGCGCAGTAACTCACTTTGCATTGACTAGCTCATAAGTTGGAATTACTTTTTTGTACTAATTGCTAAAGTCAGGGTGCATATTAATGTAATTTTGACACTTTATCAATCCCCCTCACTGAAACCAAAAAATTTTGTGTCATCCTCCTCATCATCAGATTCAAACAGACTGTGGAGCTGCTGTGTGGAAAGGGAAATGTCCTCATACATATCATACTCAGAGATATCATACTCGTACATATCATACTCATATATATCATACTCATACATATCATACTCATAGATATCATACTCATACATATCATACTCAGAGATATCATACTCGTACATATCATACTCATATATATCATACTCATAGGTATCATACTCATACATATCATACTCATACATATCATACTCATAGGTATCATACTCATAGATATCATACTTATACATAACAGCGAGCTCTGCCGCATTTGTGTCGTCTTCTTCAACATCATCTGCATGTGTGGCATCAGAGCCCATTGAATCATCGTAAAGGATATGATCCTCAGTTCCATCCATGCTGTTCAAAATTCCACATTTTTTAAAGGACTTTACAATGGCTTCAGCGGGTACTGCATTCCAGGCATTGCGTACCCACTCGCATACCTTGCCATAGCTTGGCTTTTTTAGATTCCCTCCTGCAGTTAGTTCTTTGTCATCTGCAACCCAAAGGAAATTTTTCAGTGGGAGGGCATCAGAGGATGTACCTGGCACAGTAAAACCCAAACAACCCAGTTTAAAAAGTATCAAAATTAATAAAAGTAATCCGTACCTGTTATCATCCATTGCCACCAGGATTCCTTAATTTTCAGTTTAAAAGGTTTATTTAGACTGACATCTAGCAGCTGCAGTAGGAATGTACAGCCACCTGGAATCACAGCGGAGTGTGTCAGTCTGTTTCTCAAATTCTGTTTTACAGAATCTACAAGATGCCCATGAAACATACCCCACACTAGAAGGCTTCGTTTGTTTATAAGGGAACCAGGGCATCTGCTCCAAATTTCATTAATCTATTTGCTGACTAATCTCTCATTCATCTACCGCTTTTCATTGACTTCGACAAGAACACCCTGTGGCATTTTTTCTTTGGGCAGGGTTTTTCATTTAAAAATGACCATTGGGTTCAGTTTAGTCCCACCCACTAGGCAATAGAGAACCACAGTGAAGTAAGACTTCTCGGTTCCTGAGGTGCGGACTGTGACAATTTTCTCCCCCTTTATTTACACAGTTCTATTTGAGGGGAGTTCAAAACTCACTACAGTTTCCTCCATGTTGTTGATAGATATTAGAGGGTAATTATACTGCTTCCTCTCATTTAAGACAAACTGTCCACTTTTTTATTTACATCTTAGGGGCAGCTTTTGGGTGATGTGTGTTCTCTGCCTGAAAGTTAAGTTGTGGCGCTGAATAAAATGGGTACACCATCCAGCTGAAGCTTTGAATTTACTGGTAGCAGTACTTTGGGAAATCGCCAATGGCTGCAGTCTTATTGCAATGCTGTTTGCTATATACCTCTGTTGCCTCCGCTCGAGCACCCACTCACTAAACCTCAACTTGACAGCCGCCACGGGTGAGGTGCTCAACTTAATTCTTTTAACATTTCTTTCAAGGGACAGAAGCCCCAATTTTCTAGAGCACCAATCCCGAATGAGTTTTTCATTCACATTTAACTCTCTTTCTGAGGTGGCATTCTGTGTGTTTCTGCATACTGTACAACTTTTAACTTATACTCAGCTGTGTAGGAGCAGCATTTTCTTTTACATGAGGCCATCAAGCTAGAAGCAAGAAGGTAATGTGAGGTAATGTAAGGTATATGAGGTATTTATTAGCCTGTTAAAAGCTTAATGGCCATTTAACACACCATGGGAGACAATTGTGGTTTTCTTAGGTTAGGTGTGATCTTCTGCTAAGTTCTTAATATGCTACCATTAGCACACCACATTGTAGCAACTGCTGATGCCTTTGAAGATACTTAACACACTGCAGGAGACAATAGAGGTAAACTGCAGCTAACGAATTCTGCCCGTGCATATAGCAGTTTGTGGTTTGTGACACAGGTTTTCTCATTGAGCAACAATTACTCGCGCATAAGTCAGTACCCCTAATAGAGGACACTGAAAAAGTTCTCAAAAAAATGACTTATGAGCGACTATATACGGTAGCTCTTTCAGGATTAGGAGGAATGGTAACCAGCCAACTAGCACTGTGGAGTAGGGCACAGAAATGCACTGGAGAAGAATTACCGAGGACTGTCCTGCAGAGTTCTGCGGATCACAGGTAAGGGATTAGACCAACACTGGAAGTCGGGTGGATTCGCTCAAGGCATTAGTAGGTCTCTCCTGCTAATAATATTGTTAGCCATAGTAAGTGCAGCCCTTATAAGAGTATGAATAGCAATTTTTCAGCAGTATCCTGATGCTTATTGCTTGGCCCTCCAGGAAGACCTAGTTGTTGGTTAATGAGGTGGAAAAAAACACAACAGGGGGACTGTACATACTGCCTTTACTGTGCAGAAGGGTGGTGATCTGCTCAATGTTTACAGTGGGAGAAGAAGTCAAACACTAAGAATGAATATTGGAGAGTGATTTGGGAGGCATTTTTAACAGTGCCAGCTGATGAAGCATATCGGTATAGGTGTGCACTACTCTCTGAGGTTCAAGATTAAAATCTGGGGTGTGATAATTCTCTTCATGAGGCCACAAGCCCATATGCGGCCCAGGCAGTACTAAGGACAGAGTGTGGATGGTGGGGTGTTCGACAGACTGCAGGCTAGATGCAAGGGGTTCACATGGGAAAAGACTTAGAGAAGCTTATTTGTGGATTATGAAGAAAGCATGAACTTTGGAATTGGACCAGACCAGTGCTTCGCTACAAATTTAAGGATATCACATAACCACTAGATCACCAGGTGTTTGAAGTGTTGTACCGTACTGTGGTTTACCAAAGAGAAAGTCAGCTGGATTACAAAATAATTTAAGCAAGTTAAAGTAAACAAAATGAACAAAACCATAGCCTAACATATGTACTGATCAAAATAGTCCACCTGTTAACACATGGTGTTGATCATTCTGGTGAAACAATTCAAAACAAAAGGGGGAAAACAGAACTAGTTAGCACTATAGGGAGCAATGTGGGTCTCTGCCTCTGACTCCAATGATGTCATCTCTTGACACATTTAGCAGACATTTTAGGGAGCAGGCAAGGCTGCTTTTTTGAAACTGAAAGGCTGATGTTTATATTTTTCAAAAGCTATGAAACTGCATTTATGTTATCTACTTAAATGCAGTTTTAGCATAAATGTAAACAGCAGTCCTTCCTTTACTTCTCTGTGAAGCCAGATTTTGGAGTTTGCAGTTTTAAAAAACCTCTTGTTTAGGTACCCTTTAAGTTAAAAGTGGGGAGGGACACCAGTGGGTTCAGTCTGAAATTGGAAGGAGGAAGATTCAAAAGGGAGATGAGGAGGCACTATTTCATGGAAAGGGTGGTGGCCACTTGGAATGCACCACGAGAGGAAGTGATATCACTGCAGATGGTGGGCAGCTTCAAGAGGGGGTGGGACAAGGTCATGGGGAGGGTCACAACTGAGGGGAAGTGGGAGGAAGAGAAATTCAGAGGTAGAGGGCAATGTATCGTAGGAGTGCCAAGTGGGGGGGGGGAGGCAGCTGCAGTTTAATAAAATGATTGCTACCCACTTGAGCAGACTCGATAGACTATAAGGCCTGCATCTGCTGGCAAATTTGTATGTTTGTATAATTGATGAGTGTTTATTCCCCAAAGACAATTATGTCCAATCATTACTAGCATTAGATCTATGCCAGGTTGAAAGTCAATACACCCATGAAGACCATGGAGGCCCTTCTCAGTTGCAGATCAGCAGTGAGTTGTTCCATGTCTTGGATGTTCTCGATCTTCTGAATCCAAGTGATATTCTGTGGAAAGACATCTGTCAACTACCCCAGCATAATTCATTTAGCAGCTGTGATAATTAAAATTTGTTATAACTATCTAAGCTGTTTGTTCTTAGGTGAGAGTGAGAACACAAAGTACTATTATGGGAAAGGATTGAGGGAAAATACTGTTCAAAACCTGCTAAATAACTCCATGACTCTCCAATCAATAATTCTGCGGTTTTGGGCAGTCTTAAAAAATATGAGAATGCGAGCCCTATCCCCTGCATTGCTCCCAACAACTCTCATCGCTGGAGATGCCAAAATGTTTTGTGATGGTAGGATTACATAGAGGATACTGTCTAGCACACAGGTGATAACCGCGGTATAATGTATGGTAGAATGTTGTTACTGTAAGAAATTAATCTTTTCCTAAGGTTGTTGTACCATTGATGTCATGTACCATTGTTGTTAACCCGTTGATGGTACGTCACATCAGTAGTATAACAAAATGGAATTGACACGCTCAGCCATCTCCTAGGCAGCATGGGCAGCCGCATGATGCAAACACCGTTTGAACTCTATGAATGAACTGACACTTCACATAGGTCACATAATACAAAGGCCAGCAACTACTTTTCCTGAGCGAGAAGCACAAAACTTTCAAAGTTGTTTTTTTTTTTTTCTCCCTCCCACCACTCATATGGAAACTCCGATATCAGTTCCTCACTTTCTCCCTTTAATGTCTGTCTGTTAGTCCTTATTTTTTATCCACTGCTTGCCTCTTAATATAAGTTGTCATATTTTTTTATTCTCTCCCTTGGCCATTTCTCACAGTTCTGAATGACAAAACTCTGAGCCATACTGCATTTCCCATCTATCCACGGCACAACCCCATCAAATGTTTTACGGCGTAACTGATTGGATATAGCATGTCACATGATCCATACCTACAGTTGTAACTATCGTGACTTTTGTTTGCTTTTTTGAACAGTTTTTACTGTAATTTGTTCATAATAAAAATCTGTACCATTTTTTAAGATGCTGTCTGGTATTTAAGTAAATGTTTTTTTGGTTTTTCTTTTGCACCGAGCCTAATAGTTTGGATGTTATCAGTACAAGGTAAGAAAAGGACTGCTACTATTTATTGTATAAAGTAACTGGAAATTTAGCATGTGTCTTCAGTTAGCCATGATGCCCATACACTATAAAAGACAATGTATGGGCATCGGTGATCAACCACACTATGCTAGCATCCCGTCAAGTTTCCCTTGACAGCTTCGTGGTAAACCTCTTGAGCTGCGCACCGAGTTTTACCTAAGTTATGAGGGCGGAACCACTCAATGCTAGCATAGTGTGGTTAATCACTGATGTCCATACATTATCCTCTATGTTATCATCTCAAGTGGTTGCTATAGGGCAGCAGTAAACCTCGTGAGTGCAGCTTGAGAGATTTACCATCACCCAAGCAACCACGAGAGGTGATTTCACCGTAGTTATCACCTGTGTGCTAGGCACTGTGATTTATAGTTTATCTGGGCTCCAAAGTCTTTTGTATCTAGTTCCCAAAAGCCCCCCCCCACCACAGTAAGGTTATTCATCTTACTTATAATAAGAATCGACACTAACACCAGACCAAATATACTGTGAGGACATTGATTGTTTTCATCACCACCAACACAGAAAATGACTGAGAGATGTATTAATAATTTTAAAATAGTCCATTTGTAAGGAAATGTTACACAAGGTCCCTGCACCCTAATTGGTACCCTCAGAGGTACACCGTAGACAGCTAGCATCTAGGTATATGTTATACTAACATTTAGGGCTAAGGGCATCTACCATACAAGAGTAGATGTTACAGAGATGAGCCCAATTGGCTAAATCAGAGGTGGCTCCATGGTCCAAGATAACATTATACAATTCTGTAAAATCATCAGTTTGAGAACAAAAGAGTTCTTATACAGAGTCTTACATAACTCAGTGTAGTAGTATAAATGCCCAAAAGGTGGCAATGCCATCTTATATATAATTACTCCAAGGACACAGGTGCCTTGGCATCTTAAAAGTAAGAAATACACAGAAAATACATAGCAGAATTTATGTATTAGCAAGCAAAGTGTATTACAACAATATACATTCATATCCTGACATCTACTCTTGTACGGTAGATGCTCTTAGCCCTAAATGTTAGTATAACATATATCTAGATGCTAACTGTCTATGGTGTACCTCTGAGGGTACCAATTAGGGTGCAGGGACCTCGTGTAACAGAACAATGAGGAAAAACAAAGAAAAAGATCCGGTTGACCCGTAGAGGTCACGGTGGTGTACATGAAGGAGAACTGTGTGAAGTTACATTGAATTTGGCCTAGCCGTCAGGAGTATGAAGAGGATCTTCACCGTAGAGGAAATGACTGTGGCATCAAACATCAAGGCATCTAAGCAGGGGTAGAAAAGGAATAAACATTCCTACAGTAGGTCAGAACCCTGCACTGAATGTTAGTTTCAGTAACAGTAAACTGCCTTACTGAGACTAGCGATCACATTCTGTAAGGAATATTGGATAACAGTGACATTCTTTGTTGTAAACCCACTGATGCAACATAGATGAGATGGGTTTATGAGGTGTGCACATCATACCAGTGGGTTTACAGATTTATAAACTGCTCAATTTCAGGTGATAATAGACGTTCCAAATACATTATAAATGTTATGCTCTGTTAATTTCCATTGTATCTCGCTGCAGGCCAAAGTAGAGGTAACCTTTTAACTGGTAATGGGATCTTGACCCGATATAATTGGGTGTCCTGGAAATGTCTGACATTGTTCGACTTGATTATTATGATGTCCACATATGTCATTAATTCACCCAAAGCTTCTCTTTTATTAAAAGTTAGATGCCTGTATTTATAACATTTATCTTTCCCATTGATTTTGAATAAATGCTTGACATCATGATCCACTCATTTTTTTAAAGTGACAAGGGCTGCACCATTGACATTAAAGGGACACTGCCAAGGCCTCAAAGGGGTCTTTATTAAAAACATGTTATGATTTTTCACATTCTGTAGAGACTGCCAATGTGGCTGGCAGTTTGTTTCTTAACTATTGCATTTTTAATGTCTTTGTTTCCTTACTGCATGTGTACATGATTGTGCTCGTAACTGCACTCTCCAGGGTTGTGCCTGAAAATAGGCATATTATTGTCTAGTGCACTGACCTGGTAATCAAAAACTAAATAACTAAATAAATAAATTCCTTTATCTTTTAAAAGTGAACACAGACTGTTCACCATACTGGTGTTACCACACAAAAACCTGTTTGTTTACATTCCTTGATCAACTCCCACTGCATCTTTCCTGTATTTGGGAACACTCCCAACACAGTCTAGCCACTAATGATGCAATGGGAGGAGAGGAGACTATTGCATTGTGGGTGGCTGCACTGTTAGGGTGTGTGCCTAATGTGCATAATATGCAAGAAAAGTAGATCAAGGATTTGAAACAAAACAAGCTTGGGTATTATTATTAACTAATTACTCTTCTATGAAAGGAGGCAGATAAAACAGCATGTAACATCAATGAATTTTGGAGAAGATAAGCAACCAAAACATGAGTTTTTAAATATAAATAATATGATGCAAAAAAGGTTGATAGTGTTACTTAAAGAGGTACAAAGTAGATGCCCTTTTCAAATCTTTGGTTTCTCTAGCCAATACAGTTACTGCGCTAGCAGAGTCAGTATTTATTATATATATTTATTAGTGGAAAACATGCCAAGCTTAGTTGCCTATAGATTTTATATAATTCTGATTTAACTTTACATAGGTTCAGATTGAACACCTGTATACATGAGAGACCCTTATTTTATTATTTAACAACAATAATGAAGGCTGCTGTTGGATAAGTAAACAAGAGGGCACATTTATTACATTAACTTCCGAAACTGACACCGAATCCACAATCTGTTCATTGTGTGCTCCACCCTGCTGTATTCCAGTGTGGGCTGACCCTTGCGATGATTCATTCCATCTTTTTCCCTGTACAGGGGTTTTCCTATTACCCACTTGTCCTTTCCTTTGGCTTTGTTCTTTTCATTGGTGGTCCCTAGCTTGTGCCCTAAAAAAGATACATTAAAGCATCACTTGCATCGCTCCTTCCCGGATCTCAGGATCTTAATTAGAAGTCCCTCTCCTGGTTCCCTTTCTTATTTCTTGTTTCTTCACAGTTTTGTCCAGTTCTGTTTTTGTAGTCATTTATATAGTCATTTATAAACAGTAGTTTAGATGTTGATTAAATGTTTTTATTTTTTAATTTCTGATTTCTTCCTTGAGAATTATTGATTGATCATTTAATTTACTTAATGAGTCATTTAATGTGTGCGTTTCCATAATATCCTTTTCTAGCATGGTGATTCTGGATAATGCTTCTCTTTGTTCCTTTGTCCCTTCATTCGTAATTAGCATCTAATCCAGGGAACACATGTTTAAAATCTGCTCCCATTTAACTGTAAATATGAGTTGGTTTCTGCCAAATGAGTGGAGGGATTCAAGCAATGGTGGAACAGACATATGGGACTGGGTTGGGATAGTAAGGGGGGATGATACGAGGATATGGGACTGTGTGACCATGAGGGCATTTACATAATACCATATATAGTGTATGGTGGAACATTGTTCTCGCTGGAAATTCCACTATATCAAAATGCTGTTCATCCACACATAGAAGAACAAATGGAATGCTGTTCTGACCGTACGTGCAGAACAGCATTCCATTCATGTAGACTTCGAGGCTTGAGCTCTGTAAACAGAAAACTGCCACGTGCCAATTTTTATCTCTAAATGCACTGAAAATGGTAGTGGCGGTTTGTCAGACAATGGATCAGTGAATTAGCAAGTTGGATCAACCAGATTTTCTGTGTAAAACAAGTTTACTTACGTATTTCAGCATACGAGGGTTTGTTTTCTCTCGCTAAGAGAGATGTCTGGTTGCCATGTTATTTTTTTTGGAAATCCCGTCCACACAAGAACTGCAGCCAATGGGAGTGTGCGCTGCTAATGTAGGGATGCCCAGTCTCTAGTAACCACACAACTTGCTAGTATGAAGCTGGAGACAACATTTTCTTTCACAGTGAAAGAACAAATTTTAAAAGCCGAATACCTACTGCTATAATAATTTAAGAGGCACCATACACCATAAAAAACACAGGCTGGGTAACCCCTTGCAGAACTGTGTGTTCTGCCACCTCAGGGTCTGATTCCCAAGGACCTCTCAAGATTTTTTGCCGAGGTCACAAGGAATCAGACCCCTCTGTGGCAGAACACACTGGTTCTGCATGGTTACCCATCCTGTATTCTCTAGGTAGGCTACATACGGTAATAGGTCTTTTTCTGCCATCAGTATTTGTGCACACTCTGGAAGAGAGGAGAGTAAGAGGGGATCAGATAGAACCCTTCAAGTACCTCATGGGGTGAACAGAGTGCAGGACAGGAGTTTCTTTCAAATGAGGACCAAAGGGTATGTGATGAAGTGGCGTGGAGTTTAAGAGGAATTTTCAGAGGTACCACTTTACAGGAAGAGTGGTAAATGTCTGGAACAGACTGCCAGAAGGTGTGGTAAAGGCAAAAACAATGGGGAACTTCAGGCATCCGTGGGCTAGAGCAAGGGAATATTAGTAGATAGGCAGGGAAGAGGGAGGGTCGCTGGATTCCAGTTAGGGTCTGCAGAGACAAACTAGGCAGGGGCAATCTTTATGTGATATGCATTTCAGGGATCTATGCTTTATTGCTTTTATTTACCCACTTTTAATGTTTGTTTTTTTTCTAGGTGAGGTTAAACAAATGACCATAACTCAACTGTACCAATGAGCTTAGCCTTCCTTGGGTGCATATGATGTAATCCAAAAACACAAATAGGACATGAACAAGTCAGAAACGCATTTTTTTATAGTTAATTTGTTTGTTGTTCTCTAAAAAGACAGTACAGAGATTGAATCTCATTAAGGCAAAGCAAAGAAACAGTCATACAATACATTTAAGACATTCAGAGTACCTGTGTCTGAATTTCAGTGATATGACAATGAGGGAATCCTGATACTGAACATTTTTAAAATACTATGATCTTTCCCAGACTTTATCTTCTTCATAGAGTTACACTTCTGGGTCAAAGCTGGAGGTGCTAAGAACACCCCCAGGAACTAATCATTTTGCTAAGGGGGTCGGCAATGGCTGCTGTCTATGGCATCTGTGTGACAGTGCCTGCCAATAACTGTTGCTAACTCTTTCACCTACCTCATTTCTGTTCATCAGGAGAGTAAGTAAAGTGTGAAACAAGCTATGCTTGCAGGATAGGTAGCTAGATTGATAGCTACTATTAAAGATAATGGGTCCCATATTCAAAAGTCCCAGGCCGCATCGCCCAAGTGCCTGCACCACGTAACTGAGATACGCTGGCACAGAATAATGGTATATTCAGAAGATGCGCCATAGAATGTGATCATGCCTGTCCAGCTGAATATCCCAAATATGTGCACCCGTGCAGTGGGAGATGCCATGAGACCTGTATGGAGCATATGGAAATGCACGCTAAACGGCCACATGTGCAGCATGCAGAATTGTAATGTTCAGCCAGGATATGCAAATTACTTTATTACAAATTCCGAGCCCATTCCCCACATGTGCAGCTCATTACTGGAATGTATTCAGGCCATTTGCATACCCAAGACATGCGCAGTTCCAGTTTTGCAGGGCTGCCCCACCACTCCATAAAGGTGAACAGGAGGTACTGCAGCCTAGCAGGCTAGTGTGATGGAATGTTTGTTTGTGGGTAGGGGGCTGCATTGGCCTGAGTACAGTGCTATTACCCATGGCCATGTACAGGGTCAGACTGGGGTACAGGGGGCCCACCTGTTCAAGCAACATGGGAGGGCACAGGGTGAGACACTCTGATCAGTATACCACAGGAATGTGATACACTAGCTACATTTGCAGCTTACAGTTACCTGCAGTACCCCACATACCCCCCATGATAGGAACTTGGTGATACATGCAAGGAATGTCAGTGTTCAGAAGGTGACCAGGTACTAGAGTGTGTGGGTCTCACCTGGACCACTCCAAGTAACCCAGTGGGCCAGTCTAAAACTGGCCATGTACGTGCCCACGGAGGCTCCATGCCCAACACCAGTGGGGTCAGGTGTCCATGAGGCATGCCCATGTCACCCCCAGGCCACAGGTTGTGCCACCCCTGCCCTGCACTACCCACTGTTGTGCTATGTCCACCAGAGGAACACCTCACAAAGACCCACCACAGTGCCCTGTGGTGGTGTCACACCACATGGTAGGCATTGGCGACATGTCTGTGGCTCCCTGTTGTGTGGACCTGGCATAGGCATGCTGTGTGCACCTATGGTGTACCACCATGGATCTGTGCCAAAGGTCAGTCCCTGGCCTGCGCCATGCTGCCACTAGAAGCACCAGGCTACCTGGGCACCATTGTGCCAGATGTTACCATGGGCACATGCCACCACTGGGTGACACCCTGCAGGCCACATGGGTGCAGGCCATGACCCCTGGTACGTTTGCTGCATTGTCGCTGTCTGCTCCACTGGTGTGATGGGGGACACTTGACAGCACTGGCATGTGGCTACTGAGTGTCTACATCCTGGGTGTTGTGTCAGGGCTGGCTGTCTAGGCAGTGCCAGTAGTGTCTAGGCTCCTGTGGCTTTGGATACTTCTGTCCTGGCATGACTTCTGTGTGTGGGTGCCTGGGGCAGGTCCTGGTGCACCTGCAAGGGCTGTCTCAGGATGGCCTGCCTGAAGTTTCCCAGCCTGCCTGTGGGTGGCTGTCTGGACGTTCTAAGATGGTGGCTATGCTGGGCTAGCTGTCTGCACGTTTGACTTTGTTGTGTTTTATCTTGTTTTATTTTACTTTGTTTTTCATTTGTTTGTATTTGTTTTATAATTTAATCTAATTTTTTAGTGCTTAGGCAGCTAGGGTAAATGAGTGAGATAGTGAATGATAACTTTGTTTTCCGGGTGAAAAGCGAATACACAAAGTGATTCGGATAGTTTATTTAATGCTCTGTCGCTGCTGCTGAATTTCTCATTATTTTCTTGGACTTTGGGTTGAGAAGATACATTTTCTTTTTTCCTTTTACCTGCATTTCAGTGCTGGTTGTTTGATTCCTGGGAGAGAGGGAATTGGAACTGGCTGACCGCTGCTAGCGAGAGTTGCAAACTGTGGAGATCTGTGGCCCATTGACTGGAACAGAGGTGTATTTGATTTGGCAGAGTGTGACCAGCCTGGGGTCTTGTTTGAGGAGTGTGGCTAGCCTCTGGTTTTGGATGGCTTCTGTCTTCTGCTCCCGGTTTGGATCGGAGGGAATTGTGGTGGCTCTTGAATTCAGATCTGGATTGCCGGCATTTTATTGTGTTGGGCTGACTGGGTCTCAAACCTGACCTGAACCCAGGGGGTGTTTGCTGGGGTTGCTGGCTGGGGGGAGGAACTGGGTCTGGTGCTCTCAGAGGATGGGCACCGAGTGCCTGAGATTCCTGGCTTGGGTGGGCGGGCTGGAGGGCCTGCTCACTCTGAGCTGACTATGGCTGGGGGCTTTCGGCAACTCCTCAGGTGACGGCTTGGGTGAGTAGTTGTTCCCACTCAGGGAATCTCTGTTACTAGAAGTCAGAATAGGTCCTGAAGCATGGAAGGAATATTGGCTACTATAGTTACCTTGTTTGCCTCTTATCCTCCGAAGATTCAACAGCAATGAGAGTGTTCTATTCCTTTTTTTTATGATGTTCGATATGAATTTGCCCTGCTTATGTGAGAGATAGGCTGGAGGACTGCACTATCTTGCCATTTTGGATTGCAAACTGAAGATGTTTGTTTAAGTTTTTATTATTCTGCTGGACTTACCATCATTTGACAGGCAGTGAAAGTGCCTGTATTTTCTGCTAGTTCCCCAGGGTGTGAGAGGGCCTGCGGACTTGAAACATTTACATCTTTAGTATTATTTTTAACAGACAGTGAGAGTATCTGTATGTGGTTCAGCCCCTGAGGCAGTGAGAGGGCCTGGGGAGCTGTAGATTTTCATTTGAAGACATCTGTTATTTGTATTTGGTTTGATTTCTGTATTTGAATTGTATTCATAATTTCAGTATTTCAGTATCTATCTGTGACTCCAAATCCATTTCTGCCTAAGATATTGAATTGCTCATATTTTAGAATTTAGCATTAAGGGGGTTAATTGAGAGTAATTTAATTAGGTAGGATTTAGGAATTTTTGGGTTATTTATTTTCTTTAATAAGTATTGTGGGTTTATATTTTGTTGGGTTTTATGTTATTTTGTTTTTTAGTTTTATTAGTCTGCGGGTTAGCTAAGTATGTATTGCCAGTGTTAGAATGTGTCGGAGGCCTGCCCCCATGGTCGTGCACTACTCACCCTCTGCTCTTCACACCCTCTGTCCCTTCTTCCCTCCCCCACTGCAGTTTACAACTTACCACGCTGTAGGGTGCTGGGTATTGCTCGTAAGGGGAGGAAGAGGGTGGGTGGGGGGGGTGAACAGTGGAGGATGAATGAGTGGGGCCACCACATCGGGGTTATGAGATCCATGAGATGCCCTGGGGTGAAATGGAATCTAGAATATGATCCTCCATGTCTAGTTTCCATACTCAAGGGCACCACCAATATTGGTGGGCAGGTGGCCTGAGCGGCCCTGGAAGTTCATCTGACTCAGGCTGTATTATGCAATGCCAGGTCCATTAAAAACAAGACTACAATTATTGCAGATCTTGTAGAAATGGTGGATCTGGCTTGCGTCACTGAGACCTGGCTGGATGAGAATTCTGGCCCCATTTTGGAGGCTTTAACTCCAGCCAGGTACTTGGTGATTCACTGCCCAAAACTGGATGGGGGGGGGGGGGGGGTTGCGGTCTGTTTTAAGACCAAAATCAACCTCATGAGTGTACCAGTTGAGGAGACTGAGTCATTTAAGTGTACAATGGTAGCAGGTGTAGGCTGTAGGATCACCCTCATCTACCATCTACCCAGAGATGATAAGCAATTTCTTCAGGAAGTGGTGGACTTCGTTGTCGATATGGCATTTGAGGTTCTGGGCGACTTCAATGCCTGGGTCGATGATGAATTCTCGCAGTCTGGACAACACTTCCTCCAGCTGATGTCATCTCTGGGCCTTACACAGATAGTTACCACTGCTACCCATAAACATGGTCACTCCCTTGACTTAGTCTTTCTCCTGGGGATCGAGGCCTCTGATTCAGGGGGTGGAACCAGTTGGATGGTCTGATCACTACACCTTGGGGTTAAGTTTTAGCACCCCTTCATAGGCCTACCCCTGTAGAGATGATCAGATATCGCCCTTTCCAAGATGTTAGCTGTGAAGGCCTGGTGGTGGTGCTTGACCTATCATCCCTTCCAGTGGCAAACAATGACCCAGATGCCCTTGTGGTAGCCTATGACATGGCTATCTTGGTGGTTGTGGATGTCATTGCTCCTGTCTATGTTCACCCTCGCTTCCTTCGCTCTTGGTCTTCATGGATTGATGAAACCTTGAGGGAGATGCGGCAACTAGGATGAAGGTTAGAGCATTGCTGGCGGAGATCCTCCCTCTATGCTGACCACCTTAGATTGATGGAGCCTATCAATCTGCAATCACCCATAAGAAGGCAGAGTTCCTGTCTGGGGAGATTGCGGCTGCTCAGAATTGACCAGCTCAGCTCTTTCGCACTGTGGACAGGCTGTGCAACCCAGCCTGTCTACAAGCCTGAAAGGCCTTTTTGCAAATAGAAGGCAATGAACTTGCTCGATTCTTTGCAACTAAGGTGGCCAACATTAGGGCGGCACTCCAACCAGTACACTCCAAGGGTGTTGCTTTGTATCAGCGTGTGGCCGCTGCTCCTCGGCTTTCCTGGAGTGCCTTTTGACTAACTGGAATTCATGGATATCATGAGGATACTCTGGGGTGCATGCCCTACATGCTGTAGTTTGGATCCAGGACCAACTTCCCTGATTTTGGGTTGTATTGATTCCATCGGTCTGGTCCTAGCATGGATAGTCTGGTACTCCTTAGAAACAGGTAAGTTTCCAAGCTCCCTGAAGGAGGCGGTGGTAACACCCCCCCTCCCCCGAAGAAAGCTTCTTTGGACCCTGACTGCCAGAAAAACTACAGACCAATCTCTAACCTTCCCTTTTTAGGGAAGGTGATTGAGAAGGTAGTGGCTGTACAACTGGAGAACCATTTGACCATCCTTGATATCTATGAACCCCTCCAGTCCGGTTTTCCAAAAATGCATAGTACTAAGACAGCGCTGGTTCGGGTGCTCAATGATCTCCTGATGGCCAGGGACTGGAAGAACCATTCCATCTTGGTTCTTCTAGATCTCTAACATAGAAACATAGAATTTGACATCAGATAAGGACCGCTTGGCCCACCTAGTCTGCTCATTTCCCTACATAACGGATACGCTGCAGATCCTAGTTAACCAACAGCCTACTTCCTCCTACCCCCACTATAATTGTCTTATGTCTGTCCCATACATTCTTGAATTCCCCCACTGTTTTTGACTCTACGACCTCCTCAGGAAGGCTGTTCCATGTATCCACAACCCTCTCTGTGAAGAAATACTTCCTCACAATACCTCTGAGCCGTTCCCCCTCTATCTTCAAATTGTGCCCCCTTGTTTTTGCACAACTTTTTCTGAAAGATGCTACCCTCTTGGACTTTGTTAATTCCCTTGAGGAATTTGAAAGTTTCTATCATGTCCCCCCTCTCCCTTCTTTTCTCGAGGCTATGCATCTTTAGTTCCCTTAGTCTTTCTTCATATGTCTTCTGATGAAGATCCTGCATCATTTTGGTTGCCCTTCCCTGGACAGCCTCCACCCTGTCTATGTCTTTGCGGAGATGGGGTCTCCAGAACTGTACATAGTACTCCAGATGTGGTCTTACTACCTGTCTGTACAGAGGGCCAACAACTTCCTGTTTTCTACTGGTGATGCTTCTCCCTATGCATCCCAGTATCCCCAAAGCCCTCCTTACTGCCTTCTCATATTGCTGGCCCACCTTTAGGTCATCTGATATGACTACCCCCAGGTCCCTTTCCATTTTCTGTTGTTGTCAGTTTCTCACCCCCTTTCTACTCTTCCCTGGGTTTTGTTTCCCAGGTGCATAGTCTTTGTATCATCTGCAAAGAGACATACTTTCCTTCCAGTCCCTCTGCAATGTCACTTATAAAGACATTAAAAAGGACCGGCCCCAGTACTGAACCCTGCAGTACCCCACTAGTAACCCTCCTTTCTTCACTGTGGACTCCATTTACTATTACCCACTGTGTCCTGTTGCCCAACCAGTGTTTTACCCAGGCTACCACCCTGGGACCCACTCCCAGGCCGGCTAATTTGTTTATTAATCTTTTGTGCGGGACTGTCAAATGCCTTGCTAAAGTCTAGGTAGGCCATGTCCACAGCCCCTCCCTGGTCTACTGCTTTGGTCACCCAGTCAAAGAAATCAATCAGATTTGTCTGACATGATCTTGCTGCTGTGAATCATTGCTGCCTTGGGTCCTGTGCCCCACTGGCCTCTAGGTACTCAACAATTATTTCCTTCAGAAGTGATTCCATCATTTTCCCTACCACTGAGGTCAAACTGACAGGTCTGTAGTTTCCTGCCTCTGTCTTGCTCCCACTTTTGTGAAGTGGAATCACATCCACTGTCCTCCAGTCCTCATATACCACACCATCCTCCCATGATTTATTAAAAAAGGTAGTCAGTGGTGTTACTAGTTCTTCTCTTAGTTCTTTTAGAATTCTGAGGTGAATCCCATCAGGCCCCATTGCTTTATCCACCTTCAGTTTTAGTTCTTTCAGAACCCTTTCTTCTGTGAAAGGACTAATATCAACCCCCCTATCCAGAGTGCTTCTATTGACCAGATTAGGTATTTCCCCCTGCCTTCCCATTGTGAATACTGAGCAGAAGTATTCATTCAGTATCCCATCTTTTTCACTGTCGCTCTCTGCCCAACCACCTTCCTCTTTGTTCAGCCTCAGTATCCCTCCCTTGGTCTTTCTTTGCTCCCTAATGTACCTATAAAAGGTTTTATTCCCCTTCTTAACTGAGTTGGCTATCTTTTCCTTGGTTTGGGCCTTTGCTATTCTGGCTGCCTTACCTGCTTCCTTCTGCTTTAACTGGTACAGTTCTCTGATCTGCTCCTTCTGTGTTTCCTTATACTTCCTGAATGCTATCTTTTTCTCCCTTACCTTCCCCACCACTTGTTTTGAGAACCATAGTGGTTTTTCTTTTGTTTTGATTTGTTTATTTGCTTCACACAAAGGCTTGTTACCTCTGTGATGGCAGTTTTGATGTTTCCCCATTGTTGCTCCTCCCCACCTTCTTGCCTGTTTGCTAGTGCTTTTCTGAGGCACTCTCCCATTTTGACAAAATCAGCCCTCCTGAAGTCCAGTACCTTCACTTTTGTGTGGCTTCACTCCACAGCTAAGTTTATCATGAACCACACTGTTTGGTGGTCGCTTGTTCCCAGATGGCTACCCACTTCAAGATCAGAGATCCTCTCTCCGTTCCCATTTGAGAGTATCTCTCATCAGCTTTTGACACTGTGGACCATGGGGTTCTACTTGAGTGTCTGAGGTTCATCTTTGGACTATCGGGTGTAGTCCTCAGGTGGTTTACATCTTACCTCTCTGGAAGAGAGTGGTTTCTGGGGTTTATTCCTTGGACGCAGTTTCTCTGTCTTGTGGGGTTCCTCAGGGCTCTGTGTTGTCTCCCATATTGTTCACAGTGTACATTCTGGCCCTCAGAGACATTGTAAGAAGGTATGGGCTGAGGTTTCACTGCTATGCTGATGATACCCAGCTCTACCTTTCTTTTGCACCTGACCAGGATGGGGCTCTCTCAGTCTTTAATAACTGCCCCAAAGAAATCTAGGAGTGAATGGAATTGAGTTGGTTGAAGTTGAACTCAAAAAAGACAGAGGTGTCGGTAGTGGATCCGGAGCACCGGATAGGGGGGCAGGGGGTTGGTTCACCCTCTAGGCTTCATCTCTGGGATGTCTCACTCCCAACCTCTGAACAGATGTGTAACCTGGGGGTAATTTTTGTAAAAGGACTGACTCTGCCTTTGCAAGTGTCTGTCATCATCAAGTCCTCATTTTACCATCTGAGGAATATCTCCGGGGTTAGGCAGCTTGTTCCATCTGGCAATCTTCCTATGCTGGTCCATGCCTTTGTGTCCTTGAGTCTGGACTATTGCAATTCCCTTTACCTAGGGCTCTCTGGGGTGGAAATCTGCCACCTGCAGCTGGTGCAGAACACAGCAGCCCGGCTTTTGATTGGTACCTCCTGGTCCAGTCATATTTTGCCAGTGCTGCATGGACTGCACTGGCTGCCAGTGCAGTGGCAGATCACCTTTAAAGTCAGTCTCCTGACTTTTAAAGAGCTACATGGACTTGGCCTGGACTACCTGAAAGAGCTCCAGGTCCCTTACTGCCCTGGGCGATCACTCCGCTCAGCTGACAAGGGGTTGCTAGAGATCCCGAGGGTGTGTTTGAAATCTTCTGGGGCCTTTACATTTATACATGCAGCCCCTACCCTCTGGAATTCTCTATCCCGTCAGTTATTTATTTATTTATTTATTCAAGCATTTAACCAGGAAGGTATACTGAGCACGCTAAATGCTCAATTCCAGATGCGTCCTGGGGGAAGGGAAACATAGACAATAGCTGAAAAGCATATATACAGGAAAAATACATAGAATAAATTCTCTGAACATTTGGTCCAAGTGACTAGGCACAGAGGTCAGGAAAACAGTTACGGGAGTGCACGACCATGGAGGGTTTTAAAAAGGTCCTGAAAATGTATTTATGGACTCAAGCATTTGGAGTTTGATTTTATCTGCTTATCTGTGCTAGCTGTTTTTATTGTTTAAGATTTGAAATGTTTGATGTGTTTTTAAATTCTGTACGGTGCCTTGGTTTTTGAAAGGTACCATAGAAATAAAGTTTATTATTATTATTATATTTAGGCCATACTGTTGTCTGCCTAACTTTGCGGGCACACTTCTGAGATGCGCTGCACATTTTGGCTGAATATATGGATGCATGGCATATTCATGCACACGTTCCCTTTTTTTGAGCCACATACATTATTTCTGTGTGATTGTGCGTTTGGAAATGCACGATACATCTCTCCTTTTCGAATCATGCTTCTGCACATTTTCTGAGATGCGCTATGCATCTCCATTTTGGGACGTGCATCTCCTTTGAATATGTGGGACAATACCATTATTAGGCTAAGAAAAAGTAAAAAAATACAAGCTTTTGAGGCATATCATACTAATAAAGGTAGCATCTTTGCCTAGCAAAAAGAGTCTCTTTTTGTTTCTCTCCTCTTTTTGTGTGGGCTAGCATGACACAACCCTGTTTTGATTATGAACTTAAATAGGGACAAATAATCATACCATAGCATTGCTTAAACACATGAGCATAAAAGTGGTAATGTGCTAATTGACTCACTGTTCTTAACACTAATGTCATTGTCTCATGAGAATAAAGTACACCACCTTTGGCCTTGTACTTTATTCATGGGACAGTCACATTATTGCCTCATACACTGAGCCAACCAGTACATTATCACTTAAATATTTATTGAACCTTCTCATTAATAAATGTTTACATACAGTATTTTTTAACTTAGTACAAGGAGTTGTTTATTCATATATCTAAATGTATTCTTTACTACAAACTTCTGGCACATTTCTTCAGTATCAGTCTTTAAAAGCACCTCGACGTCAGAAGTCACTAATTTTTTTTCTCTCAACTCATGTTGATAAAGTGGAGACATCCAAGAAAAGAATAAAATAAGCATTCAGACATTGACACATGTTCGCATCATTTATAATACAAATGATCTATGAAAAGAGTCATCAACAACCTTTTGCAGCTTTCCCCAAAAAACTCCATGTCCAATTTTATATGTACAATGCCTTAAACAAAGGATTCCTCATATCCTTTTGGAACATTTCTACCCTCAAGAGTGATCTCTTATTCTTGACCCCTGACTGGCTACAAACTGGGATAGCCTTCACATCTTTGAACACCTCAGTGTAATCAACGTCGTCTTTTCTCCAGCGTAAACCCTCCCAGCTCCTTGAAAAGCTGTTTGTAAGTTAAATTCTCTGTTCTTCTGATCAGTGTTGTTGCTGTAGTGGCCAATCTGGCAGCCTAACAGTTCAAACATTCAAGTTCCACTGGGGAGACTGGGGTTTGATTTCTGAGTCAGAAGGTAGAGCAGCTGTCCCTTAGGGATACTCTTTTCCCCCAAGTGGGTTCTATGCCTTTGGTTAAGGAACAGCTTGCCCCAGGTAGCCCAGGGGAAAGGAAGATATCTCACACCAAAACAGCATTAGCTCCACCTCCAGCAGCCCTTGGCTTTCTTCATGGATATGCATTTTTGGGAGGGCACAGAGGCACTTTTACTAAGCCCCACCTTGTAGTCAGGAATGCACATTATGCTGACAGTAGGGCTTCTCCAATGCCATAATTCAGTCCACGGGGGTCCTCGATCATAAAGCACCCCCAAGGTCCGCTCACCAGTTACTGCTGACCAGCTGTAATAGGGCACGGCCAGCATGTGGGATGATTAGCCATGGATGTGTAGCAACACCATGTTGAAATAGTATGGTGGCTCAGGGAACCAGGCCACACTGCCCGTTGACTCTAGTCAAGTGATGTGAACTACAGCTCATGGAGAGAGGGCTTGTATCAAGGTGAGATCCATTTCAACCAACAGGCAAGGTTGGCAGGATGCTGGTCAGTCCAGGGAAGGATGGTTGCAACAGATAAAATGGTGAAAAAAAATCTTAATTGCTTTACACTTTACCCCGTCCAATGCCTCTATACCACAGTGCCCAGAATTGCCTGTTTTTGACAGTGTCACTGATGCTGATTCCATTTTGATAAAGCCTAGCATTCTAAATGTCCTCCCAATCACCACTGAGCACTGTTTAACAGCTTAAAGTGATTTTCTGATTTCCAACACAGAATTGCATTGGCATCAGCTGAATTGTTATACAAAATTCTCCCAAAATATGAATTTCTAGACATTACATTTTTTATTCCTCAAGACATTTTGCATGAAAACAGATCTTAGCTCTTCAGACTTAATCTGTTCTAGCTGCTCACTGCCTTGAAGTTATAATCCTCTTTTTGTGACATCAGAATCTTTTAGGTGGCAACCGGTTGTGATGTCATAGGCTCACAGCAGATAAAGACTGGAACCTCCTGAAACTCAACCTTTTTTAGGAATGTTATGAGAGCTGAGTCCTGATGATGCAACTGTCAGTGTTTTTTTAGAAGAATGAAAAATCACTTCAAGGGTGGAGTCTATGATGACTTCCAAGCCTCTTTCTTGATTGATTTAACTTAATGGGAAGTCATTTGCCAAGATTTTCAGACAGCTGTGTTCGTTTTATGCCTGACATCTGCCCAGATAGTAGACCACCTAAAATGTAGACTAGCTTCTGGGCACAATCGTCCAGACTAGCATCCTAGAAATGACATATACATCTAAATTAGATGCATGGGTCAGCTTGTAAATATACCACAAGTGTCCCAATGCATTTACCTGCATGCACTGTGTGTCTGAAATACAGATGCACATGCTGCATCCAGCTGTTTGAAAAACCTGACCATTGAGTTTATACTGAGCCCTACCTCACCACTTGTCCCTATTTTAGTTGGACCACGCATGCTAGAGGATGTCTAGAAAATTAAGGAATGAAAGGGCCCATGTTTGGATTAGGGCTGTGTGATGTTTATACTTAGCTGGAGAAGTTAGTGCAAAGTGGCCCACTCTGCACTTCGTGCACTGCCTGTGAATTGGCCACTTTGTGCTCTTCCACAGTTTGCAAAGTAATTCACCAATACGCAGAAAGAAAAACTGTTGTGCAATTGTGAATTTTCACACTTTGCATAGGTTTTCACTATGAAACAGCGAACTTTGTGATTTGCAGTTCCACAGAGTGTGGAATCATCGTAGCAAAGCAGATTGCTATGTGAATGTCCAGCACTTTGTAGTGAAATTCATGAATTATACATTTTTTTAAATTTTGCTTGGATCTAGTTTAGATTCCACACTACTTATTGTGTGATGCTGAGCAATCACTTAACCGCTGTACTGAACCGGTTTGTAATCTCGCTAATCTGTGCTATATTTGAATCTCTGTGATCTTTAATGGCAGCAAATTTCTGTTCATCTCCCTTTTCTGGGTTGTAATACACTTTTACAATACAGTTTGTATGAAAGCCAAGGTTTCCCAGTTCAGTTTTGCACTCTTAAAAACTGTGGATAACTGAATCATGATTAGAGTGAAGGAGGATGGAAGAAGTAAGCATCAGAGGCAAACATTATACTGTGCTGTACTTGATAAAGCATGCTCTGAAGATTCATACTGTTAACTTGAACAAAACACTAAAAACAATTACAAATAAAAATGCATGGAGGGAAGGGTGGGGTGCCTTCCTTCAAAAGCATAGTAGTTGAAATTTTCAGAAAACATTTGGCTACCATGAACTACTGCTTAAAAAGCCTGCAAGATGCTTGTTCCAACAAGCCTTTCTGACTGTCTTTTAATTATAGAGCATCTGCAGGTTATCTTTGTGCATAGTTTCTGACTACTGCTTTGAAATTTGTAGGGTGGGCTCAGAAACTAAATGTTATTCCACCTTACAGTACCCTTCCTGTTAAAAATGTGGACGGCCACTATTTTGCTGTGGTAATTCTTATTTACGTATTTATTTAGTTATTTATTTTATTTATTTATGTTGCAGAAGAATCATGGTCTCATAACGATCAAAATAATATAAATGACAGAAACAATCCTGCAGTTCCTGGAAGTGAGCTGATCCTGTAGCTTGGCAGATACGTATTGTGCTGTGACACTGGAGATATGGGTCCTAGGGTAACCTTGAGGCAGTGACTGCTTGAGACATTAAAAAGTGGATGCACTGCATAGCTGACATGCTCACTCTTGAGAAATTCTGTCCATTACAATTGAACATTTGTGGGTGGGGGAAGGAATGCCTTTTTATTTTGTTGATTCACCTGTCCTAACCTGAATCTTGATCGGTTGCCATGGTCACACCGGTAGTACTATCTGTGAGGGCAGGTGAGCAGCTTCCTTCAGAATGAATGCCCGTGACACTTAATAGTAGGCGAAGTGTGAATGCTGAGTGGCCTGCTGCACTTCCCTCTATGGAAGCTGAATCCTCACTTCTGTGATGTGCCCTACCTCATACTGGTCCAAGAGTGGGGCACTTGAGATCACATATAAACCCAACTCACCTGGGAGCACTTGCAACTGAAAATTCACAGCAGTGATACTGCAGTCCTGAAAATTCTGAAGGGGAGAAGTCAAAAGTATACTAGAAACCCAGTAACACAGAGAAATAACTTTTCATATTTTTTAGGTTCTTATTTGACTTTTTCTTGCTTCCTTGCTTATTTACTTTACAGTGACAAAATCATAGAATCCACAGTGCTGAAATCATAGAATCCATCAATAGTTTTTATGCACATTACTAGTCCACAAGATTGCAATACGTCATGCTTGCAAAAATCAATTATAAAATGGGTTAGAAATTTCCTGCTTCGTGTTTGGCTAAATAAGTTCAGAGATCCATATGTTAATTCCCCTGTAAATGCACAGGTTGGAATAAGTTCAGTCAATGGGATTTGAAATTTGGGCCAATCACATACAAAATTCATGAGTCTCTTCCCTTATCCCTGACAGCCATCACAAACATGGCTACCACCTTTACTCACTAGAAACCTTTAACAAGGCTCTTAAAACTCCCTTAAAGTAGGTAAGTAAGTAAACAAATAAACACTCTTTCCTCTCATGATACCATCCATACACACACACACATAAACTTAAAAAATGAAGTACTATTTACAGTTTAAATTTCTGGCATTTCTTTGGTGACCATAAGACATCTCCCTTCCATCCTTTTGACTTTAACTAGCTTATCGGGACAATTCCTGCTGGTTACACTGCTTCAGATACAGTTGAGACCTTGGCCCTAAATAGTGTGAGGCTTTCTGTTGTGTGTGAGGGGGTGAACATTTTTCCACAGGAATTCTACAGCACTTTGAGTTCCTGTGTTCCATAATAAACAAATGTTCCATTAATAGACTGTGTGGAAAGACAAATGATTGACAGGTGGGGAAGGACTACTTTTTACTAGTTACTTTTAAAAGAAGAAAATACCTGTTTTTATTGAAAGAAATTGCCTTTTTTTAATTCTGTCTCAGTTTTATATGTGCAATAAGACACTCCATGCTGTTTGTTGTCTGGGGTTAATGTACTTCCAGGTGCTCAAAGCACTCAGTGTAAGGACCTTGTGCCTCATTATGCACCTGGGCAGGCAATGACCCCTAACAACCAACACCCCATTGTGTCTTATTGCTTACTTATTCTGCTTGTGTAAATTCATTATTCAGAATCAGTGAAGCAATATTTATTAGTATTCTGAATGGCACATCTAGAATATGCTGATATTGTGAACAGTTGTGGAATACTACAGTATGTCATGTGACTAGTGCATTAGTAAGTATTCAGAATAAGCTCATTTGAGTTGTTGACAACTTCTGTGCATAACCTCTAACTCATTTTCTTCCATTAAAGACACTGCCACATAGGGCTATGTTTAGACAGTTGAAGAGACTGTTTTAAATGACTTAGACAGCATTTATCATTTAGATGGAAGCACAGCATAATAGTGATGTATTTGTTTTCATTATGTATTTATGCTCCTTCTCCCTGATTGCCTCATTCCAACTTACCCCCTCCCCCCCCGACCTGGCTTCCATGGCACTTAGTTTCCCACCATCGTCCTCTGCCACAAGACTGTGGGGGGTGCCTGGTCATCAATGTGGGACCTAATAGGGGTCGGTCTTCATCCTGCAGCAGGAGGTTTTTCCACCTGAGTTTTTCACCCTGGGCTCCCACGGATGTGCAATGGGCATGGTAGGTGGGCTCTGCCTTCATGGAGATGCCCTAGGTGTCAGGAATGTGGGTTCCCTTCCTTACTGTGTGGCACTGGATGCACTGCCTCCAAGCCACTGTTGGGTGGCAGCCCATAGGTGAGCCGTCAACCCCCCCTTCTCAAGAGAGGAGAGGAGAGCAGTCCTATGGACACTCAATCCTCCCTCTCCTGGCCAACCCCAAAATGACCCAAGTCTGTTCCTGTACCCAGGTCACCAACATGGCAGGAGGTAAGGCACATAGTGCTTCAGCCCTCCATGCCACTGGGCCTGCTATAGTGATATATTTTTAACAGTGATGTGTTTAGTTTTATAGGAATTAAGAGAAGAGTGCTTTGATCAGATGCAGATCAATCATGAGACACAAATGGAATTGCTAAGGAGAAAAGTGTTAAATATAGGCAATATAGCAACACAACAGTTACACAGAGAATAGTGAATGGGGTGTTGTACATTATGAGTTTTTTACACACCCGAGGTGTGTTATACTACATATGTGATGGTATTACACACTGTGGGTGTGTAAAAAATGAATACTATAACACCCCGTTCTTTATTCTATGTAATTGCTGGCTGGTTTAGTGCTGTGTGTTAATAAAAAGGCGTTTTTCTTTTCTGTGGCATTTTGTTTCTGTGAGTACAAGATGGCAGCAGCTTTCACTTTCACTGGCTGACACCTATGCCATAAATAACAAGTTCCACTCTATAATAACCAGACGGTTATTACAGCGTTAGAAAGTGATGTGAATCCAGTCCATAAATGGGCTCACTAGTAATTATGAAACCATAATAACAATGACAGCATTAGTGGGTCTAACTTGCTATGCATATCCCCATCCAGAACATGGAACTCAGTGCTAATTACTGACAGTATAAAAGCACTACAATCAGTTCTGCATTCTTACCACACTTTTATCTGCACAAACATCATCCTGTTAGGACAGCAAGGAATCGCTGTAAATGCATAACATGGATATTATGGGATTTACTTGCTTGCACTTGTATACACAGAACAATACTTCTGTACTATATTTCATATCACTTGACTGCTGCAGTTAGAATATTTATTCAGAGTACTAAGCCATCTGCATATATAGATGCTAACTGACCCTAAAATACAGGGCAACGATCATCCTTAGAAAATGGGTAAGTTAAATATTGTATTCTGACTGGCTGTTGCCACTCCATTGGCATATGCTTATGTACCAAAACCCCCTGTAAAGAAAAAGGTCCAACATATGATTTGGAATTTGGACACATCATATACGGAATTCATGAGCCACTTCTCTCATTCTTGATTTCCATCACAAACATGGCTGTCACCTTTATTCTTATATGAAAAATATCAACTAGGCCCCAAAAATAAAACTCTTCTAAATTAAAAACAAAAATTCATAAATAACTGAATGTTCTTTTTGCTTATGGCTCCTTTCTAATACATATAAACATATATAAAAAAATCAAGCACTATTCAGAGTTTTTTTTATTTCTGGTGTTTGTTTGCTGACAGTGAAAAATCCCCCATATAGCCTAATCGGCTTGACAGAGTAATCTCTGCTGCCAATCCTGCCCCAGGTAAAACTAAGCCTCCAGCTCTAGATGAGGGATGTGAGCATCTGTGTGAGTATATGCCAGTGGAAGTTTGCAGAATTTTGAATTCATGCATTCCATATTAACATTCCATACTTTGGGTGGGGGGGGTGAGCATTTTCTTAGAGTAATACTACAGCTTATGCAATGGGGTCTGAGAATACTTCATTCTGATTTACCCATTGTAAATCCTGGCATTACCAATGGGTAAAAATACCAGTCAGTCAAATCTCCCCCAAAATTAATCCGACCCCTGAAAATCTAAGCAAATGCTGCCATGTTATTTATCCCACTTTCGGGTTGAAAGTGGGAGAGAAAAAGCACTGCAATTTTTAACATATAAACCCCAACAGTCCCCAAACCCACTTCACATACCTCCCCAAAAATGTTTTCTTTTGAAATGTGTCCTCCGAAGAAAGTCACACAGTACACCTGCCTCACCTGTCTCAATAAGATCTCCAATAGATGTCTGTTTCCCATCCCCATGACATGGCTACTGTAGGTGGTAGCTATTGTAAATGGCCTTCTTAACTGCAAAATCGATGTCCAGTGTTCCAATGGAGATCAATTAAAAAAAAAAAAATTCTCACCCGACGAGAACCATCAATTGCTGCCCACTGCAAATGGCACACAAAACTGGAAACACTAAAACCAAACAAAACTCGGAAGTGCATGACCCAAGCCCATCAGTCACATGGTGCTGTCAAACAAGTGGTACTGGGACTTCTGGTGGCACTGGCACCCTAATGGTGCTTAACTGCTCATCTCCAACTGCCTCCCGACAACATCTGATAACATCTGCCAAAATAAAAAATGCAGTCACCAGCTAAGAGTACCAGATCCAAAGCCAACGGCACCAGGATGCCAGGGACCCCAGTCTCAAAGAATTCATCCAGAATGGAAAACAAAACTCTTTTACTGAGGCTACTGACACCTCTGAGAATGTAGCGGGGACTCAACTGATAGATACAGAAGAAGTGGACCTAATAGCTACGATTCTGCAAATGGCCAAGACAGTTAACAAAATCGATCACTCCATCTCAGACCTACAAGCAAATATCAACAATACTGAGCACAAAACTGACCAGATGGAACTCGGCCTATCAGCGGTGACCGAGCAATCAGACCACCATGACTGACTGTGGTTGTATTTGCTGGTCCGAGAACGAGAGCTAACCAGCTGCCTCGATGATCAAGAGGGTCGTAGCCAGAGAAAAAAGTTATGGCTTTATGGCGTCCTGGAGGGGTTAGAAGATAAAGCCACAAGCACAATCTCCTTCGTACAAGAGATCCTCAAGGAAGCACTGAATTTACCCCCTGGTATTGACATCAGTATGGATCAGGCACACAGGTCCCTGGCCCTGAAACCTAGCAACGCAGGAGCCTGACCAAGGTCATTTATATTTAAAATGATATCCTACTCGGTTAAAGAGGACCTGCTGGCAAGGGCTTGGAAACAAAGGAACCTCTACTACAAGCAACATAAAATTGCTCTAGATAACGACTATGCCTTGGCTGTGCTGGAAAGCCGCAAGTCTGGCCGATTATCAAGCAACTCAGAGCCAGAAACATATGAGCACAAATTCTATTTCCAGCCAGAATCAAAGTGGACACAGACAAAGGGGTTAAAATCTATCCTGATTTACTGGCTGCCTCCACCTACCTTGAGAATATCAGGATCCTTGTCCCTTCCCTGCACAAAGAAAGACTGGAGAGAGAACTCCTGAAGTCCACGTGGTCAGTAGCACAAAAAGGCCTCTCCCAGGCTGCAGTTAGACAGGAGCCCTGAGAACAACCCTTCATGCAGACATTGCAGATATCCTGAAGCCCTACACCTCCTCACCATTACTACGTGGACTAATGCAGGAAGAGTGATCTCGACTGGACTCCCTCGAGCAAGAAGACGAGACTTGAGACACCGAGAGCAGACTTGAGGGAACCCGCATGGACTCAAAGCCGATAGTCCTTGCAGATGACTCACCTGAATACTTCAACACAGGACCCAGATAGGCTCTGTAGTTACTGGTCGGCAGCACAGTGACTGTAAGTCAATTAGACTGAGACTCTGGACTGTTGTAATGTTCTTCTCCCCATGCTTCCTCCGATCCGACGGTCCAATCCAATATGTTTAATTGTAAAGTTTTATCACAATTTAGAAAGTGTAAGGGCTGATTGGGATGGAGGAGTGGGGGGGTGCACCTGGGCTGATGATCATTTCGCCCCCTTCGTTCTCTCTTCCCTCTGCTTCTACTTAATGCTTAAAGTTTAGAGGGAATGGCAGTGTAGAACTCTAATGCACAACTTCTGAAAAAAGGTCTCTGAAATGTTATCTTCTATTGTCTCGGGGGGGGCGAGGTAGACAAGGGAGGCAAAGAAAAAGGTAGTATTATAAGGGATCTTGGATGCCTACTCTTAGTTACTTTTATACATAGTACATATGTTTGTTGAGCAGATTCAAATAGCTCATTTAACATTTGGTTGGGAGGGCACGGTTGAGCCATGGGGGAAAACAAAGAAACCTACATCTCACTGTTTTTGTAACCCAGAGCCAGTCAGGCTGAGGCCTCAGGGGTTGAGTTTCTCTCCCCTCAGCACGCTCGGCATACATCCCTATTTCAGAGGGATCACGCATCAGATTTAAATGCAACCCAGGCAGATTTCTCCCTGCCTAACCTAGGAAGTACACCCTTACATTTACTGTTGGAGTCAACGGATTATTACAACTGGTATTGGGTCTGGGGGCCCAAATAGTTCCCATTACTAATTAGTCTTTTGGTCAGGGACTCTGTTTCTTTGACCAAATGAACTTTCCTCTCTCATTTTTTGCTTTTTCTTCTCCCCTTTTTCCTTATGAGTTGGGTGCTATAATGTTTGTACAGCGGAATCCTGTTCATTTCCACACTGTTAGTTCAAAGGTTGATATATTTTTTGAACAGTTTGTTGGTACTATGTTATTGTTTAGATGATATACAGGTACTGGGACTTTTAACATGATTTGGTTGCAGCAAACACTCCTGTGGGGGGGGGGGATATATCGGGGGCCGAGAGCGAAGATGGAACCCTATAGATAGCAATAATGGTTAATATAAACACAAAAGTACTATCCTGTAATCTAAATGGGATTCATAATCCCATAAAAAGAAGGAAGATACAAAAGTTTTTAAGGGATCAGAGATGTGACATCAACTTTTTACAGGAGATGCATCTGTCTCCATCGGAAGTTGAAACGTTGAGAACTAGGGCATTCCCAGGCCTATATCAGGCATCATTGGAGGGGGCAGGAAGAGAGGTGTGGCCATCTTGCTCTCGGCCTCCCTGCCTTTTGAGGAGCAAGACGTGTTTATGGACCTAGGGGCCAGATATCTTATGCTGGTCAGGAGGGTCCAGGATGTAACCTTAACCTTGATAAATGTTTATGCTCCCCTGGGCTCAAGCATCTCCTTTTATTCTGGGATACTTAAACTGGTGGCTGAGAGGGCTAGGGGAATCTTAGTGTTAGGTGGAGACTGGAACTTAATATTGAATAGGGGTTTGGATACTACTTCTCAGATCCCCAGCCCCAGAAACACAACAGCCAAGCAAGGTAATGCACATGGGAAACAAAAACCCAGGGGAAGTGTACACAATGGGGGGGTGAAATACTGACAACAGTAAAAATAGAAAGGGACCTGGGGGTAATTATATCAGATGACCTAAAGGTGGACAAGCAATGTGAGAAGGCAGTAAGAAAGGCAGGGGGGATACTGGGATGCATAGGAAGAGGCATCAATAGGAGAAAACAGGAAGTTGTTATCCCTCTGTACAGACAGTTGGTGAGACCCCATATGGAGTACTGTGTGCAGTTCTGGAGACCCCATCTCCACAAAGACATAGACAGAGTGGAAGCTGTCCAGAGGAGGGCAACCAAAATGGTGCAGGGTCTGCACCAGAAGACATACGAAGAAAGACTAAAGGAGCTTAATATGTATACCCTAGAGGAAAGAAGGGAGAGAGGGGACATGATAGAAACTTTCAAGTACCTCAGGGAATTTACAAAGTCCAAGAGGGTAGCATCTTCCAGAAAAAGAGATGTGCAAGAACAATGGGGCACAATTTGAAGATAGAGGGGGGACGGCTCAGAGGTAATGTGAGGAAGTATTTTTTCACTGAGAGGGTTGTGGATGCATGGAACAGCCTCCCTGAGGAGGTTGTGGAGTCAAGAACAGTGGGGGACTTCAAGAATGCATGGGACAGGCATAAGGCAGTCCTAGTGGGGGTTAGGAGGAAGTAAGCTGTTGGTTAACTAGGATTTGCAGCTTATCTGTTAGGTAGGAAAATGGGCAGACTAGGTGGGCCAAGCGGTCCTTATCTGCCATCAAATTCTATGTTTCTATGTTTCTAAGCAATTTAAGAGGCTGATGGAGGCTCTGGGGATCGTAGATGCCTGGAGAGAATACCCTGCTACAAAAGAATATACCTGCTACTCTCCCAGGTTTAAAGCCTTTTCGAGATTGGATATGTTCCTTACAAACTTAAAAGACCTCTCTACTTTTAAACATATTTGGGTTGGTACAGCAGCCCACTCAGATCATCAGCCTTTATTCCTTGAATTAGAGCTTGCGCTCCCTAGGAAGAGGACTCCCAAGCAGCTCAACATGTCTTTACTAAGAGACAAAGAGGTGATTAAAACTCTACAAACAGTTATAGCACAAACTCAGGAGACGTGCTTGGGCCCGGAGGCTTCTCCCCAAATATTATGGGACACCATTGAGACAATGCTCAGGGGGAAGCTCATCTCTATTGCCTCATACAGGCAAAGGGAGAGGAGGAGACTCCTTGGCCAGACCCTGCAATGTCTAAGAGAACTGGAAGCACAACAAAAAATTCATTGGACTAGACCCACTGATCTAGACATTAAAGCGACTAGATCTAAGATAAATAAAATTCAAAACACAGAGACAGAGAAAGTGTTACAATACTTAAAGCAGTCATATTTTGAAGGGGGTCCCAGGGCCACCAAATTCTTGGCCTACAGACTAAAGCAGCGTGCAGCTAAGGCTGTTATCCCCAAAATAAAACACCCAAGGTCTATTATGTTATTTTATAAGGGAGAACAAATCTCGAATGCCTTTGTGGACTAGTATAGGTCCCTATATACCCCACAGAAGGAAACACTCCCAGAGGATATGAGGCAGTTTCTTGAGAAGCTGGGCCTGCCCACACTCAATATACAACAAAAAACTAAACTAACAACACCAATGACATGCTCTGAGATTATAGTGGCCATACAAAAAGCAAAACTGGGAAAATGCCCGGGCCCAGATGGATTTGGCGCAGAACTATATAAGGCCTTATCTAAAGATATTGTCCCAGTATTACATTCTACATATAATGCCATATGGCTTGAGGGTGATCCCCCAACCCCATCATGGGATTACACCACCATAACAGTGATACATAAACAGGGTAAAGATCCAGTGGAATGTGGGTCTTATAGACCCATTTCACTACTGAATATGGACTATAAAATATACACCTCAACTATTGCTACCCGCTTAAACCAAATGATCCCTGATCTAGTGGACTCTGACCAAACTGGGTTTGTGGTGAGTCGACAGGCATTGGACAGTGTTAGGAGAACAACTAATCTCATTGACATAATACGCAAGGACCGTACACCAACCTGTATGATGAGTTTGGATGTTGAAAAAGCGTTTGATAAAGTCTCTTGGTCTTTCCTTTTCATGGTCCTGTGGCGGTTTGACTTCCTGCAAACATTCATAGATGCACTGAAAGCCCTATACAGAGCTCCACAGGCATATGTTAGGGTTAATGGGGGAATCTCAGACAGATTCCCATTGGGCAGAGGCACATGGCAGGGATGCCCTCTGTCTCCGCTTCTCCTAGTCCTGTATATTGAGCCTTTGGCTCAGGCCATCAGAGAACACCCAAATATTAAAGGGGTTAAGGTCAGAGATTCTGATCACTAGCTTTCACTTTACGTAGATGATATCCTGCTTTATTTGACTGACCCAGATAATTCGATCCCCGAAGTTTGGTCATTATTAGAAAAATTTGGCTTGTACGCAGGGTATACACTTAATAAAGCTAAACAGAAGCTCTTACATTCTTCTTTAGGCCATCTCAAGAGGTTCTCAAACTGTGCCCCATCAATTGGAACAAATCCCAGAACACATATCTGGGAATCCAGATACATAAATACTCTGGGAAGCTATGACAAGCTAATCTAGGCCCTCTACTCACCCAGCTACAAGAGGACACTGCTAGATGGTCTCTTTTAAACCTCCCTTGGTATTCGAGAATACAATCCATTTCAATGACTGTCCTCCCTAAATTCTTATATGTCTTCCAATGTCTCTCCCTAAGAATACCATCCAAAACATTCCAACTATGGCAAAAAGTCATAAATAAATAATTTGGGCCCCTTGGGAGACCCAGAATAAGGGCACTCTCACTACAAGCAAATAAGGACCAGGGCGGCAAAGCCCCACCATATCTGGAGGACTACTTCCCAGCAGCACAGCTTAGAAATGCTTTACTCTGGGACACAAAAGGCTACAACGCCCACTGGAAGATCATAGAGGAGATCCTGAATGAAGGGGCTCCCCTGGAAGCATGGATGTTTGACCCTTGCCTACAGCAAGACAAACAAAAAATAACACTGACAAATTTGGCGAACACCCTTTGGGTGGTGCATAAACTCTGAAACAAATATAAACTACAGAAAATGATCTGGACCCTGCAATATTTTGCATGGGACAGAACCTTTCAACCAGCCTACTTGGATCATACCTTCAAAATGTGAGGGAGACTAGGTCTCACAAGGTATGAACAAGTTCTACAGGATCAGAAGGTAGTGGAATTTCAAACACTGAAAAATGCCTATCAGTTACGAACCTCATATTTTTTCCACTTTCTCCAACTTTGGACACACATAACAGCCGTGGGGGGAAGTGGGAGGGATGGAACTGCGACCAAGCATCTCTGGGAGGCCATACACTCTATTATAAGAGGGCAAGTAGCTAGAGGGTTGCTGTCTCTCCTATATAAAGCCATCAGACATCTATATGATGATGCCACCACCTAAATTAAACTAAAATGGGAGGAGGAACTGGGACTGGAAGTGAAGGAGGGGGACTGGAGTAAAATACATGCTCTGGCTAATAAAACCACACACTCCCCGGCATGGCAGGACTTTGAGTGGAAAGTCAGGATCAGATTTTTCTATACCCCAGTGACACAGACTAGGTGGGGGGGCAGGACCACACCCCAATGCTGGAGGGGGTGTGGCCACTCCCCAGCCCATCATACCCATATATTCAGTCAGTGTTCAGTGCTCAAGGAATTCTGGTCCCAAGTAGAACAAATGCTTAAGGAGGTGTTTTCCCTTTCAGCCCCTTTGTCCCAGATTAACAAGCTCCTTGGTCTCCCTCCTGCTGAAATCAAGGGCTCCAATGCACTATACTTGTGGAACATCCTTTTGACTGTGGCCCACAAGGCCATTACCTGCAAGTGGCAAGTGCAGGACCCTCCCACTACCCTACAGTGGTACTCTATTATACAAGAGATACAAGATATGGAGGAACTGACCTATAAAATCAATCAGGGAGTTTTGATTTTCACTCGTAGGTGGTTCAGGTGGCTCCTCCGACCAAGGGATGGAGGAACAGTTGAAGCTGAAGGCCCACCATAGAATCGGAGACCAGAGGAAATGCTGTGCCCCTCAATGCCCTAAGGGGAATAATATCCATGGTGACATGGCCACATTAATGTATGACTAAAGGCTAAGTATATTGCTAGTTAAGGTTTGCTGTAATGATCTGAATAATGAAATGATGTAATGATACTTATTTTTGATAAAGTCTGTGTGCCTGATATTTGAAATAAACTTGAATAAAAAAAAAACAAGTGGTACTAATCACAAGTACTGACAAACAAGTGCTCCTAAAAAAATTGCCAGACTGTCTCTTGGGTGGGGTCGGGGAGGGGGGAACCTGAATATTAGCAGGCTCTATCTTACTATTGCACTGTCTTTCCATCTTGCTCCCATAATGCTGTCTTTCCCCTTGCTCCTATTTCTATTAAAAAAACACAAAGGTCACTCACTCTCATAATTTCTCAGCCAGCATAAAACACTGTTCTCATGCTGTTGGAAACCAACCTGCTCGCAGAATGAAAAGGTGCTTACTTGGTTACCTTTTCAGCCTGCAACTTCACTTGCAGCAAATACTGGAATACCTCGCTCTCCAACTCACTGCTGTCTTGATCTCCCAGCCACACAGTCTCCCAGCCTCTACCCACTTGCAACACGCTCCCTCATCTTCCTGAACCTTCACTGCACCGCTGCTTGCTCATTTTCTAGATGCTACCATTAAACAAAACAGACATGGGGGGGTGTGAACAAATCTGCCTAATACAAAAAAAAAAACTCACTATTAAAAACCTCACAAAAACTACAGGAGCTGCAGCCAGTGGCAGGTAACATAGTCAACTATAACCTGCCTGGCAACAAAAGACTATTTTTAATTATTGCAGAAGAATATTTATAGAAAACAAAATCTATAAAACAGCTGAAATAAATTTTTTTTTTTAGTTTTAATTTATTTTAGCAATGTTCCCATTGTGTAATTGCAATATACCACTTGAGGATGTGGGTTATGCTGGGATTTATCCACTTCTGGTGTGGATTTGGTCACTCGGCCTGTGGCCTTGTGACTGAACCTCAACAAAGATTCAGAAAACTAAGTACAGTAAATATTAGCTGCACTGTATATTATATTTCAAAAAGTATTCCTTGTAACTGCGAACCAGGGATAAAAGTTGGAAAATTTATAGGAAACATTGAAATGCTAGTTCCCTGCAGAATTACAAAACACTCTGGAGTAGGTGTAAAACTGAAATGAAGAAGGCAAAGATTCAGTTCTTTTTGTATGAGCAAAAAAATTCCTTTGGGGATACTAAAAGAACTTGGGGGATCCTGAATGACTTGTTAGGGAGAGAGAAAAAACAGTCAACTATTTTGTTGTGTAATGGCAACTCCTTAACTAGCTACCCAGTCACTGTTACTGAGGTTTTTAATAATTATTTTGGTGACCTCGATTGCTATATGTCCCACCCCCCTAATGATAATTATCTCCCCATTAATTATGACCAAGTTCCAAAGTTTTATTTTAGAAAGGTCTCCCTAGAGGTAGTTACAGAATATATCTTAGGTAGAGAGCCTCATACTTCCATTTCACATGGTGGAACAGATTTCAGGATCATTAAGTTAGGAATAAAATATTTTGCATTGCTACTTTCTATTATTTTTAATTCTTCACATGTTGGTCTATTTCTGACTCAATGGAAATGTGCCATGAATAAGTCAATTTTTAAGATTGATGACCCCCCCCCAAGCTTTGAATTATCATCCCATTTCTCTACTTTCTCCACTGTCAAAGATTTTGCAAAATATTGTTTTAGACCAGACAACTGATTTCTTGAACAAGTATGATTTATTATCACCACAACAACATGCTTTTAAACCCAATCATAACACTGAGACAGCCTTGATGGGACTCACCAGCTGCATTCAGAGTGTTCTAGATAAAGGGCACTCTGTTGCAGCTGTTTTTGTGGACCTCACCACAGCCTTCGATTTGGTTAAACATAGCCTGATTACTGGTATACTTCACAAATTAAATTTTTCTGTGGATGTTATTGCCTGGTTTATAGATTACCTAAGTAACAGAGTTCATATTATGTCTATTGGAGGCAAATTATCACAGCCAGAATCAATTGTTTGTGGTGGGCCACTAATATTTTCTCTATATATGAATTCCGCTCCCAGTGTTTGCTCACAGACATCAATGATTATGTATGCAGATGATGCAGTCTTATTTGGGGCTAGTCCGAAATCTAATGATGCTATTCAGAAGGTTCAGGGTGATTTTGTTACCTTTCAAAATTGGTTACTTCAAAATTATACAGTTTTAAATTAAAAAAGAAAAAAAGTTATATTATTTTCAAATAAATGAAACAGTGAGGATCTTACTCCCATTGCTCATCTCAGTGGGAACATAACAGAGTTAGTTGGCCATTTTAAGTATCTTGGGTTGTTCTTAGACTCTAACCTTTCTTTTGAAATTCATATTATTAGTGTTAGGAAAACAATCCATCAAAGGCTGGGGGGTCTTTATCGAGTAAGATCCTGTTTAACTTCAGAAGCTAGGGACTTACCTGCCCATAGTTTTTTACTTAGTGTGTTAGATTATGGACTGATTGTTTATTCAGCTGGCAGTAATAATTTGTTAGACTGTTGTTGGGTTATTTATAATACTATTCTTAGGTTTATGTTGAATGCTCCTTTTCGTATCCTTCATTGTTTCCTTTACCAACAGTCTAATAGCTCGTCATTAGATAATAGAATTCAGTTTAAAATTGGTACTTTTATGTTTAAAGTGTTTTTAGGTCATCTCTCAAATTCTATCTCCAGTTTTTTCACTAGGATTATTAATGGATGTGGTACAGTATCTCAGTATAGCTTTACCTTTAAGCTTCCACTGTTTTGTAAGGTAATAGGCCAAAGATCTATTCTGTTTAGGGCCCCAACATTTTAATTCACTACCTGGTGAACTCCTGAATTATAAATCAATTGTCAACTTCAAAAGGGGATTGATGATGTTTTTTAAAAGATCTACAGCATTGTGACGGCAAGAAGTGATTTGTTTCTTTTTTCTTCTCTGTTATTATATGTAATTTTGTCTATTTATGCTGTGAACAATTTTACATAGTTGTATTGTCTATTTTATGTTGTGATTTCATGTTATATTGTATTTGTTTTATGCATCCTGTATACTCCTGCTTGCCGCCTATGAAAACAGGCATCTTGCTCATCAGGCCTACAAGAATACAAAATAAATGAAATGAAACATGAAATACAGCAACGTGTTTCCTGATTTATCCACCTGGACATAATACTTTTCTTCTTAAGAAAAGTTGTTCCATTTTTTAATTCATAATATTATTATACTTCTGTTTTAGACTGGCCAAGACTAATGGATCTGATTCTTCTTTATATGGCAATGTCTCATTTCTACCCTTTTTATCTCTTTCTCTAATCTGTTAATTTTCCCTCCTTTCTCTACTGTTTTTACATGTGTATTAAATTATAACCTCTACCATGACTGCTTTCATAGACTACCAAATACTGTTTAGAGAGGTCTCTTCATTTAAATTGTGTTCTAAATATATTATGGAATCTTTTTTTAAGATATTCTTTAAAGTCTTGATTGTTATAGAACAATAAATGCATAATCCATCTTTTTTGTTTTAACTTTTGATTTTGTTTTATGGTACATTTTAGTGGTGAGTGATCTGATAAATTTATACCTTCATATGTTATGCTATCTACTTCTTGTAATACACTGAAAGGACTCAACAACCAATCAATACTAGAATATGTACTATGTTGATTTGTAAGAGTATTCATAGACCCTTTCATTAGTGCATCTCCATATAGCTACTATCCCTAAGGCTTCCAAACTGTTTAAAATGGATTTAGCCACCTTCAACAGGGTTAAGGTGGCAGAGGTAGAAGACTTGGTTTGCTGGCCAGGGCACCTAGCTTCACTTGAGCTCTTTCCTTCTAAGACTGCTTGAAAGGCAGAGTAGAGAAACTTACGAGAGCAAGGGAAAAGGATTAAGACTTATTTTGGCTAAGCAGATTTACTGTGTGGTGTTTTTAATTTTTACTCACAGGGATTGCTACTGCTTGTTGCTAATATTTCATGGCTTTATTTTTCTCTGTAGCAAAGTGTTTCTTACAGCGTATATCTTCTCTGAAATTATTACAGGTGGTACTTTACAGGTTTTACAGTTTTATCTAACATAAGGATAAGCTTTCAGGGTTACTGCATTTGTTGTTGACTGATTGTTTCTGCTCTTATCTCCTTGTTCTTTCATCCGTGGTTCTTCTTTTTCGGCAGGGGAAGGGCCCAGCCACCCACCCCCATCTTCAACCACCCCACACTACACTCCTTTTATAGGGTACCACAGTTGTGACATTTCCTGTGGCAGAGCAGGAAGGGGTGGATCAGTGGGGCCTCCACAAGGTGAGCTCATTTACAGGGGCACTAGTAATTTAACTTGTTATAACAAGTTAAACAAAACACAATCAAACCATTACTTGCATTTTTTTTCCTTTTTTTCCTTCCTTCTAATTACTCTGACTAGGTTATAAACCCAGCAACTTATCTGGAATGGATATCATTAACTGCAGGTACTGTGGAACAATTTTCAGAAGGACAGTCTTACAGGATTTAGGACACTATCCTACATGCTGGGCCTTTGGAGATCTTAGAGCTCAGCTCTGGGCAGCATGGGCAGAGATTGCATGCCTCAAATTTCATATTCAAGAGAAAATACATTATAAGAACCGCCCGCCACTTCCCCAGCATCCAACAGAAAAACCTCGACCGCAGAGGGTAGTTGGTCCAGGAGGTTGGCAGGTGGTTAGGAGGGGCAAATCAGGTGCCCCATCACTCTCTGCTCTCCAACATATTACTTCCAAAACCATATAAACACTACAATCAGGTATCTGCCTCTATCTCTGAAATCAAACAAAGAGGCAGAAGACACTGCAGAGCAGGACACTGCAGCACAGGAGCTAGCACAACAAAACTCACCCAAATCAGGAACCAAAACAAAAAAGCAAAAGAAAAAACTTCTGATCATAGGAGACTCCATGATTCGGGAGTTGATACCCATCTCCAGCCAGAGGTAATGGTCAGATGTCTCCCAGGTACATCAGCATGGAGACACTGACTGCATTGCTAAAATTGTTCACAAAGCAGGAGAAAACATTGATGTCCTAGTACATAGGTACTAATGATCTCGCCAGCCGGTCAGTTGTGGAGACCAAGGAACACCTGACCAGGCTGGTGACAAACTATCATCTATTTCGTCCAGCATCTCCTTCTCTGAGATCCTGCCAGTCTGGGAGAGGGGAGCAGATGGACGGAAGGTCAGAGAAGGGGAGATAGGGGAGCTAAACACATGGCTCAATGGCTGGTGCCAGGAAAAAGGACTCAGATTTGTAGGGAACTGGCAACAGTTCTGGGAGTGAAAGTTCTTTAAATTTGATAGACTGCATCTGACTAAGGAGGGAGTCAGTGCATTGGGACAGAAGTTTGACGTCTTTGCAGAATATTTAAACTAGCAAATGGGGAGGTGCAGCACCCCATCACGTCGAATGGGGAAGAACACCCTCCCCTCAGCTAGTGGTCAAACAAGGATTCAGCATGTTTGCAGTTCATTTGCATCATGAGGTAAGAAAAAGGTTTGTCTCCCCATACGGCCTTTGGGGTACGCCAAACCTCACCCAACAACTAGCACAGCAAATCTGGCCAATGGAAAATCATGTACACAAATGCTCACAGCCTGGGAAATAAGATCCCAGACCTGCAGGCAATAATGTCAGAGGCTAAACTGGACACAGTAGCAATTAGTGAGACTTGGTTTACCAGTAACCACATGGGAGACTTCAGTACCTGGCTATGTATTGTTCAGAAGAGACGAGGTGCAAAAAGGTGGGGGAGGAGGGCCCTGTATGTCAATGAAAATATCAAAGCTACAGAAATTCAGAATACACATAAGGAGCCAGAAGAACTGTGGGTCACCCTAGAAACAGGAAATGGGACAGCCATAAGAACTGAGGTTGTCTACAGGCCCCAGACCAGGGAGGACATAGACACATTACTGTTAGAAGATATACAAAACATGACAGCTAAAGGGAGGTTCTGATAATGGGAGACTTCAACATGCGGATACAGATTGATCAATACCAGCAGGAACATCTGCCAGAACTAGACACATAGTGGATTCCCTGCAAGGGGGCTCAAACAACTGGTACAGCAACCCACAAGAGACAGGGCTATCCTAGATCTAGTACTGACTAACAAGGAAGGGATCACAGATCTCAGGTAGAAGGTCACTGGGGCCAGTGACCATCACATGGTATGGTTCAATTTGGCTACTACATCTAAATCATCCCATTCCAAGGCAAAAATATGGGACTTCAGAGGAGCTGACTCTGATAAGATGGCCAACAGAGTTAAGCTAGCCCTGGCAAAAAGAAACACAGGTGAGGGGTAAGGCAAAGTGGGCAAGCATTAAAGATGCAATACTTGAAGCAACATCCATTGTGTTAGACAGAAAAGAAGAAAAGAAGAAGGAAACCACTTTGGTTCTCAAATACAGTAGCAGAAAAGGTCAGAGCCAAAAGGCTGGCCTTCAGGAAATATAAGGGAACACAGCGGGATGAAGATAGGGAGGCATACCAAACTGCCCTAAGGGAAGCAGGGAAGGCAGTAAGGCAGGCAAAGTCCCAAACTGAAGAAACACTAGCACGAACAGTAAAAGAAGGTGACAAGACTTTCTATAGATACATTAGTGAAAGGAGAAAGTCCAGAGGGGGTATTGCTAAGCTTAATGGAGAAAAGGGAGCATGTGAGGAGGAGGACCCTGTAAAGGCATCTATCCTAAATAGTTACTTTTGCTCAGTATTTACTGAAGAGAAGGTAGGGCAGGGCCCACAGCTTAGCATCATGGACACGGGGGGGGGGAGGTGAGCACTACTCCCTTCACAAAAGAAAGGGTTCTACAAGAGCTTGCTAAGCTCAGGGTGGATAAGGCAATGGGACCTGATGGCATACATCCCAGGGTACTTAAGGAGCTAAAGGTGGAACTAGCAGAGCCATTAACAGAACTGTTTAGTGAGTCTCTGAGCACAGGAGAGGTCCCAGAAGACTGGAGAAGGGCTCAAGTGATCCCGCTCCACAAGAATGGTAGCAGGAGGAGGCGGGAACTACAGACCAGTCAGTCTACCTAGTAGTGGGCAAGATTATGAGGCACTCCTTAAGGAAAGGATAGTGCAACACCTGGAATCCATAGGGCACAGGATCCAAGACAGCATGGGTTTACAAAGGAAGGTCCTGTCAAACTAATCTCATAGATTTCTTTGACTGGGTAACCAGAGTGGTGGACCAAGGGAGCAGTTGATGTCGCCTACCTTGACTTCAGCAAAGCTTTTGACACTGTTCCACGTAGAAGATTGATAAATAAGCTGGGTAGGCTCGGGGTGGGTCAGAAGTTGGTCAACTGGGTGGCAAACTGGTCGGCGGGCAGAAAACAGAGAGTGGTGGTAAATGGTATACAGTCAGAAGAGATGCAAGCCACAAGTGGGGTACCTCAGGGATCAGTTCTGGGGCCAGTCCTCTTCAACATCTTCATTAGTGACCTTGCAGATGGACTAGAAGGTAAAGCTTGTCTGTTTGCAGATGACACCAAGATCTGCAACAGAGTAGATGATCCAGATGGGGTGGGCAGAATGAGAAGAGATCTGGATAAACTAGCAAAATGGTCAGAAGAGTGACAACTGGGATTTAATGTAAAGAAGTGCAAAATCATGCACATAGGGAAGAGAAACCCTGAAGCCACCTATAGGCTGGGAGGAGAGTTGCTAGCAGTCACAAAGGAAGAAAGAGACTTGGGCATCATCATCACTGATGACCTGAAATCATCCAAGCAGACCTCTAAAGCAGTAGGTAAGGCTAGGGGGTGTTAGGGTGTATTAGTAGGGGTATCACAAGTCGTAAGAGGGAGGTAATAATCCCTCTTTACAAGACACTGGTTAGGCCCCATCTGGAGTACTGCATGCAGTATTTGAGGCCACACCTTCACAAGGACATTAACCAAATTGAGGCAGTCCAGAGAAGGGCAACCAAAATGGTGCAGGGACTGCATCAGAAGACATATGAAGACAGATTAACAGAGCTCAATACGTATACCCTTGAGCAAAGGAGGGAGAGAGGTGATATGATCGAGGCATTCAAACACCTTAAGGGCATTAACAAGGTGAAAGAGTCTAACATGTTTAAATATAAGAAAAATAGTAGGATAAGAGATCACAGCATGAGATTAGAGGGAGGCCGATTAAGGGGGAATGTGAGGAAATTATTTTTCACAGAAAGGGTGGTGGATGCATGGAATGGCTTACCACAAGAAGTGGTGGCTATGAATACAGTGCAGGGCTTCAAACAGGCATGGGATAGGCATAAAGGGAACAATACAAATGACTATGAATAGATATGCCATTGACAGAGCAAAGGCCGATGGCACATTTATAAGGTAGAAAAAGAAATGGGCAGACTGGATGGGCCTTGCGGTCCTTATCTGCCATCAACTTCTATGTTTCTATGTTAAGTGGGGACCCACTCTGCCCACATCTGGATTTTGCACTGTGTTAGAATCTCCCCCTATTATGTATGGCTGTGGAAATTGGGAAAACCAGGTAAAGAATTCAATAAAAAATTCAGGGGAATCTTCAGTCGGTCCATATAAATTAGCGAAAGTTGTGATACTATTATTTATCTTTACTTATGCTTTAACATATCTATTACATTTATCTATCACTGAGTTCAATATTTCTGTGTTATATTTCTTAGAAAAAATAATTGCAATGCCTTTTGACTTGCCATGAGAACTTCAATGGATTGTGTTCCCCTTCCTCCCCCCAATAATTTACAGAATTTCTTAAATTCTGACTCATTAAGGTGGATTTCTTGCAACATCAAACAGTCCATTTTATGTTTTTTTAATATAGTTAATAACTATCTTTCTTTTAAAGGGATTATTAATACTGTTAACATTTCATATCATTATATTATAGCTTGTCATCTTGCTGAGAAAATAAGTAATTCAAAGAATCAACCTGACTGTGTATATTTGTGAGTTGTGTTTCATTTAATGTTGTAACTTGGCACCTACCAAGTCTATAACTTTTCAAATTCCTGACTGCCAGCAGACCCTCCAAGTCTCTTTTTCCTACCTTACCACTATCTTTCTGGAATAAGAGAAACAGTCAGCGGTGAGTTACATCATAACTGCCAGTACACTTTAATTTGACCTCCAATATTGTTATACAGTCCACAACACCCATGTCTACTTTCCCTCCACCAGATCTTTTCTCCCTTCACAAACTTACAGAGCCTATATCCCCAAAGACCCCTAAACGGTATCCTGTGATATGTGTTAGTCGCAAGTGAGTGCCTACTGAAATGGTGACCCACTTGCAGCGCATATCCACAGGGCGAGGGAGTAGGGAGGGTGACTGGGAGGGGAGGGTTCACGAATGGCAACGGGATGTCGCTATACATACACACGCATGGGGGGAGCAAGCACACTGAGCGAGGGGCGGGAGGGTTTGTGAGGGGTGGTGCTGTGGTTAGCTGCCAAGCTGGCTGCATGGCATGGTGGGTGGGTGCTGGTCCAGGGTGGCTAGGATGCAGGGTTTGGGTCTGGGCACAGGTATGTTTTGTTGCACCTGGCCCAAGTAGTTTTTATTTTATTTTACACTGTTGTACCCCCCCGACATGCACCCCCCCGGAGTTGAGAATCTAACAGTGGGGGGGGGTGAGGGGGGTACGGGGAGTACAGCCCCCACATAACAGTAAAATTTAGAGTCCTCTTGCATGGTTTTCTTTGTCGCCGGGGTGTACATCACCTGAAATTGAATTTCGGCTATGTACACTCACCATAATGATGATAGAACCCCCTAATACCTCTCATGCAATCAAAATGGGGCTTCTGTTTCCAAGTGTTATTGCTGTGTAAGAGCACCTTCTTATTTTATCAATATTGCCATTTATTTTCTAACTATAATCATTGAGTTTGCCTGTCTTAATTCCCTATTTGTTACTCCTTCTCATACCTCCATAGTGTGCACATATGTATCATATGTATTTTCCCCATCCTTCTCATTTGATATAGCTGATTTTTTTAGAGACTTCAAGCTAATTAAGCATTACTTCAGGGGAGGCCTCTTCCTGTTTCTGGACCTTTTCTTAGACCCTGAGCCTAGTTTCAAGACATAGAAACATAGAAACATAGAATTTGATGGCAGATAAGGACCGCTTGGCCCACCCAGTCTGCCCATTTCCCTACCTGATGGATAAGTTGCAGATCCTAGTTAACCAGCAGCCTACTTCTTCCTACCCCCACCCCCTAGAATTGCCTTATGACTGTTCCATGCATGCTTGAATTCCACCACTGTTTTTGACTCCACAACCTCCTCTGGGAGGCCGTTCCATACATCCACAACCCTCTCTGTGAAAAAATACTTCCTTAAATTACCTCTGAGCTGCCCCCCTTCTATCTTCAAATTGTGCCCCCTTGTTCTTGCACACCTCTTTTTTTGAAAGATGCTACCCTCTTGGACTTTGTTGATTCCCTTGAGGTACTTGAAAGTTTCTATCATGTCCCCTCTCCCTCCTTTCCTTGAGGCCTTACATATTAAGCTCCTTAAGTCTCTCTCTTATGTCTTCTGGTGCAGACCCTGCATCATTTTAGTTGCCCTCCTCTGGACAGCTTCCATCCTGTCTATGTCTTTGCGGAGATTGGGTCTCCAGAACTGCATGCAGTACTCCAGATGTGGTCTCACCAGCTGTCTGTGCAGAGGGATAATAACTTCTTGTTTTCTACTGGTGATGCCTCTCCCTATGCATCCCAGTATTCCCCCAGCCCTCCTTGCTGCCCTCTCACATTGCTTTGCCCATCTTTAGGTCATCTGATATGACTACCCCAGGTACCTTTCCATTTTTGTTGTTGTTATTATCTCACCCCATTGTGTACTCTTCCCCTGGGTTTTTGTTTCCCAGGTGCATTACCTTGCACTTCTTAGCATTGAATCTAAGCTGCCATACATTTGACCATTCCTCTAACCTTGCCAAGTCCCTTCTCATCCTTTCCACCCCCACGTGCATCAACTCTGTTGCAGATCTTTGTGTCATCTGCAAAGAGACATACTTTTTCTTCCTGTCCCTCAGCAATGTCGCTTATAAAAACATTGAAGAGGACCGGTCCTAATACTGAACCCTGCGGTACCCCACTACTAACCCCCCTTTTTTCAGAGTGGACTCCATTTACTATTACTCTCTGTGTCCTATTCTCCAGCCAATTCTTTACCCAGGCTGTCATCTTGGGACCCACTCCCAGGCTGGCATACATGTTCTTCTGCCTCTCTCAGAGACTCTATGGTTTTCAACCTTCCCATGTATACAGTCTTTAACCTGGCCCGGTGGCACTGAGGGTTGAGGCACTGGATGCCACACCTCACACCATGCTGGCAACCCAGGTTCAGGAATGAGCCCAGGTCACCAGGGGTCAGCAGGGGAGGGAAGAGATTGAGCATCCAGAGGACTGCTCTATCTCTTACCAGGGAGGGTTCAGGGGAGTGCTCACTCCTGGTGGCTGGGGGCATCCAACGTAGTGATGCTGAGTGGGGGGGGGATTTGTGGCATAGTGTTGCCTTGTTGGCTGCACTCTGAGGGGATCCAGAGGAAAAAAAAATGAGAAATATCCCCACCCAGGAGATAGGCAATGGAACCTTGGGCCAGGACCACACTGCAATGCTGGGCTTCCTCCTCTCCGCGGCCCGCCCGTATGGTACAGATGCTCTATACTATAGACAAAGTGCCCTGGGTGGGTAGAGCAGCCCTTCCTCTGGGGGGCTCAGATCCGGAGGTTGCATTGGGGGCTGAGCGGTGGAGAGAAGGGAGGCTTTGGGCCAGAGGTAGAGACCTGGAACCCAACGAATGCCTAAGAGAGTTATCCAGTAAGTGTAGCATAAAAATAGTTGGACAAAATAATGTATACAGACTTTAAAGTAGTTGGAACTGGATGAGAGAATGATATCTGTTTGTCCCACAAGAATATCTGAATTCTTTATATGCATTTCTTTTCTTTTCTTTTCTATTTCTGGCCTTAGGTCTGGGAAAATTAAAATCTGATTATTCTCAAATAAAAGAGTTTCTTTTTGCTTTATAGAGTACCTTTTCTTGGTCTGGATATCTATAAAATGTGACATAAACCACTCTTACATATTTAAAACGTGTTTTTTGCCTGGCTGGGGATGCCCTTTCAGTTTCAAGCTTTTCTTCAGGACATCTCCTTCCCAATAGTTCAGTCAGCCACTTTTCACAAAATCCCATCGTGTCTGATGTTTCCAACCCTTCAGGTAACCCTAATACCTTCAAGTCATCTCTTTGAGATCTCCATTCCAGATCCAATAGTTTTTCTTGTACCTTTAATAGTTTTCCACTTTGTATTCCCAGATTTTTTTAACTTCTGGAATATTATCTTCTACTGCTGACAGCCTGTTTTTGAAGTGTCATTCTGTCATTTGGAACCTATGTGTCCCCCTTTATACCTTTCATTTCATCCTGTGCACCTTCTGGCTTTGTCTACAATCTCAGAACACCAGATCTGACGTCCTCCAGTAAATCCCTAAGAAACTCTTTAGTTTTTTCCTCATTATCTTCCTTTTATTGCTGTTACTTCATCTTTCTTTGGGTTTTTCCCCTTGCACTAAATAATCTGGTTCTGTCGTGCATACAGGTAACAGTTCACCCTCTGGTAGTGGGTGCTGTTGGAGCTCCTGACAGGGCAGCATTTTATCTTTTGCATAAACTGTAACAGATTCCACCTTCTCATCATTTAAAGATTTACCACCGGGCATGGTCTGAGATTCTTCTTCTGCTACATCTGAGGTAGTTACCTGGCTAAATGAGAATGTGTTCCTTATTCTTGAATTAACATTTATCCCCAAAATTCCATCTATTGGCAATATACCCCAGTTTTGCATCTCACCTGTGTTAAACATCACCTTCTTTTGAATATTACTGATGTGGTGCTTGCCCAAATTTTTATTAGCCCCTATATCTTGAATATCGCAAAGGGCAAGGAGGGGATTCGGCTAGCTTGAGAACACATACTTGGGTAACGTCCCCCTTTAGGCGATGTTTTCTTACAGAGTTGCTGTGTTCCATTTTTGCAGTAGCAGTAGCAATCCTTTCACTATCAGGCAACTCTGATGTCAAATACTCTACCGCTTGCCTATAATGCTCTACCACTGGATATAGATGGGGCAAGTACTACATTACTTGTCTTTAAATCTTTATTAAGGAAATGCCTCACTGTTATAAATGTTTGTGATTGTATGTCTGTGTGATACCTTTATTGTCAGATATTTTTTGTTATTGTCGTTAAGTGTTCTGGTCGCCCATGTAAACAGGTCTTTGGCCCATGGACTTTTCCAGATTTTAAATAAACAAATGAAAACCAATGTTGTCTCTACCTCTGCAGTCATGTTAAAACTTACCTCTGCAGTGTTAGAAACCATCGCCGGGTCGGTCTGCTCAGGCTGCATTTCCAGAATAAGTTCTGAATTTCCCGCATTTCCTGCTAGAATTACTTGGGTGGAGTCTCTAACTGTGAGCTCCACAGCTGTGACTGGATACTCTATTAGGTCGTTCATGATTGTGTTTCTAGGTTTTTTGCCATTACCTCTGTAGTTGGCATAATGGGCTCTGTGCTAGTACCTGTCACAGAAGTGGTTTCAGAAATCATTACCATGGTGTCCATTTTGTTTTCATCTTTATGGGTCCCTATTGACCATCCTCTCCCTTTAATTTGCTGCTTAAAGAGATTGCCCAAGGGTTTGTTTACAGAGAGATACATATTGGGGGTGTTTGGAGCACTTTGAGTTCTCCATGTGGAAAGGTGCTTTGAACTTACCACCGTCTGCACTTGCCTGGTAAAGTATGTTTTAATTTCTTTTATGTTCCTGGGTCGATTTGCCATTTAACAGTTATGCTATAAATTATTCAAGTATTATTTCTAACAGTCTTGCTTCTTACCATACTTAATTTCAACCTAGGAGATGCAGCAAGAGAAATCAGTGTAGAAAAGATAAAAAATGCATGAATTCATGATCCGCTGTGCAAAATCAACATTTAGATGCTGCGCCTTGTAGGTCTAAGGTGTTCTCCTGCAGCAGCCTAGCTTCATGGCACCATCTTGGTTCCACCTACCACCCCAGAAAATTGCATTAATGAAAAAACAGCATTTATAGAAAGTCAGTGTTAACAGTTTAGCAAGTTCAGCCCTGGCTAACACACTGAGATGTTGTCATATTTCTTGTATATCTTTCTTAAACTTTATAGGGGTGCTCCTGGTGTGTGGCCAAAATCAGAATCGAACAGTTATAGTACCAGTACACCCCCCAATGCCCCCCCACAAAAAAGCTTGAAAGGCTGCAATTCATTAAAGTTCATTCCATTTTCTTATTTTGCCATTATTTAATCATTCCAACGTTAGAAAGGTGGTCCTGGTCTCATCACTCAGTCAAATCACAACTAGCCTGACCATTGACATTAAAATGACCCTCCCCCACTGGTCAGGTAACTATACTTTAAATTTTACATCAGTATGAGCTGATGTCCCACCATGATCTCTCTTTTCTTATATGGAAACCACTCCCTGGCTTCATCTTTATTTTGTGTGCTCTGGTCCATAAGACGCTTAAAGATGACAATCAAGGAGCTTTCTTATTAGTGCAAAGCTTTCTTTTTAATGCAATGTTAAAGATTAAGCAAACTCAACCCTGGTTAACACCCAGAGATTTTGTTACATTTCTTATACATTTTTCTTGCAGGGGTGCTCCTGGTGTGTGGCCAAAATAAGAATCAAACAGTTATTGTACCAGTGCTCCCCCCCCAAATGCTCCTGAAAGCCTGCAATTCATTTAAGTTAATTTCCATTTTCTTACTTTGCCTTCATTCAATCATTCCAACATTATAAAGGAGTTCCTCATCTTATCACACAGCTGAATCATGACTAGGCTGACCACCAATGAAAAGCTGACCCCCACATTGGTCAAGTAGCTACACTTTAAACTCTACCATGATAATATGAGCTGAGATCCCACAGCTTTCTCTCTATCTTGTGTGAAAACCAATGTCTGGCTTCATCTTTCCACAGTGTGCTATGGCCCACAAGAGGCTCACAGGTGACCATTCAAGAGTTTTCTAATTAGAAGAAGGCCACACTTCTTCTGTTTTTAATAGAATGTTAAAGGTTTACCTGACCGCTGGGGGGTCACCTTGTTGTTAATGGCAAGGCTAGCCTAGTCATGGTTTGGCCGAGTGATGAGACCAGGAACACCTTTGAAATGTTGGAATGGATTGAATGAAGGCAAATCAAGAAAATAAAATAAAATGAACTACAAGCTTTCAAGCTACTGTTTTTGGGGAGCAGTGGTACTATTACTGATTCTGATTTGGTGACACACCAGGGGCACAACTGCAAAATGTAAGAAAAATGTTTATGAAATGTGATGAAATTTCTGTGTATTAGCAAGAGTTGAGCTTGCTAAGTGTTTTACATTGCATTAAAAATAGGAGCGATATAGCCTTCTCCTAATTAACAAGCGCTTCAATGGCTACCTGTCAGCCTGTTATGGACAAGAGCACACTATATAACAAGCATTTGTCAATGCTGAATGTTTGCTTGCTGGTATTAGCATTAGAAATGCAGGAGTTAGACAGATGCACAATAAGAATGGCAGTGAAGTACTGAACTTCACATGAACCCCACCTCCATCCTGTAGAGATGGACAGGATTTGGGGTAAGATTTTGGGTCGTCACCCATGACGGTCAAGCCAAACCACTTCACCCTATTCTGCAGACATTGACATGTGTTGAGCTGTGCCTTAGGGTGTTTTGCTTTACAGTCACCGCATTCCATAAGTACATACGTTGAAATGAGTGCAGCATAGGAGAATGGGGTGAAGTCTTGGGACAAAGAGTCCAAGGTACTTCTCGATGCCTGTCAGTGGCGGGGTTGGGGTGGGATGGCATGAGCAGTACATTTGGCATTCCAAAGGCACACCCTGATGCCTGTCTGTCTGTCAGTACAGGGTAGGACGTTATGGTTAGAAACCGTAATGCCTCAAGCATTTGTTGGTATTCACAGTACAAATTTTGAGCATGGCCTTTTTGTGACCCCACCTCATGAATGCATTTGGGACTTCTTCTCATGAACAGTGGCAGTGTGATTTTGTCAATATGTCCTGAAAACTGAGTTCCAACAGTGACAGTGCCATTCTGCAACACATGTACGAAAACATAGATCGGGCAGGATGTGAAGAATGACAGCTGTACCATCCATAGGGAGGTATGAAGAGATGGCAATGTTGAAAATGTGTAGTGGGAATATTAAAAATAATTGCACTTCTGAGCATACGTGGAAACTGTGCAATGCATGCGCGTAACACAGTCGTTTTATGGAGTTTCATCACCAGATTTTCAACATAGGCATTTAACGACCTGTGGTCATGAACAGCATCACTGTGATTTTGCTACTGTGTCCTGAACACTGATTTCCCACAGCAACCACGGTATTCTACAGCGGAACTGCAAAAACAAATTTCAACCAGGATGTGAAAAATGACAGCTGTACTGTTCATAAGGAGGTGTGGGAAAATGGCAATGTTGAAAATCTGGAGTGAAAATATTACAAATGTGCAAAGTTATAAGCGTGCGTGGAAACTGCGTAATGCACGCTCATACCACAGTTAGTTTATGGACTTTTGTCACCAAATTTTCAACATAGACATTTTAGGACCTCTGCAAATGAACAGTGTCACTGTGATTTTCTTAATATGTCCCAAACATTGATTTCGCACGCCAACCGCACCATTGTGTGCTACATGTGCAGAAACAAATTTTGGGTGAGATGTGCAAAATTAAAGCTGTACTGCTTATAAGTAGGTATAGTAAAATGGCACTGTTGAAATTCTGGACTGCAAATATTAAGAATTCACGCACTTACGAGCATGCGTATGAACTGCGCAACGCACGCTTGTAAAACAGTCATTTTAGGAATTTTTTCACCACATTTTCAACATAGCCATTTTAAGACCTCTGCTCATGAACAATGTCACTGTGATTTTCTTAATCTGTCCCAAACATTGATTTTGTACACTGACTGTGCCACTGTGTGCTACATGTGCAGAAACACATTTTGGACGAGATGTGAAAAATGACAGCTGCACTGCTCATAAGTAGGTGTGATAAAATGGCAATGTTGAAAATCTGGAGTGCAAATGTTACACATTCGCAAACTTATGAGCGTGCGTAGGAACTGCGCAATGCACGCTCGTAAAACAGTAATTTTTTGGAATTTGTCCACCAAATTTGCAACATAGGCTTTTTGAGAGCCCACCTTATGAACACTGGCACTGTCATTTCATTAATCGGTCCCTAAAGGTGATTTCATGCAGTGACCACAAAATCACTCTTCAGGCCCGACTAATGCCATGACGGTGACAGAATTCATGAGGAGGGGTCCCAAAAACTCCATGTTGAAAATTTGGTGTAAAAATTCCAACACATGCCTGAGATATGCAGCAAAGTTGACACAACCCTATTTATTCCATCTTACAGCTTACCGGCATTTCCTCAGTTCACGGTTGGCTTTGAAGAGTGCAGACGTGTTCCTAGTCCACCGAAGATTGCCGCGCCAGATTCCAGAGGTAAGTATGGGGTGAGGGGATGTGGGAAGACAGGATGCCCAGTGGGTGGGCACAGGTTGCGGGAGGAGGGCTCTGGCAGACTGCGAGGGACCATTTTTTCTTTACAGGAAAAAAAATAATAAAAAGACAACGAGGGACGGTTTCCAATTTTACAGGGGCATTTGGCATGCTGGGGTGGGCTCCCAGCATGCCAAGGGACTCTTTTTGGGGGGGGCCAGCTGTAGCAGAGGGGATTGGGCACCTCGTCTGTGCACAATAAAATGGGGGAGCGTCATGCTAACAGGGATTGGGCACCCGTCGGCAGGCAACAAAACCCGGGGGTGTTACATCATCAATGGCGGGGAAGTGGGCTCCCCATCAGCAGACAATGAAAGTGGGTGGGGGTTACATCTTACCGATGGGGTGGGCTCCTCCGTTGCCTAAATAAACACTGCGGGGCACTGAAGCCGGTGGGGATTGGAGCCCCCGTTGGCCAACAAAGACCATTTGGGGGGGGAGCACATGCTGCTGAGGGGGATTGGCCACCCCCTCAGCATGGGAGGCTGCCTAATACTGCTTGTGAGCATGGTGGCAAGCCCCCCGCCATGTTCACAAACAGTATTAGGCTAGCTAATGTTCCGCCCTGCAATGACGGGTCGCTCCCTCATTGCAGCACAATGACTGATGGTGCAATGATGAGGCAGCCCCTGATTGCTGTGATGAAAGCGTTACACTTTGGTGCACTTTTTGGAGACCAGTTTCATTGGCACACTGTGCCTCCATTGGTCCACCACTGCCAAGCCCCCAAATGCAGTGCCTCTCTTGGCTTAACATTGCCGCACCTCCACAACCTGCTTCTCTCCTAAGCTGTCACATCATGTTTCTTGTGCATGTGCAAGCAAACATAAAAAAGAAGCCAGAGAGTGGTTTCCACACAAGAAAGAGAGAAAGAATGGGACCTCAACTCTTACTGGTGTTCAAATAAAACTCCAGAAGACACTGCACAGGGGCGCAGCAAAGACCTTTTTATTACTAGATAGGCCAGTGATAACAGCTTACAGACCTTTCACTACAGCCACAGGAAGTACTCACCCACAAAAACTTCCCCCTTACTGGAGCTCCTGAAACTAAGTTCCCAGGTACCGTAATTACATGTGTAGAAGGCTACTTAAAATAAAGTTAACTTAACAATCTCCCACTTTTCTTTAAAGACTTAAATTTTAGCCCCCCCTTTTATAATAGCAAAGTTTAATGTCCACATGGCTAAGTGTCTTCTTTCTCAAGCTGCCACATCCCTTTACTGAGTGCTTTTAGAGGCACAAGAGCCGATCCTCCCTTTTTTGTCAAGCAGTCAGCCAGTTGTTCCTTCGTGGTAGACCAGACAACACACTGGACCCTTTTGGCCTGGATAAGTTCTTTAATGCCACTGATTTCAAGACAAAGCCTTTTCTCTGAAACCGACTTGGTTGACTTGATAGCATCAACTAGTGAATGATTGTGCACAACACATGTCACAGGTAAGATGTGCTTGGTACCGCCGGTAGTGAGCTCTGAGTACAGCATTGCCAGAAAGATGGCATTGTCAATTCCCTCAGCCAAAGCAAGGGTTTCCCCAGCAAGCGTGCTCCGGACTACTCTTCTTATCCTTTTTGACTGCCAGGAAAGTGGTGAAAAGCATCCTTCCTCACCCATTAAGATAATCAGGTGACCACCCTGAGTACCCCCATCTGGGAGGTTGCCCAGTGATGCATCACTAAAAACTACCAATTTTAAGGAGGCATCTTTTCCCAAACATTGAAATTTCAAAGTCACCTGTTCTGATTTCAGTTTTCGAACAATTTTGTTTGCCTCATGTATGGTTTGAACAGTGGCTTGTTTCGTGTTGGATGCCAAGTTGCAAGCATCAAACATGACATCAGGTCTGCTCTGTCTAGCAACCCAGAGAATTTGGCCTGTCTTTGACCTCAGTTGATCCTTTTCACTTTCAGTGAGAGGATCATCACGGTGTAACGCTCTTGTGGAATCCATGTGGATGGGATGAAGATTTTGTATGTTTATTTATTTATTTTTTATTTTATTTATTTAGTTTTTGTTGACCGGGTAAGTGCACTAGACAAATCCTGCCTATTTTCAGGCACGACCCGGGGGAGTGGGATACAGATGAATGCCAACTGACCTTGAACCAGATTAAGCTGTTAGTGTTGCTGTTGTAACTGTATGATTTTATCAACTGTATTGAACTCCATGCCCGTGTAACAAAAGCTGTCATGCTCCTCACGGCCAGTCTTAAAGACATTTCTTAAGTGTGGTATTACTGTTGCACCCACCGCAATCCCGTCTCCCTTCAGGACACCCTGCAGCAGTCTTTCAATAATGCTGAAGCTTGGCTTAAGGAGCGCAAACTCGTCATCAATCTTAAAAAAACCAAAGCTTTGCTCTTTTCCCACCCCCAAAACAAAGCTAGCAACCACCCATTCTATATCCTTCCTAGTACCAACCACTGGAACAAGTCTGCTCCTACAAATACCTTGGGGTTACCTTGACTCAGCCCTCACATTTCACAACCACATTGATGCCTAACATCAGCCACTAACACCGACTTGGCATCCTCTTCCGCCATAGAACCTGCCCTTCCCCCAAATGCACTCTGGCTCGCTGTTACGTCCTCTGTTTTGTCCCTTGTAGACTATGGTCTACCAGTCTATGGTGCTGCCAACTCGACTGCACTCAAAAGAATTCACATGACTCCTGAATAAAGCCTGCAGATTGATTACTGGTGCCCCCAGCTCACACACACCTGTCAGCTGCATGGCGAGGCTAAACTCCTTGCCCTGGATCAGACGGAACCATATCAACCTGCCTCCTCACAAAAAAAACCCTGGGCTCCCCCCTGGGGATACGCATCCGTCACCAGATCCCACCCACTATTGCAACACGGTCATCCAACAAGACCACTCTAATGGTCCTCAGATCAAGAATCAGCTGTGGCCAGAGGTCCTTCTACTACAGAGCCCCATCCTGGTTTAACTCTCTCCCTGCCTCCATCACCAATGCCAACGCCATCTCCAAGTTCAAAAGCACCCTTCGAAACCAACTCTTCAACACTCATAGCTACTCCTGTCTCTGAAAGTAGCCTCCACCTTGACTTCTCAAGACAACGCCCACCGGGCTGCTCTCCACCTAGCCATCCCCATCACTGCTTCCCGGTACACCGTACCTATGTCTAGCCTGGCCAGTGCCAGCTGTTTCATTGTATACCTATTAGGTTGCTCAATGTTTGATACCAACTTGTGTAACACCTGTTCTCAATTACATGTACCCTGTAACCTAAATGTATTTTGTCTGACCTCAGTGCGACGTGGCGCCTCTGTTGAATGCCTATTGTTTTGCAAATCTATGCTATGTAACCTAAAACTCTATGTATGTCTTTAATGTGATGAGGTACCTTTGGAAACGAGCCTCTGGCTCAAAGGTTGTAAACTGATTTCACAAATAAATAAAAAAATTAATAAATAAATAAAAGTTATGTGAGCCACCACAAATGAAGTCATCAACATGGCAGGCAAGCACTCCAGCTACATTGCTATCTTGATCTAACCAGTAGAAGATGGCAGGATCCACTTGAGACATTTTTCCACCTGTATTCAGCATAGTTTTGTTAACTTTGTTGTACCAGTACAGAGATGCATCTGCCAGACCATAGACACACTTTTTAAGTTTCCACAGTGTTCCTTCACCTTTAGCTTCAGGTGGAGGTTTGATGTAAATAGCTCAAGACAACTCTGTTCCTTGTAGGAAAGCAGATTTAATGTCCATGGAATGAAGTCTCCATTGTTTTTGACAAATTACAGTTAGAAGCAATTTTAAGGACTCTGAGGTGCACGTTGGTGAATATTTTGGAAGTTCTTTATTGTCAAGTTCCTCAAAACCTCTGGCCACCAGACGTGCTTTTGGAACTATTCCATCCAAGGTTTCTTTTACGGTACAAACCCACCTTGTAGAAATACACTTTTGTCCATTCTCTTTGACTCCGTCAAACACTCCATTACTCTTCCAGCTACTGAGCTCATCTTGTTTGCATAATCAAAGATACTTCCTTTGTAACTAGTACATCATCTTCAGAGTGTTGCACTTGGTTGTCCATAGGTTCGATGTGAAGATTGTCTACATGTATCAAGTCAACTGACCCTGCTGTATCTGAAATGGCAGAGGGTTCCAAGTAGTGTAAATTGTACCAGTGTTTGTTTTTCCCCTTAACTTTTCCTGCATGTCCAAGAACTTTTGCTGTGTATGGAATCCCACTTTCTCTGTCTGTATATCTAACAATTTGTTCAGGTTTTAGATTGACACAGCCATCTTGTCTTGACACATGGGTTGTTGAATGTCAACTTCATCAGTATTTCCTGTGTCATTGGTGAAGTCCTCTACTTCATCATTGTCTGTGCCACTCATAGTGTCCACGTTATTGTGTTCAGCATCTGGTAAATCTGTCTCACCTTCTGCGACCTTTTGTGTAGCATGCTGATGGTCAGCCACCGCTCCTTCAACTTGCTCGTTATTCACTTTTCGTAACACTGAATGATGCACCCGCACATAGGTGCCTCCATGTCTCACAAATATTACCACGCCATCCTGACCAATGATGACACCAGGTCCTTTCCACTCTGCACAATCCATGCGTTTGTAATAGACTTTGTCTCCAGTCTCATATTTTTCATCTGTAGGATGAAGTTGTTCACGCAAAGCCCGACGAATTCTCTCTGAGCATTCTGCTTCAGTGAATGCTTTCCTCGCTGCATGCAATGATGAAATATGCTGTCCTACCCATTCACTCACAGTCATCCCTTCCAAAGCAGGTGGCTTATCAACCAGCATGGAGGGAAGATTACGGTTCTGTCCAAACACTAGCTGGTAAGGGCTGTAGCCATGGACATTCTGCACTGAGTTTTTTGCCATAAGTGCCCAATCTAGGGCTGTTTTCCAATCACATTGATTAGTTTTTTTTACTTTCAATAGGATTTCAGTGAGTGTTAAATTATGTCATTCCAAAAGTCCATTGCTCCACGGACTTTACCCAGCAGTTGTCTTTACTTCTATATTAAAATTTTCTGCCATATCATGGATTTCATCACTGTTGAATTCTCCTCCATTGTCGCTGTATAATTTTTTAGGTGGGCCATGCACACTTATCCAGGAATGAATAAACTGCTTCACAATTTCAGTAGGTTTCTTTGTAGCTACAATGACTCCAGCACTGAAATGTGTGACGTGATCAATTATGTGAAGATACCACACACTTGGTCCTAGCTCATGAAGGTCCACAGCCACTGTTTCATTGTACTTGGCAGCCATTGGTAGCCCAACAGCAGGCTTGGGCTTGGGTTTGCTGTACCTCAGGCATGTCTCACAGCTGTTCACTATCTGGTGTAGAATGGAAACATTCTCTTTATCATTATTACCAGAACTTCGCAGTAATTTCTGAAGCTTATCAACTGAAGCATGTCCAAATTGCTTGTGAAGTTTTAACAAAACTCTGTGCTTTTCATCTGTGGACATGTTCTCTGTCACTGTTAAAAACTCATTTTCACATGGACTCTCTGTAATGTCTTTGTCTAGAATACTGACACAATAATGTCCTGAAGTAGTAAGCTCAAGTATGACTGGTTGTTTTTTTTTGCATCATTTGTTTATTGTTTCTTTTTTCCACAGAAAAAAAAGACACACATCCAACATACATACATACAGACATATACGACATGAACCTTAGTACATGACCTATTTACATCCAGATCCATTTCATCACTTTACATCTTAATCTTTCCATTCAGTAAAGAAAAAAAAAGGAAGAAGACAATTCTTCTAAATTATTAGCCCGGGTGATATGGAGTCGAAGCCCTAACATTTTATTTCCCAAGAATACCCCTCTCCTAATACATTCATTTCAAATCCAACCCTCGTTAAGCATAATGCTCTCTGCTACAGTCAGAGATGAAAAATACAGTTGCCAAGTTCTATAAAACAATTCCTCTTTCCCCTTAGTAGCATATGTTAGTCGTTCCAAAGTAATGGCCTGTGCTTCCAGGGTTTTCCATTGTGCAACAGTAGGCTTCACCGCCGTGACCCAAGTGTTCAGAATGCAGTGCCTGGCCATATATATTAACACCCTAAGCCATTTTTGTATGGGGTTCCACTCTCCCTCCCCCGTATCCTCCACCCCAAAAAGTAGAAAAAGACGGGACAGGGGAATCTGCTGACCTCCGATCCTTCGCAATTCCGATACTACCTCTCCCCAAAATATCTGCAAGGTTGAGCAGGCCGAGAAATAATGATAATATGAGGCCAGGTTATTATTGCATCTAGGGCATATGGGAGAAATTGTAGAGTTATACTTATGAACCACCAGAGGTGGGCAGTATAGCCTATGACAAAACTTATAATAGGACTCTTTATACTTGTTACACATCAGAACACCCTGATGTAGCTGGAGAAGTGTTTTCCAATTATCTATGGAAATTGTGATCCCTAATTCTCTCTGCCAAAGCATTTTAGTATTTTGTGTTTTATCCAGAAACCATGTAATACCTTCTTTAGTCATTCTTTGAATGGTACCCTTAGGTTTTCTTTGTCCTGTCATTATTAATTGTTCGAGTGCCTTCCACTGCAGTATGGTACCCCCAAGCCTTCCAATGGAATTAATGTATGCCCTTACCTGAAGGTAACTAAAGAAGTACTGGCATCCCAGCCCTGTCTTATCTTGTATATTCTGGAATGAGTCCAGCACACCACGTGTAAATAAATTCTTAAGGCAGTTAATTCCCTTTGTTTCCCACTCTTTATACCCCCATCCTCCAACCCTGGAAGAAAAAAAGGATTTCCCCTCAATGGGAGGAGTAGTGTGTCTTCCTGTCTGGGGCCTCTCAGTTTAGACATGTCTCTCCAGCTGTCTAATATAGCTATGACCAGGGGGTTCGGATTAGGGAGTATCTGGTGTGCTTTCCGACCTCCCAGGGACAAGTACGCTGAAATTCTTCCCACACTTCCTCTCTCCTCCAAATCCAGCCAGCCCGCTTCTTTAGGTCTGTCAATCCAATCCTGTATATATCGACACTGCATTGCCCTTTGATAGTTATTTAAGTCTGGGAATTGTAAGCCTCCTTTATCTATAGGGGCCTTCAACCGGGCTAGACCTATCCTCGGGCATCTCCCTCTCCAGATAAAATCCGAGAAGGCTTTTTCCAATTTTCTCACCTCTGTTCCTCTTAACCCAATATGAAGCAACTGTAAAGTATTCTGGGGAGCAGGTTCCTCTTGATAAGATTTATCCTACCCAGCCACGTTATGGGAAGGTTCTTCCATCTAGCTAGGTCCATGACTATGTTTTACACAAGTGGGATATAATTCAAGTCATATAAGTCCTCCAACTCCCCTCTCACTTTGATGCCCAGATAGGTGAAGGCCTTCTCAACTACCCGAAAGCCCCATTTTGATGTAGCGGTTCCTCCCTCTTGTGCCCCGACCCTCAGCTCTTCCGACTTGTCCAGGTTTACCTTATATCCAGAGAATTGTAAGAATCAGTCAATCAAGCTCAGAAGAGCAGGCATGGACTTATTGGGCTTAGTTACATATATCAACATATCATCTGCATAAAGCGAAAGCCTAGCCTCCCTACCCGCCTTCCCCATCACTCCTGATATGTCTGGGTGTTTCCGAATGGCAATGGCCAGGGGTACTAGAGTGAACAAAAGAGGCAAAAGAGGGCAGTCCTGTCTTGTGCCTCTTTCTAAGTCAAAGCTATCCAAGAGGATCCCATTGGTTAAAACTCTAGCCCTGGGGTTTCTATACATCTGACACACCATCCCTGTGAACCCCTCACTCAGACCAAACCGGGTCAAGACCTCCATTAAATATTTCCACTCCACTCTGTCGAACGTTTTCTCGGCATCCATCGACAATATATGTACCACCTCTTTATTAACCTTGGCTCCCCAGATTACATTGAGGAGAGTCCTCATATTATGATACGAGTACCTACCCTGGATAAACACGGTCTGGTCTGGGTGAATGATCCCCGGCAGTAGATTTTCTAGCCGGGTGGCCATAATTTTGGCTAAAATCTTAGAATCACAATTTAAGAGGGATGTCGGTCTAAAGGAGGCACATTCCAAAGGGTCTTTCCCTGGTTTTGGAATCAGGCAAATCGTAGCTGCTCCCCATGATTGAGGTAGCATTCCTTTCTCCTCCCTCGCCTCCTGGAAAACTGCTTCCAGGTGGTCCACTATTTTTAATTTCATAACTTTATAATATTTAGCTGAAAAACCATCAGGGCCGCTGGTCTTACCCCTCTTAAGCACTCCAATGTCAGAAAGGATTTCTTCCTTTGTAATGGCCCCATTCAGTCATTCCCTCTGTCTATCTGTTATCTGCGGTATCTCCACCCTATTCAATAATTCCACCATCCCCCTATCCTCCCCTCCCTTTTGACCTTGATAAAGCTTGTGATAAAATCTCCTAAATCTTTCCCCAATATCTACTTTATTTTTCAGCAGGACCCAATACTCTGCTCGGACGGCCTGAATCAGGTGTGCCCCCCTGCTCCCCCTTACGAGATTTGCCAGCATGGTTCCTGGTTTGTTCCCCCACTCATAAAAATGTTTCCTAATAAATAGCCCTGTCTTCCTCGCTTCTCCCAGCAGTAAGTTATTCAATGCTTCCCTGGTCCTTGTCAACAACAGGTGCACATTCTCTCCACCTGTACCCAGAGCCGCCTTTCTCTCCAACACCTTAAGTCTCTGTTCTAAATTAATTCTCCTTTCCTTGACTTTTTTTTATGATGTGCTACATAACTTGAATGACCCCTCATAAGCTTCCGCATCCCAGAAAACTGCTTTAGAGATGTCTGTCTCTGAATTATTTCGAACATACTGCTGCCATTGCTCATGCAGGTGTTCCTGAAACTCTTTTTTGGCTAATAAATAATTAGGAAATCTCCATACCTTTAACCTGCCCTCATCCTCCCCTCTATTCAAAGACATAATAACCATGGCATGGTCAGAGATGTGGATAGGCCCATGCTTAATGCATCTGGTTCTAAAGTACCACTCTCTGGGAAGGTACATATAGTCCAGCCATGACCACGTAAGGTGGGGGTGTGAAAAAAACATGTATTTCTTGGTCGTAGGGTGAGCCGTTCGGCACCCATCTATAAGGTCTAATTCATTCATTCCTGCCATCCACTCCTGAATGGCACTTTTAAGGGGCTCCTTATGCTCTGAGTGGTCCAAACAGGATTCATCAAACAGTTATGTATCCCCCAATATCAGGTTAGGAATTGCTCTGCAATTATTAAAAGAAACAATCCTACCGTAAAAATTCGAGTCATATACAGCGGGTGCATATACACTTCCAAATGAGATTTTCTCCCCATATAGAGTTCCCACCACAAATATATAACGACCCTCACTAGGATCTGCAACCACCCTTTCTTTTAGAAATGGCAGTTTTTTATTCAGGAGAACAGCCACCCCCCTTTTATGCACATTAAAAGCAGCCGAATAACATTCCCCCACCCATCCCTTTTTTAACTTTGCATGCTCCCTCTCCGTGAGGTTCGTCTCCTGTAGCAAAGCTACATGGGTATTCTGTCTTTTTAAAGCTGTAAGCAGCATTGTTCGTTTAACCAGGGTGGCTATTCCCCTTACATTCCATGACACCACATTTAAATCCTGCATTCCCGACATGTCTTCCAAATACTTTCCTGCACTTTTATCCTCCCTAAGAAATCCCCTTCGGGCTCTGACTCCATCACCACCAATATGTCTGAATGCGTATCTTATGGATCTGCAAACTAACATCTAACTATAACAAATTCAACAAGTAGTAACTATATACACACCCTGCCCCCACCCCATTCTTTTATTTTCTAACATCTCCCCCAAGTAACAAGAACTGCATAGCACAGAAATTTTACTCCCCCTTTCCTCTATGAAGCAGTCCAAGAAATGCCTCCCCCCCAGGTCACTGTGTGTTGTAAATAAAAGAAGACAAAACAAACCCACTGCCCAATGGCTTCATAATTATTAGCCTTTCACCCAGTCAAACATTATCACCCACCTTATTCTCAATGTAACTACCCTTCATCCAACCCACCAAGTATCTCCTTAGGGTCTGAGACTCCAGAGGGTGCCCTCCTAATGTGCCTCTCCCTTTCTTTCTTTCAATTAGGGCCCATCCCTCCAAAGATATAGATTTCACCCCCTAAAGGAGACCGGGCAAAGCCTCTTAGATGCATATAGGGATCCCTTCTGTATTGCCATGTCCCCCTCACTATCAAAAGTAGCAAAAAGCCAGCTCCCAAATTTGCCCCCCCTTCCAACCCCTTCATGTCTGTTATGCATCAGTTCCTTTTTTAGAGAGATGAGGGCTTTTAAAACTCAGGCCCAGCAACAGCTCTCCATCTACACAGGGACTCTTCACTCGAGATGTTGCCAAACATTCCACATAACATGCACTGTCTCTTCATAAGGAAAACGTCTGACTTCAGGCCTACACTCAGTTCTCAAAAAAAAAAAAACAGGAAATGGAAAGGCCCTCTATTCATGTTCCTCATCTCCAAAATAATAAATTAATCTCTTGCAAACAATTCGTCTTTGCAGCATTTATCAAGGGGGGTGAGTAGAGGAAATAAGGGAGTTGGGGAAGGGTTGATTTCACATCAGGCACTTAGCTTTCTTGTGTCTATATCTTTCCTTTCATGAGCCAGTCACTCTTGCCATTGCTCCAGCCGAGCAGTCAACCTCCGGTTTCAAACTACCCCAACTTTTTCACCAAGTCCTTCGCGAACACCTCCACTTTCGAAACTTCCCTAAAAGAATAAACTGCTCCTTCGTGTTTAATTTTGAGAGTTGCGGGGTATAGCATATAACAATCAATTTTGGCTTCTCGTAACTGCGCCATGGCTGGAGCAAAAGCCCTATGGCATTTCAAAAGGCAGGATGAATAGTCCTGAGAGAGAAATAGACGATGTCCCTCATACTCCAATTCTGATCTGTCTCGATAAGCCTTTAAAACATTTTCTCTGTCTGGGAAATAATGGAATCTCACGATTACTTGGCAAGGTGGCTGATTATGCACTGGTTTCAGCATTACAGCCCTGTGGGCCCTCTCTAACTTCAAGCGCCCATGTTTAGGCGACATGCCCAGCAGTCCTGGCAGCATTTTGGCACAAAAATCCATTATGCTCGCTCCCTCCATTCCCTCTGGCAAGCCCCTTAATCTTAAATTCAGTCGTCGATGGTAATTTTCCTGATAATCCAAAAGATCTTTCAACTCCTCGAGTTCTCTTTGCAGGGCGATGACTTGCTCAGGTATGGGAGCTGTGGCGTCCTTCATGTCCGAAATTTGCTGCTCAGCCTCACTAATTCTGGTGGTCTGCGTAGCGTGGAGGTCAACCAACTCTTGCAGCTTTCTATTAAAATTGGTAGACAAGCTGGTCAGTTTAGGTTCTAATGCAGCCAGCACTTGTTGAGTCACCTCACGGCCTACCGCGCTGACCTCTCCAGTCGACAAGGATACGTGCCCTGCATTCTCCATTTGGGAAGCCGGGGGCTGCTTCCTTTGGTTTTTCACCACCATCCTCAAGCTTTTCCCGATATTTGAAATCACATATTCATCCATCTCACTTACTCACACCTTTCCAGACCCTTGATTCTTACTTTGGGTTACTTTTAAGGCAGTTTATTTTATTTTTTAGTGGCGACTCTGAGGAGCGAGGTGAAGACACGTCTTTACTCCAGTCTGCTCGTTAGAGCCTCCCCCCCATGACTGGTTGTTTAAACATCACCACTTTGTCATTTTTAATGTCTAGCACTGCCCCGCCTTCTTTAAGGAAGTTTTGCTTAACAACAAAGGAATAACTGCAGGGACAACCTCCGTTTCTATGTGACATTTTGTCTGACCTATTTTTGCTGGGATTTTAACTCTTTTGATAGAATGCATAACTCTTCCATCTCCAAATTTGAAAGCTCTGGAACTTGGTATGTCCACCATCTTGTGCACTACATCTTGTCTAAGTTCACTTACATAGCTATCTAGCCATTTTTTTCCACAGACTGTGCGTGTACACATGAGTATCAATGACTGCAGATCCTAAAGACTCTACCATAAATACCTCTGCATCAAATCAAATCAAATCAAAAATCTTTATTTATTCAGGCGAGCATCATTGAGCATAGCTCATTTACAAGATGGACCTGATTGGTCATAACAATATAAAGGTACAATTTTACACAAATACAAGATACAGATTGAATATAAAAAACAAAGACATTATAAATGAACAGATGCAAGAATATTCACATATATACAAAGCACTGAGCCAATGAAACTGGGTTATAATAAAAAGAAAAAAAAAATAAAACAGTACTGAAAGATTAAAGCGAGGGTGATGGGATTTTGGGAAAAAGGTCTGGTAAGAGATAAGTGGGTGAAAGCTAGAAAACAAATTAAGGGGGAAGTGCAAAAAAAAGGGGTGGGGGAAAGGGGGTATGATAGGACTAGGCCTTGTGGAAACAGTTGCATGGCTCTGGAAAGAGACTAGTGTATAGCTTTTTGAAGGATGCTATTGGAATGAGGATATTCAACTTCAAGATCTTTTGAAGAGAGTTCCAGATAAGTGCTAGAGAGTAGCTGATTGCAGCCCTCCCATACCGGGTATAGGTAATAGGTATCTTTAGCATGATGAGTCTATTATTTCTTAGGGCATATGGTCTGGATATGACCTGGGTAAAACAATCTGAAATGTAGGATGGTAATTTGTTTGTTAGAGCTTTGTAGATCCATAAAGCAGCATTTTGTTTCTTCTATGATGTAGGGATGTCCAACCGACTGCAGTATAGAGAGAGCAATGGTGGGTGCTGAAAGGAAGGTCTGTAATGAATCTAAGAGCTCTATGATACAAGGTATCAATTTGTTTAAGTGGGAAAGGAGCAGTGACCATATGAAATCAGCATAATCAATGAGGGATAGGAATGATGCCAGGATTAATCTTTGTTTAGAATCTCTGGTTAGATAATGTTTGATTCTATAAAATAGGCCAAGTCTCTGTCTGAGCTTCTTCAGGAGCTCTTCAATATTGGCTAGTGTAGTCAAGTCTACTGTCAATCCAAACCCCAAGATATTTAAATTTATCCACATATTCCAGACTTTCACCAAGGATGGTAGATAATTGGGGAAGGGTGTTTGGTGAGAGAGTGGAAGAAAGCTCTTGGAGGAGAAGAACATGGCTTCGTTTTCTTGGCATTTAATAGGAGTTTCTTTTCTAGTAATTTGTGCTGCAGCAGAGAGAACTCAGATTGTAAAAGTTCACAGAGCTTTTGTTGGTGTGGGATTACTGACATATAGGACAGTATCATCTGCAAAAAGATGAATATTAGATTTGGTGAGATTGGAGTCAATGTTATTGATGTAAATGGCAAAGAGGATAGGGCCCAAGACGGAACCTTGTGGTACACCTCTTAGGAGTGGTTTGAGGTAGATAGGTCACTTTCATTTTTACCTGCTGTAGTCTACGGAGGTAGCATCTGAACCATTGAAGAGAGATTGGGTGAGGCCTATGGAATGCAGAGAGGAGATTAGTAGTTCATGGTCCACAGTATCAAAGGCTTTGCTTAAATCCAGAAATACAGCACAGATATTATTCTTTTTGTCTAATTCAGTCTGCCAATCATTAGTAACTTTTGCTAAGGCAGAGATGATGCTGTGCATGGATCTAAACCCAGATTGAGCTGGGTTAAGGAGATTATTTGGTATCAAGGTAGGCATAATTGGATGTTCACTAATTTTTCAAGCATTTTGGACAATACTGGTAAGATGGATATGGGCCTATAGTTGTTGAGGTCCATGGGGTCACCTGCCTTGAGTAGGGGAAACACTTGAGCTGTCTTCCATATTGAAGGAATAGATCCAGTGGCTAGGGACAAATTGAAAAGGTGAGTTAGGGGGGCTGCTAAGGCGTGCAGTGCAACTTTTAGAAAATAGGGGTCCAGAGAGTCTGCACCTGCGCTTTTAGTTGTATTCAAACGGAGTAGTAGGTCTTCTACTTGTTTTAATAGTATTGGCTTAAAGGAAAATGTGGAAGCAGCCTTCTGTCCCTCAGTAGACTGGAAGTTTAATTGTGACCGCATTAGATTTGCTGGAGAGGAGTCGAATGCTAGGCCGGCTGTAGTGAAATGATTATTGAAGGCATTCAAGATTTCTTGCTTGTCAGTGATATCCACATTATTTAGGTGCACTTTGGGTGGTAAGACAGGGGTAGAATCTTGTCCTAAGATCCCCTTTATGGTCCCCCAGAATCTGGAAGGGTTATGATAGGAGGCATCCAGTTCAGCTGTGTAGAAGGCAGCCTTGGCATTTCTCACTTTTTTTGTGCAGGAGTTTCTGGCTTTTCTGAATTGAAGCCAATCATTTGGATCCTTGGTCTTTCTTGCCCTTTTCCAGAGCTTATCTCTAGCAAGCAATGCGGATTTATCTCTAGCAACAGTAGCAAACTCCTTTGAAAACAATGTGATGTTACCTGCTCTACTTCATCTATATTTGTCTTTTCCTCTATTAACTTCACTTGTTCATTTTTGTGCTGGCAGTCTTTGGCCCAATGATAAGTGCTTTGGCAAATGGCACATTTTGATCTTCTCCCATATCTATCCAACAGATTTTTGCCAGGCAATGGCACCCTCTTGTGGTCATTTTGATAGCGCGCCATGCTATCCTGTTTTTTCCTTTGCTCAGTGAAATACGCTGCATCTTGACCCATGTGAATTTCCTCTATGACTGGCACAATAGATGTCTTACCGCCAAAAATCCTCTTTAATGCTGACTTCATTGATGCAAATGTCAGGCTTGTACAGGCAGTTAAAGCCAACTGTTTATCCTTCACATCTAAGCATGAAGAAGGCAGTATAGCGCAGTGGTCTAAGGCTCTAAGCTGCAAATCTGGTGACATCCAGCAGACCAGACCTGGGTTTGAATCCCACAGCTTCCACTTGCATACTGTGTGACCCTGAGCAAGTCACTTAACCTCCTTGTGCTCCCAGGTCGCTCCTGTAAAAAAGCTTTCAGCTTAGTGTGCTATACCTGGTTAAACAACTAAATAAAAAAAAAGTATCTAACAACTTGAAAGCTAGCATGGCATCTGGCAGAATCATATTGTGTTTGCGCATGACAGTGTACCTTTGCTCAAAGTCAATAATGTAGTCCGTCATGGATGTTGAGCTGCCTCTAGCAATCCGGTCAAAATTAGTATATGCATCATAAATCCGATCCTTCTCCTCCTTGAGAAACACATCATCAAGTGCTCTGATTAATGTCTCCATTCCCGTATCTTTGTTTAAATCTTCTGCTGAAATTTCCAATCAATGTCCCTGGGTCTATCCTTGGTAATACGACCGCTAAGCGCTTGTTTTCCCAATTTGGTAACTGCGTTGCCATATTCAACTTCATTTTCCAGCTTTCATCGCTCTTTTCTCATCAAATGCAGGTGGGACCCTGTAATTGCTTACCATCCTCTGCTACCAATGTTCAAATAAAACTCCAGAAGACACTGTACAGGGGCGCAGCAAAGACCTTTTTATTACTAGATGGGCCAGTGATAACAGCTTACAGACCTTCCACTACAGCCACAGGAAGTGCTCACCCACAAAAACTTCCCCCTTACTGGAGCACCTGAAACTAAGTCTCCAGGTACCGTAATTACATGTGTATAAGGCTACTTAAAATAAAGTTAACTTAACGATTGACATGGTAATATTTAAAGTGATGGTGCATCACCTTGTCATCGGTGGTCAGAATAGTCATGATTCCGCTGACTGATGAGACCAGGAACTCCTTTGTAATGTTGTAATAATTGAATGAAGGCAAAGTAAGAAACTGAAATTAACTTGATTGAATTACAGGCTTTCAAGCTGCTTTTTTGGGTGGGGGTGGGGGTACTGGTACTATAACTGTTTAATTCATTTATAGAAACTTCCCACCCATAAATCCTTACCCCCCAATTAAGCTTTTTGCAATTAAAACTTTTTTTTAAAGGGGCCAGGAATGCTTTTATGACATTATCAGTGTGTTTCTTGGTTTCCTGGAGCCAATCAACATGTATAAGCCTTTTTTGAGTGTTGGGTCTTTATTTACATGCACAATCTTTGTTTCGCTGATTATAGTCAAGTATGCCGATCCTCAGCATTCTCTCTTGGCTCTTGTCTACAGTACGGGATGTGCCATTATCTAATAATGTCCCTATTTGTGCATTCCATCAGCATGCAGTACAAGAAACAGGACTGCAGGTACGAGAATGGGTTCTTTCATTCACAGCCTTTGAACTGAAAACTGTCCACTTTCCTGTGACGAAAACAGTTTCTCACTCCTATGGTTTAAAAAAAATAATATAACTGTTCATTATAACAAGTAGAGGCATGCAGAACTGGGAGGGTTTTGGTTTTGGTTTTGCCAAATCACTCCTGACTTTGGTTCTGGTTTTGGTTTTGGATCACAGCCAGTATTCATTCAACATAAAATGCAGTCTGTACCTTCATTTTAAAGTACAATATAAAGGAAAACAGGTTTAATTCTGTAGAAAAACAGTTTAATAGCATGACAGCTGGCAACCCCAGCTGTTAATAAGTTCACAAGAAATTATCTAACCTGTAAGGCATTTTGAGCCAGTGCTAAAGTTGAATTAGCACATAGTTTCATTAGCTTGAAGTCTAAATTCCTAGCAATAAAAGACAGGAGAGAAGGAACATAGGCTGAGGCAATGTAACAGCTGAATATACTATAGCAATATAGCCTGGCAGTATAGCCTAGAGGTTAGAATAATGCGCTATGACTGTGCTTAGTTCAGCAGACCTGGGTTTGATCTTCCACGACCACAACCTCCACTTGCATACTGTGTGACTCTGAGCAAGTCACTACTTAACCACCCCAGTGCTTCTGGGTCACCCCTAAAAACAGGCCCTTGTGCCTAGTGGGCCTTACCTTGTTATCACACACACACACACACACACACACACACACGTGCACGCACACACACGCACACACACACACACACGTTTAGTCTGTTAAGCAAGTTGTGCACTGCTAACAAAGTGACTTGGTGAGTCATGTGTGAAATCTTGTTGGAGGGAGGGGGCAACTCTTGGCAGTTGCATGGTAGTCCCAACTTGTAGTCTTGTCAGTTAAACAGTTCATATTCATACCTTGTCTTGAGACATGCACATCATCATTGCCACCTATTTCCCCAAGGTGATTGAGGAAGGTGGTATGGTAAGGTACTGTTTTTTTTTTCATGGAAGGGAGCTGGTTTCAATACTGATCATCAACTGTTATTTAAAATAATGATGGAAGGGAGTAGGCCTATGAAACAAGTTTCCAAGACAAAGACAGCAATTCAGAAGAAGAAAAAAACAGTCACAAAAAGCGCTTCTTCTACTGCAGTCAGTGCATCCTCTTCACCGACTGAAGCTTCCTCCTGCTCCAAGTCCTTGTCTTCTGAGATCCCATCTTGTTTGTCTGCTGCTGTTGTAGGTGATACCCAGTTAGCAATACAGGCCAAGTAAAAGGCAGCAAGAAAAGTTTGGGTGATGAACTAGCAACTAAGAAAAGTAGATACATAGATAGTGTCATCAGATAAGGGCCTACGACCCACCCATTCGGCCCAAAGGTGCAGTTATAGATTTCCCAGAGGTACAGTTATTGAAAAAATAAAGTCAGTTGCAGGCACTACACATAGTGAAAAGGAAAGAATATGCACACATGCATACTTTGTGCTACATTCTCAAGAGTCTACCATTTATCATTTCTCTGTGAGTTCTTCAGAGTCAGACCATGTGAATAGCAGTGGCAGAGAGTACATCCTGAAACAGAGGCAGCGCATGATGGGGACTCTGATGATGAGGGCTCGGAGCCGGAGGAACCTGTGAGATGCCAGACCAAAAAACCTGCGGAAGGGTCATCAAAGGAAAGGTCATTAGAAACCAGTGAAAAGGAAATTATGCCTGGCTGTCCTGTCTCCTCAGTGGAAGGCAGGCCTCACATCCAATCATCCAGCGAGGACATTGAGGAAAATTATCAAAATACAGAAATTAACATAGACATAGAATCATAGTAATCTGGCAGCAGAAAAGGATCCAGTTGGCCCATCAAGTCTGCCCCTGCCCCCACCCACTTGTTCCCTTTGTCCAGAGACATCCCACTCTTCCCCCTGGCCAGCCCCTTATGTCAATCCCTTGACCTCTTGAATCCCTCCACCATTTGAGTTCCCACCACCTTGGCAGTCTGTTCCAGAGCTGCACCACCCTCTCAGTGGAGTAATGCCCCCTCACATTGCCCTTGTACCTTCCTCCTACCAATCTTAGACTATGACCCCTAGTTTTAGCACCTACTTTCCTTGTAAATAAGCTTCCCTCCTTCACCCTGTTTATCCCCTTCATGTACTTAATCATTTCTATCATGTCCTCTTGCTCCCTTCTAGTCTCCAGTGGGTACAGATCCAATTCCCTCAATCTCACCTCATAGGGTAGTCTATGCATACCATGCACCATGTTGGTTGCCATCCCCTGAGCCCTTTCAATCCTGTCTATATCTTTGTGTAGGGGAGGTTTCCAGAACTGGACCTTGTACTCCAGGATAGGCCTCACCATGGTTTCATAAAGTGGCATTGGCACCTTGTTCCTTCCGCTTATTATACCCCCTCCCTATGCACACCAGCTTTCTATTTGTTTTGCTCACTGCCTTACTGCATTATATTCCCACTTTAAGATCACCTGAGATTATAATCCCCAGGTCCCTTTCTTGCTTAGTCATCTTATTCTCCTCCCCCTTAGTGTGTAAATGGCTTGCAGGTTATTATGCTTGATGTGCATTACTGTGCACTTCTTGGCATTGAACTTCAGCTACCATGTTTACAACCACCCCTCCAGGATCTTTAGGTCTGCCCTCATTGCCTCCACCCCCCAGGTATCCACCCTATTGCAGATCTTCATCTCACCTGCAAATAGGCACACCCTCTCCCCCAGTCCCTCCGCAATATTGCTTATACAGATACTAACAAGGATGGGTCCCAGTACTGACCCCTTGGGCACCCCACTTGTCACCCTTACCTCCCTGGAATGCACCCCATTTACTATCACCATCTGGCTTTGGTCTTTTAACCAGTTCTCCTCCCACTTTGTTATTTTCGATCCCACCCCTGAATTTTTCAGCTTATTTACCAACCTTCTGTGAGGAACGGTGTTGAAAGCCTTTCTGAAGTCCAGGTAGACCACGTCCACTGCCCCTCTCTGATCAGTCACCTTCATCACCCAATCAAAAAACTCAATTAGGTTCATCTGGCACGATCTCCCCTGTGTGAGGACATGCTGTCTGTCATTCTGTAGTCCACTTTCTGCAATGTAGCTGACTACCCTTTCCTTTAATAGCACCTCCATCACCTTACCCACCAACAAGGTGAGGCTGACCAGATGATTATTTTCCACCTTCTCCCTGCTGCCACCCTTGTGAAGTGGCACCATGTCTGCTTTCTTCCAGTCTTCAGGCACCCACCCTGTATCCCGGGAAAAGTTGAACAGCCTCACCAGAGATGCAGTCAGCTCCTCCCTTAGTTCCTGGTGTACTCTCAGGTGTAGGGTGTCCAGACTGATTGCCTTATCCTCCCTAAATCTTCCTAGTTCTTCTCTTATGCTGTCCTCACTAAACAGGCTAGGATCTACTCTTTTGTCCCCCATTTCCCCCTCCCTTAATGCCAGTTCCCTCCCTTTCCCTTCTTCCATGAAGACTGAGCAGAAGTACCTATTGAGCACTTCTGCTGTCTCAAAGTCCTCCTCCACTTAGATTCCTCTCTCCCCCCTCAGTCTTACTATTCCCTGCCTTGCCTTTCTCTTCTCTTCCACATACTTAAAAAAGTTTAGTCTCCCTGCTTGACCTGTTTAGCAATTCTCTCCTCAGTACCTGCTTTCACCCTCCTAATTTGTTGTCCTGCCCCCCAACAGCTTCTCTCTGCAAATTTCCCTGTTCTTTTTCCTCTGGGTCCTCTTGTATGTTCTGAACACCCTTTTTCTTTCTCTGATTGCTCCCGTCACTTCCCTGGTGAACCAGCGTGGCCTCCTTCTTTTTTGTGTTTCCTTACCTTCCTGATTCAGAGTTCAGTGGCTTTTGTTAAACCCCTCTTGATTGCTTCCCACAATTCCTCCACACCCCCTATTTCCTCCTTCCTCTCCATTTCTTCCCTGAATATCTCCCTCATTCTGGGAAAGTCCGCCCACCTTAAGTCCAGAACCTTTGTTGTGGTCCGGCCCCTTTCCTTCCCTGTCCTTACCCTAAAACTTACTGTATTGTGGTTGCTTGTCCCTAGCTTGTCTCTGACTACAACTTCTTCACACTTTCCCCATTGGTGAGGATCACGTCTAGTATGTTACCACTCTGAGTGGGTTCCCTTACCAGCTGCTGCAAGAAAGCTCCCTGGAGGAACTCCAGGATCTCCCTGCTTCTGGCTGATGTTGCTGGTGGGATTCCCAGTCAACATCAGGGAGGTTAAGGTCCTCCACCAGCAATAATTCCCCCCTGAGTACCATCCTTTGAACTGCCTGCAACAGCTGCCTGTCCACTTCCTCCCCTGCGTAGGAGGCCTGTAAATCACATGCAGTCTTAATGATGCACCAGACCATTTTTTCAGTGTGACCCACAGGAGCGCCGCCTTCCCATGTTCCTCCTGCCCTTCTGTTGCCCTGATGTAATCCTTGATATGCAATGCTACCCCTCCCCCTTTTTACCACTCCTGTCCTTCATCATGCTGGATGATGATGATTCAGAAGTTATAATGCCAGGGACAAAATGAAAAAGACATCCTCTTCCATTTTGACTTTTTTTCATCTTGACCCAAAGAATAGTATACAAGCAATAAGCTGTTTATGTAAGGCCTCTTTCAGCAGAGGAAGACAGGCAAGCAACACTGGCTCCTAAACCTTAATAAGACACTTACAGTGACTACATCACACTTCAGTGGGCCAGGAATTAGTTACAAGGTGACATGGCAGAGGATGGCGAACAGGTTAATGCTGGTACTCACACTGGTGGTATAGCTACATTTTTCCATATACAGCATAAAACCCCTCAGACACTAAGCAGGACTTTGATTGCATTACCCTCTTTATCTGCTAGGGCTTTATCAGAATCAGGAAGCTCACCAATTAATGATGACCCATTGGGGTGGAGGACTGGACTGAGGCACTGGTGTCTTACCTCCTGCCAAACCAGCAACCCGTGTTCAGTGGTGGATATGGGTTGCTGGTGATCAGCCGGGGAGGGAAAGGAACAAGTGTCCGGAGGACAGCTCTCCTCTCCTGTGGAGGGTGGATTGTCATTCCTGCTGAATGACTTCCACCAGGTGGAGGCCTGAGGGTAGTACGGGTCCGGGGCACCAAAGATGGAGGGTGCTACAGGACAGTGTTGTGTACACACTTCTCCATGTGCACATGCTGATGTGTGCACCCCAGCAATGGGGAAAAGGGAGAAAATGTTTGATGCAGGCTACCTGAAGCCCTGCCCACATACCTCCATCCCCTGCCATCATCTGGTCTCCATCCCAGTCTGGATGTGGTTCTCTGGGTGGGGGTAGGGCAGCCCTTCCCTTCCTGGCCCTGCCATGGGGGGCAATCCTTGGGGGATTCTGGGCCTGAGATACCCGAAATACAGGAGAGATGAGACGCCGGATGAGAGAAAGTGTGGACAGGGTCAAGAGCCCAACCATGCTAACTGAGGAGGTAAAAATAATAATAATAATACTTTATTTATATTGTGCCTTTCAAAAACCAAGGCACCTTAACAATAAAATAAGTCAGAATTAGTATAAAACACAACTAAATACAGTATCTCATAAAATTCAAATTACAATAAAATCAAACATGGTAGGCTAGTTGCCACAAGTGGGTTTGTAGTGTCTGTTTGAATCCCTCCACGGTTGTGCACTCCTGAAGCTGCTGGATTAGAGAATTCCAAAGAGCTGGGGCTGCATACGTGAATGCATGGGCCCCTGAAGATTTTAGAGATACCCTTGTAATCTCTAGTAACCCCTCATCAGCTGAGCAGAGCAATCAGCTAGGGCTGTAAGGAACCAGAAGTTCTTTCAGGTAGTCCAGGCCCTGTCCATGTGGGGCTTTATAAGTCAGAAGTCTGACATTAAAGGTGATCCACCATTGTACCAGCAGCCAGTGCAGTTTGAGCAGCAACAGAGAGATGTGACAAGTTCAGGGCGTTCCCGTCAGCAACTGGGCTGCAGCATTATGCACCAGCTGCAAGCGGCGGATATCAACCCCAAGTAGCCCTAGATAAAGGGAGTTACAGTAATCAGGCGAGGGGTCACAAAGGCATGCACCAGTGTAGTAAGATCACTGGACGGAACTAGGTGCTTAACCCTGGAGATGTTCCTTAGATGGTAAAAAGAGGATCTGATGACTGTTGACACCTGTGATTACAGTGTCAGCCCATCATCAGAAATCATCCCTAGGTTTCGTACCCATTCAGAGGTGGGGAGCTGGGAGCCTTCAAGAAACAATCCTGAAGGCAAATCTGTTCCAAACACTCTATCCGGTGACTCAGGTCCACGACCATCACCTCAGTCTTTTCCAAGTTCAACCTCAGCCATCTCAAATTCATCCAACCCTGGATTTCAGTGAGGCAGTTATTAAAAACCAGGAGAGCTCTATCCTGGTTGGGTGAAAAAGACAGGTAGAGCTGGGTATCATCAGCATAGCAGTGAAACCTCAGCCCATACCATCTTACAAGGTCTCCGAGGGGTAGTGTCACGGTGTGGGTTCTACAGATGGACACAGGACTCAATAGATAAGGTGCAACCCACGTTGGCTTGTGGGATATTTAGTAATCTTCACAAATGTTTTCTTCGTGCACCATCCAAATAACAGAAAAGCCGAAAAAAAATGACAACATAAAAAAAAAGAAAACTTTGTTAACAAAAAGTAATACAAAGATAATCCCTAAGCAGGAACCTTCTCTCTCCACTGGTCAGAAGATACTGACCCTATCTGTCTGATAGCTGTTCAGGTAGGACTTTTATACATGCCTACCTGAATCAGGTGACACAGCATCATCAATACAAAAATATACTTTATTAGCTTTCAAAACAATTATTTGCATATACCTCAATGTACTACTTAATAAGTAAAACCTGTTTTTAGGTTTATCACTGACAATTATTCATTGGTAAAGTGTTTTCAGTCAATAGAATGTTCTCCTGTCACTGATTGACAAGTTCCTTAATATAAAAATAGTCCACAAGGGGCCGCTGATTCCCTATAGTGGCTCCCATTATGTTGCAGAGACCTTCTCTTTCAATCTGTGGGAGCAGCTCAAAACAGGGCACAGGTAACATCCTTATTTGACCTCGATTCCACCTCAATTGCCAATGGTTTTGAATGCCTGTCCATTAAAATTGAAATATCTCCGGCATTGGCTCTCTATGTCATAGGATGCTACAGACCCCCATCCTTGGAGTCGCAGCTTCTGTCCCACCTCTCATCTATTATGGTAACTGACACCATGGAAACTATCATATTAGGGGACCTTAATTATGACTGGTTGTCCAATGCCTCACTTCCACTCAAATCCTTCTGTGACTCCCATGGGCGTACCTTACTTATCAATGAACCAACACGCATCAATAAGAAAACCCCCATGAACAGCATGCTACTAGATGTTCTTCTAGTAAGCAAGCCACATTCCTTCTCCCATGCTGGGATTTTCTCTGCCGATGTTGGCGACCATTGTTTTATCGCTGCCATAAGGGCAGCCCCTAAACTGCCATCTACAGACAAGTTCTCTATCAAAAGATCAAAATGGGATTTGATCCGCTTGCATATATCACTGACTTGAAGGCCTCCCTGCTTTGGCAGAGCTTTTATCTAGCCAAATCAGTAGAATCAGCGTATGCCATTTTTCATGAAATTGTATTCAGTGCCCTTAACACCCATGCATCCCTGGTCAAAACCTGCATAAAGGCTAGAAAGTGCCATTGGTTCACTGCCAAGTTTAAGACGACACTACTAAAAAGAGACAAGCTCTGGAAAATAGCTCGCAAATCCCATAAAGCAGAAGACTGGTGTCTCTTCAGAACAGCCTGAAACTTCTGCGCTAGGCTGGTTAAAGAGACCAAGGCCAATTTCTGTCGCACCGAACTTGACTCCGCCTCTAAATGCCTACCAAGTTTTGGTCTACGATAAAATAACTATCTGGCCATACGACAGGTAACACAAAAATAATCTCAGACAATGTAACTATCAACAACAAAAAAGAGATACTACAAGCCTTTAATAACCACTTTGCTACCGCAGGTCTAGCATTTGAGAATTCGCCTGCATTTAGCCTGTGTTCTCAGCTGACTATACAACCTTCAGAATCTAGTTCCACAAAAGCAGTCTTTTCCTTCTCTCCTGCCTCCTTGAAAGAGGTGGAAGATCTTCTACTCCAGCTGGACTCCAGGAAAAGTGCAGGCGCTGACACCTTTGATCCATACTACCTAAAGATTGCCTACCATGTCTTGGCTGTACCTATTATGCATCTTTTAAATCTGTCTCTTTTACAGGGGACCATCCTTCACCTGTGGAAAACTGCACATGTTATTCTGTCATTCAAATCTGGGGACCCCTTTGACATAAATAACTATAGGCCGATCTCTCTCCTCCCCACCTTATCAAAACTACTGGAAAAAATTGTGAATGCCCAACTGAGATCTTTCATAGATAATACAAATCTGCTAAACCCCATGCAGTCTGGCTTCAGATCCAAACATAGTATGATTACAACCTTGGCCAAGGTGACAAATGACTGACAACACGACCTAGAGAACAAAATGTTTGTCTGTGCCATTTTTTTAGATCTAAACAAGGCCTTCAACACTGTCGACCACAGCCTACTTCTCTCTACACTAAAAGAAATTGGCCTTGACTCTACCTCCCTGTGTTGGTTTGACAACTACCTCATGGACAGACACCAGCAGGTCAAGGCTGCAGGTGAGATTTCTACTTCCAATCCATTAAAATGAGGTGTCCCTCAGGGCTCCATCCTGGGACCACTACTTTTTGCTATCTACATTAACAGTATAGATATTGCCATCAAGGAGGCAAAAATCCATTTGTTTGCATACGACACAGTGATTTACCTAAGCTGCACTACACCTGAAACTACCTGTAGAGACCTGCAAGCCGACCTCTATTAATTGCAACAACAGTTAATAAACAAAAAGCTGCTACTTAATGTCAAAAAAAACAAATGCAATGCTATTCTCATCTGTTAATAATGTGATGTACTCTGCTGCTGTTGGTACTATCCCTTCCATCTCCACTCTATTAGGGGAAAACTTGGAATTTGTACTGGAATTCAAATATCTGGGAGTCTGGCTAGACCACAAACTTTCCTTTACATATCACTTGGATGAGTTGTTAAAAAAAACTGAGGCAGAGACTTGGTCTTTTTTTCAGGATAAACAGCCTACTAACTACAGAGACTAAGAGGCAGCTTGTTCAGTCCACGTTCCTCTCCCTAATTGACTACGCTGACTTCATCTACAGTCAATGTGCTGCCTCTTACCTTGGAAAACTAGACATTCTATACCACAGAGCCCTGCGCTTCATTACTGGTCTCCCTTTCTCCACCCACCACTGCTCCTTATATGAGGCTGTGGAATGGACCTCCCTACAGTATAGATGCAACAGAAATATGGTCTTCTGGACATACAGTGCTATTATTGGCAAACTTCCACAGTATATTGTTGATTGTCTGCCTTCCAGTGTGCCTGGAACTTACACTCTAAGAAGTTGCTTCCTGCTCTCTCAAAGTGCCCAGGGCCGTAATGCGCTTTGGGAGAACTGCCATAGGTTTCGTGCTGCCATCATTATGGAATGAGCTTCAGAAATCTCTGAAATTAAGAACTCCAGTCAGTCTTGCTGTGTTCAAGACCTTATGTGCAAAATATATCATGGAAGTCTGCAATTTCTTCCATCAACCATAGTTCGCTTATGCCTGCCCCTCTGATACGTCCTATTCCGATCTTCATTTTACACAATTTTGCTCTCGATTCACTCACTTACTTACTTACCTACTGTCCTCAGTCTCCTTTACACACCTGCCCATCCCCTCTTTCTCTAGCCAGTGAACTTATCTCCTCTGGTCGTATTATCCCAGCCCCAGACCCTCCCCTCCGTCTACCACCTCCTCTCTCCATATGACTACATTCATAATGTATATGTCTTTGTTAACTGCCAATGAATCCCCCTTTTCTGGCAACAACACTCTCCTTAGCTTCTCTCTCCTCTTATCTAATCATGACACATCCCTTCCATGAATACTGCCCAGGTGTATGTTAGCTGAATCCAGTATTAATCATTTCCTCTACCATCTTACTGCTATGTTACCATGTATATCAATATTTCTGTCACCTTGTCTGTACACAATGTGTTAATACTCGACTGGTGTGATGCAGGTTCACCTGAATTGATGTATACTTTCATTTACTGTTTCTTTGCTTGTATATAAATGTATTGTTACTTGACCTTGTGTAACGCAGGTCCACCTTGCAAATGAGCTTGCTCAATGGTGTCCACCTGGATAAATAAAGATTTTGATTGATTGATTTGGACATAATTCCCTAACATCTACTAATGTGAATTTTTATACAAAACTCTTTTTAGGAGCACAAAAAGAAAGAGACTTTTAAAACCACTATAAACTACACTATATTTAGTTCTCTTTATCAAGAGCTCTCAGAACAGGGACAGCTTTGTTTTTATGTTATCCTGTAGTCTGGTGAAACATACAGACTTTCCAGAAAGCTTATATCTATTTGGACCTGTCCTGTATTGTCCAAGACAGAGCCACCTTTAATATTAGGGAAAAACCTGCATACAACTATGCCTAGTCCAACTAAATCCCTCTCCCATACCCAAAAGAAGAAAGCTGAGCAGCTCTTAAGACCCAGAGGGAAGCCATCAGCTGAAATTAACAAAACCGATGGCGAGCGTTTTCACTTTCAGCTGCTAACCCAATTGGGGTTCTCCGGACTCCTTGGAGAGTTTTTTGGTAGCTAAAAAATAGCTACAGAGGTTAGTCTCTTTAGCAGAGACTCTTTTCTGGCCAAAACAGAACTCTAGAAATTTTTGTAAAAACGAGCACTGCGCAATGGTGCGCACGTTCGCAAAGGCGAACGTGCGAGCTGTCACACTAGCATTTTACAAGCACTTGCTTTGCAATTCCATATGAACCACCATACCTCTCAAGTGTCCCTGATTTTCAGGGACGTCCCTGATTTTGCCTCAAAATTTTACTCTGTCCCTCCTAAAATTTGTGTTTTTGTGGCTAAACAGTGGGGACTGTAAGCAAAAAACAAAGTCAAGCATTAAAGTTACAGACTTGTTCTTCTTTAGAAAATACATTTTGCACAAAGCCCCATATTCTAGCTGCTTTCTGGGTGGATAGCTCTAATTTTGAAGATGTGTCCCTGATTTTGGTCCTTTGTCCCTGATTTTTTTTAAGCCTTGTCCCTGATTTATGAAGCAGGAGGTTGAGAGGTATGTGAACCACTACTAAGGAGGAGGGGGTGTCTGACCAAAAAACAGCTTTTCTTCAGCCTATCTTTTTAAGTACAGCTACTAACAGCTTACATAGCTTACAATTTATTCATGACACTGTTTTGCTTTAACAAAGAAGAACAAAATATGGTGCTTGTGTACCAAGGTGTCACCATTACTGCTCCCAAAGAATTCAGGGGTTCTGCACAGAACAGGGATCCTGGAGTACAGAGAAAGTAAGCAGCAGGGGAAAGAAAGGGGGAGGAAGGGGTTTTGTAAGGAGGTGACCTGCCTCCTTACAGAAAATAGTGACAGTGTGTATAGAATAGAAAGAAAGTGGTTGCAACCAAAGATTGAAGAGAAGAGAAAGATCCCAAGTCTCAGTGGCAGGAACTAACCCTGTCACAGGTAGCATGTACACTGCGAACAACATGGGGGGCAACACCAAACCCTGAGGAACCCCACATGACAGCGAGACTGGGTTGGAGGAATAAATCCCTGACACCACCCTCTGAGTTCTGCTAGTGAAGAAAGATTTAAACCACCTGAGGATTGTACCAGACAGGCCACAGATGAATCTCAGGTGTTCGAGAAGAACCCCATGGTCCACAGTGTCAAACGCTGAAGAGAGCTCTAGAAGAACCAAGATGGAACAGTTTTTCTGATCTCTTACCATCAGGAGATCATTGAGCACCCAAACCAGCGCAGTCTTGGTGCTATGCCTCTTTTGGAAACTGGATTGGAGAGGTTCATAGATGTCATGGATGGTCAAATGGTTCTCCAGTTGTAGGTCCACTACTTTCTCAATCACCTTCCAGACAAAGGGGAGGTTAGAGATTGGTCTGTAGTTGGCATGGCAGTCTGGGTCCAGAGAAGTTTTCTTCAAGAGGGGTATCACCACCACCTCCTTTAGGAAGCTAGGGAACTCTCCTGACTGAAGGAAGCACCAGACTATCCATGCGAGGACCGGGCCAATGATATCACAACAACCCATAATCAGGGTAGTTGGGCCTGGATCCAAACTACAGCAGGCAGGGCACATACCCTGGACAATCCACATGACATCAGTGAACTCTGGCCGGTTGAAGATACTCCAGGAAAACTGAGAGAAAGTGCCCGAGCACCAATCAAAAGCACCTCCCATAGAGTGTGCTTGTTGGAGACCTGCCCTGATGTCAGACACCTTAGCTGCAAAGAACTGAGCAAGCTCATCACACTCCACTTGTGAAAAGGCTCTTCGAATCTGCAGGCAGACTGGGTTGCACAGTCTGGCTACAGTTCAAAAAAGCTGAGATGGTCAATTCTGTGCTGTGGCAATCTCCCTGGACAGGAATTCTGCCTTCTTATGGGTGATTGCCAATTGATAGCTTTGATAATGTACCATCAATCTAAAGTGGTCAGCCTCCAGGGTAGATTTCTGCCAGCAATCTCTAACCTTCATCCTAGTCACCGCATCTCCCTCAAAATCCCATCAAACCAGGGGGACCGAAGGCGAAGGGAGAGAGGACGAACACAGAAAGGAGCAATAGCATCCAAAACTGTGGAAATGGTCTTGTTATAGGCCCAAACCAGAGCCTCTGGATTGCTACTTGCAATATGGAAAAAGAAAAAAAAGAAAGCTCCCCAATTGAAAACAGAATGAATTGTTCGCTGTCGCCTCCAGCCTTTTTTAGTGTGCCATACACACCTCAGAAACAGTTAATGATGCATCGGGCTTTTGAACAGAGAACTAAATATGACCAAAGTCATCCAGCTGCTCAGCAGTTAAATAAAGCAATATCTGCAATGATTGCCCTAGATGTGCACCCATTTTCTATTCCTGACTCTGCTGGGTTTCGAGAGGTGATGCTGCTGACAGCCGCTTGATATCAGCTGCCATAACATATTTCTCCAGAAAGGCTGTGCCAGCTCTATTTTAGGGAACTGTGCCAGAAGGTAAACAGTGCCTTGCAGTCATCAGCTATTGAAGAAGTACATATAACGGCAGATATGTGGATGAGTGGTCAGACAGCAGAATACATGACTGTCACTGCGTACTGGGTATCATTTTCCTCTGCAACATCCTCTGGCATTACCAGGGACCAACAAAATCCTCACAAACAGGCTGGCCACTGTATTGCAAGCTTTGACAAAGAAAATCAAACATTTTGCAGGAGCTAAAGAAACGGTTCTAAGAATGGCTTTCCTCCAGGATTTGTGGTTGCGGGCTCCCACAAAAAGGGATTCTTTATGGATCCTACTAATTATAGATCTATTAGCTTGCTAGATAACTTATCTAAAATATATGCAAAAGTCTTACTTAACCGATTATCAACTTGGTTGGAGCAACATGAAATAATTTCAAACCTACATGCAGGATTTACAAAAAATAAAGGAACCAGCACTTAATTTTTTCTTCTAAATCATTTGATTGTAAAATAGTGTAAAATCAGAAAACAAATATTATTTGCGGCTTTTGTAGATTTTTCCTCTACTTTCAATACTACCCTAAGACCCCTCCTAAGGGAAAAAATACAACAACTTGGTACTGATGATAAGCACTTAGTTTTGATAAAAAAAAGACATGTGGCAAGACTGACACATGGATAAAAGTAAAATATTCAAAAACAGGAGCTCTTACAAACAAGATCAATGCCAATATAGGAGTCCGTCGGGGCTGTGTGTTGGCTCCAACATTGTCCAGCATATACATTAATGACATTATACATGCTATGGATGATTTAGCACACCACTCCCCAAAAACAGGTAATAAACAGGTCCTGGTATTGCATACTCCGATGACCTAGCAATAATTTCAACCACTATGCTGGGTCTTCAAAGAGCATTACATAAAATGGATACGTTATGTGATAACATATTCTAAAACCAAATACAAAAAAAAACACAAAAATTCTGGTTTTGGGGAGTAACAAGTGATTTAGGAAACTTGCTCTAGCAGGCAATAATTTATTTTTTATTTTTATTTTTTTATTGGAGATTCGGAAATACCTTTGAGTCAAAGACTCCTTTACAAAGGTTCCATGTCACAAATATTATGAACAGAGAAAGACAGGTTACATAACAGTACAGCAGCACATGGTCAGGTAGTTACAGTAGCAGTAGTTACAGAAGTATTTGTGAGTCTCGCAGAGAGAAAACTGGGGCAAGTTAGTGCAAACATACAAATCAAGTGGCACATCTGTGCAGAGCTAGACAAGTAGGATACAGGTAGTGGCAGGGATATGAGGAGGATGCCAGCTGCAGTCTATGCCGGTCGTTAAATGTAAGATAGGTCAGAGGCAATCACAGTGGTTCAAAGACTGTAGGTGGGCTTTGAGGGTGGTTTTGTACGATCCTAGTCTGTTCTCATTTGCAAGTGGAGTGGGCAGACTGTTCATCCAGGATGGGGCTCTGTAGCTGAAGGACCTCTGGTATAGGGATGTACGACAATGGGGGACATAGAGGAGGTGCTTACCATAGCTATGAGTGTGCTTAAGTGACTGGGCCGGTCTTATTAGTGGAGTGAGTCCTGATGGGCAGAGGCCAAGGGCAATTTTTTTTGCCATAAGGCATGTGTGGAACCAAATCCTGTTGTCAAGGTTCAGCCAGTGGATATCATTGTACAGAGTGCATGTATGAGTTAGCTGGGCACAACCCAAGGTGAGGCGGCAGGCTTTATTTAGGGAGACACGTAGTCTGCTGAGGGCCGATGAGTTTGCTGCCCCATAGATGACTAGGCCATAATCTAGTAGGGAGAGGACTGAGGAGGAGACAGCTAGCCCCAATGCATTTGGGGGTAAAGCAGTGTTTGAGGTGATACAGGAGCCCGAACCGCACATTGAGGGAAGTGGATAGGAGGTGGATATGCTGGTGAAAAGTGAGTGCAGGGTCAAGTGTTAGGCCTAGATATCTGAAGGACTCCACCTGTTCGAGGGGGATCAGGTTGGCAGTCCTTACTTGAGGACAAAGTACCTTTCTAGTATTAAGTGGGTGGGAAAAGTACTTAACCTTAGTCTTGGAATAGTTCAGGACAAGACGATGGGAGGCGAACCATTTTTCAGCGGAACTAAAGGAGAACTGGAGGGAGAGGTGGAGCTGTAAAGGATCAGTGTTGGATGAATAGAGTATGGCATCATCTGCATAGAGGAGAAGGTTTCCAGAACAGGTCATGGGGAGGGAATTTAGAAAGAGGCTGAACAGTAATGGTCCGAGGACGGACCCTTGCACGACACCCGAGAGGACAGGTAGCCTACTAGAGACGGTGTCTCCTATTTTGACCTGCTGGAAGCGATTTGACAGGTAGTCAGAGAACCAGCCAAGGGCATCCTGAAAGAATCCAGTGTTGGTCAGAGCTGATAGCAGGAGTGGGTAGTTAACGGTATTAAATGCCTTAGTGAGATCTATGAAGACAGCCTCTGTGATTTGTCTTCTGTCTAAACCAGAGTGGATGTGTGAGGTGAGTTTCAGGAGGGCAGTGGTGGTACTATGGCCCTTCTGGAAGCCATGTTGCTGTGTACTAAGCAGGTTGCATTTGTTCAGGTGGTCCGTTAGCTGGTCAGAGACTATCCTCTCAAGAGCCTTGAATAGGGGAAGGAGAATAGAGATAGGTCGGTAGTTGTTAGTGACAACATGGTCCCCACATTTAAATATCAGCATGATGTGGACAGATCTCCAGAGGGAAGGAAATTTCCCTTGGCATAAGGAGCTGTTTAGTATATGGGTGAGGGGGTTGAGCACCTCAGTGAGAGAGAGTCAAAGTAGTTTCAGGTCTAAAGTGTCACTGCTATACCGGGAGTGACTTAGTGCCCTCCTGAGATAAGGCTCGGCACCCTTGGGAGAGATGACCACAGGCGAAAGGTTGGGGTTGATGGGAGGGTGGGGACGTGACTGGGGTAGAGTCAAAGAAATTAGGGGGGAGAACCAGGCTGAGGTTGGTGAAGGTGTCATTGAAGGCATCGGCCATACGGGCTGGATCGGAGGTAAGGCACCCTTCAACCCTGATCTGGCTTGGAGTGGCGTTGGGAGGTTTTCCACACAGGTCTTTGATATAGTCCCAGAACTTTCATCCTGAGCCCCAGGAGCTGGTGAGGGAGGTCTTGTAGTACAGAATTTGTAAAGTAATTTCCATACTTAGGGGTGTTATTCTCAAGCAACTTAAGTTGGAACAAACACATTACTAATACTGCTAACAAAGTACAAACTACGGTGAAAGCACTGGAAAGATTTAATTTTTTGTACGGGGTTAGGACTGTAGTATCAATACTAAACACAATTGATTCCACCACAGGGCATCGACAACAATGATGTTGTCATCCTGCACATTGATGGGAACAATGCTTACAGTCGACATTGTTCCCAATGGACCAAGGTGTTTTTCTGCAGGGGGGGCTTTGCCCCTTGCACCCCCCCATGCAGGCTGCTGTACCTCCTGCACACCCCCATTTCTAATTAACCAACTCTGAGTAGGAGTTGATTCGTGTGGGGGTGCAACTATGGGAATAGATCCATCGGCTGACAGTGGACCACCACAGTGAATGATCTCAACCTGGCGAGATCTGTCGCTGTGGTGATATTTTGCTGTAATGGTGTCACGATCCTGATGGTACACTGAACAATTACTGGAAAAACAACAAATCAAGTACTTTATGCAGCAGAGGTCTGGGGTACAGGCAACTGTGCAAAGGTAGAAACAATATTAAATATAGTGTATGGCAGAATGTCATTATGGATAGAAATCCATAACTAGAATGGAGTTGTTATGCTGCAGTAGCTATGTCATCACAGCTGTTATGCTGCACTAGCTATGTCACTACTGCAGCATAACAACTTGTAATGCTGCCGCATAATTGCTTTCCTCAATCCAGTTAAGCTGGAAGTTGCTGTTTTTTAAACTTGAACTTGTAGAAATATCTGCAGCATACTGTGTCAATTAAAAAAAAAGAAAATGTTAACATTTCCATTCTCTGTTGTCTTCTCCAGCTAGTTTTGTGTGATTTTCTATGCTGTGAATGCCCATACACTATAAAAGATTATGTATGAGCAGTCATACACAAACAAGGAAATTCTTGTATCTTGAGGTTCCCTTGGTAACAGAGAACCTCTTGAGCTGTGCTCTCGAGGTCATCTGTTACCAAGGAAACCTCTCGATACAAGAATATCCTTGTTATGTATGACTGCTCATACATAATCCTCCATATTGCATATAAAAAGCTTCTGAGAGTACCACTCAGTACACCGAATAACTTAGTCAGATCACAGTGTTGGGTTAAGGCATCAGCTGATAATAAGGACTCTATGATAAGTACTTGTATACAAGAGAAGGAAAAGTTAATGAAATACAGTGTATGGTGGAATGCTGTTATGCATGGAATTCCATGCCTGGAATATAGAGGATTGTGTATAATTGCTCAAACACGACAAGGATATTTTTCTCTCGAGAGGTTTCCATGGTAACTGGAGACCTCGAGAGCACAACTCGAGAGGTCTCATTACCGTGGAAACCTTGAGAGCTGAAAAATACCTTTGTTGTGTATGAGCAATCAAACACAGTGTTTTATAGTGTATGGTGCTCATACAAAGACTACCCTTACTTTCTTGCTGTTTTTTGTGGTGATTTTCACCTCCTCTGGCCTGTTTCACCACCGCACCTGTTCACAGAGGATCGCCAGTCGCGCATGCGCACCAACCTTCTAAGTGTTATGCTGCACTAGCTACGTAGCTAGTGCAGCACAACAGTTACGATGACGTAGCTAGTGCAGCATAACAACATTGTTGAAGGGATGGATTTCCATCCACAACAATGTTCCACCATGCACTATATGCTTGTTCTGCTGCAGTAGTGACATTATTAAGTTGTTCTGCTGTAGTAGTGACGTCACTACTACAGCAGAACAACTTGGAATCCTGCCACATAGTTACTTTCCTCTATCCAGTTAAGCTAGAAATATTTTTTTTAACTTGAACTTGCAGAAACATCTGCAGCACACTGCATCAGTTAAAAAAAAAAAGATAATGTTAATATTTTTTATTCTCTGTTGTCTTCACTACCTGGTTTTTGTGTGATTTTCTGTGCTATTACTGCCCATACAATATAAAAGAGTATGTATGAGCAGTCATACACAAACAAGGATATTTTTATATCTCAAGGTTCCCTTGGTAACAGAGCACCTCTCAAGCTATGCTCCTGAGGTTATCTGTTACCAAGGAAGCCTCTTGATACCAGAATATCCTTGTTGTGTATGACTGCTCATACACAATCCTCTATATAGTGAATGAAACTGGCTAAATAGAATAAAAAAACATATCGAGGAAAATGGTCTCTCCTACTTAAAAACTTGGTCTTATAATATTTATATAAACTCAGCATACATGAGGTTTATAATAAAGAAAGTATATGAAAAATTAAAACAAATTGATATAAATGATATAAAACAGATAGAAACAAGAAAATGATTGGTGGAAAATACAAAAGAACATTCTTTAAAACCATATCTGAACATCATAAAAATTACTGAACATAGAAATATATTAACTAAATTCAGATTTGAAACCTTCCCAAGCAATGTACTGGAGGCAAGATTTAATAACAAGCATCTGTCAATGCCGAACATTCGCTTGCAGGTATTTGCAGTGGTATTTGGCACTTGGACATGGCTTAAAAAAATCAGTGACAAAGAAGTACAAGCATTTGTCAATGCCGAATGTTGCTTGCTTCTATGTACTGTTTAGGTATTTGGAACTCATTGGAGTGTAAATATTGAAAATTCGCCAACTTATGAGCGCGCGTAGGAACTGCGCAATGCACGCTCGTAAAACAGTCATTTTTAGAAATTTTTTCACCAGATTTTCAACATAGCCATTTTAAGACCTCTGCTCATGAACAGTGTCACTGTGATTTTCTTAATGTGTCCCATACATTGAGTTCGCACACCGACTGCGCCATTGTGCGCTACATGGTTGGAAACATGTTTTGGGCAGGATGTGAAAAATGACAGCTATACTGCTCATAAGGAGGTGTGGTAAAATGGCAATGTTGAAAATCTAGAGTGGAAATATTGAAAATTGCAAACTGACGAAGCGCCGCAAGAACCGCACAATGCACGCACGTAAACAGTCATTTTTAGAATTTTGTCACCAAATTTTCAACATAGCCATTTTAAGACATCTGCTAATGAACAGTGTCACTATGATTTTCTTAATGTGTCCCGTACATTGATTTCGCACCCCGACTGCGCCATTGTGCACTACATGGAATAACGTTCTAAATACTGCCAACAGCTCCATCCTAGACGTGGTGCTAACCACTCACCCACATAAAATATCTCATACAGCAGTGTTTCACAATGATATGAGTGATCATGGGATTGTTGCTTGCATAAGATCGCAAATTAAGACTCGACTCAGCCCATCTTTATAACAAAACGGTCCTTTCGCAAGTTCAGTGCAGTAAATTTCCTTTTCGACGTGGGCAGGATCAGTTGGCAAGACCTCTACCTTGCCAAAGATGTTGATGAGGCAGCTTATAACTTCAATGACCATCTTACTAGATTGATAAATAAGCATGACCCTTTCATCAAAGTAAGTGCGGAACAACTCTAACCCCTGGTTTACCCCAGATCTTAAGGCAGCCCTCCAGCCCGAGACAAGCCATGCAAAGCTAGGCATACTAAGAACTCTTCGGATTGGCAGGCCTTTAGAACAGTCAGAAATACCTGTGTGAAAAGTATACGTTCTGCTAAAGCTAACTATTATATCTCTACTCTAGAACAAGCAAAAGGTAACCCATGCAAAATATGGAGAACAATTAAATCTATTGAAGGGAGGCATACAGCCCCTTCTGTCCCAACAAAATTAGTTGCAAGAGATAAGATAGTGGAAAACAAGTCCTTAATCCTTGAGAAACTTAACTCCCACTTTGCCACAGCTGGGCTAGCTTTTCGATTCTTCACCTTATGCTGCTTCTGCGGTGAACCACCATTCCCCCCCTAATACATAGTCCCGTACCTAGCCCGTTCCAATTGCGTGAGATAACCTTCAAAGAAGTTGAAGATTCTCTCCTTAAACTAGACACTAAAAAAAGTGCAGGGGATGATGGCTTGGAACCCTTTTTCCTTAGGCTAGGATATGCCCATCTCGCTGCCCCAATTCTCCACATCTTCAATCTTTCCATCACATCTGCAACTGTGCCGTCTTGCTGGAAATCAGCATATATCCTCCCTCTGTTCAAAGCTGGTGACCCGTGCGACGTAAATAACTACAGGCATATTTCCATATTGCCTATCCTTTCTAAAGTTCTTGAAAAATTGATCAACAATCAGTTAAAATCTCACTTGGAAACCTTCTCTCTCATTAACCCTGCCCAATCTGGCTTTCGGGCGAACCACAGTACAATTTCTGCATTAGCAAAAGTAACCAACGACTGGATCTCTGGCTATAGATGCAAAGAAGGTAACAGGAGCAGTCTTTCTGGATCTAAGCAAAGCTTTTGATACTGTTGACCACAATCTACTAGTCGCTTGTCTTGTAAATTTGGGTGCCACATACCACACTACTCGGTGGTTTTCTAGTTACTTAACTGGGAGATCTCAAAAAGTAAAAGCAGAGGGCTGTTTTCTGCTGCTTTCCAGTTGCTAGAGGTGTCCCTCAGGGATCCATCCTAGGCCCCATTTTGTTCTCATTATATATTAATGATCTTGATTCAAATATATCCACATCCAACCTGCACTTTTTCGCGGACGAAACCGTGCTGTATACCTCTGGCTCATCGCTTACTGAGGTCAAGGGAGTGCTCCAAGCGGACTTTGCGCAACTTGAGCATAATCTTATAAAGGCAAAGCTTCTGCTTAATGCCAAGAAGACTAAAGCGATGATATCTTCCCGTAGTGCTGCCACAGGTACCCTTATTACCCAGCCCCAAGATTTCATTGTTACTATGCTAAACGAGCCTCTGGGAGTTGTCACCAAATTCAAATACTTAGGCATCTGGATTGATAACAAACTCTCTTTCAATGACCATATTGAAGATGTCTCTAGAAGGCTAAAAGCCAGGTTAGGCTTCTTCTTTAGAAATAGACCCCTCTTCCCCCTTGAATTTCGGAAAAAGCTTGTCCAGGCCACTTTTCTCCCCCTTCTTGACTATGGCGATGTAATCTACTCCTCTACCTCCGGCGCAAATCTAAGTAAGTTTGACAGCCTCTATCACCGTGCACTATGGTTCATTACCAACTCCCCTTACCGTTTGCATCATTGTGACCTATATGCAGCTGTTGGATGGACATCTCTCACTACTAGACGTTTGCTCCATGCTGGTCTATGGACTCTTAAACTGCTCCTGCACAAATTACCGAGCTATCTTTCATCTCTCATTAGTATTTCACACAGTGCTTACTCACCAAGAAAATCTGACTTTATTATGCTTGACATTCCGAGGACGCGGACGTCCTTTGGTAAACGTGATATTGCGCATGCCCTTCCCTCTATTTGGAACCATTTACAGACTGTACTGAAATCAACTAGCACGGTTTCAATTAACTCCTATAAAGTGCTTTGTGCAGCTAAAATAAAAGATACCTGCAACTGTCATTAAGCCTCTCTCCCCCCATGTGTGCCATGTGCATCCTCTGGTAAGACCATAACTGCTTTTGTGAATACCAACTACCTATTGTTTGCACTTCTTTTATGCTAAGAAACAACCCCACCCACCAGCTCCTGTCTTATATCTACTACCTGGCTGCAGCAACCTAATTCCTGATATCCCTTACCTCCCTACTCTTGCCTACATATATACCTCTCTGATCGCATCTATCTAACCTTTCCTCCATCCCCTATCCATTCTATTCTGTGATCAACTCATCTGCCAAAATGTATTTATTGCAAACACAAGTACCATGTTTCAAGCATCATTATGCTATCTACAGTTGCCACCTGTATTACCTTAGTTATTACCACCCTCGGTCACCCCATGCGGTGTCATTGAATGTTTATCTTGCTTCTACTTCGTGATGCTTGCAGTTATATATATATTGTTATTAATTTATTTATGTATGTATGTTGTGTAAGTCTATGTGTCATAGGACCTCCTTGTGAATGAGCTTGCTCAATGGAGTTTTCCTGCAATAAACTTGAACTTGAACTTGAACATGGGCAGAAACATGTTTTGGGCAGGATGTGAAAAATGACAGCTGTACTGCTCATAAGGAGGTGTGGTAAAATGGCAATGTTGAAAATCTGGAGTGAAAATATTGAAAATTCGCGAACTTACGAGCGTGCGTAGGAACTGCGCAGCGCATGCTTGTAAAACAGTCATTTTTAAGAATTTTTTCACCACATTTTCAACATAGCCATTTTAAGATCTCTGCTCATAAACAGTGACACTGTGATTTTCTTAATGTGTCCTATACATTGAGTTCGCATACCGACTGTGCCATTGTGCGCTACATGGGCAGAAAGACGTTTTGGGCAAGATGTGAAAAATGACAGCTGCACTGCTCATAAGGAGGTGTGGTAAAATAGCAATGTTGAAAATCTGGAGTGAAAATATTGAAAATTCACAAACTTACGAGTGTGCATAGGAACTGCGCAACACACACTCGTAAAACAGTCATTTTAGAATTTGTTCACCAAATTTCAACACATTCATTTAAGACCTCTGCTCATGAACAGTGTCACTGTGATTTTCTTAATGTGTCCCATACATTGAGTTTGCACACCGACCGCGCCATTGTGCGCTACATGGCAGGAAACATGTTTTTAGCAGGATGTGAAAATGACAGCTGTGCTGCTCATAAGGAGGTGTGGTAAAATGGCAATGTTGAAACTCTAGGTGAAATATTGAAAATTCACGAACTTCTGAGTCTGCGTGGAAGACTGTGCAACAGCACTCAGTAAAACAAGTCATTTTGGAATTTTGCACCAAATTTTCAACATAGGTTTTGGGACCCTTCTCATGAATGATGTCACTGTCATGGTTATTCAGGCCAAAGGGTGATTTCACGCGGTGACTGCGTAGTGACTGCGAAATCCCTGGCCGGACTGAATAACGCAATGACAGTGACATCATTCATGAGAAAGGGTCCCAAAACCCATGTTGAAAATTTGGTGAAAAATTCCAAAAATACCTGAGATATGCATAAAGTTGAAATCCCACTATCAGCCCATTGCACAGCTTACCGGCATTTCCTCAGTTCGCGGTCGGCTTTGAAGAGTGCAGACGTGTTCCCGGTCCACTGAAGATCATCGCCAAGCTCTGGAGGTAAGTATGGGGTGAGGGGTGTGTGGGGAGGCAGGGTGCGCAGTGGGTGGGTGAGGGTTGTGGGAGGGGCTGGGAAAACAGGCAGGACGTTTTATTTTGCAAGTGAAACTAAAAAACGATATGGGGCGTTGCCATGCTGGGGTGGACTCCCCGCGTGGCAGAAGGATGGCTGGGGGCCGTGGAGCCGGCAGAGGATTGGGCATCCCATCGGCAGATGACACGAGACATTGCCACACTGGGGTGGGCTCCCAGCATGGCAGAAGGATGGCTGGGAGTGGCTGTGGAGCTGATGAGGATTGGGCACCTCCAGCCGGCGGAACAGCGGGCGTTTGCCAAGCTGGGGTGGGCTCTGGCGTGGCAGCAAAGATTTGGGGGCGTGGCGTGCAAGCACACAGTGGTGGTTTCTTTGAAGAGAAGACCACCGCTGTCATACACAGCACCAGTGCTGATTGGTGCAGGACCGCCACGCCTGCTCAGGGGAGCAGGGGATTGCTCAGGAGAGGCACACCTCTAAAGTGTCCCATTCTCCCAAGATGTTCCTTGCGCATGCATGCAAGTGAACGTAAAAATGAAATGATATCAACTCTATGTTATTGTACACTGCGTGAGGAGAAGGACATCAAACATGTAGTACTGAGATGCCCACTGTATAGCTCCCAGAGGGAGAAATACATAGGAAACTACATTGGATACCTGAACATACCACCAGGATTTATGTTGGACTTATTGTTCAATGCTGAAAAAGAAGAGCTATTAAAGAACTTGTCAATGCATCTAATAGAAATAAGTAAAATCTGGAAAAAAAATCAAATATGCTAAAACCTTTCATGAACATCTGAAGCCCAGCATGATTAAAAAGGTCCTTCCACTCATCCAGTAAACTATGATCTTGTTTTCTTTATATCCTTTTCCCAGGAAGTAAATTACCCTTAGGACTGTTGTGCTACAGTATATTAAAATAAACTGTAGGCCACTCTTTCATAAGGCAGTCCCATACTAACATAAAGAAATCTGTATAACATAAATAGGGCATAAACATAGTAAACAGTCTGCTTTTTGTAGTAGGAGCAAGAGCAAAAAATTGTAATGTACTGCAAATTTTAACCTGTATGGAATATGGAAAAACTCACGTTTTTAAAAGTCATAGGCCCAGATATTCAAAAGGGTTGCGCATGGTGCAACAGTGTTGCGCCATGCACAACCCACTGATGGGCCCTGGCATGATATTCAAACGGGGATTGTGCCTGGTACAAATCCCAATGCGCCGGAGCACATCAGTAATGTATGCAGTGCAGGTGGGGGGGGGGGCGTGCCCATGCATACTCCGCACATCTCGATATTCAGCCCGGGATGTACTGAGTCCATGCATGCACAACCCCTACTTGTGCTGCACAAGGTGAGCCAAAAAAAAAAGAACAACGGCTGGCCACCCCAAGGTGAGCTGACGTATTGCAGGGTGCAACACAGCAGCTGCCACCTGTGGGTGGCCACACGAGCTCCAGCTGCACCTCCGTGGAGGCATCCCCCCCATGCCCGATCGCGGGCATCTGTGTAAAAAAATTCACGTCCTATATCCCTGGTGGTCCAGTGGACCGCTCACCACCTGATCGTGGGCTTAAGTATGATAAAATGCACGTCCTATATGCCAGGTGGTCCAGTGGACCGCTCACAGCCCGATCGCGGGCTTAAGTATAATAAAATGCACGTCCTATATCCCTGGTGGTCCAGTGGACCACTCGCAGCCTGATCACGGGCATTTGTATTAAAAAATATAAAGTCCAATATCTCTGGTGGTCCAGCGGTACCCCTCTCCCCACCAGCCCACTGAGCCCCACTGCCCCGCTCCCCCTCACGGTCAGCGGTGGGTGGCAGAAGCGAGGTGGGGTGCACAATGACAGTGACATCATTCATGAGAAAGGGTCCCAAAACCCCATGTTGAAAATTTGGTGCAAAATTCCAAAAATACCTGAGATATGCAATAAAGTTGAAATCCCCTATCTAGCCCATTGTACAGCTTACGGCATTTCCTCAGTTGCGGTCGGCTTTGATGAGTGCAGGCGTGTTCCCGGTCCACTGAAGATCATCGCGCCAAGCTCTGGAGGTAAGTATGGGGTGAGGGGGGTGTGTGGGGAGGCAGGGTGCGCAGTGGGTGGGTGAGGGTTGTGGGAGGGGGGCTGGGAAAAGCGCAGCAGGACCGTTTTTATTTTGCAAGTGAAACTAAAAAAAAAAGGCGATATGGGACGTTTGCCATGCTGGGGTGGACTCCCCACGTGGCAGAAGGATGGCTGGGGGGGCCGTGGAGCCGACGGGGGATTGGGCATCCCCATCGGCAGATGACACGAGACATTTGCCACACTGGGGTGGGCTCCCAGCATGGCCGAAGGATGGCTGGGAGTGGCTGTGGAGCTGATGAGGGATTGGGCACCTCCATCGGCAGACAACGCGGGACGTTTGCCAAGCTGGGGTGGGCTCTGAGCGTGGCAGCAAAGATTTGGGGGGGGAGGGCGTGACGCGTGCAAGCACACAGTGGTGGTTTTCTTTGAAGAGAAGACCACCGCTGTCATACACAGCACCAGTGCTGATTGGTGCAGGACCGCCACGCCTGCTCAGGGGAGCAGGGGATTGCTCAGGAGAGGCACACCTCTAAAGTGTCCCATTCTCCCAAGATGTTCCTTGCGCATGCATGCAAGTGAGCGTAAAATGAAATGATATCAACTCTATGTTATTGTACACTGCGTGAGAGAGGACATCAAACATGTGAGTACTGAGATGCCCACTGTATAGCTCCAGAGGAGAAATACATAGGAAACTACATTGGATACCTGAACATACCACCAGGATTTATGTTGGACTTATTGTTCAATGCTGAAAAAGAAGAGCTATTAAAGAACTTGTCAATGCATCTAATAGAAATAAGTAAAATCTGGAAAAAATCAAATATACTAAAACCTTTCATGAACATCTGAAGCCCAGCATGATTAAAAAGGTCCTTCCACTCATCCAGTAAACTATGATCTTGTTTTCTTTATATCCTTTTCCCAGGAAGTAAATTACCCTTAGGACTGTTGTGCTACAGTATATTAAAATAAACTGTAGGCCACTCTTTCATAAGGCAGTCCCATACTAACATAAAGAAATCTGTATAACATAAATAGGGCATAAACATAGTAAACAGTCTGCTTTTTGTAGTAGGAGCAAGAGCAAAAAATTGTAATGTACTGCAAATTTTAACCTGTATGGAATATGGAAAAACTCACGTTTTTAAAAGTCATAGGCCCAGATATTCAAAAGGGTTGCGCATGGTGCAACAGTGTTGCGCCATGCACAACCCTGATGAGCCCTGGCATGATATTCAAGCGAGGGATTGTGCCTGGTACAAATCCCCAATGCTTGAACACATCAGTAATGTATGCAGTGCGGTGGGGGGCGTGCCCATGCATACTCAGCACATCTCGATATTCAGCCCGGGATGTACTGAGTCCATGCATGCACAACTTCACCGTACTGCTGGGTGGGCAAAAAAAAAAAAAGAACAACGGCTGGCCACCCAAGGTGAGCTGACGTATTGCAGGTGCAACACAGCAGCTGCCACCTGTGGGTGGCCACACGCACCAGCTGCACCTCCGTGAGGCATCCCCCCATGCCCGATCGCGGGCATCTGTGTAAAAAATTCACGTCCTATATCCCTGGTGGTCCAGTGGACCGCTCACCACCTGATCGTGGGCTTAAGTATGATAAAATGCACGTCCTATATGCCAGGTGGTCCAGTGGACCGCTCACAGCCCGATCGCGGGCTTAAGTATAATAAAATGCACGTCCTATATCCCTGGTGGTCCAGTGGACCACTGCAGCCTGATCACGGGCATTTGTATTAAAAATATAAGTCCAATATCTCTGGTGGTCCAGCGGTACCCCTCTCCCACCAGCCCACTGAGCCCCACTGCCCGCTCCCCTCACGGTCAGCGGTGGCGGCACACCCACCCGCCTGCCACCCGCTGCCCGCCAACTGACACCGTGAGTGGGCTGTACACCCATTGGTCCACAGCATGAGCCAATGGGCGTGCAGCCTGTACTACACACAGTCAGATATGTGAATGGATCCAAGGGGGCGGGCGGTGGGGGCTCAGTAGGGGTAGTAGGGGTACCGCTGGACCACCAGGGATATTGAACTTTATATTTACATTTTGTAATGCAATGCCCATGATTGGGCTGCGAGGCAGTCCACTAGACCACCAGAGATATAGGACGGTGCTTTATTACATATTTAAGACTGTGATCGGGCATGTAGTGGTCCACTGGACCAACAGGGATATGGGACATTATTTCTATCTATATATGCCCGCAATCGGGCAGAGGGGGGCGCATTGCTGCACTATGCAGGGGGCGTCAGTCCCCGATGGCTGCTGCCTGGCAGGGCGCCAGGCACAAGTCACTGGGGATCAGCACACCTGCATGCAAATGGGGCCATAATGACATGCAAATGGACCCATTTGTGCCATGCATACATTATGGCCCCATTTGCATGTGCACTTTTGAATATCGCGGTTGTTGCGCATAGCATAAGGGAACTTACACAAGTGCATCCCCCTGCTCCATTCTTGCAACTTGCGCTGGCGCAGTGCCACTGCACCATGAGCACTGCGGGTGGCCAGGGGTGCAATATTCAACGATGCTGTGCCATGGCGCAGCTCCACTGAATATCGCTCAGTCAACGCCCCTGCGCAGCCAAGTTGCGCTGCACCCAGGCTTGCCCCACAGCCTGGCGCAGTCTGAATATCGGGGCCCCAGTGTATTTATATGGAGGTATATTACTTAATGTATGCTTTTTTCTTTTTGTAATGGCAAATTGCCAAGCAAATAACTATTGAACTGAAAATTGGTTGCAGACAATGGGCTAACAATGTGAAAGCATTAAAGGATGGTGGGTTACTGCATTTACCATGTTTTGCATGCACACTCAATCTAGTGGGCAGAATTTCCTCAGTGAAGACAGCAGTTTGCAGAATATGCTGGGTGGTGCATGTAAGATATGTGGTCACTTTAGGAACTCTGCAAAAGCTTGTAAAATTTTGCAGAAACTGTAAAAACAGAATAACTAACCAATTTCCGGCCTGTTGATGAAACAGAAGTGCTACTGCTTGTGACACCAATGATCCAGGTTTGGGAACAGGCCTGGAAGTTGGAGAGCCAACCAGGAGAAGGAGGACTGAGCATCTTAGGGACTACTCACCTCATCTGGGGGGAGGGTGGGTTAGCTTCCGGTGCTCAACGGACCCCTAGACGAGACTGGGAGAACTGACCACTGGAGTTTGCTGGAGGGGGGAGATGGGCAGACATCAGCATGCTTGACATTGACATCATTGCATGCCATGCCTCCCAAACAGGAAAACTGAGTCGTGCAGTATGTTATTCACCTCACCACACAGGTCTCGCCCAGTTGCCTCGTGATGCTTCCCAGACATTGAGCCACAGGTTGTGACAGGGGAACAGTGTTCCCTTCGAAGGTCCAGTGCTGGGGAGCAAGCCAGGGAAAACACTGGGAAGGTAAGTCCTGAGGGACAGGTGATGGGCTGGGGGCAGAGGTCGGGCTGATGTGAGTCGGCTCGGTGTGTATAAAGTATACTAAATAAAAAATAATCATTTACTGATTTACCAGCTAAAGCAAGAAGTTGCCACTAGGTGGAACTGAACCTTTTACATGTTACAGAGGCTCCAAGAACAATGGAAAGCAGTTTAGCAGTACACCACAGACCACGCAATAGGAAAAGGGGACATTGCACTCACCTCTGGACAGTGGGATCTTACATTTATTTCAGTTGCTATAGCCATTTGAGGAAGTCACACATGAAATGAGTGCTGACAGTGCAACCAGAGGAGCAGTCCTCTTTAATGTCTTTATTAGCAACATTGCAGAGGGGCTAGAAGGGAAGGTATCCTTTTTGCAGATGACACTAAGATCTGCAATAGGTTAGACACTCCAGGGGGTGGAAAAAATGAATAGGGATCTAAGAAAGCTTGAGGAGTGGTGAAGAGTGTAGCAACTAAGTTTCAATGTAAAGAATTATAAATTCTACAATTGGGGCACAGAAAACCAGGAGAGGAGTACAAGATGGGGGAAGGGAGTGGTACTGATGATCACCGAACAGGAGAGACACCTGGGTTAATCATAGCTGATGACCTAAAGGTGGCCAAACACTGTGACAAGGTAGTGGTGAGAGCCAGTGGGATGCTAGGGTGCATAGCGAGGGGTATCACCAGCAGAAAGAGGGAGGTGGTGATACCACTGTATAAATCATTGGTGAGATCTCATCTACAGTACTGTGTCCAGTTCTGGACACCACAGATCAGGAAGGATGTAGAAAGAGCAGAGCTGGTCCAGAGGAGGGCAACTAAAATGTTGCAGGGTCTGCACCAAAAACCCTATGAGGAGAGACTTCAAGACCTCAGTATATACACCCTGGAGGAAAGGAGGGAGAGGGGGATATGGCAGAGACTTTCAAATACAGTAAAACTGTTTATTCTCAGGCAAGTTATATTTAGCACATGGTGCTAATCAGCTGTAATTGAGCAAACTTAATTTCATGCTCTGCAATTAACTCCTAATTTATGCCCATTGAAAATATGTAATTTTGGTCAAGTAGCATCATTTTATTTTATTTATTTGTTTATTTGATTCTAGGATTACAAATACCTTTGAGCCGAAGATCTTTTACATAGTTTCCACGTCAGTAAGTACAGGCATACAGGTCATACAGGTTACATACATTATAAAACAATCAGTAACATAATCGTCATAACATGTTATTACAAGGACTTTACAGGAAACACAATGGGAAGATGTAGGTAACAAAGAAAATGTTAGTGTGAGGAGGAGCTGGGGGGGGGGTAGGACAAAGAAAGGCAACCAAGACGCTTTTGTCACGACAGAGCAGTGGTAAGAGCAAATGTTGGGCATGGTAGGAATGAAGTGCTACGTAGGTTGTCCACAGCAGACAGTAGAAGCTATGGGCAGAAGCGTGGAGAGTATTGCATGAAGCAGGGCATTCACAGGTGCTTGAGCCTGCTAATGAGAGGAGGAGCTTAGTCTTGAAAGTGGCCAGTGCTGGAGAGTTAGAGATGTCAATTTTAGCACAATTATATCTAAAGCGAATATACTGTAGCTGTAATTATTTTACATCAAATATAACCTGTTCTATAGTACCTCATGGGTATAAGGTACAAGAGGGAAACATCTTTCAGAAAAAACGATGCTCAAGAACAAGGGATCATGTTATGAAGCTGGAGGGGGGTGTAGACTCGGGAAACATCAGGAAGTACTTCTTCACAGAAAGGATGGTGGATGCCTAGAACATCCTCCCAGTGGAGGTGGTGAGGGCAATAACTGTAATGGGTTTCAAGAATGCATGAGATAGGCATAAGGGAACCTTAGTGGTTAGTGAAGGAAGGGTAAAGCTGGAGATCAAGCAAGGTCTGCAGTATTACAGAAGGTAGGGAAAATGGGCAGACTAGGCAGGCCAATCAGTCCTTATCTGCCATCAAATTCTATGTTTCTGTGTTTCATAAGTCATGTCATTCTATTTACACATCTTCTCATGCAGAGACTGGAAGATTCAGGGAAACATTTGAAAAGCAAGGTGTAAGCAGAGGTGTCACTCTTGCTGAAAAGCTGTCTTTGTGTCTGGAAACAGACCACAGGATTGCCATGATTTTGGAACGTGAACATTATGTGATAGCAACAATGTTGTATCCACATTTCATAACCAGTTTGCCAGGTCTTCTCCAGTCTGGTACTGTAGACCTCAACCATTATGAAGAACTGCTCATTAATAAAGTTGCTCTAAACATGACAACAGAGACTCCAGTTAGAAGTGCTGCAGTTGCCGATCATGAAACTAGCCATGCTCCCTTCCAAGTAACTGATTCCAGTGAAGGCAGAAGAATGAGAAAATCTTGCATCGTGAGTCAGAACCCAGGGGCAATTTGTCTGGTGTCTTTTATTTACATATTTTATTTATTCGAAATGTTTCACAAGGAAGACATACTGAGAAATGTGTTCATTTCCAGATACAGTATGTCCTGTGGGATAGGGAAAGGGATGCTTACAGAGGATGTATAGTACAGTAAGCAACAGTACTGTACATAACAAAACAATAGGGTACAATATACAGCAGAATAGGTAACGTGTACATACAAGCATGGGTTACATTGATTTACTGGTACTGGTTTAGAGACATACAATTGATGACACAGTTGAACACTAAGTGCTGAATGATAAGTGTAGGCAGGTCATACCAACACATCTTGGCTGGCAGTGCCACTGTATACCCTCCGACAGTGACACTGGCGCAGCGAACAACACTGCAGTGACTACAGCGCCACGTAGCTGTAGTGTCCATGCTGGAAACCGGCACTGTCTGTCGGGGGTCTTGAATCCCCTCCAAATCAGTTCAGACTCGGACTTGATAATCCTTAGTGGGGGTGTGTGTGTGAAAGGGGTTTGGGGGGGACAAAGCCATCCGAAGAAAACACTTTGTTTTCTTTGGAACTGGCAGCCAACCTCGAAAAGCGGTTGACCTGCCGGTTTTGCTGTTTGGTCGTTCGACAAAATGTTTGTCGATGACCAGTCGTGGATCCACAGTGCCACAAGGTGTGGTGGGGTCTGAAGTTAGGTCCTCGAGGTTATCAAGGGGGAGGCAGCAGAATTAGGGGCAACTGCAAGTGGGGAAGGTGAAAGAGCACAGGAGAGAGATGAGGGTGAAATGAGGCAGCATTTCGAATGTTGGTAGGGAGAGAGTTCCATAGCTTAGGAAAGCAGTGGCAGAAGGGTGCCTGACCAGCAGATGAGGACCTGTAGGGGACAGCAAGGGTACAGGCATTGCTACTCCTGAGGGAGCAGGGGGTGGGAGGTAGAGAGGACAGAAGGTAGGAGAGGAACACTCTGAATCAGAACTTGCTAATGAAGTTGGAGCACTGCATCATGCGCCAGCCATTGAGGGAGGGTAGATCCAGGGATTGATATAGGGAGCAGTGGTGAATGCGGGGTGGGCTGTTAAGGGCAAAATGACAGAAGAAATGGAAGATCATGTTCAGTCTGGCAAGGGTAATTTTTGGGGGTGACACTGTAGACTACGTCACCATAGTCAAATGCTGGAAGGATCATTTTCAGAAGAATGTCTCAGTGGGCCAGCAAGGGGATACATTCATGATTCCAGTATAAGGCACCCAGTTTGGGGATCAGTTTCTTGTAAATAGCATTAAGGTGTTTTTCAAGCCAGCCCCTAGGTACCTGAAGGAGGTAGTGTCTTCCAACATGGATCTATCAAGTGTGTGGAAAGTGTGGGTCAAAAGGAGCTTGGAGAGTCTGTGATGTGCCAAAGGCCATGGAGACTGTCTTCTTGGCACTTAAGAATAGCTGGTTAGCACATAGCCACTGCTGGACTTTATCAAAGTCCTGCTGCAGGGCGGATGCCACCATGGGAGTGGAAGGACCGGAAGTATACAGAACAGTGTCATCCGCATACATGTGAATGGATGCAGATGAACAGACCAAGGGGAGATCGTTAAGGAGGATGGAAAAGAAAATCATTCCAAGGACTGAGCCTTGTGGGACCCCTGTGAGGAGGGCTAGGGGTTTTGAAAGAGAGGCCCTGATTCTGACTGATTGAGAGCTACCTACTAGGTAGGAACTGAACCAGTTGATGGCAGTAGTAGACATCCCAGCAGATGTGAGTTTGTCTAGTAGAAGGGTATGGGAGACATTGTCGAAAGTCTTGGCTAAGTTGACAAAGATAGCAAAGTCAAAATGGAAAGGGGTGAAGAAGGAAGTTGTGTCTAGGTGAGGTGAAAGTTGGGCAAGTACTATATGCTCCTGCAGTTTGGCAAGGATGGGAAGGAGGGAGATTGGACATTAGTTGCCGGCTGAAGAGGGGTCACCGCCTTTATGGAAAGGGGTAATGGTAGCATGCTTCCAGGCAGCTGGGACAGTGGCTAGCTTAAAGGAGAAGTTAGGTAATGCAGCAATGGGTAAGAGATGACTGGAGCTGACAGATATAGCAATTTTGCACTGAGGTCATCAGGGCTTTTGCTTTTACATGAGTTATGGGCAAGGAGCTCCTTGAGTGCAGTAGTAGGGGATACTGGAGAGAAGCAGAAAGGTGTTCCCGGAGGCACAGGGATAGAAGGGGATGGGAAAAGTAGGGAGAGTGGAGAGAAGGGTGGAGGCACAGGAGGTAGAGAAGATATTGGATTCTGTGGCTACTGAGGAGGGTCTGATAGTGTGGAGTCAGCCACCCTAAGGACAGGCGAAGGAGGATGTAGTGGTGGGTAAAAAATTACCATTTTTAAATTATCTATTACAGATACTTAGAAAGGAGACGAACGGAGATGAGGCTGATGGCGGAAGAATTTAATGATTATAATAATAATCACAGCGAGAGATTACAAGTAGTACATCCTTCATTCTTCATTCTTAATTCTTCATTCTTCAAACTAACAGTGTATAGTGGTCATGCTTATATAGTGGAAAACAGACAGCATCATTTCCTATGGTTGTCTATGATTGGTTTATAACAAGTACAAACATTAACTTAAAAGGCAATTCTCCTTTTAGTACATGTATGAGCTAATCTTTAGTCAGCACAAATGTATAGATAGTGTAAATTATATTACTATATAAGGCTAGTAATAATTGTCATTACCAGTTACCAAAATCTAGGCGGAAGAAATAGGTTTGCACTTAGGAATGTGCACACAGGCACTCTGGCCCGTCCTAATAATGACAAACACTAAAGATAGTCAGAAGGGTAACTTGAACACTATTTCTGTATTTCTATTTTTGCAGACACTTAAGACACCTGTTTTCCATTACTCACATGGTCAGCACAAATATCAAAAGACACTTTAATATTATAAGTTGTGGCTCAGTTAAATTTGTAACTTTACAAGTTTTAATATGGTTCAATTATATAGGCCATTATTTGTTACACAGGTACATTATGTTTTAGACCAAAATGAGGTTAGCCTGGAATATTGGGACACATTTCTTTATCCCTTGTTACAGAGGACTATAGTATTAGGAGGGGAGAATAGGGCATTGACTAACTTACAGTATTTAGAAGCCTTAAAGGACAACATTTGAGCAGAACTGAATGACATAGAGAAATACAGTGTTGTTACTTCTCCCATCACAAGCTACTCAGCAAGCAGTATGGTGGATGACTTCTTATAGGATCCCAGAAAGATTAATGTTCGAGATGACCCACTTCGGTATTGGCATAAAAAGGGTGTGGTCTGGCCAGCATTAAAAAAAGTGGCCCATTACTATTTAAGTTGCCCAGCAACAAGTGAAGATTCAAAAAGAATATTTAGCACTGCTGGCTATGTTGCTATAGGAGAAGTCCTTCCAGAAAACATTGAAATTCTAACTTTTATTGAACTAAACTATGGTATTTGCAGGACACTTGGAGGCACTTCCAAAACACTGTTCAGACAGTAGTGATGATGATCCTGTTGGCAGTGATGTTAAAAAGGATAGTACTACTGGCCCAGTACTGGGGGAAAGGGAATGTTGCTTCAATCCCTCTCTCATGTCACTCATGTCCTGTCTCATGCCAGTCACCATTTTATTTCTTTCACTGAACTGCTGCATAACATTCATACATTTTCCTTCAATCTTTTATTTGTAAGGTTAACTTACATTTGTAAATGACTGTATTGATTTCTGGTATATTTCTTCCAGTTATGTACTTTATACCAATTCTATCTTGGATATCATCCAACCCCTTTCTGACTTCTGACTGATCTGCTGGTCTTGAATGGATAGTCATCTATGAAAGAAAAAAAAATTAAAAACACTACATAAAAATGGCTATTCATTCTCTTTCACAAACAACAATGCTATATCAGTCTGCCTACATAATTACTAGTTTGGTTTCCATGGCATTGTACTACAAAAATAGATAAATACACAACTGATAAAAAAAAATACAAAATGTAGTGTGGATGTGCATCCTGAGTTAAAAAAACTGTGGGGGTCCATCACTGGCAACATCAGTTCAGTAGGGTGGGTGGGAGGGTCCGATATATATTCGTGTTTGCATGCTGCTAGTACCTTTTTTAAAACAAACTCTGGTCAGAGCCAATACAGCTGTGCAGAGCTTTTCAGAGAGGTACAGTGAGGCAGAATGAGGGACGTCCCTGAAAATCAGGAACATTTTAGTTTTATGGTTTGCATTGCACTCTTAAAACACTGTCATAAAGGAGAAAATCATCCTGCAGTACTTTCCTTAAATTGAGTGAATACATTCATGTACAATGCAATGAGAAAGAAGGCTAATGACTTTTACCTGACAAGGTCTAGGAATGAGTGGACTGGCTCTTTGTGGATGGTGACCATCTCCTGTAAACCCAGGCTGTTTGAATTGCACTAGAAGGAATGGCACTAGTAAGTAACGGAGATGCAAGACTGTGTCCTGTAAACCCAGGCTGTTTGAAGTGCACTAGGAGGAACGGCACTAGTTAGTAACGGAGAAGCGAGACTTTGTCCTGTAAACCCAGGCTGTTTGAAGGGCACTAGGAGGAATGGCGTTAGTAAGTAATGGAGAAGGGTGAACTGTCACACTAGCTGCAGTCAGAAAGTACACAAGTGTGCACGCAGTAGCTTTAGTAGCAGAGAAAGCAGAGCTTTTCGGAGTGCCACCAGAATATATCAGAGCAGTGGCAGAGTGTGGTGGTGGAGTATGCCATTCACAAGATGGCGTCGATAACAGAACTGTGCATGCACGATAGTCATGCATGCACAGTCTAAGTCAGCAGCAATCTTGTGCATGGCAACAGTTACTTCTACAGTTGCGGAACAAAAAGAAGTACGCCAGGAAGAGGGTGTGTTTATGCGGCTGGCGGAGGGGAAGGGCCACATAAACACAACCATTGGAAACTGTGCCACAGCACTATGGAAGCACACTGGACAGCAGTCCAGTCACATGCTTCCACAGTGCTATTCTGACATGATGATCGCATAACGTCTGCAGAGTTCTGCCCACGCAGCTGTAAAAAAAATCTCCTCTCACACTGTCACCCATCATATACTGTGTCCTTCTGTCCTGTTATCATCCTTCAGTCACCAAGTCACAGCCCCCTCTTCCCAAAAGGTTTCACACATGATGCAAGCCTTTATTTTACAGGACTACACATGCACACACAAAAAATGGTCCTCCTGTCCCAACTCCTGCTTGTGTGAGAAATGGCTGGTGACAGTGCTAACAGAGGCTACTCATCTGCCAGGCTGTGCCCTCCCTCCAAAAGGTTTTACATGCGAGGCAAGCCTTTACTGGCTCTGCTTCCACAGGACTACACACACAAAAAAAATATGGTGCTGTCTCAACTCTTGCTTGTGTGGGAAATGGCTGGTGACACTGCAGACAGAGACTACACATCTGATGGGATGCCCCCTAGTAAGCGATTTCACACATGATGCAACACGCAGGCCTTTACCGGTTCTGCTTGCACAACAATTTATTTTTTATAGGACTACACAAAATAAAGGTCCTGTCTGACTCCTGCTTGTGTGGGAAATGGCTGGTGACACTGCTCTGATAGAGTGCTGGTGTGGTTTGACAAGTGACTTCCTCAGTGTCTCACAGTAAGCCACATTTGTATCCCATCTCAGGTCTGCTGAATAAGCTCACTCACCACTCTGCTCTCAGCTTGCTATACTGCCAGGCAGCCAGCTTCAAGTGCCAAGTGGCAGTGGAACTTTTATATTCCTTTTTTTCTTGAAACTTAATGTCTTGCACTTGTGTTTTTCTGTTCTGGTGCTGTACTGTGCCACTGCTGTGCTTTGGGGCTAAAAGAAAGCAATGCAGTTCCCACAGCCCCCCACCGCCACCACCACACATGCAGACACAGTCTCCTCTAGTTAGCACCTTAATGTAAGTTAAGTTTTAAAATTTGAATTAAAGTTTTTGGCAGCCAGCTGCCTAGCATGAGCCCCCCCCCACACACACAGTCAGTCCCTGTGCATGTCCTCTCAGTTTTTTTTTTTTATCATTTTATTTCATTTTTTCTTATTTCTTTTTGTTGGTGGTGGTGGTGGAAGGAGGAAGTTAACTGGTACATGTCCAATATGAAAGGAGATTGAGACCAGTTCCCTTTCCCTACCCACCTGGCTGCCCATCAGAAATGTAGGGGAAGCTCCTGTCTCCTCAACGGCTGAAGTGAAATGGCACCAAGGGCACAGCTGCATTCCTCTATACCCTGGTTTGGACATGCACAAACTGGGGTATCTTGAACACTGACTCCCCAGCTCTTTCCTCTGCTGTCACATGACAGGCAGAAGCTAAAAGGAAAAAACAGCTCAGAGATCCAAGCTGAGCCAGCAAGGTTTGGCTCAGGTCTCAGGGAAACCGAGCCATATGTGTTTGGTATGGCTCAGTTTCACCCCCACAGGTTCGCCACACCTCTAATAATAAGGGATGCTAAAATAAACAGTTTAATTTCTGTATTTACAGCACTGTTCATATACTGATCACCCCTACCCCTTTCTACAAATCAGTGCTGTGTTATCATGACACTCAGTTTTCACAAATCAGGCAGAGATGAGACATGCAGGCTGATTTACACAGTTGAAGATGAGTTTCCTTACCTATGCTCGTTCACCAGTGCTTGCTTACCTTGAGCAACTGCATCAGCACCGCCCATGCTTGTTCACCTGCAGTTGCTTTCCTCAATCATCCACATCCCCACCATTCACTTGCTCACCTGAAACATAGTAAATCAACTGTAGCTCTAGTACAAAATATTGTTTGAAAGAAAAAAAAACTGAGCAATTGAGAGTCTGTGTAGGAGTGCTGGAGACAACTCTCACTCACCCGCACTTGCTCGACTGGAAAGGAAGCAAACTAACCTGGCACAGTGCAGGGTTTATTTTTCTTTTTGGCAGATTTGAGGCAGACTTGAGAAAATGATGTCTCTGTGTCATGGGGATTTTTACTACTGTAATCCGTGACAGATCATGCAACCATCTAGTTACATTTGCTCAGCCATCACTAGAGGAGGGTAATGATACTGATGGCATCTAGTTTTTTTTCTGTGACCCATTACATGGGCTTCTGCATACTCTACTAGAGACTGGGAGCAAATGGGCATTTAGGAAGTATAAGGAAACACAGAAGAAGCAGGACAGAGAACTGTACCAGTTAAGGTAGAAGGAAGCAGGGAGAGAAGTCAGAATAGCAGAGGCCCAAACTGAGGAAAAGATAGCCAACTCGGTTAAGAAGGGGGATAAAACCTTTTATAGGTACATCAGGGAGCATAGAAAGACAAAGGGAGGGATAGTGAGGCTGAATAGAAAGGACGGTGGGTGGGCAGAGAGGGACAGTGAAAAAGCAGGGATACTGAACGAATACTTCTGCTCAGTATTCACAAAAGAGGAGGAGGGGGGTGTGCCTTATCCAATTAACAGAAGCACTCTGGATAGGGGGTCGATCCCAGTCCTTTCACAGAAGAAAGGGTTCTGAAAGAACTCCTATAACTGATGGTGGACAAAGCAATGGGGTCTGATGAAATTCACCCCAGAATTCTAAAAGAATTAAGGGGAGAACTAGTGACACCACTGACTACCCTTTTCAACAAATCATGGGAGGATGGTGTGGTACCTGAAGACTGGAGGAAGGCAGATGTGATTCCCCTTCACAAAAGTGGGAGCAAGACAAAGGCAGGAAACTACAGACCTGTCAGTTTGACCTCTGTGGTAGGGAAAATGATGGAATCACTTCAATCAATCAATCAATCAATCAATCAATCAATCAAATCTTTATTTATTCAGGCGAGCATCATTGAGCAAGGCTCATTTACAAGATGGACCTGATAAGGGCAAGGTTCAACAGTTGATACACAACAGATACATCAATACACATATATATACAGTTATACATATAGGAAAATAAAACACGTATAAACACAGTGATGCACAGTAAGATTCACATGATAATGTGGGTTATAGAAAAGTTATACTAATAAATACAGTATATACATATCCCAGTTGAGGAGCCATGGCATACGCACAGCATAATGTAATACTAGGATGATGGGAGGCATACTGAGGTGCCATAAGAAGGGGTGGCTGCCTGAGAGGGAGAACTGAAGAACAAAAATTATGCCATATATGGTGGATTTCTGGGAGGGGGGATTGTGAAATGACAAGACTAGCTCTAGTGGTAGCAGTTGCATTTCTCTGTGAAGAAATCTGTGCAATGCTGTTTAAAGGATGCTATAGGTATAAGATTGGACAGCTTTAGGGATTTTTGTAGGGTATTCCATGCCATAGCTAGAGAATAGCTGATTGCCGCTCTCCCTAGCCGGGTGTTGAATTTAGGTATTTTGAACAGGATGATGTTGTTGCTTCTTAGGGCATAGGAACTAGGAATGGTCTGGGTGAAGCAGTCCAGAAAATAATTTGGAAGTTTTTTTGACAACGCTCTGTAGGTCCATAATGCTGCATTTCTGTTCCTTCTGAGATGTGGAAACCCATCCAACTGCAGCATAGAGAGCAATGATGAGTGTTAGATGGCAGATCTGTTATGAATCTTATTGCTCTATGGTACAGGGTATCCAGCTTGTGTAGGTAGGAGATGGGGCAGTGACTATAAAGGAAGTCTGCATAGTCAACAACTGAGAGAAAAGTGGCCTGGACTAACCTCATCTTTGAGTCTCTGGTTAGGAAGGGTTTTAATCTATAGAATAGGCCAAGCCTTTGGCAAAGCTTTTTTAGCAGTTCTTCTATATGATGTGTGAAGTCGAGTCTACTGTCAATCCACACACCTAGATATTTGAATTTTTCTACATACTCCAGATTTTCTCCAAGGATAGTGCATATCTGGGGGAGAATGATTGGTGAGGAGGTGCTGGTGGAGCTTTGATTGGAGAACAGCATTGCTTTAGTTGTCTTTGCATTTAAAAGAAGCTTTTTCTCAAGTAGCTGATATTGTAGCAAGGAGAATTCTGTTTGTAAAATTTCACGGGCAACTGCAGATGATGGGTTGCTGACATGCAAAACAGTGTCATCAGCAAAGAGGTGTACAGAGGCTTTGGTGAGGTTTGAGTCAATGTTATTTATGTAGATGGCAAAAAGGATAGGACACAAGATAGAACCTTGGGAGACTCCTCTCAGCAGTGGTTTTAATGGTGATAGATCACCTTCAGCTTTTATCTGCTGTGACCTGCTGGTGAGATAACACCTGAACCACTTAAGGGAGGGTGGATCTAGACCAATGGAATACAAGGATGATAATAGTAGCTCGTGGTCCACAGTGTTGAATGCCTTGCTTAGGTCAAGAAATACTGCACAGACATTATTCTTTTTGTCTAGTTCGGTTTGCCAGTCATTTGTGACTTTGGCCAGTGCAGTGATACTGCTATGCCTGGCCCTGAATCCAGACTGAGCTGGATTCAAGAGGTTAGCATCATCAAGATATTCTCTTAACTGGGTACTCACTAATTTCTCTAGCATCTTGGATAGCACTGGTAGAATGGAAATGGGCCTGTAGTTATTAAAGATCAACTGCAGCTATATTAAAATCATATTACAAATGTTACTCCTTTTCCCTAACATAAGGACAACCAGACCTTATTTATTACATGTGAAATAAAGAAATTTCCATTTGTCATGCTCAAATACTATTTTAATGCTCTCCTATTTGATGGTTTTACAGAAAATATCTCATACATTTTTTGACCAACTAACGGAACCTTGGGTGAGTGTTGATTCCAATCAAGCAAGAATGATGTCATTTTCCTCAAGTTCCAGGTACTGAGCTGCAAGGAACGGAAGGAAAATTACATCATTCTTGCTTGATTGGAATCAGCACTCGCCCAAAGTTCCGCTAGCTGGTCAAAAAATGTATGAGATATTTTCTGTGAAACCATCAAATAGGAGAGCATTAAAATAGTGTCTGAGCATGACAAATGGAAATTTCTTCATTTCACATGTAATAAATAAGGTCTGGTTGTCCTTATGTTAGGGAAAAGGAGTAACATTTGTAATATGATTTTAATATAGCTGCAGTTGATCTTTAAGGTCCATAGGGTCCCCTGATTTTAGAAGGGGAACCACTTGGACTGTCTTCCACATTGTGGGAATAGAACCAGAGATTAGAGATAGGTTAAAGAGATGTGTTAGAGGAACTGCAAGTATATGAGATGCAATCTTTAGAAAGTAGGGGTCAAGAGAGTCTGCCCCTGTGCTTTTTTTGATATCCAGCTGCCATAGTAGGTCCTCTACTTGTTTCAACAGGACAGGTTTGAAGAAGAAGGAAGAGTCAGCTCTCTGAGCACCAGTGTACTGGGAGCTTAATTGCATGCAGCAGGTTAGCTGGAGAGGTGTCAAAGGCAAGGCCAGCAGTTGTGAAGTGGTTTTGAAAGCATCCAGGATTTCCATTTTCCAGAGATAGGGCCATTATTGTGGTGTAATTGAGTTGGAGAGAGGTGCTAGAATCCTGCCCAACAATACCCTTGATGGTACCCCAGAACCTAGCAGGATTGTGATAGGAGGAGTCAAGCTCAGCTAAGTAGAAGGCAGCCTTTGCATCCCTAACTTTCTTGGTGCATCTATTCCTGGCTTTCCTAAATATTATCCAGTCATTTGGGTTCTTGTTTTTTATTTATTTATTTATTTATTGTGATATTCAGAAAGACCTTTGAGTCAGAGACTCATTTACAAAGGTTCCACGTCATACATAAATTGAACAGGGTCGGGACTTATGATACAGAGAATACAGTACATAACAAAGTAACAATTATAATCAAAAAAACAGGCTACATGTTGTTTCATGGAGGTTTAACAGAGATTTAGGTACTTTAGCACAGCCAGGGGGAAGGAGAAGACAGAGAGACTCTGTAGGAGACTGATTGTCATGTTACGTGAATGCATTATTTTTGTACATTGACCTGCTAAATAGATTGTTTGAAAGGAGGCAGTGGCAGATCTGGTATCAAGGGCAGTCACATAAATTTGAAGCCTGCAGGTATTCCCTTAGCTTTGATTTGTATGGGCCCAGCCTTATTTCATCAGTTATATGGATAGGGAAGGAGTTTGTCCAGGAAGGGGCCCTGAAACTGAAAGTGCGTTGGTATTGGGAGGTCTGGCCATGGGGTACCCATAGTAGCCGCTTGCTTGTGCTACGGGTTGTTTTGCCAGGTGGAGTTGGGCGGATAATTTGGTGCAGGGAGGGTGGGGTGAGGCTGAGCAGTACCTTTTTGGTCATAAGGCAGGTGTGGTACCTGATTCTGCTATCCAGGTTTAGCCAGTTTGTGCTGCTGTAAAGGGAGCAGGAGTGAGTGAAACGATCACATCCTAGGATGAGGCGGCAGGCTTTGTTGAGCACAAGCCGGAGTTTACTTAGGGTTGTGGGGGGCGCAGTACTGTATATTAGGATGCCGTAGTCTAGCAGGGAGAGGACCGAGGAGTTTAGGTAAGCTGTAGTGCTTCAGGGTGAGGCAGTGTTTGTACAGTGAGAGTACACGAGTCTGGAGCTAAGGCGGTTGTTAGTGTAGGATATGTTGATTAAAGCTGAGGGCAGGGTCTAGTGTGATCCCTAAGTATTTAAAGTTGTATACTTGTTCTAGGGGAGTCTGATTTGTAGTGAGAAATTTGGGGCACAGGTTTTTGAGTGGGTTCTGAGGGTGGGTAAATATCATGACTTTAGTCTTATTATAGTTGATAATAAGACGCTGGGCGGTGAGCCAGTCTTCGATTTCATGGAAGGAGTGCTGGAGGGTTTGGTGGAGTTTAAGGGGGGCCAGGTCAGAGGTGAACAGGACTGCGTCATCCGCGTAAAGGAGCAGATTTCCGGGGCATGCGGATGGGAGGGAGTTGAGGTACATGCTGAAAAGTAGGGGGCCAAGTATGGAGCCCTGTGGGACACCGGATCGGATAGGGAGGCGAGGTGATAGGACAGGGCCTACCTTGACTGACTGCGTTCTATCAGAGAGAAACTGGAGAACCATTTTAGGGTATCATCGGAGAAACCCATGTTAGCCAGGGTGTTTAGTAGGAGGGCATGGTTTACTGTGTCAAATGCTTTAGATAGGTCCACGAAGATGGCACCCGTGAGGTGGCCGTGGTCCAGGGCTGAGTGGACATGTGAGGTAAATTCAAGGAGGGCGGTAGTGGTGCTGTGGCCCTTACGAAAACCATGTTGTTGTCTGGATAGGAGGTTATATTTATTTAGGTGTTCAGTGAGTTGGTCGGCGACTATGTGTTCTAGTGCCTTTGGCGGGGGGGTAGGATAGAGATGGGGCGGTAGTTATCTGTGGAAGTTGGTCACCACTTTTATGGATAGGGTGTGATATAGGCTGATTTCCAGTGGTGGGGAATTTCCTGGCAGAGGAGGCGATTGAGAATGTGGGTGAGAGGGGTCAGAACTTCCTGGAGGGTGAGGCGGACAAGTTTATGGTCTAGGGAGTCGTGGCTGTAGTGGTTTTTGTTTAAAGCTTTAGTAAGATAGAGTTTCGCAGTCTCCGGTGTAATGACTCATAGGTAGAAAGGCGCTGCAAGTGGAGGGTGGGGGATGGTACGGTCCGGCAGGGGGTCGAAGAAGTTTGTGGGCAACACATGGGAGAGATCCGTGAAAGCGGTATTTAGGGCAGTGGCTATGCTGGCAGGGTCAGTGGAGAGGCTGCCATCTATGAGAATTTGGTCAGGTGGGAGATTTGGGCCTTTGCCACAGAGTTCCTTTATGTTCTCCCAGAACTTGCGCCCATTTCCCCAGGCGGAGGTTAAGGCAGTTTTGTAATGGTTTGCCTTGGCAGTGCGAATGGCCCAGGTGCACTTGTTTCGGGCCTCCAGATAGCGTTGCCTGTCCTGGGGCCATCGGGTCTCATTGGCCAGATGCCAAAGGGCGTCACGCTGACGTAGTAGGTCTTGGAGGTGGTCTGAGAACCATGGGGCATTATTCCCCTTGGTCATAGATTTGGTGAAAGGGGCGAACTTGTCACAGGCTGAGTTAAAGATGTTGACAAACAGTTCGAGTGCGTGGTCAGGGTCGAGTATATTTGTAAGTGGTGTCCAGTCCCAATCTCGGAGGTGGGCCTTGAGAAGGGGTAATTTGCCAGGCCCTAATTTACGTAGTGTATTTATTTTGGGCGCGGTTTTGAGGGGGGTACCAGACCAGTTACAGAGTACTGGTGAGTGGTCACTTAGGGTGTCAGGTAGGACTTTGGTGCTTGTTATTTTGTGGGGGCAGTTTGTAAAAACAAGGTCTAGAAGGGTAGATGTTCCCATATGGGTGTGTAGATGGGTGGGTGTTTTGATGACCTGGGTGAGATCAAGGGCAGCAGCCTCATTGATGTAGGGTGCAGCTGTTTTAGCCAGCCAGTTTATGTTAAAATCCCCCACTAGTATTTTTTCTTGTTTTGGGGGTAGGATGGCGAGGTAGGACATGATGGCTTGGAAGGCTAGCTTCTGGTCTCTGGGGGGACATAGGCCGTGGTAAGGAGGAGGGGAAGTAGACCTACCAAGAGTAATTTTTAGGGTGAGGGCCTGTGCCTCGGGGTTAGTCTGGGCAGGGGAAGAAGGTGGCCATTGAGGGAGTCCTTGAGGTTCGTAGCATAGCCACCCCCTCGTTTTCCCATACGGTCAGCATGATAGAGGCAGTATCCAGGGAGGTTAACTGCTGAGTCAGGGACAGAGGGGGAGAGCCAGGTTTCAGTCAGGGCAATGATGTCTGGGTTGTTCTGGAGTACCCAGCCCTGAAAGGAATCCCATTTTTTTTGCAGGCTGCAAATGTTTAGTGAGGCAATGCACAGGCCATTTCCATGGGATGGTGGGATGGAGTGTCAAATTGGGGACCAGGGTTTGGGTGGACATTTCCTGTCAGCAGAAGAAGGAGAATGAGAGACCTAAGTCGGTTGCGGCTTGTTCGAGTAGCAGGTCTTCTGCATTTATGCTGTGCACGGCTGATGATGGGTATCGGTAGTTTCAGGGTAAGGGTGGCAGATAGGAGGAGTAAACGGGGTGGGGCTTGTTGTATTGCGGATGTGGAAGGAGGTTGGCAGGAGAAGGGGCTCCACAGGATAGCTTGTCGGGGGATGACATCCAGGGTGTGGGTTTCAGCATCTATATATGAGATGTGGGGGGAGCTTGTATGGGCTGGTAGTGCAGGTGCCGTGGGGGTGGGGCAGGGCTGGGAGTGCCAGCCAGTATGCTGACAGAGGATTTCAATATTATGCCCCTGTTTCATGTTAGGAGAGGGGGTGGTGTCTCACGTAAATTGCAGGAGTAGGCGATGAAAGTAAGTGGGAGCATGATTGGGTTGAAAAACGTGAGGAAGAGTTTGTGACAGGGCTGGTAGAAAGGCAGAAAAAAAAAAAAGGGAAAAGAGTAAAAAAAGGTAAAGGGCCTCTAGTGGTGGAAAAAGATAAGCTGCAGATGGGAAAGTGGCCTGATAGTTTTTTTCTGATCAGATGATCAGAAAAGCAACCTATATATGTGGATGTCGACCAAGGGTGGTGGTGGGGGCGGTGGGGAGCCGAATGCGTAGCGTTTGGTGGGGCAGACCCAGCGTGGAGCAGAAAAGTGAAATCCTGGCAAGCAGCTCCTTGGTAACTACCTTATGCTCTGTGGATGGAAATCCGGTACGAAGGGTATGTGGGGAGGGCAATTTCTTTGCAGCCCTCACGACCGCCGGTGAGCTCTAGGGGAGAAAAGAAAAAAACAGCCAGGTTAAATAGGGCTCCTGAGGTTTACCTTGTGGGGGGGAGGGGGGCAGGGTTCGAGTTTCACTGCTGGGCTGGAATTGATTTATGCTTAAACTGCCTGCAGTTTCCACGGTTATTTTAAGGGCACAAACGGAGTTTACGTTACAAAAAAAAGGCAGTAGCAACGAGAGCCTAGCAGGGCAGTACCCCCGGGACAAATAAGGGTCGCCGTTTTTAACCTCAGGTTGCCCAATGCAGTTATTAGTAAACTTAATAGCAAACTAAAAGGCAACAGTTTGTATTACAGTGCAAAAAAAAGTCCTTAAAGGGAAGGTAATTTAAACAGGCTGTATGCAGAGGTACATGTAATATTAGGACTGTCTTCTAATAATGCAAAAAATAAAAAAGAAAATGCACTATCTCCACTGTTGGGCCGACAAAGACCCCCTTTAAAAAAGGCGCCAAGAGAGTTCTTTTTTTTTTTTAAGGAGCCAGCGTGGAGACCCAGCGTGGAGCAGAAAAGTGAAATCCTGGCAAGCAGCTCCTCGGTAACTACCTTATCCTCCGTGGATGGAAATCCGGTACGAAGGGTGTGTGGGGAGGGCAATTTCTTTGCAGCCCTCACGACCGCCGGTGAGCTCTATGCTCCATGGATGGAACCGCACGAAGGGGTGTGTGGGGAGGGCAATTTCTTTGCAGCCCTCACGACCGCCGGTGAGCTCTTATGCTCCATGGATGGAAATCCGGTACGAAGGGTGTGTGGGGAGGGCAATTTCTTTACAGCCCTCACGACCGCCGGTGAGCTCTTATGCTCCGTGGATGGAAATCCGGTACGAAGGGTGTGTGGGGAGGGCAATTTCTTTGCAGCCCTCACGATCTTCCAGAGTTTGTCTCTCTCCAGCACTGCAGATTTGAGGTCAGCTGAAAACCAACGACAGGATTTGTTTTTTATTTGGATACTAGTGATTGGGGCATGGGTGTTAAGGGCACTTACTATTATGCTATTTAGCACCTGCTGTGCTTTTTCCACAGAGTGAGCAAGATAAAACTCTTGCCACCTTGGAGAGTGAGCTAGATCATGCAGGTATCCTTCAATATTGATGTTTTCTTTGATCTCCTCATTAGGAATTTTGCAGGGGTTGTTGTTTTGCTGGAAGATCTTACTCCTGCGATGGGGAAGTGATCACTTATACCACTGAAGAGCACTCCAGCATGTGTGAATAGATGGGGTTTATTCACTAGCATGATATCAAGTAGTGTGCTGTTATTTCTATTCTTTGCGTTTATTCTTGTTGGCTCATTTATTAGTTGTGTGAACCCATGTATCACAGAATGATACCAGAGGTGCAGCTGCCCTGGAAAGCCAATTTTAAATTCAGGTCACCTAGTATAATGACTTCTTCAGAGCTGGGCTGAGCAGATTCCCCAGGTGGGATAAGAGCTTGAGGTCAGCAGAGGGGTGCCTGTAGCAGCCAACTAGCTGGAAAGCTGCCGTATTGGGGAGAGATACTTTTAGGGATAGGCATTCGAATTCCTTGGGCATAGAGGTTGTAGTAAAGCAGGATACAGGTATACCGGACTTTGCATATATAGCTACTCCACCACCCCTTGTTTGACGATATGCTCTGAATAACTGATAGTTGGGTAGGTTAACATCCCTATCTGCTGTGGTGGGTTTGAGCCATGTCTCAGATACCACGAGAAAGTCTGGCAAGGTATGGGCAACCCAGGTTTGTATCAGTGTAAATTTTTTCAACAGACTGCATACATTAATATGCAAAAAACTGAGGCCTTTAATTGAGGTTAGGTCTGCTGGATAGGTAATACACTCAGGGGGGCCTGGGTTGATTTCCACATTTCCAATACAGAGCAATAGAAAGAATAGGAGTTTCATGAGGGCTGCAAGAGATAGGAAGAGGGGGCTGTCCTTGGTCCTCCTTCTCTTACTCTGTTGCCACTCTTTTGGGGTGCTCCATGTGGGGTTATAAGATAGTGTCGAAACACCAGGTAGCAATTTGGTGGTCAGGCGTAGTGGGGAGCTGTTATCCAGTAGTGGAGCCTTGATTGAAATACATATATGGTGGTTTGCGTCTCTATTTGGGGGTCACCCCCTCGAAATCGATGCAGCAATGGTAGGGCATATGTGAGGGTCTGAGCGTTAAACAATGAGAATGAGACAGAGAGACTGGGCGGATGGATCACCATATTTTGTGTGGTATGGACATCCTCTTTGAGGAATCCCATGCATGACAGGGAAAGAAATATCAGGAATAAACTCCCATTGTGAGAGGTATTGTTAGTTAGCTACCGGGAGAACAGTGAAATTACTGATTAGTTGGATCAGCAGGACGGTGAAACAGTTTATTGGTTAGAGTAATGCTGAGGGCGGGAGAAGAGATTTCAGCGGGAAGATGCCTATAAAAGTAACACACAAGAGGGGGGAAGGCGGGTGGGCAAAAATTTTATGGTTTCCGAGTCCTCCTCACTTGAAGGAAAGAATTGTTGAGTACCTAGAGGAAAGTGGGGCAAAGGACCCAAGGCAGCATGGGTTCACAGCAGGAAGGTGATGTCAGACGAATCTAATTGATTTCTTTGACTGGGTGACCAAAGTAGTAGACCAGGGAGGGGCTGTGGATATGGCCTACCTAGACTTTAACAAGGCATTTGACACTGTCCCACACAAAAGATTAATAATCAAATTGACCAGCCTAGGAGTGGGTCCAAGGGTAGTAGCCTAGGTAAAACATCGGCTGGACAACAGGAGACAGAAGGTAACTGTAAATGGAATCCACTCTGAAGACAGAGGGGTTACTAGTGGGGTACTGCAGGGTTCAGTACTGGTCCAGTCCTTTTTAATGTCTTTATAAGTGGCATTGCAGAGGGACTGGAAGGAAAAGTATGCCTCTTTGCAGATGATACAAAGATCTGCAACAGGGTTGACACACAAGGAGGCATGGAAAGGATGAGATGGGACTTGGCAAGGTTGGAGGAATGGTCAGAAGTTTGGCAGCTTGGATTCAATACAAAGAAGTTCAAAATAATGCACCTGGGAAACAAAAACCCAGGCGAAGATTACACAATAGTAGGGGAGGTAGTAACAACAACAAAACTGGAAAGAGACCTGGGGATAATCATATCAGATGACCTTAAGGTTAGCAAGCAATGTGAGAAGGCAGTAGAGAGGGCTGGGGGGATACTAGGATGTATAGGGAGAGGCATCACCAGCAGAAAATAGGACGTTGTTATCCCTCTGTACAAACAGTTGGTGAGACCCCATCTGGAGTTCTGCATTCAGTTCTGGAGACCCCATCTCCGCAAGGACATAGACAGGATGCAGGTAGTCCAGAGGAGGGCAACTAAAATGATGCAGGGTCTGCAAGAGAAGCCATATGAGGAGAGACTAAAGGAGCTTAATATGTATACCCTTGAGGAAAGATGGGAGAGGGGGGACATGATAGAAGCTTTTAAGTACCTCAGTGGAATCAGCAAAGTCCAAGAGGGTAGCATCTTTCAGAGAAAGAGATGTGCAAGAACAAAGGGACACAATTTGAAGATAGAGGGGGGACGGCTCAGGGGCAATATGAAGAAGTATTTTTTCACAGAGAGGGTGGTGGATGCATGGAACAGCCTTCCTGAGGAGGTTGTGGTGTCTAAAACTGTGGGAGAATTCAAGAATGCATGGGACAGATATAAGGTCTTGTTGGGGGATAGCAATAAATAGGCTGTTTGTTAACTAGGATCTGCAGCTTATCCTGTAGGTAGGGAAATGGGCAGACTGGGTGGGCCAAGCGGTCCCTATATGCCGACAAAGTCTATGTTTCTAGTGTGAGTGTACCCTAAAAAATCTCAGTTCATTGTATAGTATGCTGTACTATGTTATGGAATGTGCAAATGATCGCACTGAGATGGAGCAATCAACAGCTGATAAGTCAGCAGCTACAAATACCATTTGCCATAACCGAGTTTTCAGTATAGCAAGATTTGGCATAGTGAGGGAGCAGTTTACTATTAAGAGTAATCTTATACAGGCTACAGAATAGCAAACAACATTCACCTCTCCAACAGAAGAGAAAGTACTACATACCGGTTGCTGTTCAAAACTCAGGCTTATTATGGTACAGAAAAAGTATAGCATTACAGGCATAAAGGAATGGCAGGTTCAGACAGAAGAAAAGAAGATTGCATTTTTTTCTGCACCATGATAAAGCCTGAGTTTTGTAATGCAATTAGCGTGTAATGCTTCCTCTTCAGTCAGAGAGGTGAGTGCCGCTTAATTTTCTGCACTGGACAAGAATTTCATTTTCAGACTTGAGCACCACCGTGAAAGAGAACGATCCCTCATTGTGTTGCTTTAAAAAGTTATTTGGTTGTCATGATCTACCAATGGTATATAGGAACTCAATCTTGGTTTCATAGATGTCAAATTGGCACTATTGATCCCCTTTGCCATATACGCTTTTGCAGTGTCTGCAGGGGAGTTACACTGATCTGAGCATCCCAGGTTAGTGTCGTAGTTGGAGTCATAGTTCTTACACCTGCTGAATTTTTGAAAATATAGTAAGCAACTACAGGAACCTTCTCTCCACTCCACCTGTAGTGAGAGCTAGCAACAAAGGATATCATGGGAACACAACAAAGTCAAAAGTACTAAGTAAGTTGTACCAAGTATAAAGATGGATTTACCTGCCATTCATCTGAATGTATCAGACTAATCTCTCTGTACAGTACACAGTGTTGGGCCAGCATCTATCTAGTCGCGATTCACAGCAGCTCCAGTTGGGTTTCAACCCTCAACAAGATGGTTTCGTAATCTGTTTTTTATGGAAGCTTGAAAACTGCACCTTAAAAATAACAAGTAGTAGAAAGCTTTCATCAATTTTAAATGAGCACAAGAACAGTTTAAACATTTTACAGCTGGCATTGTGTACTGTTTCCAAGCTAACTATGACAGATACGAAGAGCATAAACAATGGAGTATAAAAATGATTATACTGAGCACTGGCTTATTTTTAAATTAATTGCTGATAAAAGAGCTGTGCAACAAACAACAAAGTTTCTGGGTCTCTAGCTTCAAACCTCTAGCTTGACAGCCCTGTAAGAATATCCAGTACTTTGCATGTGATCTGTAGGTGGTGCCAAAAGCACAAGTAGCCACATCATTATGAAACTGGCACACTCACGACTCTGAGTTCAAAACCAGAAAGAAAAATGTAGCATCTGCAGTTAACAACCATGTTTTTTCATACTGCTTTTTTCCCCGTCGAGACAGCTCCGGCAGGCTGTTCAGCTCTGTCCCTACCACCCTCGCACCCATCCCCAGCCTATTCACCGGAGAATCATCCACAGATTGCCTCGTGGTGGGGCTGGGAAGGAGGGAGGGCCATCCTCCCAACCCAGTGACTCTCATCCAGAATTGGGGCGGTGATCAGGTGGTGATGCAAGAATGGGGGCAGACAGGGCTTTGTGAAGCTGGAACCTTTCCTTTTTTCATTTTTCTCACTTCCCCTTGCCATGGTGGTGCATACGTGTGTGCATGTGGAGGGGCACACACACTATGGAACCATGCCCCTCCCTTACATGGTGCTCAGACTTTGGCACTGCCATCTGATCTCAAGCAGATGGCAGCCAAGGAGTGAGACGGCATCCCTTCTCATCCCCAGGAGAGGAGAGCAGTCCATCAGACACTCAATTCTCTCCTCCCTGGCCAACCCCCAGCACCCGAAGCTCATTCCCAAACTCAGGTCACCAGCATGGTGAGAGGTAAGCCACATAGTACCTCAGTCCCCTGCTCCACCAGGCCAGCTAATAACAGCCATATTTAATAAAGCAATACAATCATGATAAGACTATGTAAACAGGACCTTTTTTATAAATGGATGTCTGATATTTCAAATAATGACAGTACACATTTGCAGGTATAAATAACATTTTTTTATTTCCTGTCCTCTTTTAAGTATCCCTGCTTACTAACTTTTATTTTTGTAAGCTACTCAATCATTCATCATGGCAGGCTTAACACAACACCGTCTCCTTTTACACTCTGGGTCCACACTGCTCACTTGTATTGAAAAGCATACAAGTGAATAATACAGAGCTGTGCTGTAATAGGAGATGGTGCTGTGCTTTGCTTATCATGTCGTATGATCACAGGGCTTACATAATAAAACAATTAGCATGTTGAGATGCTTAAAAATATATTTTAAATTGTGAAATGCATAATCAGTGGGTGAGGCTTTGGGGTGAGGAGTTTCTATGAATAACAATTTTTCTTTAAGGAGCAGGTATCCACTTCAGAATATATTATTATTTATACAATTGGGGGAGGTATAAAGGAACTCAATTAAACCAGGGCTCTTGCAGTGATGATACATTTTTTATCTCCCTACCGGGTTGTTATCATCCCTGCAGGTATGTCACATGACTTGAACCCAATAGCATATATAGGATGTCACTGGGACTCTAATGTGTACACTTTTTATTTTCCTTTGTCATGTAGGCAACAATGCCCCCATGCACTCATTGCAGTCACTTGTGCCAAGAGGGAATTGTTGCCAACATTCCAGAAACATAGACACATAGAAACAGAAGCTGACGGCAGATAGGTACTGCAAGAGCCATCCAGTCTGCCCATTTTTCTACCTTATGAATGTGCCATAGGCCTGTACTCTGTCAATGGTCTGTCTATTGGCAGCAGGTAAAGTAAATAGGATGCTGGGATGCATAGGTAGGGGCATCACCAGCAGGAAAAGGGAGGTCATAATTCCAATATACAAGACACTAGTGAGGCCCCACCTGGAGTACAGTGTACAGTTCTGGAGACCTTATCTACGTAAGGACATAGACAGGGTAGAGAAGGTTCAGAGGAGGGCAACAAACATGGCACATGAATTGCATCACAAGTCCTATGAGGACAGGTTGAAGGAATTGAATATGTGCTCCCTGGAGGAGAGGAGGGGGGGAGAGAGGGTACATGATAGAGACATACAAGTATCTTACAGGGAGGAACAGGGTGCAGGAATACACTATTTTTAAGTGAAAAAGATGTTCCAGGACTAGAGGGCATGGGATGAAGTTGGAGGCAGGATGATTCAGGGGAAACGTTAGGAAGAATTTCTTCATAGAACGGGTGGTGGACAAGTGGAACACCCTGTCAGAGGATGTAGTGGGGGCTGAAATAATCACAGGATTTAAGAATGCATGTGATAGACATAAATGAATTCTGGAGGTCAGGGGTAAGGGGCAACATACTTCTAGGAAAACATAAACTGAACTTACAAGCTCAAATGGGCAGACTGGGTGGGCCATAGGACCTTATCTGCCTTAACTGTCTATGTATCTATTCATACTCATCTTTATTGCTCCCCTATGCCTGTCCAATGCCTGTTTGAAGCCCTGCACTGTATTCATACCCACCCACCACTTCCTGAGGTAGTTCTATGCATCCACCACCCTTTCTGTGAAAAATAACTTCCTCACATTCCCCCTTAATTGGCCTCCTTCTAATCTCATGCTGTGTCCTCTTGTCCTGCTATTTTTCTTATATTGAAACATGTTAGACTCTTTCACCTTGTTAATGCCCTTAAGGTGTTTGAATGTTTCGATCATATCACCTCTCTCCCTCCTTTGCTCTAGGGCATACATTTTGAGCACTGTTAATCTGTCCGCATGTTTTCTGATGCAGTCCCTACACCATTTTGGTTGCCCTTCTCTTGACTGCCTCCATTTTGCTAATGTCCTTGTGCAGTTGTGGCTTCCAGTACTGCACACAGTACTCCAGATGGGGCCTAACCAGAGTCTTGTATAGAGGGATTATTACCTCCCTCTTACGACTTGTGATACCCCTACTAATACACCCCAACATCCCTCTAGCTTTACCTACTGCTTTAGTAGTCTGCTTGGAAGACTTCAGGTAATCTGTGATGATGATGCCTAAGTCTCTTTCTTCCTTTGTGATTGCCAGTAACTCCCCTCCCAGCCTATAGGTGGCTTGAGGGTTTCTCTTCCCTATGTGCATGATCTTGCACTTCTTTGCATTAAAACCCAGTTGCCACTCTTCCAACCATTTTGCCAGGTTATCCAGATCTCTTCTCATTCTGCCCACCCCATCTGGATCATCTACTCTGTTGCAGATCTTAGTGTCATCTGCAAACAGAGAAACCTTACCCTCCAGTCCATCTGCAGTGTCACTGATGAAGATATTGAAGAGGATGAACCCCAGGACTGATCCTTTAGGTACCCCATTTGTGATGTGCATCTCTTCTGACTCTATACTATTTACCACCACTCTCTGTTTTCTGCCCGCCAACCAGTTTGCCACCCAGTTGACCAACTTCTGACTTAGCCCGAGCCTACCCAGCTTATTAATCAATCTTCTATGTGGAATAGTATCGAAAGCTTTGCTGAAGTCAAGGTAAGTGACATCAACTGCTCCCCCCCTTGGTCCACCACTCTGGTTACCCAGTCAAAGAAATCTATGAGATTAGTTTGACAGGACCTTCTTGTTGGAAACTCATACCGTCTTGGATCCTGTACTCCTATGGATTCCAGGTGTTGAACTATCCTTTCCTTAAGAAGTGCCTCCATAAGCCTGCCCACTACTGAGGTAAGACTATCTGGTCTGTAGTTTCCTGCCTCCTCCCTGCTACTACTCTTATGGAGCGGGATCACATGAGTCCTTCTCCAGTCTTCTGGGACCTCTCTTATGCTCAGAGACTCACTAAACAGTTCTGATAATGGCTCTGCTAGTTCCACCCTTAGCTCCTTTGGTACCCTGGGATGTATGCCATCAGGTCCCATTGCCTTGTCCACCTTGAGCTTAATGAGCTCTTGTAGGACCCTTTCTTTTGTGAAGGGACTAGTGCACACCTCCCTCCCCCCTGTGTCCATGGTGCTGAGCTGTGGGCCCTGCCCTACCTTTTCTGCAGTAAATACAGAGCAGAAGTATCTATTTAGGATATATGCTTTTCCTTGGCCCTTCTCCTCACACTCCCCCTTCTCCCCTTTGATCTTAGCAGTACCCCCTCTGGATTCTCTCCTTTCACTAATGTATCTATAGAAAGTCTTGTCACCTTCTTTTACTGTTCGTGCTAGTGTTTCCTTGGTTTGGGCCATTGTCTGCCTTACTGCCTTCCCTGTTTCCCTTAGGGAAGTTCGGTATGCCTCCCTATCTTCGTAGCACTGCATTTCCTTATATTTCCTGAGGGCCAGCCTTTTGATTCTGACCTTTTCTGCTACGGTTCTTGAGAACCAAAGTGGTTTCCTTCTTCTTTTCCTCTTGCTTTTCTCTCTAACACAATGGGATGTTGCTTCAAGTATTGAATCCTTAATGCTTGTCCACTTTGCCTGTACCCCCTCACCTATATTTCTTCTTGCCAGGGCTAGCTTAACTCTGTTGGCCATCTTATCAAAGCCAGCTCCTCTGAAGTCCCATATTTTTGCCTTGGAATGGGATAATTTAGTTCTAGTGGCCAAAGTGAAGCATACCATGTGATGGTCACTGGCCCCCAGGTGACCTTCTACCTGGAGATCTGTGATCCTTTCCCCGTTAGTCAGTACTAGATCTAGAAGAAATTAAAAAGCATACACATTAGAGTCACATGCAATATACCCTGTCTTGATGCAACATGAGCAAAATACATGAAGTTGGTCATTGAGCATGCTCAGAAATTTATCACACATGTTAGCCACACTGAGCATTCTTAAAAATGTATTCTCATTATAGATGAGCTTTGAACAGTGAGGTGCAGTTTACATTTTGTACTTTTTGTAACTTTTTTCCATTTCTATCACAAATAAACTCAAAATCCCATGGTATACATCGAACAATATCCCATGAAGTAGCTCAATATATGATCGTTATTTAATGTGGAATGTTGATGTTATTGTTCCCTTGCACTCATGATTTCACTTTGCTCAGTCACTCATGCAAGAGAATTTACTGGAGAAAAGTGATTTAAAAATACTTGTCTTTGCTAGGTTTTGCAGTACTGCTTGCCTTAATTTCCATGAAGTATGTATAAAAAGGTTTCATCCAGATTTTCAGACTTTATAGTGCACTTACTATGACATAAAAGTGCTTACAATGACAACAGACTGATATCACAAGCAACCCAATTGTGATGTAAGTTGGGAACAGTCAGGAGTGCTTGGAACAAGCTGTGGAATAAGTTCTTATGAATATGAACTATTTTAAAGACTGAGAATTGGAGGTCAGGCCATTTGCACTTTACTAGGGCTGCCACTCATAATTCTAGCAACCTAGGCTTGATAATAAGCCTAGATTATCAGCGGCCAGCCAGGGGAGGAGGACTGAGTATTCCAGAAGATGCTCTTCCCCAGGAAGGGGAAGGTTCCTGCCTCTACTATAGTGCTACCACATGGGAGACCATGAAAGGCAGCGCAGTGATAGGCAGGCAGACAGAATGGCTGTGAGCTAGGCATGAGAGTGATGCCCCTTTATGCTAATTTTCACCTTTTGCCCATAGCATACCAGTGGCCAAGGGCAGAATATAAAAAATGACTCAGGTACATGAGGTGAAGGACCAAGGTGCATCGAGGCCCTGTATATCCACTGCTCAGATGTCTGATGGGACTTTGGAGAACTGAGATAAATCCCCCTGCTTCCTCATGGGACAAATCATGTCTCTGTGGAGGGGCAGATAAAGGCATTAAGATACAGAACAGTCAGAAATGTGCCCAGGTGTCTCTGAAGGGAGAGGATGTTGGAGACTGAAGGTGCATAAATTATAAGTTAAAAAAAGACTGTGAATAAAATAAAGCCCAGAGTCTGGAACACACTAAAGTTAAATGCAATTAGGGCTTCCCAATGGCTCACTGGAAGTGGAATGGTTTCCGTGCCAAAAACTCGGGTTTGAATGTAACCTTGGGAGTTGCAGTTGGGTGGCAGAGGACTTGGGGAGTGCTGATTAGTGCAGAGCGGCCCAATCGGGAGGGATGCCTGGTTCTGCAGGTGCAGTGCCCCTCATGGTGAACTGGGGGGATGGTGGTGTATGTGCTAAGAGATGCTGTACCACGTGTGGCTGTAAGAGGCATCACCAGGTGTCAGTGGAGGTGGAAGGGACTTGGTTATAAAACAGAAAAAGGTGCCTGCCTATATGATGACCCCTGGGCAGTCTTGGACCCTGGACGCTTCCCCCACACTAGAATGTGCTTCCACAGAGAAGGGAGCCTCCCTGGGGAACCCATCACTGTTGGAAAGCTATGGGGAGCCCAGAGTCATTAGGCAGGAGGTGACAGGGTTGAAAGTTTGCCACAAGAACAGGTCAGATGCAAACACATCATCCCTTAAGTCACAACCTCAATAAGAAAAGAAGTTCGGTGCAACTGCAATAAACATGATGGTTTTAAACATTTTATTTTTTTTTTTCTTTTGAAGCCTGTACGGGCTAGGAAGATTGAAGATGGTGGTGAGGCTGTGCTACCAAAATGAGCTTTTTTTTTTTTAATTGTTCTTATTTACTTACCTGCTGCAGTGACTACTGGTGGAGGCATCCAGCCACTGGCCCTGCCTGCCAGGAGAGCACCAGGCTCACTCACATGATGGGGGGACCGGCACAGCCATCGCCGATCTGCTGGCGGGTCTCCCCATACCCTATCCAGCCAGACCAGCCCCGGTGCGATTCCATGCAAGTCCTCCCGGCGAGGCTGGGCATGGCTATCAAGCTGCATGGTCGCACCCAGCCATTTCCACTTTTTCTCCCCATTGGGATTGCGGATGTGCAATGATGTCTTACACACATACATGCTGACGTCTGCCGCAGTCCTCCCTCTAGTCACACTGTCGCGTCCAGGCATCCCCAGGGGTCACTGCAGCACGGTGTTGTTCCCCAGCCCACCCCAGGACTAGGAGAGCTGTCTCTCGATGCTCAATCCTAGTCCTCCCCTGCCGACCCGAGCTCATTCCCGAACCCAGGTTGCTGGCATAGTGCGAAGTGTGGCATCCAGCGCCTCAACCCTCAGCGCTACTGGGCCGACCGAAATGAGCTTTGAGATTTGAGCTCTGCATTGCTGTGTTTGACTCTCCATGTTTTACGTGTTTTGTTTATTTTGGCCGCATCGTAGTTTTAGTTTATTCGAAACAAGTTTTGTATTCTCTATTCTCTCTTGCTTTAACCCTGCTCGCAGTACATTCCATGATGAGTTGGTCATTTAGTTCTGGTATGGATTTTTGAAGTGGGGAGATTGAAGGAAGGAAGACTGCCATAGAAACCAGGGTGAATACTGACGGACGAGGAACTGGGCATTCTGTTGAACAGAGGGGCTTTCTCCCTTGGGCTGGCTGTCTGTCTTATTATTAAACAGGAGGACGCATTTGGATTTTGTCAGTTCTCGGAGCTACGTTTGGGAGCTTAGAGTATTGTTCTCTGGGAGGTACAGAAGAGCCCCGGGACTAATATTTTCAGAGTGGTTAAGTTTTGGATGAATCGCTATGGAACGGAGAACTGAGAGATTTTTGCTGACCTGGACCATCAGGCCGTGAATAAAGTTAAAAAATGAAAGAACACGGATTATTGAACCGAATTAAAGTGACGATGTGTCCGGGTGTTGTGTAAGGGGGGGGGCTCCTCCTTGGACTTGGGCTGGTGGTGACTTTACTCTCTCCAGCCAAACAGGAGTCGCCTGGTGAGTTCTGGGGAGCTGGAGCTTTAGTGAGGCTTCTCCAAAATCCTTCACGGGGCATTCCTTGGTTTGTCCCTTGGGAGGTTGTAGTAGCAGGCTGTGGGGAGTGGGTTATGATAACCTGTGAGGAAATAGCTGGTTGGGAGGGGGGGCTTTGCCACGGAGTTTTGGCTAACACCCCAGACCGCTGCAGTTTGGTCAATTTGGATTGTATTGAAGAGCTATTAAAAAAGGGCTTATGTTTAAATGCAGCAGCTTGAATCATTGAAGACCACGTGAGTGTCCAGGCATCAGAAATAATTCAGTTGAACCTACTGGGGGTTTTATGCCTGGCTGTTATATTTACTATTAGTTAGTACTGTTAGTTCCCCCCTATACGGTGAGAAATATTCAACTTAGACTCTATACTGCTGTAGTGAGAGCAAATTGTATCCCCCCACTTCATGAGAGGTAGTGGGGGAGATAAAATTCTGGACAATGAAAAGACTGGAATAGTGAGAGGACTTCAGTACTTTTAAATTTCATATGTTTATTATTTATTGTATTTTCTCCTGGATTTTATATTTTATTTTGTGGGTTGTTTATTTATATTTGGGATTGTTTTAGTTTATAAATTTTGGGGAGATAAAATAGCTTTACAGGGAGTGGAAGTACGGGTTTTCTGAGCTGGAGGATGTGTTGGGCTGAGGCTCTCCCAGTCAGGCACTACTCCTCATCTGAACTCCGGGACCTCGGGCCACACATAAGCAAGATCACTTTCTTGATCTGGTCTTCCTCCTGGGGATTGAGACCTTCAACTTGGTAGTGGAACCAGTTGTATGATCCGATCACTACACAGTGAGATTCAATTTCCAGCCCCCCCCCCCCCCCCTCCTTATAGGCCTGCCCCTGTGGAAATGGTCAAATACCGCCCATTGAGGGAAGTAACCCCTGAAGGCCTTCTGGTTGTGTTGGACCTTTCAGGAGTTCCACAGGCAGGCGAGGATCCAGAGAATCTAGTGTTGGACTATAACAAGGCCATCACTGAGGCTCTGGATTCCATCACCCCAGTCCATGTTCGACCGCTCTCTCTTCACCCCGTCTCCCCTGGTTTGATGGAGTTTCGAGGGAGATGAGACGAGTTGGACGAAGGTTAGAACGTCGCTGGGCGGAAATTGTCCCTTGATGCTGACCACCTTAGACTGATAGAACATTATCATTGCTATCAATCAGCAATAACGCATAAGAAGGCAGAATTCCTGTCCGGCGAGATTGCTACGGCTCAAAACCGACCAGCTCAGCTCTTTCAAACTGTAGACAGGTTGTGCAACCCATCCTGTCTGCAAATTAGAGGAGCATTTTGCTCAACTTAAGTATGACAAGTTTGCTCGATTCTTTGCGGATAAGGTGGCTGACATCAGGGCCGAGATCTGCTTAGCATCTTCTATGGGAGTTGATGGCAGTCAGTATTCGATCAGTCTCTCTCGGTCAACCTGGAGCTCTTTCTACCAGCCGGAGACTGAAGATATCATGCAGATTGTCCAGAATTTGTGGCCGACGTACTGTAGTTTGGATCCGGGCCCTACACGCCTTTTATTGGTGTGTATTGAATTTATCAACCCGATCCCGGCACAGATTGTCTGGTGCTCCTTAGACTCAGGAGAATTCCCCAGCTCCCTGAAGGAGGCGGTGGTGACACCGCTTCTTAAGAAAGCTTCCTTGGACCCAAACAATTGTGCCAACTACTGGCCTATTTCTAACCCTCCCTTTGTTGGGAAGGTGATGGAGAAAGTGGTTGCGCTGCAACTGGAGAACCATCTTACCATCCATGATATCTTCGACCCTCTCCAGTCAGGCTTCTGGAAGAGACATAGCACTGAGACAGTTCTGGTTTGGGTGCTCAATGATTTCCTGATGGTGAGGGACCAGAAACGCCATTCCATCTTGGTACTTCTGGATCTCTTTTCAGCTTTTGACACTGTGGACCATGGGATGCTACTTCAGCGCCTGAGGGTTATCGGTGGCCTGGCTAGTCCAGTTCTCAGATGGTTCCGTTCTTTCCTCACCGGCAGGTCTTAGAGGGTGGTGTCAGGGAATTTTTCCTTGAAACCATTCTCTCTGCTGTGTGGGGTCCCTCAGGGCTCAGTGTTGTCCCCCATGTTGTTCGAAGTGTATTTGCTGCCCCTTGGAGACATTGTAAGATTATATGAGCTGAGGTTTCATTGTTATGCTGATGATACCCAGCTCTATCTGTCTTTTGCACCCGACCAGGATAGTGCGGTCTCATTGTTTGACAGCTGTTTGATGGAGATCCATGACTGGATGAAGACTAGCTGGTTGAAATTGAACTCCAGGAAGACTGAGGTGTTGGTAGTGGATCTGGGGCACCGGATAGAGAGGCCGGTGGTAGGTCTACCATCTGGGCTTTGGCTGGATGGTGTACAGCTACTCGCCTCCGAATGGGTACGTGATCTGGGGGTGGTTCTTGATGATGGGCTTACACTGTGGGCGCAGGTGTTGGCAGTCATCAAGTCTTCCTTTTATCATCTTAGGAACATCTCCAGAATCAAACACCTTGTTCCATCCAATGATTTGCCCATGTTGATCCATGCCTTAGTCACCTCACACTTTGATTACTGTAACTCCCTTTACCTGAGGCTTCCAGGGGTTGATATCCACTGCTTGCAGCTGGTGCAGAATGCTGCGGCTCGGCTGTTGACTGCGACATCACGCTCTAGTCATATTACCCCCGTGCTGCGTGTTCTGCACTGGCTGCCTATATAGTGACGGATCACCTTTAAGATTGGTCTGTTGACCTATAAAGCCCTGCATGGACTGGGACCGAGTTACCTGCAAGAGCTCCCGATTCCCTACAGCCCTGGCTGGCCTCTCTGCTCATCTGGCAAGGGGTTGTTAGAGGTTCCCAGGGTACGTTTAAAAACATCTGGGGACAGGGCATTTATGTTTGTGGCACCATCCCTGTGGAACTCTCTACCTTGTCAGATTAGGAAGTGCAGGACCATGGAGAGCTTTAAAACCAGCCTGAAAACACACATTTTCCAACAAGCTTTTAATGACTGTTATTCATAACTGGGGATGTTTTTTAACCAATGCTGTTTCTGTGTTTAGTTTTTTAAATTATTATGATATTTTTTGTATGTGCAGTGCTTTGAAATAAGAATTGTGCTATATAAATAAATAAAAAAAATAAAAATTTTTAGTAAACACCTGCTGTTTAAGCACTCAAACCCCTGCACAGTGATGTGCACCTACCACCTGTCCTCTTAGATCCTCAAGACTACATTTTTTTAACTGAATAACCTTTATTACAATTTTTTTTTAAAAGAGAACACAAGAGCAAGGAAAAATAAGTAACAACCATATGTCAACAATTCAATAACAATTCAGTAAAGGGGGGCGCCTACAGGCTGAGAGGCTGTCACATAAAAAGGTAAGCAAACAAATTGCCAGGGACCCAATTACAGTGACAGAAGAAAACCAACTTAAATAAATAAAAGTAAATCGGGCGCTGTTATGCAATGCCAGATCTGTCTGCAATAAGACTGACCTTATCTCAGACTTTGTTTGCAAAGGCAGATCTGGCTTGCATTACCGAGACCTGGTTGGATGGGAATGCGGCCCCTTTTTTAGAGGCAGCTGTTCCCACCGGGTACTTATATACCTGAGATTGGATCGCGGGGTTGGGGGTGTTGCGGTCTGTTTCAAGACCAAATTGGGTCTAACTGGTGTACCAGTTGAGGAGGCCAGGCCATTTGAGTGTACTGTAGTAGCTGGTGTAGGATGCAGAATTGCCCTCATCTACCGTCCACCAGAAAATGAGAAGATTTTCCTGCAGGAAATAGCAGATTTCGCTGCCGATATGGCCTTGTTGTCGCCCAGACTGATGGTTCTGGGCAACTTCAATGCCTGGGTCAATGACGAATCTTCGCTTTTTGGACAACATTTCCACCAGGTGATGACATCTCTGGGCTTTACACAGGTTGTTTTCTCAGCTACACATAAGGGAGGTCACTCTCTCGACCTGGTCTTCCTCCTGGGGATCGAGGCCTATGGTCTGGTGGTGGAATCAGTTGGTTGGTCCGATCACTACTCTGTTGGGTTCAATTTTGAGGCCCCCTGAGTAGGTCGACCCCTGTGGAGTTGGTCAGGTACCGCCCTTTACGGGACATGGTCCCTGACGACCTGATGGCGGTCATTGACCTCTCGTTGTTGGACGAGTTCTGCACTGATCCTGAGCAGTTGGTAGTGGCCTATAATGGGGCCATAATGACAGCCCTCGATCAGATTGCACCTTTCTGTGTTCACCTCTTTCGCATCGCCCTGGAGCCCAGTGGTTTGATGGGGCTCTAAGGGAGTTGCGGAGGTTGGGGCATAGGTTAGAGCATCATTGGAGGAAGACTGCCTCTGATGCCGACCATTGTACATTGCTAGAGCATTATAAACTCTACCAAACAACAATTTCCCATAAGAAGGCAGTATTCCTGTCCAGGGAAATTTCTGTCACACGGAGTCGACCGGCTCAACTCTTCAGAACTGTTGACAGACTGTGCAACCCAGTCTGTCAGCAGCTCCATCGAGTTTTTACACAAACTGATTGTGACGAGATCGCTCGCTTCTTTGCAAATAAGGTTGAAGACATCAGAAGGGAGTACCACCAACTTCACTCTAAGGGAGTTGTCGTTGATTGGTGCCCTGTCACAGAACCCGGAGTTTCCTGGAGTACCTTTGGACTGCCGATTTTGTAGACATTATGAGGATTGTCCAAGAGATGCATCCCACGTGCTGTAGTTTAGACCCTGGCCCTACTTCCCTGATTTTAGGTTGTAGTGAGATCATTGGCCCGGTCTTAGCTCAGATTGTCTGGTGCTCTTTAGATACAGGAGTATTTCCTAGCTCCTTGAAGGAGGGGGTGGTGATCGCCTGTCTGAAAAAAGCTTCTTTAGACCCAGAGAACATAGCAAACTATAAGCCTATCTCTAACCTCCCCTTTGTGGGGAAGATTATTGAGAAAGTTGTGGCTGCTCAATTGGATAACCATTTAACCATCCATTATATGAACCTCTCCAAACTGGTTTTTGTAAGAGGCATAGTACTGAGACTGCTCTGGTTCGGGTGCTCAATGATCTCCTGATGGCGAGAGATCGGAGACACCGCTCCATCTTGGTTCTCCTAGATCTATCATCAGCTTTTGATACTGTGGATCATGGAGTTCTGCTCGAATGCCTGAGGTTCATCTGTGGACTGTCTGGTACAGTTCTCAGATGGTTTTCATCTTTCCTCGCAGGGAGAATGCAGAGAATGGTCTCAGGTTTGTTTTCATCTGGGGCCTTCTCTCTGTCATGCGGGGTACCTCAGGGCTCGGTGCTGTCCCCCATGTTATTCGCAGTATATATGCTACCCCTCGGAGACATTGTTAGATGGTATGAGCTGAGGTTTCACTGCTATGCTGATGATACCCAGCTCTACCTGTCTTTTGCACCTGACCAGGTTGATGCTATCTCGGTACTGAACAACTGCCTCGCAGAAATCCAAGATTGGATGAATTCCAGCGGTCTAAAGTTGAACCCAGGAAAGACTGAGGTTTTGGTTGTGGACCCGGGTCATAGGGTAGAGGGATTGGGGACTGGGCTTCCTTCTAGTTTAGTTCTGGGGGAGGACCAGATTCTCTCCACTGAACGGGTGCGTAACCTGGGAGTGGAGCTTGACGTTGGCATGACTCTTCGACATCAGGTGTCGGCAGTCATCAAGCTGGCCTTTTTCCATCTTAGGAACATTGCTAGGATTAGGCACCTTGTTCCACTCAGTGATCTGCCTGTTTTAGTCCACGCCTTTGTGACATTGCGCCTTGATTACTGTAACTCCCTTTACCTAGGGCATCCTGGGGTTGATATCCGCTTGCAGCTAGTGCAGAACGTGGCAGCACATTTGTTGACTGGGGCATCAAGAAGATCTCATATCACCCCGGTGCTGCACGCTCTGCACTGGCTGCCAATACAGTGGCGGATCACCTTTAAGGTAGAGCTTCTGACCTACAAAGCCCTACACGGTCTGGGTGCCTTATATCCCTCTGTGACAGCTCTGTTCGGCTGACGAGGAGTTGATGGAGATTCTGAGGGTAAACTTGAAGTCATCTGGTGCCCGTGCTTTTGGATTTGCGGCACCTACCCTCTGGAATTCTCTGCTCCGCCAGCTCCGGGAGTGCAGGACGGTGGGGAGTTTTAAGCAGGCACTAAAGACTTTCTTATGGGCAAAGACGTTTCCTGTTTTATCTTGATTATATACCTTATGCATTTGATATATATGTTCGTTTTATATTTTTGCTGTACAGCACTTTGAAATTCTGAAAGGCGCTTAACTAAATAAATTTTATTATTATTATTATTATAAATCCAATATAGGCAGTATCCAGCCCCAAACAGACATAAAATACATGTACCACAATAGCTTCACGAAAAAAGAGGACCTGACAGATTAACACAGGGCCCACTCAGAGATATACACCAAAAGGATTCAGCCAATAGACATGAAGGTGGGTAGCATTCATAATTTAAGATACCAGTAAAAGAGCTTCTAGCTTTTCCCACCTTTCTTTATAAGTGGAAAGATTATGAAGTAAACCGGCCAGTGATTTTTCCATTCTGAAGTAAGTTAACAATGCGGCGTGCCATTCATGATAACTAGGGGCCCGTGAATCTAACCAGTGCCTCAAAATAACTAATTTGGCCATTGCTGTAATTAATGTCATACAGTATCTTTGAACAACTAATGAGTGCTTAATCCCTATACCAAGGAGACATAGCTCTGGCTTGAACCAATCTCATAAACCCAACAGTGGATCCAGATGGGATTTAATTTGGTTCCAGAAACCCTGAATTTTGGGGCAATCCCACAAAAATGTTTTAAAGTATTATCTTGATTGTTACACTTACCACACAGTGGCATGGCCAGCCTCCCAAACTTAAAGACATGTGGGGTGTATAGTATACATTTTGTAATATTTTATATTGCATGAGGTGTAACTTGTCTACTTTAATATATTTATGAATGTATTCCTAAAGGGGAGTAGTCTCGAACTCCTGAATATAATCAGGGAACACTCTCCCAATAGTTACATTTCACTGTTTTCTTTAATCCTGCCTCATCCCTAAATGACTTATACAACACAGATACCGCATGTGGCTGGGAGGCCAGATCAGCCAGGCAGTGGTAGGTGGAACCATCAGGGAAAAACCAAGGACAAGGGCCCAAAAAGCTGAAAATAGAATGCCTGAGTTGAAAGAAACTAAAAGCACTTATAGCACAGCCAGGTGTAAGAAATTTTTCATGAAATTCAACCAATGAAATCAATTTATCATTAAACAATAAGTCGGAGATAGTAAAAAATGGGACATCAGACATAAAAGCTAGAGGTATTGGTTTATCTGCTATCCTCAAGTTGGGATTGAGTCTGATCAGTTGATGTGGGTCTTTTTGTGGAATATAATCCAAAAAAATGACAGAGTTGGACATTAATGTGTGCCAACCACCCAATAGGGGTCTCACGGAGTGCCAGAAGAAACTTAGACCAAGGCAAAAAAGGTAAAGCTTGGGGAGAAAGACCATAACGGTGGCAGTAATATGCTTCAGTCTCCTTCCATTGTACTTTGGGTAGAGCTCCATCATCCCTCATGTCCGGGAGGCCCCATACCAAATACTTACTGGCCTGTGTGGCTAAATAATACCAATAAATGTTTGGTAGTTGGAGCCCCCATGGCCTTTTGCTAAAGATAATTTAAAATATGATATTCAAGGTTTTTTGCCATTCCAAAGAAAGTCAGAAATAGTCCAGTGGAGCTGAGAAAACCAACGCTGAGAAAAAGGAAAACCCAACACAATAAGACAGTAGAGGATCCTGGGCAAAACATTTAAATGTATAACTGATATTCCGCCCCACAAATAAAGAGGCAGAAGTCACCACCATTGGAAGTCTGCTTTAATTACACTAACTAACAGAAGCAGGTTAAGTGCTATTAATTTTTTGTCCCCATGGGTCAAATGTAAACCCAAGTATTTTAACCTATCAATGGACCAACAGTTTTGAAGATCTAAAGGTATAACTCTTTTATAACTTACTGAGTTAAGGGGAAAAATAACTGTTTTTGATAAGTTCAATTTGTAGCTGGAAAGATGACTGAATTAAAAAAGGAGGTGTATAACTGCTGGTAGTGAGGTTGCAGGGTTTGTAAGGTAAAGTAAAATACTGTTGGCATATGTTGATAATTTTAAAGTATGGAGCCAAGAGAAATGCTGGTTATCAAGGGATGGAGTATAAAATGTCTAGTAAGAGTTCTAAATATAAATTAAACAAAAAGGGGGATAGGGAACAGCCTTGCCGTGTTCCTCTTTGAAGGTTAAATGGGTTGGAGGGCACCCCATTGCAGCAAATATGAACTATAGGAGTAGAGTATAACAACAGAATCCATTTTATAAAGTTGTCTGGAATACCAAAGACCTACAAAGTTTGAAGCAAAAAAGTCCATGACACTCTATCGAAAGCTTTTTCTGCATCCAGGGAAACCAACATCGCAGGGGTGCTGGATTCCTTGTAGGCTGAAAAGAGGTGGAAGATCTTCCTCATATGGAGAGAGACCAGGTGATCTTGCATGAATCCTGTCTGCTCCCTACCAATGAGCCCTTACCAAACCAAAACCCATCTGTCAGCCAAGATATAGGCCAAAATCTTTGTGTCAACATTTAGTAAAGAAATCGGGCGATAGTTACCCACTTCCAAGGGATTTTTATCGAGCTTGGGGAGCAGGGTAATGAAAGCTTACAGGAATTCACCATGAGAGTAACAAAAGTTGAAAAAATTGGTCAAATGAGGGGGGTTAGCTCATGTTGAAGGTCTACATAAAAATTGGGCGAGAACCCATCGGGGCCTGGGGCCTTGTCTAAAGGGAGGGCTGAAATCACCCTGTTCACCTCTGCTCTTGTGATACAGCCAACCAGAGTTGAAACCAACTCAGATGAGAGAAGAGAGAGATTAGACACTCGCAAATAATTCTGTAGCCGAAATTTCAAATTATTAGCAGGGTCATCTGCCCCATATGCCCTAGCATACAATTGTCTAAATTCCTGCACAATATCTCTTGGAGAAGTTAAGACTCTGCCATCTGAACCTGAGTGGATACTTTTAATTAAGTGAGACATTTCAAGCTGCTTCAGTCTTATAGCCAAATAATTTGCCACCCTTCTCCCCATACACCTCGTAATTTAATCGGGAGTGAAATAAAGCAAGTTCAGCTTGCTCGTTCAGCTTGCTGTCTATTCAGTTTTGCATAGGCTGCACGAGTTTGATTTAACCCTACCCAGGAATCCTCAGAGGAGGATGAAGAGACACATTTCTCCTGGGCCCGGATCTAGTGGAGCAAGTCCTGAGCCGCCTTCTCCCTCTGTTTAATCCGAGTGGAGGCCAACTGGATAAGCTCCCTACATATCATACATTTACAAGAACTCCAGCAAGTACCTAGTGATTCAACAGAGGAGACATTAAGGGAGACAAATTCAGTGGTCAACTGTTTAAGCCTGGAACAACACCATTCATTTATCAGGAGTTGATTGTTAAAGTGGTTTTGTGAACTTTGGGGCATGTAACCAAGATAGCAATTGCTCTTGGTGCAATAATAAAGGAAGCGTGGTTTAAAATCTGTATAACGTTAATGTAAATGTTATTTTTAGTGGTTTTAGTTGTCTATCTTGGCCACGCCCCCCCCAATTTTTTTCTGCGAGTGCTGAATCTGTGTGACATCATGGCAGTGGAAACAAATATGGCGGACAGCACCCCCGGCTCATCCGAGTGCTTTGATAGCCCGTGGACACCTCCAGTGAAAACGACTCCTCCGAGGTCATGGTGGAATTTGAAGGGGACAATGTGGATCCTTATCGTGACGACCCTTATGTGACTGATGCAAGTAGCGTGTCAGAAGATAGCGAGGAAGACAGTGCATGGCCGCCTCCTTACAGAAGCATGCATCGGTTGGGAAACACAGACTGGTAATGAGCTCTGCATTTCTTGTTCCACACTTGTACTTCTGCATTTCTCCCATCGTTTTTTTGTTTATTTCAATCACCTATCCTGCAGAGCTTCACAGTCGCGAGGAAGCCCCCCCCCCCGACAAACCCTCTTTACAACAGTGTTTCTGACTTTGTGCTGTCAATGTTAGGTCTCAGTACTAACCGATTGCATATTCTCGTGAATATACTGTAATAATCGAATCTGACTTTCGGCTGTCAATGTGAGGTTTCAGTAGTAACCGACAGCATATTTTCGTGAATATTCAGAAATAATACAATCACTATGTGAAGCTAGGCTCGTGGAGAATGGGTTTCAACCTGTGTACTGTATCAGTTATACGTAACATACTGAAATGTTGTACTTGCTTACTCTGTTAATTCAGTCTCTGGATTCTGTGATGTCCATGCTGTCCTCTCCATAACTTTTTGTGGTGGTCTTATTGGTGTCTGAACGCTACCATTGATGTCGCAGCTCTTTTTTTTTCATCAGGCCCTGACTGAGGAACTGTTTTCCCGGGGAGCATTACTTTGGATACTAAGATGACTGTTGCACAGGTTCAGTGCCACCACTTATATGCTTCCCCGGCAATAGTCCTCAATGTCTGTTGCCTTCTCATTTCCCCGGTATAATTTAGTAATCAACCACACCAAACTACCTCCCAGTATGACTGCAGTTCACATTGGGTGTTCCAATGTTATCTCTGGTGCCTTTCTCGGTGTCCTGGGGTTGTCATGCTGTGATCTTGTGTGTGTGTGTGTGTGTGTGTGTGTGTGTATGGTTTGGGGGGGGGGCACTGTTATGTCACTATTTTTTTTTGGGACAGGTAGTAGGGTTACAAGTCGGTGTGTTGTTTCCTATATGTAATCAGGATGACTAGGTCATTATTTCACAATTCATCCATGAAGGTGCCACACCAATCCATGATGGATGCTTTCATAGTGGAGGGTCTTGTTATGCCCGTCCATGCATCACTTGTGCCCCTTGCATTATTGACAAGGCGACTTGACAGCTTTGTGGTTGTTCATAACCTATGAAACATAGTCAGACACACCATATTTGCTTAGCTCACATGCTATCTGTATCTGTCTCTCTGTCATATTGTTCTCTGGCTGGTGGATGTGCTCAAGTATTTATTCTGATTGCCTGGTATTGGCTTGTGCAGACATACATAGCATTGCACAGAATACAGTATCACATCACACACACACACACACACACACACACACACAGGCACACAACAGTCAACAAACACATACAGTCTCACTGCACCATAGCCAAACTGTGTGCAAGAATAAACCTGTTTTGTCATTCTTCTGTCTCTGTGTCTCGTTCTCATCTGGCTGTTGGAACTTGTGAAACACGCAGATACACACAGATATGTGTGGATGAATAATAAACGTTATGGTTTCTCTGACTACCACCTTTTAATTTTTCCACCTACTACCTTTATTTCAGTCATTGTCCCCCTGGCAGGTGCACATGCTCAAACATTTATTTATGCAGCCTGCTATTGTCCCGTGCTGACATCAATCCTTATTTTTATCTCTATTTCTCCACTGGCTGGTGACAGAACTAAAACATATTTTGCCAGACTGCTCATGCACTTGGTGCACAGACAGGTACAGTCTGGCCATCAAAATACTGCATTTTTTGTTGTGTGTACTACAGTACTGTCACTATGCTCCCCCATTTGACTTTATGGATGGTACCATAATGAGCACGGTTTGTGTGTTATTTCTGTGACAACTACTTTTCACTTTATTCACCCATAGTATGCATCTCTTCATACTATAGCCTTCTGACCGTAGCCAACATGCATCTGACAAGCCTGCTGTTGGTCTGTGCAAACACATACACACGCACACAGCACCACTGTGGCATGTAATAGAGTACTAGTGAAGTGAAGGCGGGTACCACTTGTGAGTGTCCCCACATTCACTATCACTCTCTTACTTATCTGCATGGTTGCTCATGTGTAACACTTATTTTGTCCGACTTGATCCTGTCCTGCATACACAATAACTTCCTCTATGGGTTCATAACTGTATTATAATAACTGGCAACCGCTTTTTCCAAATGGTAGAAGGGGCTTATAATTTTCCGTTATAACCCGCATGTTATAATGTGTGTGAGCATGTGTAAAAAGCGCTCTTCCGGTCCTCTTCACCCCACAGCATGCCGCTGTTTGAATCGGAGGTAACTTAATATAACTATATATTATATAATTGCTGAGGCAAAGAAGCGTTTCCCAGCAATTACATAAAATAAAAGCTGGGGAGGTGTGTGAAACTGGAATGCTACATCCCCCCTCAGTGTGGGATGCCTGTGCAAACCCTTCGAGCTTCGTTCTCAGGGTTTATGTGGCATCCCACACCTTGGGGGTGTCTAACATTCTCGTTATGACCACCTCCCCAGCCATTATTGTATATATAATTACTCGCGACCATAAGTATGAAGCAGATCGCTGATTTTGTGACCCTCAATAAGGAGGTGAGTGATTCTCTCTCGGTAGAACTGCCGGTTTAGGTTGTGCTTTGAATACTGCCTGCATTTCTGTCATCATTACTTACAAAGGGACACTGCAGTCTTGCAGAGGGTCTACATGAGGGAAAGTAAGATGATTATGGTAGGATGGACAGGATCTATCAGTAGAGGCTTGAGGAGATCAACATGCACTCTGTAGATGACGGGGACATTTTCAGGTGTTAAAGTATAGGAAGGGGATAAGCAACAGTCTCTTACATGGGGTGCTCTAACAGAAAGAGAGGGGGGCAACCAGGGGACACAGGTGGAAGCTTTATGGGTGGGATACGAGGCGTGACTTCACTGACAGGGTGATGGAATCATGGAATGCATCGCCTAAGGAGCTGGTGTAGGTGGAGTCTGTGTATGGGTTCAAGAGGGGCGTGGACAGGTACAGTATAGGTGCAGGGTTAAACTGAGTTACCTCAATGCGGGGGGGGGTGATAACAAGGGTGTAGGGGTTCCAATAGGGAGGTTTTGTACAGACGAAATGGCACCCTTTATGGGTGCTGACTATAGAGCACACTGTAAGGACCATGAGGCCTACTCTGCTGGACTTGTAACATGTTAGTATGCTGTTTTCCTGTGTCCAGATTCAGGCACGCTTGGTCCAAGACAATACTGTATTATTATGTAATGTTACCATAACATTTCTGTTTGACCCCAATACTGTCAATATTTCTGTCTTTCACCACTGTATGTTGCCATTATACAATGATTTTTGGTGCAATACTGATTCAGCACTGTGAGGCTACTGTCAAACAAACAGAGACACACACACACACACACACACACACGCACACACATAAACATCATGACATGCTGAGACATACCAGTGATGTTGTTTTCACGAGTGCTGGTTGTGTCATCACATTCACATACAAGAGAGGTAACATGGACAGGAAACTACTTGTGATACTGGAGATAATGAAGGGTGTCAGTATAGTGTAGATATACCTAGCGGCCATGTATGCTGTCAACTGTGCAGGACAGCATTCACAGACAATGCAGTATTTGCCATAACACACGTCAGGAGGCAGTGCCAGGGTCAGCAGTGTTACTGAAAGTGTGAGTGCCAACACCCATGTGTACATTTTCAACTGTGTTGTCAAACTGAACAGTGCACACAGAATTGTTGACATTGGTGTGGTATAGCACAGGGTTGTCATGTCAGGTGCAAGACAGAGCAGGAACAGGTCACAGGGAGATGGACAAGACACACAGTAATGCACCACTTATGTTGGAGGCATGGAAGAAAACAATGGGTACATGGTATAGTGGTTGGTGGGGCCATTAGGATGGATATGGCGCAGCACAACCATATATTAACATGTGTGACAACAGTTCCCACATATCAGCGTGTGGTCTACGAACCACTGCATGCAGTACCATGTGGACTATAACATCAGGAAAGTAAAGAAAATAACATACAGGGTTGGAGTACCTGTTGGTCAACGGTGCTGTATGGTGGTGCATGGAAGTACAACTGTAGCTCGGCTCATGCAAATGAGTTGTGCAGCAGGTGAGATTGTAAGCAGTATGCTTGCTCCATGAATGGCCAATGAGTCCATTTGCATACTCTCCTTGCATATCATACATTGGCTAGCAGCACATGTCATTCTGTATGTGGAATGTGATTTATTCCATGCATCGCTGTATGGAGCACTTCTGTGTATACCAAATTGGACATGCATGGGTGACTATGTATGATGACAACAGCTGTGGATCATGCATGTCACAGCACTGTGTGGTTATGAGCCACTGCACGTGGATAGCACATCCCTATGGTGCACCTGTGCTGTGTGGATCAGTCTATGTGTGAGCCAATTGCGCATCATGGGTCAACACCACCACCTAACAGGACTGCCAAAACTTAGCACGGCATTCCCAGGTACACCTCTCTGACACATGCTATGTGCGCAGGCTGCAGAGCCACGTGCGCTTGCATGGAGCAACACTGAGTTGGCAACTCTGTTGCCACTCTTCATGCTATGAAAGTGCCACCTGCTTGGGGTACATACTTTGAAGGAGGTATCATCTGATGTTTTCTTCAGTGTGGCTGGTCACCATGAATGCCACACTGTGGTGACATGCACTGCACAACAGTGCCGGCACTGTCATGCTTACCGCAACCAGTGGCCTGGGTGGCACTGTGCCTGTGGTGTGTTTGCCATGGCCCCCACGTATGTTTACTTTGCATTTCTACTTCACTGCTTAGCCCAGCCATGGTGTCTGTTGTACCTCATGTGCAGTGTCGCTGTGTCTGTGCCACCCTATGTGCTGTGTCCACTGTGCCTGTTCATCACCTGGGTTGGTGGGCAATGTGCGGAGCTTTGTGCTTTGCCCATGGTGGCTGTGTCTATGTCAGTTTAGCACTTTTCCAGTGCCACTCCACCTTGGGCCCCGTGCTGACTCACTCCGTTTCATTTGTTGCGCACCCCTCTTTTCACATCAACAGTCTTTCCATGTTGACCCACCAGCACTGGCTGTGTCGCTCCATCTGCTATATTTAGTGATGCACAGATGCTATGAAATATTGCAAGATGCAGCGGATCATTTAAAGTCGAGTTATGTAGCATCTTTGCTATATTCAGCAAGACATGTTCAGTCGCATTTTCTGAATATTTACATGTCTGCAGCAGGAGCATGCTACATGTGCATATCATCCACTTGCTCTCGGGAGAACTTTAAATATCATCCTGCATGTGTATAAAGTAAGTGTTAACTGACAAACACATTGAAAGATCACGTGTATGTTGCATAATTTCATGGTACTGAAATTATTCTTATCAACATTTCAAAACTTCATTTACTGTTTATCTTTCATTCTCAGGTGTACTTGTGGTGCATGCACCATCATGGAGGACCCTTTAGAATGTTTGTGTTGCAATGAGGTGGAGCGTATGACTTCCAGAAGGGATGACGAAGACATACACTGCATTACGAGCCACAGTGGCTTTCATCCAGTGATGTTAGATCCCCATGTTCTGCAAACCGCTTAGTACACATATCATCAGTACTACAAAGGAGGCAATGCACCACCAAGCTTGTACGAGTAAGCATTTTTTTTTATTCTATCTTTTTGCCACCTTCTCACCACGGCACTTCACTACCTTTGAGAGGCTCCCATGGCCTTATGTGTCCCTGCACATCTGTACAGTCAGTGGTGCAGTCCATCCCCCACCATGGAGACTTGGTTCGACCCCCCCAGGTGGGTGTGGGATGGGTCACCCTTCCTCTGCCCTGACGTGTCAATATATCATCATGGATGCTGTCAGCAATGCCAACAGAGGTATTGGGATGGGTGCCTGATGCTCCTTTTACAGGGAGCACTGCGGTGTTGTACCTGCTCTCTGGTCCTGCCATAGGATGTCAGCATGCTGGGGAAGCCATGGAGCAATGTACGTTGACACATGCAAACACTCCATCTCCCCTCTGATGTCCTCCTCCTCTCTTCTACTTGCCATCCCACTGCACCTCCACCTGTGGTCACCCTGGGGGGTGGTACAGTGTCAAAACATGCAACACACCCACCCCATAGGAGGAGAGCAGCCTCTGGGTGCTCAATCCTCTCCCCCCCGCCGACCCTCCAGCCACCCGATTCCGTTCAGGAACCCGGGTTGCTGGTGCCATGAGTGGTAGCCCTACCGCTCATGCACTTGCGTGCTGGCTTCAGAAAGCATGTCTTGAAGCACTGTTGTGAATTTGTTTTGTACTTAAAGTTGTGAAGGATAGTGTTATTATCTAGAATACATTACTTCATGAGTTACAGAGTCCCTCACACACAAAATGTTTTCCATTACTTTCTGACGTTGCACTGTCAACATCAGCAGTAACATTGTTGGTTTATCAAGGCAGCGCTGAACACCTTATGTGGCTACACGATCATGCGGTGTTCCTCTTAAGCCGGCACAGTTCACAGTTGACATCACACACTGTGAAATGGGACTACGTGTACTGGCAGTATAGCCTACAGGTTAGAGGAACGAGGTGTGAAGGAGCTTGCTACATCCAGCACACCAGACCTGAGCTTCTTTCTCACAACCTCCACTGGCATACTGTTTAACTCTGAGCAAGTCACTTAACCGTCCAGTGCTCACAGGTGGCTCTTGAAAACAGGCACTTGTGCATAGTGGGCCATATGCGGTTACCAAACAGTCAAAAAAAAAAGGAAAATCTGAGACACACAATATTGAAATAATTTCCCAATGGTGTCATTACTGTGTCCTGATATTGTCATCACAGCATGATAATTATCATAAATGACCATAAGTCATTATTTTTTTACAGACCTGTGCAATCACCACCCCCTGAATGACCAACATACTTTTTCCATTGTTTCATGTAAAATGTTGTAAATGTGCTAGGTGATGTTTTGATTATCAGCAGGAATGCTGTCATTTATCGTATCCCACAAAACATCTCCAATGTTGCACTAACAAAGTGTTCTGTAAATGGCCATTATTATTGATTACCCTACTAAAGTATCACATTTACAAACACCTTTGAGCTTGATGCTCACTTGCAAAGGCACCACATCAATTTTGAATGAACAAGGGTATAATTTACAAGGAAAAGGGGTCATTTTCACAATATAGATTGACATAAAGTTCAGTTATACATCACATACAACATAAATACTGATAAGGCTACATGACTTACGTATTTATAGGTAATTACAACAGTAAGTGGCAGTGGTCACTGTGCAATCTTCTCGAGACTCTCAGTGGTAGGGGATATAGAAGGTAGGAAAACAGTGGCAGAGAGATAGGAGACAGCTACAGTAAACTACAGAGCTACATGGGTGCCCACTGAAAAACAGAGGGTTAATGAGGTGTCAAAGGAAGTCAAAAGCACATAGCTGAACAGAGTAATATAACTATGGTGAAGGAGTCACGAGGAAGGTGAAAAGCATGGTGTGGATATCAGAAAGCAGTGTGTACTTGTGGAGGAAAGGGGATAATTGGAGTGTAGGAGTTATGTAAAGTGGGGAGGGGTGACCTGATTACAATGTAGTGTAGGTGATGAAAAATTGAGAAGACACAGGGGAACTTAATAGGTACATGCCTGGCTGGTGTGATATGGTAGGGCTGATCAATATGGCATTGAAATGTAAGGGTAGGTGAGGAAGAAAATGTGTGTGTGTTTGTGTGTGTGAGTGTGTGCGTGCAAATTGGTTGCATGTGTCAAGGTATGGACACATGTATGACATACTCATTGTGTGATGGAGAAAGCGTTTCCGTTATGACCATCATAACCAGTGACACATACACCAAAGGCACACTGCTGCTGTGCAGTAGTTGTAGGACAAGAGTCAGACGTGCACGAAGTGTGTACCGTAAATGCTGACATGTTCTGTGACAGTACATGTTATTTCATTATGTACTGTGTCTCCATTTTTTTTTTTAAACTTTCTTTTATTGCTTTTTAACAATAGACAATTGTATATTGTACAAACATCTGTCAGGTATCAACCACTTGTTGCAACAAATATATCAAATGTACATTAGAATATCTAGAACCTAGACAGAATGGATCCAGGATAGGGGGGAAATAAGAAAGGGAATATATATAGCAGTATGTTATCTGAATAGGCTACAGCAAACTAAGGCTTTGGGGTCAAGTCCAAAATGTTCAGAGTCCGAATAGCTAACTCAACATCCAGTGCTGATATGAACCCCCTTCCTATTATAGTTGATATCCCCTAAAATTTTAGCACTACAGCCACAGTTAAACAGTTAGTTTTACTGCAATTAGGAAAACTCATAACTCCTCAGTATCTTGCTTTGAGAGACGCGGGTATAAAAACGCAAACCCCTATACAGAAAATATTGTAGGGTTGAGATAAATCCGAGTAAGTCAAGTTTCTTGCTCTGAATCCAGGACGCTAGAAATACCGGCCTCGGATGTCTGGAATTCCTGAGCGACTGATTCCACCTTCTTCCCTGCTTCTACTGGGTCTGAAAATTGGAATGTCTTACCACCATAATGAATGCGAAGTCTAGCAAGCATCAAGAGCGAGTGTGACACCCCTAGCCCCCCGGAGATGGGCTCTCACTGCATCAAATTTCTTTCTTCTGGTGCGAGTTGCAAATGAAAGGTCAGGAAACAGGTGGACAGTTGCTCCATTAAATGATAACCCTCCGGAAGATCGTGCAGCCTGAAGAAGTTAGTCTCGCACTATTGGGCTGGTGGTAACCATCAGAATCACTCTGGGAGCCTCATCTCGTGGTTCTGCTGATCGAGGTGTAAGCCGAAAGGCCTTCCAGAGTTTGTCTCCTAGGGAATCTGCGGGGAAGTTAAGAGCTTCAGGTAACCAGGACAGTAAGAAAGTAAGTAAATCATCCTCCTCACATCCCTCCGGTAGACCTATTATGCAAACGTGTGAGGCCCTACTAGAGTTCTCCAGAGCCTCTAAGCGGTATCGAAGTTGGGCATTTTCCTGCACAAGTTTTGTTGTTGCAGATAGAGCCTGAATTGTCGTCTTCTCAGCTGATGTTGCCGTTTGAGTTACAGTCTCCATTTCAACATCCTGTTCGGCAAAACGCTGGATAATCGATTCTATCTTCGCATCGATTGCAAGCATAGAGGCCTGTAGTGCACTCCACAGGGGCTCCCCACCAGCTCTAGTCGTCGTGGAGGATTCGGCCTGTTCTGGCACTGTTGCCGCTTGTTTAGGACCGGTGTTAACGTTCTTCTGAGTACGGCCCATAACAAATCATGTATCATTCAATACCGGATACTCTTCTAGATTCAAAGATCCACTTAGTTTTACTTTTCCACCTCTACAAAGTGCAATATTTGGGAAAATGAGCTAAAAACGCGCAGAGCTGCGTTTAGTGCGTCTTGCCAGCTCGCTGCTCAGCAGCGCCCCCGTGTCTCCATTTATGGGTGACTTACAGCACTTGTGTTGGGGTAATATTTGCAGCATCATGAACCATAAAGTGTCGTTATGTCTCTTGCCGCAAACGCACAACTTGCTCTGTGTTCATTACCAACTGTGCTGTGTACTATGTCGTAACGTTCTATGTAGGATGACTGACTGCAGTGCAGCCTGCAGCTTCCATCCATCGGCAATAAATATGGCACACACCTTGCATTGCAAATTAATTTGCTGCATGTCAACTAAAAGGTCAAGCAAGATACAGTCACTGCACGAAGGACTGATTTCTTTCCATTGTCCAGTATTTCACTTCCCCTGTCTCCCCCTACAGAAAGCCAGTTTATAATACAGATATGTCACATGCATGGTGTATTCTGCATGCTCAGTGCATTAGTAATCTGAAAATGTTATCATTTATCCTATGTCAATCAAAGGAGACAATATATTTCATTTTTATTTTATAGGAAGTACAGATACACCGCCTATAAGCAGCTGGTACGCTTCTGTTGGGGCTACTTAGGGAAGGACGTCTGAGTCCCTCTGCCATCTTGCTGCTTATCCCTAATCCGTGTAACATTCCCTAACGATGCTGGAGCATACACTCATTTGAAACCGGAGAGAATACTTCCTCCGTGACTGACACCATGTTGTTGACAGTATACAGCGCCAAGTTGATTGTATTTTTCTGGATGTATCAAAGTAGTTCATGTATGTGTTTTACACTTGCCAAATTATTACTAAAGTTGTTATCAAGGTTATCACACTCAACATACTTTTCCGGTTCTGTTGATCGCAGTTGCATCACATTACTACAAATGATTTAAAAAAGTAATATCTATAAATTATATTGATTGACATCATCGTATAGCATATGTCTAGGAAATGCAGGAATATCAGGTGAAAGAATGCAATTGTGAATTGCATTATGTAATCATTGCTACAGTTACTACAGTCACATGCAAACAATTTCCTCTAATGAAACTTTTTACAGCTTGCATAGTGGTGAAAGACAATGCAAACTCAGAGGCATGATGTACAAAGTTTGGAACAGGTGCTATGACATGGCTTCTGTTCCAAAAAAGGGCTGTCTCAGGGTAAACAAAGTGAGAACCAGGGAAGCTATGGCAGATGTGCCTGTAACAAACAGTAACAAGCATTTGTCAATGCTGAATGTTGCTTGCTTCTATGTGCTGTTTAGGTATTTGGAAGTCACTGGAGTGCAGATATTGAAAATTTGCGAACTTATGAGCGTGCGTAGGAACTGCGCAACGCGCTCGTCAAAAACAGTCATTTTAGGAATTTTTCACCAAATTTTCAACATAGCCATTTAAGACCTCTACTCATCAACAGTGTCACTGTGATTTTGTTAATGTGTCCCATACATTGAGTTTGCACACCGACTCGCGCATTGTGCTACATGGGCGGAAACACATTTGGGCAGGATGTGAAAAATGACAGCTATACTGCTCATAAGGAGGTGGTAAAATGGCAATGTTGGAAAATCTGGAGTGAAAATATTGAATTTATAACTTACGAGCCTATGAGGAATTGCGAACGCAGACGTCAGAAACAGTCATTTTAGGAACTTTTCACCAAATTTTAACATAGCCATTTTAAGACCTCTGCTCATGAACAGTGTCACTGTGATTTTCTTAATTTGTCCCATACATTGATTTCTGCAGACACTGACGCCATTGTACTACATGGGCAGAAACACATTTTGGGTGAGATATGAAAAATGACAGCTATACTACTCATAAGAAGGTGTGGTAAAATGGCAATGTTGGAAAATCTGGAGTGAAAATATTGAAATTCCACGGACTTACGAGGCCTGCGTAAGAACTGCATAGCATACAGCCACGAAAAACAGTCATTTTTTGAATTTTGGCACCAAATTTTCAACATGGAGTTTTTGACCCCTTCTCATGAATAATGTCACTGTCATGGTGGTATTCAGGCCCAAAGGGGTGATTTAGCAGTCACTCGCAGTCACTGTGCGAAATCACCCTTTTGGGCCCGAATAACGCCATGACAGTGAAAATCATTCATGAGAAGGAGTCCCAAAACCCATGTTGAAAATCTGGTAAAAATTCAAAAATGTCTGGAGATATGCAACAAAGTTGAACCCCCATCTAGCCATTATACAGCTTACCGGCATTTCCTCAGTTTGCGGTCAGCTTTGAAGAGTGCAGCGTGTTCCCGGTCCACGAAGATCGTCGCTTTTGAGTCCGGAGGTAAGTATGGGTGAGGGCAGTGAGGCTGGGTGCGCAGTGGGTGGAGTGCGGGTTGTGGGGGGTCGGGAGGCAGCGCCTTGAGACCGTTTTAGTTTTCAGGTAAAAATTTAAAAAAAGACCTTGTGGGACCGTTTGCCGTGCTGGGGTGGGCTCCCAGCGTGGCACAAGGATGTTGGGCGTTCAGCCAACGGGGGATTGGGCACCCCTGTCGGCCAAAGGACTGATTGCCACGCTGGGGTGGGCTTTCTGATAGATATGTGCTGCAGCATAAGCAGTGGTTGTGATGTCACAGGACTTTTGCATGCTCATTTGAAGCAGGGTGAGTGTGACAGGTTACATGGGTAGGGTCAGTGGAGGAGGGGTGGGTTCCTGAGCACCAAAAGCAGTATGATTGCTGCTAGGTGTGCAATCAAGCACACTTCATAGAACATTATGAGTCTGCCTGCTGTCAATTTTGCATAGTCATGTCTTCACATTTTGTTATGACACTGATGAACACTCTGGTGTAATCAGTAACCTATGTCTGTTGTCCCAGCTGACAGCAATGAAAAAGTACATTTAAACAATTTACAGTCCTTTTGGTACTTCACATGAATGTATCACTTCATTGGCATATTACCTGCACTGCATTCCGTGGAACGAGTAGGAAGTGTGTTTGGGTGCAAAGTGTAAAATAGTGCTATGAAAAGCCTCCACAGATGAAGTTTACTGCATGGGAGATAGTCTGGTGATGTCCTTGACCAGCATTGGACTTTCTGGAATTGTCAGCAGCTTCTCTGTATCAGTGTTACCTGCAGGAATGGTAAAACAGTATCACATTGAAAGACAAGTTTCAGAAACTATCTTAAATTGGCAGCAAGACTATGGTTGGAGTACAGTAGCAAAGTGAATAACCACTCATGAGAACATGCTGATAGCATCCACATGATTACAGCAAAGTAATGCTGCTAAGAAAGAATCGCAGTTCAAAATCAATACTGTGCATGACTTAAAATATTTATAACGTTCAACTTCTAAATATTGAAAGTGTCACCAAGTTGTGACGTGTCATATGACACAGTACAAGGTGATATAGCATGTGTTAACTGTTTGTGCGACAGCACTACAAATATTGCCGTGCTGACAATCAGTGGTGCAGCAGAAGACAATACCGGGTTCAGTGCAATGCTGGAACAGTGGTATGATATTGTGGCAAAGTGTGGCAGACAATGTACAGTTCCAAGACTGTGATGTTTCAGGAACGTTATTGAATTGTTATAAATTAGTCATATTACGTCCCCGCACATGTAATTTTGCCATGCATTATCAGTGTCAGCGACTGAACAGTTCATGACAGCACTGTGACACTGATCATGCCATTGTTCAGTCACACTGAACAATGGAAAACAGAGGTTTGCTTTTGATCATGGCTGATACTGCTGCCAACATGGTGAAAAGATATAACACAGCAAGACTGGCTGACAGTGACAAGCCGAAGGCCGTGTGAAAGAGGAGGCTATTATAGAAGGTGTACAGTGTAATGATGAAAGGTAAAATACAGTGAAAGTGATTACCTGGCATGAGCCACTTTTTGTTACTTTCACATCTAGTCAGCGTTCCATGTTTGCATGCCGGAAAAAGTGGGCATGGATGTTCATGTGTGTTTTGCATGTGGCGTATCATTGCATCCCACTTTGCCCTTATCAGTTCAGTGTCACCACAGGGAGATGATGACGCCACCCAGTATATATGGTTGTTAATACTCTTTCTCCAGGGTATGATGTTTTCCATTCCTCTCTGCTTACAGAGAGCTTCCACCTTCTTTCTAACACCTACAAGTCATGAAACATGGACTCAGTGTAATCAGTAACATTATTATTGTCAAACATATGTGACAGTAAGATCAAAACAATGTGATTGACACATCACCAGGGGTAGCACCATGGTCATGTGCATTTCTTGGATGTGGGTGTGGTGGTGATCATGGGATAGGACAGATGAGAGACACAATCATATGAAGGCATGAGGTACTGTTCAGTGTCTACCTCCATTTCTGGATAAAATGACAATACTGAAATGTAACTAGAGTGCTTTGTGTCAGTCCATTATGGTGCAATACGGGAAATGACTGAGGGCAACATCAGGACTTAAGTGGAAGGAAGGTCGACAGTGACAGCAGTTACAGCCATGTCAGTGAACATCTGTGCTGTTGGGGATCATGTGGAGCAAAGGGTGGGAAAATGTACCCTTACGGTGAACAACAAGAAGTCTAATCAGTCACACTGACAGCTCCTGTTACCTTGGTCATATTATGAAGTGGTTACAATAATCCACAGGGTACAAGGTCCATCATATATCAAGGTGCCTACATGAGAGTCAGTAATGCATTTGCCAAGCAAAGAAAGGTGACGTTGTGTCTCAATTGTACATAAAAATAAGATGTCCTATCACAACATGTTGCACATCTGCAGTGAATGCTGCATCATGTGCTGCCAGTGCAAATCAATGTGTGGCCAACAAACCAACTGTCGCCTTCCCTGGATGTGGTGAATACTGCTAATGAATGACACACAGCCATAATATGGAAGCACAGTATCAAGAAAGCCAATATTCAGCCACTGAAAGAAAAAGTGAACATTCATAATGCATGGTGCAAAACAAACACGTGCATGCCCAAAGTGTGTCTATTGGCATGACTATGAACGTAAAAGCAGGATTGGTTTGCCTGACATCCCAGTGCTCCTTTTCACCTTTACCCTTACTTGAACTGGAAAAACGACATTGTATTATTCAGTGATCATCACACGTCAGAGAAACTTTCACCATGCTTGTAATGCAATGCACACACCCTCTTTGCAATCACACCACCCATAACCATTCCACCAAGGTATTGACAGACCCACATTTCCATTGTGTGGTGGACACCCCACCAAAGCCATGAAACCCGAACTATGACTACTGCAACCATTGTGCCATGGCCCTTGAAACCAAACTATGGAACAATGTCAAATGGCAGAAATTCCACAGTGCGTTGCCCACCACGGTAGGCACAAGCCATTTGCAGCACCATTTCCACAACTGGACACATGCCATCAAATTGCATAACCGTATTACCATTGCCACTGCAAGCCTGCGACTGATGTTGACCATGATGTTATACAGTTCAGATTACCTTACCTACAGCATATCGCAGTCACGGTCAAGCATTTGCTGGCCATCGTATGCTGAGGCATGGTGTGCTACATGGTGGCACGTATTGGGTTGTTAGATGTGGATGCTGCTTCGGGGTTATGACTACTGGTGTATGGGTGTGGGTGGACACTACACTATGCAACATGTACTGGATGGTATAGTACCTCTGGAGGGAACAATGGACCATGGCACCCGTGGATCAGTATTGATCCATAATCTTTGCTCAGTGATGTTTGTTTTGGGTGCAGCACAGTCCAGAAATAGCAGTGTCAAGACCTTGGTGGGGCAGGCATGGGTAGTGGGAATGGAACATAGGGTGTATAGTTGTTACAAGTGTGGGGCAAGCTTGAACGGGCATTCCTGGAGCACAGCACAGAGGGTGGTGATTTTGCAGTCAATAAAGATGAAAATGTATAACTGGCAATGTGGTGCACACCAGTTTTGGTGTGGTGTTTTATTGTAAACAACAGGGCACAGTGTATGTTGTCTTGTGTTGTCAAAGAAGAGAGGGTGTCTAGGTCACTGTCACAGAACAGCACACAGTACCACATGTTGTTGAATGTACACTTTGTGCAGGGTGCACTTTGCTCCATATGTGGCACAGTAGGAGGGGGTTTAGAGGGGTGTTGACACAATATTGATAGAGCTAAACAAATGAAATTTGTTATCGTAGTCAACTGTTAGTCATACATTTGGCCACGTGCCACACATCATAGAAGTGAGTGGCACCTGTCCTGAGTGTAGTACTCGCAAGCCAAGCATTTATCTGTCTGTGGCAATTAGTTATTAATGCATTGGCAGCCAAGTGATTTTCTTCAACAAGCATCGTTAGTGCCCTCTGTAGTCCCTCCAACTCCATCCAATTGGAGCTTTTAACCTCATTGCTCTATTGACAGAGAAAGCACAAATTAGTGATGCTGGCCAGTAACATATGGCAGTAGTGATGCGGGAAGAATACATTTTTATTGTACATGCCTCACCTGCACTAGTGTAATGCTAATGACCTTCCCTATGCAGTATTCCAACAAAGTATAGGAACCAAACTTAGCGCAGTGCCCAGGGCTGCCTGCACGGCCATCCCCACCCAGGATTAAACCGCCTGGTAGTTGCCTCAACTGTGCAACAATTTGAGACTGCTGTGTTTTCCACATGTTATCTATTGTGGGTATAATCAGCTCCCTTTGGTGCTTCTCATATGTACTGTGAGAGATTGCAGCGAGGTTCATGAATTCAAACACCCTAAGACACTTAGAGACTGGACAACCAGAGGTAAAAATTGCAGCGGCCATGCATACATTGCCATGGATGTTGTGCCCAAGATCAGGCTGATTATGCCAACACTTCTTTAATCCACAGTTGTAGCACTTCACATCCACAACAAGCAGGGTGCCCCGCCTTCTATCAGGGTTGTCAGAGGAGAACACAGCTGATGTAGGTGAGCCACAAGCAGAGCAGTATGAAAACAGGCCTTCAAGGCATGATCTGTATACTATGTATTTGGGTTCAGTATGTGAAGAGTACCTTGGTTTCTGTCTCAACCTGTGAATGAGAAAAATGTGTGATATGCATGTATTGATTGACACATATTACATGACACATGCATTTCTTCATGGACTTGGGTATGAAACTGAAGTAGTAAACTTGCCCTAAGTCTTCCCTCAACTCTTTTTCTGCTCGTAACAGGGACTGATCACATGGTACATATTCCGAATCATTGTCACCACGGTCAACACCGATGGATGAAGCAGTGGATGGGCAGGGGGACTGCATTGGCGGTGATGATGTTAGGCCTGGAACACTACTCAGAATAATGTTGTCACATGTAAGAAGGTCACACTGAACCCGACATCTGTCGTCTTTGGCGTTGTCGTCCGTGTTCCTGTCAATGAACAGCATGTAATCATCAGTGCCGATGTCGGCACGGAAGAGATGTGCAACCTTATACAGCATGACATGTACGCATACATACCTTTCTTGTGTGTAAGTAGTGATCTGTGTATATGAGTAGATCTAGACACTCAACGGCATTTGACACTGGATGAAGTTTGTTGCTCGGAAGTGCCTGATGTTACTGGTGATGTTTCACACATGCCGAGTCCTGCATCGGTCATGCAACTGTCTGTGGCAGTGAAAGAAGTAGCTAAGGTGTCAGCGATGATGATGTTGTCCACGGAAGTCCCAGGCACTGTATACACACCACTGTCTCCCATAGAACAATTATTGTAGTGTTCCTGGATGACTGAGTCCTGTGTAGTCTGCAAGAGGCACAAAAAGTCACTAGCATACCATGAGCCGGTTGTGGGTCATACAGCAACAGAATGATTACCTCAGTAGTCATTCTGTACCAAAAAGTCATATTTCTAGTTACCTTTTAATTTACCATAATGACAAAAAAAGGGCAGGCACAACACATATTGAAAGAATGCAAGAAACTGTGACACATCCTGTTTCAGCATGGATAGTATTTCAGCATGCGATGCAGGCATCCTTAGTGTGATGCAGAACTCCAACCAAGATGTATTTCATTCATGGCAGGGAGAGGAGGGGAGAATGAGTGGGTGAAGGAGTGCTGTCTTGAGACTGTGTGTAGAGGTTATGATGGTGTGTGGCGCTACATCATGTACCCCTTGCAGAGGTTAGTACAATGCTATGCGACCGATGTCTAATATGTACAGAGTATTGGTGGACATCGGTGTCGCACAGATTAAAGGAAAGGTGGTCCCTCATACATGATGTATTATCATGTACAAAAAATGCTGTCTGTGGTTGGCATATCACTGCCTTCTGGCACCACAGACACCCAGACTAACGAGTCCAGTGCAAGACTGTGTTCTTGTTGATGACCTTCTACACACAACCAAAGAAGTGTGGTGGTGTTCAGGGTATGGAATACACATTGCTTACAGTCCTGGAGATGCATCCAGCTACTTGTTCCTGTCCGCATGCCCTTGTGTGTCTCAGCAGTTACATCTTCTTGTGTAAGCATCTGCAACATGGGGATATTTTACGGTCTGTTTTGGACATGTAGGGCTGTGGGGTTTTAGGGCATCAATACAGGACATGGAGGTGGACGTCATTGTCCACCTAGTGACACATGACATGTCTGGGAATGATATCACAGCAATGCAGGAGTAGTGTCTTGACTTTGAGATGTTCTTTACAACAGTATCATACACTGGAACCTTCTCGGCGGGGCCGTCTTTCTGTGGCATGGCTGAGAGTACGGTAGTCCCTATCATGTGATTCCATGAATGGTTGAAAAGCTGGTGCAGAGCTCATGCTTTTTGCTGTTATGGGTACTGAGTTTTCACTTACAGAGTTCCAGTGCCACAGTGGCGCAATGCTCTGCAAGTGTCCCTCATTGGAAGTTGGATCACACATGATAGGTTTACATGCTTCAATAGCAAGCATTTTAAGTAGCGAAGGGTGGAAAGGCAGTGTAAATGATGTGTCAAATCACAACAGTCCACCAGAAAACTGTGTAATCACTGAGTACAAAACAAAGATAGAGAAGTTGGCAATGACCAAGACTGGGGTAAATAAAGTAAAAGGACGTGGCAGGATGGATAATGACGGGGCCAAAGGGGGCATTCCAGAAGTGGATGGTAATGGCTACCACTGCCTGTACTGTCAGTAACAAGCTCCATTAAGTAAGAGCTCTGATGTAACAGGGAAGGTTGGATATTGTGACAGTCATAAACGTGTTACAAATAGAGCAATGTCTGGAATGTCACCATAAAGTGAAAAAAATCAACAGCAGGGAGAGGGACAGCAAGGGTAACAGAGGATGAGGAGTATATGTCTACATAGGGAATGGAATGAAAGCAATGGATGTAAAGGTTACACAGGGAGGAGAGTGGTCATGGTGTGTCAGCCTGGTTGCTGGAATGCTGAAATCCGTCCCTGGAACATTACAATCCGCCAGCACCACTGTGCTCCCTCTGCCACTATGCCTCCTTATGTGTTCCCACGGTTCTCTGTCAATGTCCTCCTGTGGGGACTGAGGTCTGTAAAAGACCCACAGACAGATCTTGGTCCCTTTATGGCTGTGTATTTGCAGCCAGATTACTTCAGACCTGCCCCCATCCACTTACTCCCTATTACATATCATCCCTTCCCTTTACATAAATGGCAAGCTACCCAGACTTCCCTTTATCTGTATCCCTCCAGAACAGTTTATGCTCTGGGATGCTTAGGTGACAGCCATGGCGCCTGACTGACCATATATCAGTAATGGTTCCTATGTCCACCTCTCCCTTTGCCATATCTGTGTTTATATCTGTACAATTAATATCTTTATATATGCCCATAGTAATACTGACTAAACCAAGCAGGAAACACACATAGGGATACGTGCATCAGATGACTTGCAGGTGGCAAACCAGTTTGACGATGACACTGGAAGTGCTACTATAATGCTGTAGTGCATGGAAGTGAGTAGCGCTAGAAGTAAGATGACGCAGGGGTTGAAATTGGCACCAGTCCAATAGCCAAATGCCAGTAGACTGTTTCGTGCTACTAAGACTTTACTTTGAGTAGCCCTGTGGGCATGTACCGCAGAAGGTAACAGTTCAATAAGTACATCAATTGGGATAGTGGAAAAGTCTGTGTGGCTATTGGATTTTCACAGTCAGTAGGCCTATTGGCTATTGGCTACAAAACTTAATTTCGACCCCTTCTGTGGACCACAGATAGTCTGTCAATGTGCTTGCACAGGTGTGCCCTGAAGAAGTGCAGACAAAATTGTATGTGAGGCCTTGACACTGTTGTATAAATGTCATCACAAGCTCCCAACTTCTGACAGTGAGCCATGTTAACATGCACGTCAGCGTGCACCTTGTCCTCCATGATGCCGCTATGATCTACCTTGACATCAGTAGATCATCACGACTGATAAGCAAAGCAGAAAGGGAAATAGAGATCATCAATAGCAATGACAACACCACCCTGTGGCTGTACCCAGGATTCTGTCTACCCAGGTGCATTCTTTTTCACCTTTCTATGCATACATCCTTGTTTTCCATAACTCACTTTGTTTTTCATGTTTCTGGAAAGATCACACTTCATGTTATCCACCCCTTCAGAACTAGCAACCCTGTTGTACATACTACTGTCATCTGTAAAGTGGCAGAGTTCACCAATGTCACAACGGAACACACTGAACAAGCATCTCAACATGACTGTTCCATGGGGTGAGACGGTTGTCAGATGAGGTATTGAAGTATGATCCAGTCTCCAAATAAAGAGTGGTAATTTTACTTTGGAGTGTAATTCAGTACTTCAGTACTAGAAAGTTGACAAGGCATGTCTGGACATACAGAATTTGTCATGGTGGATAAGCACATGTGTACCGTTGCCCACCACTGCTAAATACAACATCAGTGGGAATACATAAGGGGCACCAAGAAGGACATGCAATATTAGACACAGAGATCAGCATACCCATACATGGTATTATTGACAGGACAGTGCCTTGCATGATGACAATGTCACAGGGAAAGTAATATTACACTTGTTTGTAAGTTTGGAGCTGGACATCTGACCAAGCTGTGTATCACACTATTACATGATACATAAACAGTTATGTGTGCTACACACAAACGTGCTGATAAATGCACTGACCACAGTGTTATATCACTTTACCCCATTGCTTTGCATAGTGGAACGATGTATAATTACCAGACCACAGACAATTGCATAACTCCATACAGATTCACCACGTTAGTAACATACACAAGTTGTTGGGTGGTGGGTGGTTGTGTAGAATATTATTAATCCAAGAACTGAGCATACGTTGAAGGTCAAGGGAATACTCACTACTGATTTGTTCAATAAATTGCCCATATGACCACGTTTCAAGGTGTGATCATGTTCATTACTGGATGAAGATCTTTTATGATTCACAGTACAGCACTCAGGTTCACTGTTGGATATTGTTGGGCGGATAGTGGGTAACGTGCTTCTCTTCAGCTTTAGAAACTTTGCAAATTTCATTTGAAATTTGCATGATATTCTCAAAGCAGTCATCTGTAAAGTGTACCTAACAGATATGTGGAGACACAGTAGACTGCCAGTCCCACTTCTGGTCAAGCAGTACAAAGTCCACCCACTTCTGGAATCTGTCTGGAGATTTGTCTCTCTTTGGGAACGATACCACAGCCACACGTTCACTGGGAGTATTTATACAGCCAGCCACAACACAGTAGTTTACCATGATGGCCAATGTACAAAATGCAGATGAAACCTACGGAACAAGGTGACAGGTGAAAATACAAACTGAATAATCATTGTAAGAAAGGATTATGGAGTATGAGTAAATATAGGATTTCGAGTCTATGTCTGTAACATAGAAATGGTGGCTGTTCCCAAAAAAATCAGCCTTTAAGAACTGCAATACAGAATGTCTTGTATCCCTGTATGATTTATTCAGAGGCTTTCAATGTGCTCTGTAAAACAACCAAGGAGTGGAAGAACATTGCAAAACATAGTGTCTGACCATCCACAACCCCCATGCTTAAATGAAGCAATACAGAAAAAAAAAAGATTGTAAAATAAGTCAGCAGTGTCTTCTTGAGAAACCTCTGAGGTGACAAAATACTGCCACTGCCACTATTTGCACAACCAGGAATCCAGAATGTGAACAGCACAGGGGATGACAGAAAGACTGGCATTGGCATAATATGGCACACCTCATCTGTGTACATTGCTGTATGTGGCGCAACCAAGTGAGCAAGCTAGGTGATCCATAAGAGCACTGGCCACGTCTGAACCCCTAACCACTGTGTGCTGTTACAGTAACATTTACATTGCGACATCAGGAGAGTGTTAGTAATAATAACTTCATTGACAAGGCAGCAATGGGAACGGCATTTCGGAAGCGAAAAAGCATACCCTATCAAAAAAACACATACTGAAACACTCTACCTACCAAGGTAAAGTAACACAATTCTGTGCACTGACAAAAACAATCTGAAAACAGTGTTAGTCTATGTTCCCCATTCGCCGAAATGAAAGCTGCAGCAGCATGAAGCTAAATTCCTGCGCTCCACACTGCGCGCAGTCTGTCTTCAGGAAGTAGGATCACTCGCATTGATGTTACTGCTCACAGCACTGAGAACATGCCGGCAGACGAGGACGCGCTCCCTTGCATGGCGACTGAAACAGGGGCGTGTCCTGGACCGCACTGCAAAAAAAAATGTACTGCTCAGCATAAACAGAGCTATAAAACACAGCCTGCTGATGAAAAAGAAACAGAAATACAAAATTAAGCATGTTACAGTTGCCATCTAATGCATCAATACCAGCAATCAATGGCATTGTTACAGGGCTGCAAAAAGATCACAACACCACTTTAAGAGCTGTCTGCTTGCAGACTTAATTAGTTTGAATGGGGGGACTGTGTGTTCTAATGCCCGAATCCTGCTGAGGCTGCTGTCAATTCGCTCCGTTTCTGCCGTTGCTACATGTGCACAGGGAGCCTTGTTGAAAGACATAACTGTTTGCCAGAAATCATTTAGAGTGACTGAGAAAATGTAGTTTGTCTAACCTGTCTTCCTTTCAGTATGAACTGTTTCAGTGTAGCTGTTTCATTTTGATTCTGAATAGCTGACTTGAACCAATCAGGATGATAGGGAGACCCTAAAATGGAGCCTGTGGACGAATCGTAACTTGGACTCTCAGTTTTGAGCCAGCCACAAGGGGACTGTATGGGCAGTGACTCTAGGAAATGTAGTTTTAACCTTGGCACCTTTTTTCCACCAACAGAGGGAGTCTTATTGTGAGTGACAGCAGAACCAGCCAACAGAATGGTGTGGAGCTAAAGGAAATGCCCTGCTCTGCGACTGGAAAGATTAGATCAGTTGTGACTGTGAAGAGAGAAGATGTTCTGTGCTTCTGTGGTGTATAGTTTCGCACGGGAAGCGTGTGTGAGGCCCTGAGTTTTGGTCTGCAGCCTTTGTGACAGCCAGTTTGGACTAAATCCAAGTTGTGAGAAGAAAGAAGCACTAGAAGTGTAGAAATTAGGCCAACCCTGTAGAAGACCGGAGAAATTGCTGAATCACGCTTGGTCTGTCAGGAACTGAAGCTGCTGTGTGTGTTCCCAGGTATTTTGCAGTAGTTGCGATCGGGATTGTGAAGCAGCCTGTCTGGTATAGTACTTTCCTTTTACATATGAATGTGCGTAGTGCTTGTGGGGAATCGTTATTTCCAATCCCCAGTGCTGTGTGCTGTGTGTTGAAGCTGGAAGCAAACCCCAGCTTGTCTCAGACTAAATCTGTTTGCTATCAACTGCAGTGGAGTCAAGTCACAAGGACTTTGTCTCCATGCCTTGTTGTTCTGGCAATCCAGAAGAACATGCACCATCTGGTTTTCAGCTTGGGTATTGTGAGTACAAGTCAGGATATTCCCCTGCAGCCTGTTTTCAATCACAAGTGTGTCTTTTAATTCTTGCTGTTTCATTGCTTCATGGACTGAGCCATCCAGCTCTGGATTACAATTGAGTGTTGTGCATATATTTTCTCCTACAGGGCCCTGTTCATCTGCACCTGCCAGCCAACCCCGGGCAATGGACCTGGCTAGCGCCCCCCCCCAACCTGGGTATTCAGAGTGTGACTTTTCAGACTTTATATGTGTGCACAGTACTGTGATTTAATGCCACCTATTAACCTTATTCCCCCCTCCCATGTTACTGTCCCCTAAATAAATCAGATTTGTTGTTGTTATACTATATACTGTCTGTGGTGTTGGTGCTTAAGGAAACAGTATTGTATTTTGCTGTGTATGTTGTTTAACCTTATTTTACAGGGGGTCTTCAGAGACGTGCTGCAGAATCAGTCTCGAGGGTGAGTGGTACTTTATGAGTGAACAGTGTGTATATGTGGGGTATTGGAGCTGTAACTCCTGTGTACTGAGTGAGCCACTAGAGGGAACCAAAGGGGGTCACAGTGTCCCAGAGGGCTGTGATCAAGCTAGTCTAACCACTACAAACCCTGACCTCTGGGTGGAGGCATCCGCCATAGAACCTAGACCCCTCAACCTGTCAGCAGTCAAGCAGGCAGGGGTAGTAGCCCTGGGGGTTACAGCAGTCCTGCCTAAGGTTTTAGCATATGTAGATGACCTTTGTCTTCTATTAGCTGACAAAGATTCAGTTCGCAACTGTCTACTCCAATGTTAAGTTTTGGGATCCCTTTTGGGGGCTGCTCTTAATTTGAATAAATGTACTGGGTTCCCCCTAGGTACCCTTCCTAACTCAGAAAATGCCATAGGCCCAATCCATCTTTATAAAAGACCCTGTAACTGTCCTATGTGCTAAATTTGGCCCTCCAGATATGGAGAAATGAAATTGGGAAGGAAAACTTGCTATAGGCAAGCAAAAGGTAGCCCACTGGAACAAGAGTAATATGGGGGGAAAAACGGGTGTTTTTGGCAAAAACATTTTTAGTTCCTATTTTTCTTTCTTTAAGTTATGTGTTTCCTGTCCCCAAACAGTTAGAATCTTCATTATTAAGAGTGTTTTTTCAGGCCATATGGTACAGCCACCTCAGTCTGATAAAAAGGAATGTTACCTATCCACTGGTCTAAGAAGGTGGGTTGTCCATGATCAACTCTATAATATTTTTTTCTAGTATTTTTTTTATGTTTAATATTAAACCTCTCTTAATTAATACACAGAGAGATTGGCAGCAATGGCTGCATGGAAACTGCAGGACCTGGTTTCATCAGTGGGAGACTAATTCACTGAGATCAATTAGAGCTTCTGCACTTACACCGATTTATCTTAAGGAAATTTTCTTAAGATTAAAACAGTAGAAAGTTAGTCCACATCAAATTATTTCAGCCCCTTCACATAAAGTGTTATATGGACACCTCTTGGCTACACTGTGTGCAGCTCCTACAACAGTTTTTAATTGTCCAAATCCATATTTACAATCCCTGCAAGGTCTATATCAATCCTCTAGAATTCCAATTCATATGTGGGATTTTCACTGGCTTTCTTGCTTGCCATGGGAAAATTAATATAAAAGGGAACCAAAAACACAAGCAGCTTCAGGAAAGAATCTGTAGCCACCCTGGTTGTATTGCCACAATTGAATCTATAGTACATTTGTTTTTTGATTGTTCTTTTATTATAGACTTTTGGGATTTCCTTGCACAGCAATGGAAGGAACCTATTTTTGCCAAAATTACTTATGTCAATTTGATGTATGGTCACGTTCTTCACCAATGGCAGAAATTGAATTTTAGTACTTTAAACCTAATCTTTACAATCATAAAATGGAATATCTGGATGTCTCAATGCTTATACACTCTTCAGTTGAAATATTGTACTTATATGGAATTAATTAGGAACATTGAAAAAGATGTATATAATGTTTATAGTTTTGAATGTACACAACTTTCACATCAAGTTTTATTAGAATTATGGGAAGGCCTTCCTTGGATGACAAACACAGATGCTTTGTTGCATAAATACAATATTTTCTTTATTTTCGTATGAGATTTATGTATTGTAATTTGTCTCAATTGTTTCCCGATTTTCTATTTAATAAAAATTTCCCCTACTTTTTTCGAGAAGTTCCATGAGATATTTAACATCCATCTGAACTACAACCAGAACAGGCAGATGTGACCTTAGTTTAACATCTCACCCAAATGACTGCACTTCAGGAGTGCAGCAACACCCCTCCGCCCAATGCTGCACTACACTGTCAGTATTAGGATTTAACACAAGTGCCTGGAGTAGGGATAGAACCCACAGCCATCTGATCTTCCAGCCTCAGAGGTGAGTGTTCAACCTGCTGAGCCACTAACACTTTATTCTAGCCGTGTACCATATCACATGTGTGTTGAACTGGCGGGGGGGGAGTGAAGCTGGAACAAATGTTCCGTCACCATGCCTGGAGGCTAAGGGGTCCTGGACATACTCCGTCTGATTATAAATTTGTTCCTGGAAGTGCATCCACCCAACCAACCTCCCCCCCAAAAAAAAACAATTTGAATTGTTCTCACACTTGGAATGACAGTGATGATTTGGCATCTGTATGTTTAGCTGAGCCCCCAACCCCACCCCATGACGAGACTCCCTCCACACCTCTCAGTCCACATGACAGGACCCATCTCACCACACACTGGCTCTTTAAGAATCCTTAAGGATGATTGCCAGGCTTTGCCCAGCTCTGCTGCCCCTCTCTGATGTGGCTGCCACATGTCTGCCCTTTTATATGACTTACCATCTCCCGCTCCTACTCTGTTCTACTCGCTGAATGGATGATAGTAGGTGTCAGAGGTCCGGTCAAGAGTTGATGTTACACAGTTGTGTTGGATGTCACGTCATTGGGTCACAGCCAACACAGCATGGGATGTTATATGGCCTGGATGCTGCTGCTACGTCAGTCCTCAATGGTGTTTGCCGTGATTTGAGAATGAGATATCCGAGCTTGGAGGACATCATGTCAAACTAATCTCATATGTTTCGGCCTGATTGCTGGTGTGGTGTTTTGGTTTTCTTCCTGTGATGTGTCAAGAGGTCTAAACCTCACTTTCAGATTCTTGACAATATTGGGCATGCAAGTAATAAACAAGTTTATTACTACCAAAGGGATAAATCACAGTTGCCCGAACCAGTTCTTACCAATATGAACCGGGAGCCAATGCTAAGTGTTCCCCACACCTCGAGGTTTCTCTGTAGTCTCTTGGGGTCTCTCGGGTCTCCGAGGTTTAAAGCCTGTGCATTACATTATATACCTATGATAATTACTATGGTTACCAAAAGATAGAAACATTTCTAGTTACAGAGATGAGCCCTATTGGCTAAATTAGAGGTGGCTCCATGGTCCAAGATAACATTATATAATTCTGTAAAGTCATCAGTTTTAGAACAAAGAAGTTCTTATACAGAGTCTTACATAACTAAGTGTAGTGGTGCACATCACCAAAAGATGGCAATGCTGTCTTACATATTATAATTACTTCAAGGACAGGTGTCTTGGCATCTAACAAGTAAGAAATAGACAGAAAATACATAGTAAAATATATGTGATTTAGCAAGCAAAGTGGATTACAACAATATGCATTCATATCCTGACATCTACTCTTGTACGGTAGATGCCCTTAGCCCTAAGTATTAGTCTAGCTTATGCCTAAGCATTAGCTGTCTACGGTGTACCTCTGATGTATCAATTAGGGTGCAGGGACCTCGTGTAACAGATGCTTACAACCCAGTTTTTTGAAAGCACCCTTGTGGTGGGTCTGATGGGTGTATGATGCCTGAGCATCACATCGACTGTTCACCTCTTCTGGTAGAGTGTGGTGAATTTGCCTGTGAGTGGGAAGGGGGTTGCCAGTCTTCTGGTGATGGCCGTAGATATCGCAGCCCTGGAACATGAATGGGTGTAGCGGGCATGAGGAACACCAGGATTATATATGGTGTTGTTATGGCACATCACATACTGGGAGGAAGGGAGTACAATAAAAGATGCCTCTCCTGGCATGATAGTAATTCGGAGGACCAATTGTGTATCTTTTCCTGCCTGCTGCTGCTGCTCACCATGCCCCCTGAAGCAGACTAGATTCCCAAGGGGGATGAGTGGGGGTGGGGGGTGCAACAGGGGCCCTGCCACTTCATCGTGTTCCTACAGGTAGTGTAAGCCGTGTATCCATGGGTTGTCAGGCGGGAGGTCCCAACGGATATGAACATACAAAGAAGCCAGCAGAAGAAGGCCATTTGGTCTATCAGGTCTGCTCATTTTGCAGCGTCCACAGCTTGAGCTACTGTCTCTGCCCCCTCTCTCCACTCCTCCCATCCTCCCTACCTATGACCCTTACTCTCCCCCATACCTGTCCCATTCTCTCTTAAAGCTGCCCACTGACTTAAGTGAAATTACCTCTTCTGGCAGCGCATTCCAAGTGTCCACCACCCTCTCTATGAAGAAGTGCTTCATGACCTCCATCTTAAACTTCCCGCCTTCCAGCTCAAGACTGTGCCCCCTCATGTTATGTTTGCCACTTAGTGTAAAGAAACTCTCTTTATTAACCTTACTAAACAGTAGCTTCTTGTTTTACATTGTTTTTCATGGATTCTACTTGGTAGAATGTTTATTTTCTTTCTTACTACTAAGGGGCTAGCATGGTATTATTTGGGGCTGTTGGAATTTTGAAACCTGTTTTGGTAGCTAAAAGTGGGCTCATTTGTTTGGTTTACGGTGTGGCAGGCTGCATTTGTAGAGGCCTATTTCTTCTCTTTTAAACATAATTGGTGTAATTTAACTGGTCTGTTTCTTTGAATTGGAGACCTATATCTTCTAATGTCAAGCCTATTTTGATGTATTGTTGGTGAAGCTGTTTGAATTGGTGTCCTGTTTCTTTGGGTGGCAAACCTATGTTGGGGCTTTGAGTAGAATTGATTCATTGTTGCTGGCTTCACTAGCTGCAAAGTTTTGAGTGGGGAAGGGTGCTAATTGTCTGACTAGAGGCCTCAGCTACCTGATTGTTTCTGGAAGACTTGGGCTGGTCCCACCCACCCAAACCCCTCACCCCACCCACCCCTGGTCAATTATTCCCTTTATACTATGGGTTCTGACATCACTTCCTCAAACAGGCAAAGGATTTGCACCTGTCATAACAGAAGCAGACATCCAGGAAAGGAACTGCAGCAAGTGAAGAGGTGACTGCTCTCTCAGTGGAAGGGAAGTAAATGCAAATCTAGGCGCTTTCATTATTACTACTTCACATTGTTATTGCATTGGGTAAAGGAGGAGTAGGAGTTATATTAAGTATAGTAATACTTAAAGTATTTTTGAGTGTGGATAGGAATATAAAAAGCAGTTGCTCAACATATCTAAACGTGTGCAACAAAGGAGGTAAGGGAAATAAAGAATGTTTTGCACTGATAGAGGGGGGAGAGTGGGGACTTGGGGGAGTGTTTGGTATCCTGCATCTGGAAGGGTAAGGAGTCGCTGGTGCAACGACAGCAATGGGTAGGTGGTAGCTGCAACTAACTGCGGTGCACCAATCTTTCTAAACATTGCCTGGAGAGTGGGAGGATGTTTAGTGTGCAAACCACATAGAAAAACTTAGAAAGGAGATTGAGGGTCTGCAGGAGGAACTAAGACAGGCAAGGCAGATTGGGGTGGGTTAGCCCAATACTGGAGGGAGGAAGAAGGGGAGATGAGGGAGGGCAATTTAAGCCAACAGTGGTGAGGAGAGGGTCAGAAGAAGGGAAGCAGAGACAAAGGGGCCCAGGCCAGGAAGAACGATTGCCGGGGAAACCAGGTCAGGAGACAAAAGACAAATGGAAGGAGGCAATAGGGACTTGTGCGGGGAGGCGAAGAAGTGGCAAAAGTCATGGAGTGGAAAGGAGAGAACAGGTTACTATGCAGAGAGAGGGACAGGCATTTGTGAAGGATCTTCAGAAAATAGTTGTGCACTGCTAGAGAGGAAGAAGGTGGAGGAGGGAAGTGATGAAATTAGAGGAGTAATTGATAAATGCCTGGACCAAACTGGAGCGGGGGGAAGTTCTGCTGGGAGAACTGTGACAGGGTAAAAGGGCGAATAATGTGCAGAAGGAAGAAGAGGAGCTGGAAATGAGGGAGGAGATGAAAGGAGGCAAGCAGGGAGTAAGGGGGGGTGGAATCTTAGTGCTGGGGACTCAATACTAAGAGGAGTCAGGTGAGCAAGGGGAGAGGCATAGTCGCATTTGGGTGGAGGCCATGCCAGGAATGACAGCGGAAAGGTGGACAGTCTGTTCTGAAATATGCTAGAAGGGGTAGGGACAAGCCTCATTTAATTATACATCTTGGGACAAATGACCTGGCTGACAAGACAGTGGATATAGTCCAGAGGAGGTTTGAGGAACTAGCACAATTATGTGAGGGGGCAGGAAGGTCTGTAACTTTTTCCGAGATACTTCTGGTGCCAAAGGCAAGCACAACAAGAAAGCTGAGAATAGAGGAATTTAACAGATGGCTAAGAACCTGGTGTTGTGCTAAAGGGTATGGGCTGTTGGGGGGGTGGAGAGGGACCTGGGAGGACAGTCGTCTCTATGCCAAGGACAGACTACACTTGAGTGAGGAGGGAAAGAAAGTGTTGAAACAGAGGATGGAAGAATATATAGAGGAAGCTGGGAGTTTAAACTAGGAGTGGGGGGTGGCAGTTGGGGAAGAGATATGCAGAGACCACAGGTTGGGAAATCATATGAGCTTACCCCCCATAACAGTGACAAAGGACAAATGGCAAGTACTGTTGGTGATGCTAGGAAAGGAGGGCAGGATGGAAGGAGGGGGGAAAGGGTGGAAGGTGGTTACCCTTAATGCTAGGAGCCTTGGGAGGAAAACTGCATAGTTGCAGGTTCTCATGGCAGAGGGAGAGGTGGAAATTGCAGCCAGCACGGAAACATGGGCCACCCAATATAATGACTGGGACCTGTCTGTACCAGGGTACAGGTTATTTCATAGGGACAGGGTGACTGGGAAAGGAGGGGGGGTGGCACTATATGTGAAGGAAGAACTGAAGTGTGTAAGGGAGGAAGGGGAGGAGGGTAGTACAGAGTCACTTTGGTGCAAATCCAGGATTCCAAGAATAGGATTCTTAGAATGGGAGTGGGTACAGGCCACCATCTCAGATGGAGGAGTTAGACAGGGAACTAGCGGGACAGATCAGGAGGACCTGCAGAGGGTAGTGTGGTGATTGTGGGGACTTCAACATGCCAGGAGTGGACTGGAGCACCCAACAACCAGGAACAGAAGGGAGCAGGTACTGCTGGATGCCTTCAGGACAGCTTCCTGCTGCAAATGGTCAGTGAACCAACCAGGTTAGGGAATATCCTTGACCTTGTGCTGGCAAATAGAGACTTTGTGAGAGAACTTACAGTGGAGGAACCGCTGACAGGGAGTGACCACCACTCAGTATGGCTCACATTGGATATGGGCAAGGAAGGAGTGGAATCTGGCACAAGAGTGCTGGACTTCAGGAGGGCCGACTTTGGGAGGATGGGGGAAGTGGTAAAAGGGTACCAGGCCAGAATTCAATCTAGTATGGATACTAACCAGAGATGGGAGCTCATAAAGCTGGGGATAGTGGAGGCAACAAAACCTGCTGCAAAGCCCAGAGCAAGAAGGCTAGGGCTAAGAAACCGAGCTGGTTGAGCAAGGAGGTCATGGAAAAGGTAAGGAGGAAAAGAGCTGCCTTTAGGAAGTACAAGAAAACAGGGAGGGGGGAGGACAGAGAGGAGTACTTGACAGAATCAAAGGAGGTGACAAGGGCAGTAAGTGGAGCCAAAGCATCTACGGAACTCAGGCTGGCACAAGGCATTAAGAAGGGGGAGAAGGACTTCTTTAAGTACATCAGGGAGAAAAGGAGCTGTAAGGACCACATAGTAAGGATTAGGAAGGAGGGGGGTTGGGTGGAAGCAGGGTACGATAAGGCGGAAGCACTAAATGAGTACTTCTGCTCAGTATTTACTAAAGAGAAGAGGGGGGTGACACCCAAGATGGGAGAAATGGCAAACGCAGGGGGGAAGTGGTGACAGATGGGGAAATCATGGAGGGCAGAGTTCGAGAGGGTTTGAAGGCACTGAGGGTGGACAAGGCGCCAGACCCAGATGGCATCCACCCCAGGGTACTGAAGGAGCTGGCAGAGGTCCTTGCAGGACCTTTGGCAGACCTATTTAATGCCTCACTACATTTGGGGTGTGTACCTCAGGACTGGAAGATGGCTCATGTGGTGCCCCTCCACAAGAGTGGCCCCAAGGATGAACCGGGAAACTACAGACCAGTGAGCCTCACATCCATCATGGGTAAGCTAATGGAGACTATCCTGAAGGAGAGGCTAGTGGCCCCCTAGAGGCCAAGGACTACAGGACAGCAGACAGCATGGCTTCATACGTGGGCCGATCCTGCCAAACCAACCTGGTCGAGTTCTATGACTGGGCAACTAGGCAACTGGACAGGGACATGCAGTGGATGTCCTGTATCTGGACTTCAGTAAGGCATTTGACCTCAGTGCCACATGGAAGGCTGGGAAGGAAGTTAGTAGGCACAGGGCAGGTGCAATGCTGGTGAGATGGGTAGGAAACTGGCTGCAGGGAAGGCAACAGAGGGTGGTGGTGGTGGGGAGCTCTCACACCCAAGGGCAGTGGCGAGCGGTGTCCCACAGGGCTCGTGTTGGGACCAGTGTTGTTTGGGATATTCATTGCAGACATATCATGGGACATCAGGAGCAAGATCAGTCTGTTTGCTGATGATACCAAGGTTGGTGCGGTGGTGGATGACCTAGGGGGATGGCAGGGGTTGCAGGATGATCTGGCAAAGCTTGAAACCTGGTCAGACACCTGGCAACTGGGCTTTAATGCCAAAAAGTGCAAGGTGATGCATTTTGGGATGAAGAACCCAAGGAGGACTTACCAGCTAGGGGGAGTGCAGCTAGCCCATACAGAGCAGGAGAAGGATCTGGGTGTGCTCATCACAGGGTCAATGAACAACCTCGCACAGTGTGGAAGGCAGCTGCAAAGGCCAACAAAATGCTGGGTTGTATTGCAAGGTATATCCTCGAGGAGGGAGGAGGTGATTCTGCCACTGTATAGGTCATTAGTTAGACCACACCTGGAGTACTGTGTGCAGTACTGGCGTCCCGTATCTGAAGAGGGACATTAGTTACTGGAGGAGAGGCAGCGCAGGGGCGACAAAGATGATCAAGGGTCTGGGGACTTATCATACGAGAGGAGGTTGAAGGAGTTGAACATGTACTCACTGGAGGAGAGGAGAGCGGGGACATGATTGAAACCTTTAAATACATGAAAGGAATAAACAAGACAGGTACAGAGGGGCTGTTCAAAGTAAGGGAGGGGAGGGCCACCAGGGGCCATGATATGAGACTGGAGCGAGGAAGGTTCAGGAGGGAGATGAGGAGACACTTTTTTACAGAGAGGGTGGTGGCTGGGTGGAATGCGTTACCTGCAGAAGTGGTATGCAGTAGAACAGTGGACTGCTTCAAACGAGGATGGGACAGGACAAGGGGGAGGGTTAATGAAGGGGAAGGGTGGAAGGGAGGGGCAGCTGCAGAATAAGGGGTGCTAGCTGCACATTCGAGCAGACTTGATAGACCTCTAAGCCTTTATCTGCTGGCAAATTTCATATGTTCGTATGTTCATATTTATCCCCTTTAAGTACTTAAAGGTCCCAATCATGTCCCCTCTCTCTCTCTCTCTCTCTCTCTTCTGTCTCCTGGGAGTACATGTTCAGTGCCCTCAACCTCTCCTTGTATGCCTCACCCTGCTGACCAGCTATCATCTTTGTATCCCTCCTCCTTTTTGAGGTGTAGGCACCAGTACTGAACTCCATACTCTAGATGAGGCCTTGCCAGTGACCTGTACAATGGCAATATAACCTCCTGTCTCTTACTACTGATCCCCCTAGATATGCATCCCAGCATCTTGTTTGCCTTTGCTGCTGCTTTCTTGCACTGCGTGGAGTGCTTCCAGTCACTAGTGATCAGCACTCCCAATTTCTTCTCCTCTTCAGGTGCAGATACTCGGACTCCACCGAGGTAGTACTCTGTATGTAGGGATGTAGGGAGTCGGACGATAGCTCCAGGTACGAGGAGCGTGTGTTGTTGGGGAGAGGGGGGGTTGATTGTATTCCTGTATCTGCACATGCATAGTTGTATTGAGGTTCAAAGTCACAGGATGAGTTCATTTAGTATCTAGGTGTTCTGGAATATCAGTAGTAAAACATTCAGCCATGTGTTACCTCTTAGAAAAATCTAATATTCCACTGACTAGTCATAGAAGAATAGAATCATAGAAGCTTGATGACAGAAAAGGACCACACCAGCCCATCTAGCCTGCCCTTTTTTTCCCCTACATCTCCTCCACCCTGCCAACCCCCATCATCCCCCCAATACCCAGCCCCATGTGCTTGTCCCATGCCCTCTTGAATTCTTCCACCGATTTAGCCCCCATCACTCTGTCTGGTAATCTGTTCCAGGGCTCCATCACCCTCTCCATGAAGAAATGCCGTCAGAAAGGGAGGGCAAAGAATCCCAGTTGGATGACTCAGGATATCAGGGAAGTGTGAGGTCCAAGAGAGAGGTACTGAGGATCAAAAAGTCAGGAATGGGGAGAATGCTCCCTTCCCACTTCTCTCATCTTCCCTACCCATTATCCCTATATATACCCATACCTTACCTTTCCCCATGTCTATCCCAGCCTCTCTTAAAGCTGCCCACTGTCCTCATTGAAATTACCTATTCTGGAGGTGCATTCCAAATGTTCACCACCCTCTCTGTGAAGAAGTGCTTACTGATCTCCCTCCCCTGGGGTAGAGTTGCTGACAGTCACTAAGTATGAAATCGATCTCTGTGTCACAATTTTAGATGAACTGAAAATGTTGAAGCAGAGGACAAATGCATCAGGGAGGGCCAGTGGCAAGCAGGGTACATATAAATTTGTATCACCATCATAAGGCATGAGTTAGTGATGCTGTTATACAAAACCCTGGTAAGACCTCACAAGTAGTATGGTGTGCAGTTCTGTAGGCCTCACCTTCACATTGGCATAGAAAAACATTAGGTATTAAGTGGGTGACATATCAATAGCTTAAACAAAGTATAGGACTTAGTTACTGAATTAATGGGACTAGCGGATCTTAATTGCGGACAAATTTTGTATTCTACATACTGTAGGTTTCAACATCTGTCAGATGAGAATGCAAATACCTATGCCTGTTCCTGTTTAATGATGGACCAAAAGTTGTTAAAATAACCAGTTAACAATGATGTTATAGATTGAGGGAGCACTTCCAACCAATCGGAGTGCTCCTTTCATCCGCATGTGAGATGCTCTTATTCTGTGAAGAGCATCTCAAGCGCAGATGCCCTGGAAACAGGCAGGTTCGGGGGAGTGTTTTAATATATATATATATATATATATTTATATTTATATTATTGATCCTCTCAATCAATAATATATTGTCGTTCATCGCCACTCATTGCACTGAAAACGAGTAGTTCATTTGCCTTTGGCTTGAGCCAGAACAGCTCAGCTAGCTTCGCTGTTCTTGCTCAGCTGAATGCACATGAAACCACTCATTTTCAGCAATGAGCAGCTCCGGGGGACGTATTAACACAGAATAAATGGAATAATGCATACCATTCAATTACGGACCAGTTGAGGTATTATATATATATATATACATATATATATATATATATATATATATATATATATATAAATATATATATATATATATATATATAGCAAAACAAACTGGTTATATTAAATGCACGCTGAAAATAGAAAATAGAGTTAAAAGTCTATGTTTCGATCTTAGGTCTTCTTCAGGAAATATCTAAAAGAGAAAAAAAACAAAGTTAGTGTAGAGGGGAGGTAAAATGAGAGAAGCATATGTGGGGAAAGAAGAAATGGGAGGCTCAGGGAGAAGAAGTGATAAATGGTAGGATTAAGAGGGAATCTGTGAAACCAAAAGGTGATGATGGGAAAGATAAAGCATAATGTGAGTGAAAGAGCTAGGGAAGTTCCCCGGTGGGGACTAATTAACAGGGCCTAGTAAGAAGGCTGAAAGGTGACAAATGTGTGGGAAGGAGACAGAGATGGAGACTTATGGTGAAAATGGAAAATAAATTAAATGAGTACAAAAGCAAATAGACTTCAGGAAAAAAAAAGGACGGCTGAAAGATGTTAGTGGAAAATATTTAAACCAGAGGGTTGCTGGGAGCCAAGGCGGATGATCAGCTTGGCTTCCATGTTTTTTCTATAGTCAGGATCCCAGAAGCCCTGCTGAAGGACACTAACAGAAAGGTCATTGACATTGTGGTCCCTGGAGATAAAGTGGGATACAATGGGTTTAGCAGTTTCACCATTCCTGACTGCTCTGTAATGTTCCCTGAAATGGTCAGCAAGACGCCTACCACTTTCTCCGGTGTAAATAGCTGTTCACTTCCTGCAAAGAATACAATACACCACATTGGTGGAGGTGCATGAGAACTCCTTGGTAATGTGAAAAACACTTGTAGGCCCCTGAATTTCAGTCACACTGGAAATAAATTTGCAGGTGTAGCAGCGAATCCTGTTGCAAGGTTTGGTACCTGGGAGGGAGGAACTGTTAGGAGTAGGTAGGCTGCTTTTAACCAGGAGATTCCACAAGTTAGGTGGCCAGCGGTAGGAGGCAATAGGTGGTTCTGTAAAGAAAGCACCAATGTTGGGGTCAGTTTGCAAAATGGGAAAGTTACTGGTGATGATCCTGTGAAGAGAAGGTGTGCTCTGATGGAAAGGAAGCACTAGTGGAATTCGCTGTTGTTCTTGTGTAACAGTATCCTTCCTGCGGGGGTCAAGGTTACAGGGCATGTTACTGACCCGGGAGAGTGCTCTGTCCACTGTGCTTTTAGGGTATCCCCTGTTGATAAAAAAAAATATGCATTATTTGGGCCTGCTCAGCAAAATCATCCTCTTCACTGCATAACCTGCGAAGTCTAAGAAACTGTGAATAAGGCAGGCAAATCTTGACATGTTTAGGATGGAAGGAGCTGTGGAGGAGGAAACTGTGAGAGTTAGTGGGTTTGTAATAAACTGATGTCTTCAGATCAGTGTTCTGTACTGACAGCTGGATATCCAGAAAAGGCAGTGTAGAGGAGGATACTTCAACAGTGTATTGAAGGGAAGGATGGGCCGTCGAAAACTTGTCAAGGAAGACTTGGAGGGTCTCCATGGAGCAGGAGGTGGCCCCCATGCAGTCATCAATGTAGCGTTTGTAGAGTTCAGGCACAGTCCCTGTGAATGAGAGAAAAAAACATTCCTCCACCCAACCCACAAATGGATTAGCAAAGCTGGGACCCATCTTGATACCCATGGCAACTCCATTGACCTGCTGAAGAAAACTGTTATTAAAAGAAAAAGCATTGAGTGTAAGGACCAGTTCTGCCAGACGAGTTAGTGTGTGTGTGGGTGGCTGCTGGACTTCCCACTTATTCAAGAAATGCTGCAGAGCTGTCAGACCATCATAATGGGGGATCACTGTGTAAAGAGATTTGATGTCCATGGTGAAGATGAGCTGATGAGAGTCACTGAATCTGAACTTGTCAAATAACTGGAGAGCATGGTTAGTGTCTTTAACATAGGAGGGCAGGGACTCAACGAGGGTTCTTATGAGGCTGTCCAAAAATGCAGAGATGTGGGATGTGGGGCAGGAGCAGGCAGACACTATGGGATGACCCGGGTTACCTGTTTTGTGGATTTTGGGAAGGAGATAAAACCTGGATGTCTGGGGATGCTGAACTATGAGTCTCTTAGCAGAAGCAGGGAGCTCTTTGTTTTCAGTAGCAGAGGGGATGGTGGCGGTGGTGACCTCAGTCTGATAGTCAGCGGTGGGGTCCTGTGGAAAAGAAGAATAAAACCTGGTGTCAGAGAGTTGCTGTGTGGCTTCAGCGATGTATAGCTCCTTTTGCACACAAAGATGCGTATGCATCGAAATCAGTGGCACGTCACGTTCTCACGGGGAAAAATGGGAAAATGCATCCTGGATGACCAGATGATGGCTACTTGTCCATGGCATGTCATGAAGATGGGATAGCCCTGATCAGTCCACCCCATCGCTGATCCCAGTGATAACTGGATATGTCTCTCAGCTCTTTTTTCTCTGATGTGGGGGTGAGGGGGGGATCTGACGGAAGGTAACGTCAGGTCACTCTGATGATCTACTGGCAGTGGGGTGCAGTTGCCTCAGTGAGTGGGGTGGTGGTGTGGGGGGTCCTCTGGACCACCAGGGATACTGTGGGTCTGCCATTGCACCGTGATCATGTTTGGGTAGGGAGGGGGGTACCACTAGATTATCAGGGATGAATGGGGGAATTATGTGCAATACCAATGGTGTTTGGGGAGGGAGGGAGGAGGGTATCACTAGACTACCAGTGTTGGGAAATGTATTAATACTGCACGATCATGTATCCTAAGGCAAGACCATACTGGCAGGGGTGGAGGTGTGGCCATGTACATTCTCTTCTCCCTCCAATACTACTCCTCCACCATGGGACTTTACTGGAGGACACATCCTCCTTCAGGTACCTTGGTGTCTGGCTAGACCAACACCTCAACTTCTCTGGTCATATTGATGCCACACAGAAAACAATTGCCACCCAGGCTTGGTGCCTTGTTCAGGAACCGTAGCTGCATCCCACTTGTGGCTAGGCTTGAACTTGTCCGGAAGATGATTCTCCCCAATTTTTACTACTTCGATATAATCTATCACTCTGTTCACATGCCTTCCCAGACCAGACTGGACACCCTCTTCAACTACTTCTGCCACTTTGCCCTTGATGCTCCCTCTCACACCCACCCCTGTGACCTCTATCAGGCCCCATCCTTCCCTTCTCTCACAAATAGACACCTCTCCCTACTGTGCTAAACTCACCTATCTGGGATAGACTTCCCTTTCTCTACCACATTCACTCACCTCTACTGGCCTTCCCTGCCTCTTGCAGGGTTCTCAACATCCTGAAAGGCTTCTTTGGGTTTGTCCTACGAGTCTCCTACTTGCTAACCCTCATTTCATGTCCTCTCTCCCTACTCTCCCAGATGTCCCTATGACATCCCCTCCACCATTCAGTCTAGCCCTCTCAGTCCTCTTGCAAGGTTCTCAGCATCCTGAATGGGTCTCACTGGGACTAGACTCCTCCCTTCCTCCTCAACGCACACGTCCTTTTTTTTTTTTCATAATAGCTAACTCCCTATTTATTTACTTTCCATGTCTGGCCATGTCTGCTCTGTCCCTTTCCCTACCTCTCCTTGCATTTCTGCTGCTTCTCTCACATTAACCTTTTGGTATTGTACACTGCCTAATCGACTATCTTATGCAATATACCTGCTGTACCAAAAGCACCTTATTGGATGGTTCACTGTGTATTCATCTGTCTTATACAAATGTATGCAAAAATGTTGACCTACATAACTTGATTGCATCACCTGTACATATCATTTGCCTTTTGCAACTTGACTCCCCATCTATACATCTTATTGTTTAATACACTGTATATTCACATTTGCCTTCACCTTGAGCCAGAACAGCTCAGCTTCGCTTTGTTGTTCTCACTCAGCTGAAGGCGCATGAAACCACTCATTTTCAGCAACGAGTGTCTCTGGGGGATGTATTAATATATTATTGATTGAGAGCAATCAATATTATATTTTAAAAAAAACTTCCCAGAATGTGCCCATTTCCAGGGCATCTGCGCGTGAGATGCTCTTCACAGAATAAGAGTGCCTCACTCCCAGGGGAAAGGAGTGCTCTGATTGGTCAGAAGTGCTCCCTCTATCTATAATAACATAAATAAATAACAATAAAAATCTTTTTATGTGTTAGTACGTTCCCCGGAGCCACTCATTGCTGAAATTGAATGGTTTCATATGCCTTCAGCTGAGAGAGAACAGCAAAGCGAAGCTGAGCCGTTCTGGCTCAAGTTGAAGGCAAATGAAACCACTCATTTTCAGCAATGAGTGGTGATGGGGGACATATTAATATATTGTTGATTGAGAGTGATCAATAATATAAATATTTTTTTTAAACTGTTCCCAGAACATGCCCATTTCCAGGGCATCTGTGCGTGAGATGCTCTTCACAGAATAAGAGTGCCTCACACGCAAGGGAAAGGAGTGCTCTGATTGGTCAGGAGTGCTCCCTCGATCTATAATCACACGTCTTGAGCATATACATGTAAATGCTTAATTATGTAACTTGAATGTATGTGTTACTGATCCATCTTCATTGTACCCCTTCCTCCCAGATCGCATAGGGTGATGAGCAACTTGTTGCTCAGTATGCCTTCCTGGTGAAACATTTCAATAAATAAATAAAGAAATAAAATAGAAATCCAGGGTGCCCTGCACATCAAGCCAGATGCATCCCAGCACAGGACATGCAAATGCGGCAATAATGACATGCAAATGGACTCATTTGTGACTTGCATGGCTAATGGCCCCATTTGCATGTTTCAGTCTGAATATCTGGAATGTGCGCTCAGCACATCCACAGGGTTTACCGCACATTCTCATTCCAGGTATTCAGACCTGGCAAGGGGATGCTCCGGCATATTGTCGACGGCACCATTTGTGCCACACGCATAACTTGATATATTCAGACAAGATGCACATATATCAAGTTTGTGCTCTGGCGTATCTCAGTTGCATGGAGCAGCCACTTGTGCCCATTCAAGGCACAGTTTGAATATCCCGCCTTATTTTTTTCAATGTTTAAAATTGTGGGGTTTTTTTTGTTTTGTTTTTTTGCAGAGCCTCTGTGAAAGAGGAAAAAGGTACAAGACAAGATGTCTCGCAAGTTAGATGAAAATACCTTACAAACTTAAAGAGCTTCTTAATGAATTTCATGAACGGCAGGCCAAGTGGATGGCAAAGAGAAACGCCGAACGTTGAGATTGGGAGTGGAAGATGTTAAAAACATTCGGTCAACAGTTGACTGATGCAGGCAAATCTATAGTTCAGGACCTAATTGCAAGCCTGAAGGGAACAGTTCAAAAAGACCCTGCTACACCAACCGTTAATACTTTGTACAAGTACAAAGGCCCCAGTAATGCTGTAATTCCTCAACTGAATCCAGAAACATGTCATTTTGTGCCCAATAATTCCTCTGAAGACAATGTATTTGGTCACTTCAAGAATTACATGAATTTATATTGATTTAGTAAAGCAGAATTTAATAAAGTTTGTTGATTATATATTTAACTTTTAGTAATATCCTGTTTGATGAATAAAGTATGGTTGTGTTTGTTGAAGCTGTTTAATTTGAATTTATTTCCACTGTGTTATCAATAAACCATTTTAAATTTTCACAGCATTGATGTTTAATTATTTGACTGGATTGACATACATTGGTGCTGGTTAACTGACCTTAAGTAATTGATAGAAAGAATATGGTCTCTTTAATGTGCAACACGTCCATTCAGATTGGCCATTATTCCAGTGCAACTTCCGAGTTGCAAAAAACATGCTGTTTTTTTTTAAACCTACTTTCCTTACTTTTGTCTGAAAGAAACAGCAGTGTATAGAGCAAAGAGAGCGAGTGCCTCTGCATCTTCAGCAAACAAGAGGCATGCATTAGCAAGCATTGCTGTATCAGAATAAGAACATGTTTTTAACATCGGGTAACTGTTTTAATACCTTTTTGGAGCTTACTGCTACTGCACCCAACACTGATAGGTTACGCAGCCTTTGTGGGGGACATAGCAGATTGAGTATGAGCAGTCATACACAGCAAGGATAGTCTTGTATCGAGAGGTTTCCTTGGTAACAGATGACCTCAAGAGCACAGCTTGAGAGGTGCCCTATTACCAAAGGAACCTTGAGATACAAGAATATCCTTGTTTGTGTATGACTGCTCATACACAATATTTTATAGTGTATGGGTAGTCACAGCATAGAAAATCAGACAAAATTAGCTAGTGAAGACAATGGAGAATAGTAGAATTGTTGTTACCCTACCACAATGTACACCCTGGAGTGTCTTACTGAGATTGTAAAATGGGTCCAATATGTTTATATGTGGGGGGGGGGGAATGAACCAAATCAATTAAAAATAATGTTCAGTTCTGCTGGTAGAATGTTTTCTCCCTCTAACACACAACAGAAGGCATCAGATGAAACCAGGGGTTTTGTTTCATCTGTGGCAGTTTAAACAACACAAACTTTCCTAGTAAGCATGTGAAGAGATGGGGGGGGGGAAGGGGTTCATGGTCAGTAAAGAAACTCCATCAGTTACAATTCTAAGTACTGTCGTACTTCACTTTTTAAAGTTATGTATGTGTGTGTGACAAGAGCATTATGAGGGCAAATACATTTATAAACACAAGAATTAAATGTTAGTACTGTTGTTTTTAGGGCCTGATTGAAGCTTTTTAAGGAGTAAAAGTGACAGCCACATTTGTGATTGAAGTCAGGAATGGCTGGCACTATTGATTGTATTGTAAATAGGTTACAGGATCTTTTTCCAGTGCTGTCGTCATAGGATATCAGCACTGAGTTCCGCGTTACTCAGCCAAGTCAGTTGCATAGCAAATGAAAATGAATCCGACCTGATAAAAGAAAACCTTCAAACCGCCATCTTATTTTCCATGCTAACCAACTGCCTCCTGTCACAAGTGGGACACCAGGACACAAAACTGAGCCTGAAAAAGAGGGCTCAAATGGTAGCCACCCACAGGCAGGCCGCTGTACTGCCAGCCACTGGTGATCCCCCCCAACACCGTCCACAAGCACCCACATAACTCCCTGGTAGTCTAGTGGTGCCCCACTCCCCATAGCTGCGATCAGCGAACATAAAAGATACATATATACCTGGTAGTCCAGTGGTACTCCCCCACCCCCCGTAGCTCCAATTGTGGTAAAGTCCTATATGGAAAGACCCTGGTAGTCTAATGGTTCCCCCCTCCCTGCCCATAGCACCGATCCCCATAAAATAATTGATTAAACATTCCCCGGTAGTCTAGTGGTAGCCTCACCCCTCCCAATGCTCTGATCCCCGTAAAATGACAGTTTAGCCATTCCTTGGTAGTCTAGTGTTCCCCCAACCCTCCCATAACCCTGATCGCCAATTGTAGGCTAAATTCAGCTCCCTGGTGGTCCAGTGGCACCCCCACCCACACAGGACCACCTGCCCTCCCAGCTCCCCCTTCCCGTCATCTGCAGGCAGCAGCAAACCCACTCGCATACCACCACAGCTGCCCACTGAATCACAGCTTACAGCTTACACTGTGAACCAATGGGCTTGCAGTTCATACTGTAACAGTACTTTGCAAATATGTGAATGACAGACATGGAAATGGGGCCATAATGGCATGCAAATGGACCCATGTGTGCCTTGCATACATTATGGCCCCATGTGCATACTGCTTCAACAACTTATACACTTTATTAGCACAGTTTGAATATCATTGCATGAAAACATATTCTCAGAGAGTAAATATACATACATAATTTTTTTAATACTTAAATGTGTCTTTGTTAAATTGGCACATAAAAAGAAACAATTGCAGATAACATTAACAGCATGTAATACAATAAAAAACCAAAATACATCTACATATTAAAGAGCATCATTTAATGTATTGTAAATACATTGTCAAATTAACTATATACAATTAACTGGTAAAATAACAGCGAGCAATGGGAGTTTCATTTATGCAACCAGCTTCCTTAAAAAGGTGTTGTATGCAGAAACTTTAACAACGGGAAGGGGCTCGGGATTATAGGCAATATGAACATGGATCACCAGTTCAGAAATTAGCTTCTAGCTGTATGACTATCAATGTGAAAACATTCAATATTTGCTGTTCCTCAAAGGGAAGTTTGCAGCCATATAACTGCATAGCCTGTCTCAGAGGTCCTTGGCGACCTCAGAACCATCATGTACTGGTGCTACTTGTGGCTGCTTAAAAAGTTCGCTGAGAACAGAAACATATTCCATCCAGCCCGGGGTCAGTGCCTCTTTTTCCTATTCACAAAAATTGTGTAAGCCACAGCATGTTGCTATCACGAGTGGCACAAAAGTAAAATGAAAATTGCTACGTTTAAGTAACACCCTCCATCTTGATTTTAGTCTACCAAATGTGATTTCCATGCACATCCTTGCTGAGCTAAGGTACACATTGAAAGACTCCTACTGAGCCAATATATGTCCAGCTCTAACATAACCCTTCAACATCCAGTCCAAGAGAGGGTATGCAGGATCTCCGACAAGATAGTACGGAAATTGCTCTTCATTATACAATGGCAAGAAAAAATTCTGGACTCTGACTGGTCAGTCTTGGGCTGGACCCGTGATGTTATCCCTACACAACATCACGGGTCTAGTCTCAGCCTCACTGTGAACCTGTAGATGATCCTTTGCTTGATTGTTTTATCTTCTCTTAAAAAACCAAAATATTTTTCCACGCAAAAACATCTTTAAAATGATTTTTTTTGTTCTGTATAATAATGAGCCATTGAATAATAGCAGTAATTCCTTCCAGGGTGTGTGTCATTTGGGATAATGTCACGCCTCAGTTATTGGACACACTTGGCCTGCGGCCTCATGCCCAACCGCCTGAGGAATGATGTTATCCCAGCATGACATGCACCCTGTCGGGCATTATTGCTCAATTAGTATCCATACTGCCCTGTGTATTAAAAAAAAATTGTTAAATCGAAAAATAGAAGAGGCATTCAAAATATGCATCATTACAAACACTGTTTAGAAATTTATAAATAAAAAATTGAGACATGTTACACCTGTAATCATGAACTGGAAAAACATTTTTTATTTTTTTTTTATTTTAGTCTTTGGTAACGAGGAAAAACATGTCCTAACTTATGCCATATTTAGGATTTATGAAATGGGTACAAGAAATCTAGCATTTTCATTGCCCACTGACAGTATGTTAATATTTCTACCCTACATGAAAAAGTGCAAGCCATAAACTGAGTAGGGATTTTAGTAATCACATAAACCTATATTTTAGGTAGCCATTTCATAAGCAAAATAAGCCAAAATAAGACACTCCAGGGTGTGTGTTAGATGTCTAGGATGCTCGACGTACTCATCCGGTGGTCTCGTGCCGCAATATGCCTCCTAGCCATGTGTGAAAGTGTCTAACAGACACACTGTTGTGTCTTATGGCTTACATATAGGGGGAGGCAAAGTGGGAAGGGGAGAAATGGCCATGTACATAACTTGAGCATAAAAAGCTGTGGAAGAATAGGGTAGACAGGGGGAGGCTGAGACACTGTAGGTCAGCTTTGAGTCAGACAATGGTACAGCAGAACACACAGGGTGATAATCATACACGGGAATGAAGGGGAATAGGGAACAAGTGGATCAGATTCATGAGACTGCAAGAAATGGTGAAGTATTATTGTTGAGTGCTTCAATATCACAGATGCGGATTGTACAATCCCAGCATATGCTTTATCCAGGAGATGTGAGATACTGCGTACCCTACAGAAGGCATGCCTTGAACAGCTACTGAGAGATCCCATCAGGGACAGGGCACTTATGAGCAGTATACTGACCAATGGGGCCAGAGCCACAGATGTCCAGGTGGAAAGTCAGCTGGGATCCAGCAAACACTACATAATGTAGCTTAACGTGAGGACAGAGATAAAAGCTGGTCACACAATGGCAAAAATATTGAATTTCATAAGGTTGGACTACACTTAAATTGATATATGTATCAAATTAGTCATGGAGAATGAGGAGATACAAAGAGGAGGGAGGAGGGTGGGTGGTGGGGTGGGATTGGGGCTGAGCACTGCAGGCTGCTAAAGGGCACTGTAGATAAAGTGATGAACAAATGCACCATGTCCAAAGGTAGGAGAAGGAAGAAGACACTTTGGTTCTCTAAATAGGTAGCCAACCCTGATAGGTTTAAAAATGTTAATTTCATGAAGAATAATGGTACCCAAATGGAGAAATACAATGAGGTGTACCATTGGTGCATAACAGAAGTAGAGAAGGAAGCAAAGAGCACAAAGGCACAGACTGATGATGGATTATCGCAGGCAGTGAACATAAAAAAAAATAAGAGGGCAAGCCATTCTATATAAACAGCGAATGAATAACAAATATGTGATGGATAGTTATAATCCATGGGGATGCAAGAGAGTAAAATAAGGGATACATAGGGAAAGCGGTAACACTTGATAAACACAATGACATTAACAAAGTGGAGGCAATCCAGAGAAGGGCAACCAAGATGGTGCAGGGACTGTATCAGAAAACATATGAGGACATATTAACGGAACTCAATATGTGTACCCTAGAGCAAAGGAGGGAGAGAGGTGATATGATTGAAACATTCAAACATCTTAAGGACATTAACAAGATGAAAGATTCCAACATGTTCCGATATAAAAAAAATAGCAGGACAAGAGGACACAGCATGAGATTAGAGGGAGGCCAATTAAGGGGTAATACGAGGAAGTTCTTTTTCACAGAAAGGGTGGTGGATGCATGGAGCAGCCTTCCTCAGGAAGTGGTGGATATGAATACAGTGCAGAGCTTCATACATGCATGGGATAGGCATAAGGGAATGATACAGATGAGTATGAAAAGATAATCAATTGACAGAGTAAAGGCCGATGACACATTCACAAAGTATAAATAATTGGGCAGACTGCATGGGCCTTGCGGTTCTTATCTGCTGTCAACTTCTATGTTTCTGTGCCGGCCCAGTGGCACAGAGGGTTGAGACACTGGACGCCACATCTCGCGCCACGCTGGCGACCCAGGTTCAGGAATGAGCCTGGGTCATTGGAGGTCATGGGGGGGAGGAAGAGGATGCGAGTGGCTGCCAGCTGGCGGCCATCAGCCTTGGGGGTGAGGAACAGGTTTCCTTGGAGCTTGGCCACCCCTTGGTGGAGGCCAGAGTGGCATCATCGCTCTGAGGTCTTCTGGCGCTAGGCCAATGGTGGGTTGAAGAAACTGACACTGGAGCTGTGGTGTGCATGTGCACCTCCGAGTGCATGCGTCACCACTTCCAGGGTCTCGGGACTAGGACTCACAGGGGCGAAACCAGAGGAAACATCAGGGGCCACCTAGGATGAAGCCTCCAGACTGGATCTGGGGATCTGCCGGGGCATGCATGGCACCATAAGATCCTGAAAGACCCTAAGACCTGTAGGGTTGGCAGACAATGATGGTAGGCCTGCCAAAAGGAGGATAAACAGAGTTGTAAAAAAAAAAATAAAACTTCAATTTTTCTATGTGGGACATCTACACAAACACACAAATAAAAATAAAAATGTTAGTAATGAGGAAGAGGGAAACTACAGGCCTGTCAGTCTCTTCTCAGTGATGGGAAAGACAATGAAGGCACTGCTGAAAGAAAGAAAGGTGCCAAATTTGTAAGTTAACCATGACCATAATCCAAAGACTATCCAACGGACAAAAGGCAAATGTGAGAGTAGAGTGATCAGCAGGGTACTTCAGGTATCAGTCATTGGGACAGCCCTGGTCATCAGTTAAATTGCAGAAAGGCTGGAGAGAAATGTCTGCCAGTTTGTAGATTACACCAATATCTGCTATAGTAAGGGTACTTCAGAAGGGTCAGAAAAAATAATGATGAAACTGGGGAAACTGGGAAAAAAGATCTGAGATATGACAACTGAGGTTCAATGCAAACAATTGCAAGATAATGTACATGAAAAGAGGAAACCATGGATAACTATACAATATGGGGGAAGGAGCTGCTGACAACAACCCGAAAAGGAAGGGATATGGGGTTATCATTTCATATGAAATAAAGTTGTCTATGCAGAATGCAGAATACAAAATAAGAATGGAGGGCAAATCGAATGATGAGATGAATAGACAGAGATATCACTAGCAAAAGGAAGGAATTGTTGACGCCATTCTATAAAACACTAGTGAGGCCTCAAATAGAGTACTGTGAGCTACACTGGAGTACACACATTTGAAATAACATCAATATGACAGAGGCACTGTAGTGAAGGGTGACCAAGATAGTACATGTCTGGATCCACAAAACATATGAGTATATATTCAAAGACCTCAATATGTACTCACTAGAGTAAAGGAGGGAATGTGGTGACATGATATGAACATTTGAGTACCGCAAGGGCATAAACAATAAACAATGTGCAATGGGGGGGCATCTTCCAATGCAGAATGAGTAAATGAAAATGGAGCATGATATGGAATTGCATGAGGGCAGATTAAGAGCAAATATATGATAGTGTATGGGTAACCATACACTACAAAACTATTCTTCCACCTAGTGGATATAATGCTGACTGATGACCTCAAGAGCGAAGCTTGAGAGGTCTCCAAGTCAGCATTGTATCTATGAGGTGAAAGAACAGCCGAGTAGTATATGGGTAACCATACACTGTTCTATATAGTGTAATGTGACTGAAAAACAGAAAAAAACCACTCACTTTTCCATATTTTTTATCAGTTCTGCCGACGCCCTCAATTCACAACTGCCGCTGCCCAGTACACTCACGCGCCACTCTCGCACAGCAGAGTACGAAGCACAATGCCTGCAGTTGTCCCTTGTATTATGATGTCCTTACTAATGCAAAATGAAAAGTGGTTCTGCATTAGTGAGGACGTCACTACTGCAACAGAACATTTTTTGTGGTGTATGGATTTACACACAACTGCATTGCACCATACACTATACATAAGTAAGGTTTTAATCAGAGAAAGTGGTGGGCACATGGAATGATCTGTCACAAGAGTCTGTGGGAGCGAGTACAGTGTGGGGCTTAAACAATCATGGGTCAGGCACAAGGATACTATTTTTTTTTTTTTATATTTTCTTTTCACCTCCTCGCATGGGGGGGGCGTGATCATATGGGTTCCTATTTTCCAGGCAACCTTCCTCACCTACTGCCCGATGCCTGCCCACCACATTGGTCCACAGGCCTGCACTAGCCCCCAGCCACTGTCAGGAGCCAGTGGCTTAGCAATCCTCTCCACCTTCCTTCACCGAAGGAGAAGAGCAGCCCATGGGATGCTCAATCCTCCTCCCCCCCCCGACCAACCCCCGATGCCACAAGTCCATTCTCGAACCCGGGTCACCGGCTTGGCACGAGGCATGGCACCCAGTGCATCAACCTTCAGTGCCACCGGGCTGGCCCGGTCCCAAGGATACATTGAGGTCGGAACAGAGAAGTGGAAAGACAGTGACCAGATAGGGTCGGAGGCAGCTAGCAGGTATATGGCCTACGGGCAGAATGGCTAGGTCTGGTAGTCCTTAAGTCCTAAAGAAGGCAGTATAGCGCAATGTGATAATGCTCCTGATCTGCAGATATGGAAACCTGGGTTTGAATCCCACAGCTGCCCAGGTGCATACTGTGTGACCTTAGCAAGTCACTTAACTTCCTTGTGCTCCCAGGTCACATCTGAAAACAAACTTTGGTTTGGTGGGCTACATCTGATTAAACAATTTTCCCTATCTAACATACTGACATACTGAAATGCCAGCAGTGTAGGCCTCATGGTCTATTGAGTCTGCTCAAGTTTCAGTACCCATAACGGGCATCGTTTCCGCCCTCCTCATCTGCACTTATACCCCCCCCAGAATTTCCCCCTCACTGTAAACATTACTCAGCTTCAGCCTCCCTCATACTTGACCAAGCCTCTCTTGAAACCCTCCCCAGTAACTACCCCCACCAGCTCCTCAAGCAATGCATTCCATGGTTCCACCACCCTCCCTGTGAAGTAATTCCTCCTTTCTCCCCTGAGTGCCCCCCCCATTCAGTCTCCAACTGTGCCCCCCTTGAGGCCTCACCCTCCTTCCACTGGAAAATCTTAAGGCTTACCCTATTTACCCCTTTTAGATACTTGAAAACCTCTATCATGTCCCCCACATCCCGCCTCTCCTCCAGTGAGTACAGGTTGAGCTCCTCAAGTCTCTCACCATAGGACCTATCCCCCAGACCCCATATCATTTTGGTTTCTCTGAAACCTCTCCAGGAGTGCAATGTCCTTTTTTAAGTGCAGACGCCAAAACTGATTGCAGTATTCATGGTGTGGTCTGACCAGGGCATTATACAGGGGGAGAATCACTTCCCTACTCCTTGAGGTTATCCCCCTGGTGACGCAACCCAGCATTTTATTTGCCCTGGTCACCGCCATCCTACATTGCTCAGAGTTGTTCATTTTGGCATCCACCACCACCCCCAGGTCCTTCTCCACACTCAAAACTTGCAGTGTATCACCCCCTAGGGAGTCTACATGACCTGGGTTCCTAGGCCCCAGGTGAAGAACACAGCATTTCTCTGTGTTAAAGTTTATCTCCCTTGTAAGGGTCCACCTCTCCAGGGCCTCCAGGTTTCCTTGCACGGCTGCTCTACCCTCTTCCTCATCCACCACCGCCCCCAGTTTCAAGTCATTTGCAAAGAGACTCATTTCACTCCTGATACCCCTTCTGATGTCAGTGACGTAGACATTAAAAAGGAGCAGGCACAGGACCAATCCCTGTGGGACCCTGCTAACGACCCCCCTAGGAGATGAGACCTCCCCCCAACCACCACCCTCTGAGTGCATCCAGATAGCCAATTTCCAACCCAACTGACCAACTGCGTCCACATCCCTATCTCCCCCAACTGATCCTGCAGCCCAGCATGAGGCACCAAGTCAAATGCCTTGCTGAAGTCTAGAAAGAGGACATCCACTGGCCTATCCTGATCAGCGACACCATCACCCAATCATAGAACTCCACAAGGTTAGTCTGACACGATCTGCCCACTACAGTGCCATGCTGACAATTATCCAGGTATCCCCAGTCCTCCAAGAACACCCCCAGCCTCTCCTTCAGGATGCCCTCCATCAATTTGCCCACCACCGACATCAAGCTAACAGGCCTGTAGTTTCCCAACTCCTCCCTTGAGCCACCCTTGTGGATGGACACAATGTTTGCTACTCTCCAATCCTGAGGCACTCTCCCCGTCTGCAGGGAAGTGTTAAAAAGGGCCGCCAGTGGTGCAGCCAGGACATCAGCCAATTCCCTTAGCACCCTGGGATGGATTCCATCCAGACCTGGAGCTTTATCCTTTTTTAGGGACTTGAGGGCCTCCCACACTCTGTCAACTGGGATTTCAGCGTCCAAGACCTCTACCCATCCTGCTGTACCAGCTTGCCTCCACCCTCACATTGTTGCCCCATCCCCTGTACCAACGGGGATGCCACAATGTGCATCCCCCATCAGTTCAGCCAGGCTACCCTGCCCCTGTTGAACAGCCCCATCCTTCTCCCTAGTGAAGACCGATGCAAAGTACTCATTGAGTACCTCTGCCCAGTCCCCTGATCTGATGTCAATTTACATGTGTCTATGCTATACGTCTTCCTAGCATTTTCTGTATTAAACTACATATCACAGAAAAATCAACAGAATTACAGCTGAGGAAAATTATAAAAACTTCTGTCAATGTAAATATGCAATACCTTAGGCAGATGAATCGAATTCCTGAAAATACCCAAATTCTTAAAAACTGAGGTGTCATGTGCCGCTATAGGTGTCCCACATGAAATGTCCCAGACACTGTAAGATAAACAATAATAAAATATAAATTACAGATTTGATTCCTTTGGTATGAGAACACCATGGATATTGCTGTCAGAGTATCGGCAGGTTACACACCACCTATAAGACCAGAAATTCAGATGAATGTAGGTTATATTACCACACTAGGTGTTTGAAAATTAAAATCATGCACGATTTTTGTTTGTCACCCGTGAACACCAACTTACCCCAAGTTGACATGACGTAACCCTTCCACGGATCCATCCCCCCACAACTCCAGAAGAAAAGTGCCCAATGGCATGACTACTTAGTCGAATGATTGGCTGGAGGGGGCAGCAGATATCCTGCGCTATCGTGGAGTGCTGGGGACTGGTGGTCATTATCAGGCCGGGTCAGGGAGCTTCTTCCAGATTTCATTATGCACCCACTCTACCCTAAATACCTTGTATTGGAACTTTGACATTAAATGGGAATGCATGGAGCGTGTCAATGCTTCACGTTCCCCAGAACATATCACAGTCTGCTAGCAGAAAACAATGCCCTGCCCCCATCCCCCTGCCACCACTTGGTAAGGAAGCGTCTTATGGATGATCCTGAAACAATCCCTGCAGGTCTCTACTCCTGTCACCAGCTATGGGTGCGCCAAAATATGTCGCAAGCATGTTGAGCTAATTGGCTTGATGCAACAACACCAACACCGCAATGTTTATTATTCTTCGACTATGTGACAATCCCTCTAGTGTTAGAAAAACAAAACTTACCAGTACTTGTCGTCAACTGCCTACAAGACAACAGATGGCCAGCCTTTATGGTTCACAAATAGAGTTGCCTCCTTTGGAGGAGGCAAAAACCAGATCCTAAGCTCCGCCCCTAGCCCCACTCCTTTTCATGACTTATCATGCATTGTTCCTCCTAAAAAGCCATTTGTTATATCGATAAAAGACAATACTTAAAGCAGCAGTTCAACGTAAATGTTAAGATACTGTACAGAACCAGTTAAAGTTGCTTTCCTAGGTTCTTCCTAGTTATTTATTTATTTATTTATTTATTGACCTTTGTTTACCAGATAAACGTACAGAGATAAAATATATCTCATTTACAGATATGATCTGGGGGGAGACGAGGGAAATACTATATATAGCATACAACAGTATGCTTGGGCCCAGATATTCAAACTGCGCCCAAAAAGTGCGCAACAGCAGGAGCAAGCGCAAGTCCACTGCACCCATGCGCAAGAAGCGCGATATTCAAATACTGCGCAGGCCAAGATGTGCCTACGGCCGATGACTGAATATCGCACCACCTGCGCCATAGCGCAACTAGGGAGGTGAAGCTGAGCATATCTGATGCGCCATAGCACGACAAGGGATGTTCAACTGAGCAGTCCAGATGTGCCATAACACAACCAGGGAGGCCCCCAGCAGCAGGGCAGCAATGCAACAGCACAACCAGGGATGCAGGGGCCCAGCACCCATGCCACAGATGGGCAGAGGAAACACACAGCAGAACAGACATTGTCCTCCACACCCCATGCACTGCACAACCGGGGGAGAGCTGGAATAACCACCGGCCCATGGATACCAGCAACCAACCCACAGCCAGGCCATAGTGCCCCAGCACACCCCCTGGCAAGCTGTGACCGGCACACAAGGATGGCCAACCACCCCGTACCGCACCATCCCACCAATGCAGAGCACACCCTGCACCATGATCCCCATACACCCTGCCCCGGAGTAGCACCCAACAGTGCAGGACACCCCATGCATGCCACCACCCCCACTGTGACAATGCAACCCTGTGCACCATGGAGCCATGCAAGGCAGACCCACCATGGGCACCCTGCAGCGGGGGCGGCAGCAGACAGCGATGCAATAGTTGCATACACAGTGCCGCCCTGCATGTCCCCACCGATGTACAGCTGAGAGACCGACCATGCGTCAGCACACGAGGTACCCCACATGCCACAGGGCATGCCCCGGACCCCATCTCCAGTGGTACAGCACCCTGCACACCATCCCAAGGACACATCCCGTCCCAGCACTGGCCACAACAGCCAGCACAGACACGCACAGTGCAGCATGGAGGCATGCACCACACAGGATGCAACACAGTGCATGGACAAACACCCACCCATACCCAAGGGCACAGCAACACAGGGACACAGTAGCGGGTCAACCAAGCCACTGGCATGTGGCCATGGCCGACATGTACACACAGCCAGCACCCCTACATTGCACAGGTGTGCCAGCCACCCTGCGCAGGCACCATGAAGCTGTATGCCACCAACATGCTGCCGGAGCACAAGTGACAGACACTGGAGCACATCCCCTGCAACAGACACAAGCGACAGCATGGATGGGGGACAACAATAGAGGAGGCTACAGTGCCACCGGAGGCAGACGTGCACCATACTGGTGATGGCAGTCAACCTGGCATCGTGCTGGGTACAGTTGTTATCCAGCATGGACAGCCACCACTGACATGCCAGCAGACTGTGCATATCACAGACATGCAAGGGTGTCAACTGCACAGGCCATGGACGGTCTGACAGGGTGACATGCACACAGTGCAGACCCCGTGGACCACTGCACACAGGCATCCAGTGCACAGAGTACAACACACAAATCACAGACAGTGACTGATCCCCCTGCCCACACCATAGGTGGATCACCTCTGCACACACACACACATGCCCATGCGTGCACCACCCCTGACGTCATGCACACCACTGCAGCTGAGCACCTGTAACCCACTGCAAATCAGAGACTGCCACAGTTGTTATAACAAAATGTATATATTGAAAACATGTAAAGTAAAGCTATTTACAACTATATACAAGAGTGGGGGAAGGGCCACATAACAGGTGGGGGTGGGTAAGGGGCTGGGGTGAACATATGGGAGAGGGAAGAAGGGGTGTGAGGGTGGGTCAAAGGAGGGGAGGTGGTAGTCGGGGCATGGGGACTTCAATGGCCACCCCGTCCTCTTCTTCCTGGTGCCGATGAGAGCTCCTCCTCCTCCTCCTGACCCCGTGGCAGTGTATTCGGCGCAGGAGCTCTACTGTCTCCCTCACCACCCGCATCAGCTCTTGAATGTCTTGCTGGATCTGCAGGAGCCTCCGGCCACCTAGGATGAGGGAGCAGAGTCAATAGGTGTGACTGTCCATCCCCCTGCAGCCCACCCATTGTGCATGGCATACAGCCATGTGACATGTCCCTGTGATGGTGTGCGACCACCCACAGTGACCGTGTCCACAAGACCTGCCCACCCAGGCAGCCACAGCCATGTGGACCACTGCACACACCCACCGCCCATGTCCTGCACAGCACCACCATGGCCGTACAGTGACTTGGCTATGCGGTGTGAAGGCAGTGCCACAGCCATGTGCCCAGTGCACGCATGGACCACCATTGACACACTCCCAGACATGCAGTGCCACTGGACAGTGCTGATTGTAACAGGTTGCGTGCATGGCAGTGGTGTCAATGGATGGTGGTCATGCCCCACTGCCTGCCCAGTTATACAGCATGCAATAGTAATCATGGATGTAAGGCACTCACCATCAGCAGGCTGGTCCACGCGCCATGGACCACCTTCATCCCTCCTGTCCCTCTGCTCCAACATGCGGCGACTCCCCTCCCTGTTGCGCCGTCATTCTTCTGGCCCTAAGGTGCAAACATGGAGAGAGGAACATCAGTACAATCCGGTAGCAAAGTGCCCCCCATCCCCATGTGTGTGCAATCCCACACAGCCAGACCCACCCACCCCACACCCGATACCACCACCACAGCCAACACCAGATGGCCCCCATGTGCCGGACACATGCAACCGTGATACCTGTATGGACGATAAAAGTGTATGGATGTTGCACCTACCCGGCCGTGGCACCGTGCCCCTCCTGGCACGTGCCCGCAGGCGGGCAAGCAGGTCCAGGTCCCTGTGCCTCAGGTCCCCATAACGGTGGCGGCACTGATCCATCGTCCACCCCATACCGGTGGCCTCCTCCAGGGCGTCGGCCACCTCCTGCCATACCACACTCCTGGCCCTGTCCAGGGGTGCCTCCCCAAACAAAGCCCCAACACAGGGCTCAACTATCACCACCAGGTTTGTGAGCTCTATCTGGCTCCACAACACAGCACACCTCCGCACCATCTCTGCTGCCCAGTTCAAGCAAAATGGTGCTCTGCAGCGTGGTCCTGCCCCATGCAGATGCTGCGCGGTACAGTGCTGCCATTCCCTATCATGCTGTCACTGAACAGCACGATAGTGGTGCACCTATGCCTGACACATGGCGTCTACGGGGAAAAGGTCGGGCACAGGGTCAAGGGTCTCTAGCGCATGGACAGCTACAGCACGATTGGAACCCAATGCATGTAACGCGATTGGGTGCCTGTGTGCCACCTCCTGTAGTGGCCTACAGTGCTGTTGCCCTAGTGCGCCTACGATGCCTCAGTGCCACAGCGCCATATAGGTGAACAATGCCGTAGCGCAACTGGCACAGCACATCAGCAGCATGGCAGGTGCCTGCATCATCAACCTGGGCATGCACAATTAGGTGTGTACTGCGCATGTCACAGAACTGTGCCCTTGGCTCAGCACGTTCAACACAATTGCGCAAAGCGCAACAGTGCGATATTCAGCCGGCATATGCAAATCATCTAATCAGCCATTCAATGGCACAGTCACTGCATTTGCATCCACTTAAAGATGCGCCTCACCTCATTTGCATGGGTTGCGCTATAAAAGTGCGACATTGGGCTGCACTGGCCATAGTCAGTTACTGCACTCTATTGTGGTGAGTTGCATGCTGTTTGGGAGTATGGACTCTGGTGTTTGGGACATGCATGGGACTGCACAGTCACAGGTAACACCTGTCATTCTCACAGGATGAATCATGACCGAGCATGTGGTGGAGGAAGAGGAACAGAGCCATGGGAGGAAGAGGAGGCCAAATTTTACAAAGGCTGAGACAGATGCCCTGTTCGAAGCCTACCTCGACCAGGAGCTGCTTCTCAGCAGATGGCAGGGAATACCACAGGCCTGTGCTGCTGCATGGGAGGAGGTGGCGCTGCATGCTGTAAACCTGCATGGCAGCCACCAGTGCTCTGTGCAGGAGTGCAAAAAGAAGATGGGCACGGAAAGGCAGAGGATTAAAGAGAAGGTGGCTGCCATCAGGGCAGCATGGTCTGCGACCGGTGGGAGACAGCTGGAGGTGCTAGGCCTGACCCCACAGGAAGAGCGGGTTGCTGGCAGCATGCAGCATTGTGCAATTGAGGGTGTTCCATTGGTGGATTCCAGACAGGTGGTAGCCCGTCACTGCATGGTAGATCATGGTCTGTCTATTGGGGGGGGGACAGGGTAGGTCACATACAGTAATGCTACTTTTTTTCCCTTACAGCTCCTGAGCATCTGCATGGGTCAGTGGTGGTGGGCTTCTCCACTGAGGCCAGGCCCATGGAGATGGAGGAGGACCCATCCACCTCCACAGGAATATGGGGGTTAGGATGACAGTGGGCCCGCCTGGACATCCGGACTGATGTTGGTGGAGCAGGTGCGGAGGAAGTCCTGCCCGTGTCCCAGCGTGCCAGTGTCCATGGATGCCAGCATGCTGAGACTCGGGCTGGTGCCGGATCCGTCACCGATGATGATGGAGCTAATGTCATGGGCAGTGACACATGTGTGCCACAGGATGGCCATACAGCAGGTGACATCACGGCCATGGCTGTGGATGGTGCCACCCTGGAGGCCTGTGTGTCGTCACAGTCCCAGCCTGCGCCTGTCTGCACCAGTGGGGCAGCACTGGTGTGTGTCCAGGACAGTGGGACTGTTGCAGCCACTGCGGTGGCACCATTGAGCCCTGGGGAGTGGCAGCCGGAGGGGCAGTATCAGCAGTCAGCCAATGGCCATGGGGGTACAGTGTCAGGGGGTGGCGTCAGTGCACCACCTGTGGACATGCCCAGGCCTGGCTCTGGTGTGTAGCACCCACCCTCAAGAGGTGATGAGCATCAGGGCTGCGAACACCCTGAGGGACAGCATGCCGATCAGGCAGATGACCTCTTGGATGAGCACACCCGCATACTGCAAGCATCAGTCAATTAGCAGATGCAGCTTGTGACAGCGGTGGATGCACTGAGTGTGGCTCTGTGCCAGGCAGAGGATCGTTGCAGCAGAGACACCACTCTGCTCCTGGCAGGGATGGACCGGTTGAGGGAGGATGTGTCCGCTGCTATTGACAGGCAGACACAGGCATTCACAGCTGTCATGTCCACAATGGGCACACAGTTATTTGCCCATGCGTCGCAGACACCACGCAGTGCAATGTCCACTTCCCATTCCCGGCGTCGTGCGACACCATCCTTGTCAACACCGAGTTCAGCTGTGGGCATCCTGAGCACGCCTGGCGCAGGCATGTTCGGTGTGCTGCAGACCCCTGCGTGAGCACGGTCGCGTTCATGCAGTGGAACCCCTTGGGGACCATCGGTGCCACCCCATGAGGCCAGTGGTCAGTCTGTCACTGCTGGATGGGTCTCGGTGGGGCTGCCCACGCATCCGTGGTGGCCGTGGCACTGTGGCGTGTGACTGACCTGTCTCCCAGCATGGCTACTGTCTGATGCTGCCCTGTGTGCACTGTGTCATTCAGCGGGCAATGCACGGGTGGGTACCCGGCCCCGCACGCACACACAGTCCATCTGCACACCCTCCCAGCTGCTATCTGCAGTTGCACGTGCATGATGATACCTGCATTGTGCTGTACGCCACTGTGCAATGGTGCCCAGTGTCTGACACATGCACAATAACAGGCAGTGGGCGTGGTGGTCTGTGGACATGTGTGTGGCTAGGGGTGGCGGTGGGGGGTCGGCATGCCTCCTACCCTTTGTGCATGTCTGGTGAGGTGTGTGTGTGTGTGTGACCGCGTGCCATGTTAGACCTCGCCCATCCCTGGCAGTGTGTGCAGTTCCATGCCTGGCCACTTCCCTTGATGGCATGCACACCCTGGTGTGTGTCCATGCGTGTCTGTGGGTTGTGCCTTTGCCACTGGTGGTTGCACATGGCCCCATGACTTACCTGGGTTGGCTGAAGTGCTCCTCTGTGATGGTGTCCCAGTGCAGCTGTGCCAGCCGGAGAAGTCGGGGGTCCCGTCACCCAAGGGGGGGCTGCCTATCATCATCATCACCAGCATCCTCATCATCCCCATCGCTGTTCCCCTCTTTGACCTGTACGGCTATCCCACATTCGTTGGCTATGTTGCGCAGGATGCAACAGGCCAGGAATAGCCCTCAGACCTTTGAGGAGCTGTACTGTAGGGTACTGCCGGAGGTGTCCAGGCAACGAAAACATGCCTTCTGCATCCCGAACACCCGCTCGATGACATTGCGTGTGGTGGCATGTGCCTCATTGTAGAGTTGCTGCAATGGGGTCGCGGGATGCCGGTATGGTGTGAGCAGCCAGGGATGGAGTGGGCATCCACTGTCACCTGTGTGTAGAGGGTGGAGGTTAGTTTGGTGATCAGCATCGCCCTGCCTCGGGCCATGTAGGCCACTACCTATATCACCTCTGACCATGCCCCTCCCAAGCTCTATGTTTGTCTGTGTGGTTTGCATACTCACCCACTAAGTGGCCAGTGGGGATGTCCCCACTCTCGAATCTGTGACACAGTGCTGACCGGTGCCAGATGAAGGCATCATGTGCTCCCCCAGGGTGCGTGGCACAGACATTGATTATGCGCCCCCTGGCATCGCACGCCACCTAGCAGTTGATGCTAGCATAGTCCTTCCGATTGATATATGTGGCCCCCTCGGGGTCAGGCGGTGTGCGGATGGCTACATGGGTGCAGTCTATTGCCCCTAGCACGCCAGGCATACGTGCTACCCTGTGAAACTCCTGTATGTTTGCTGTGCACTCCGCCAGTGTGCTGGGGAAATGGATGTACTCTGCAGCATGTGGCAGCAGTGCACTGAGGAATTGGGTGAGGTGGCGTGACGCGGCTGACTGGGTTATGCCTGTGGTGTCCCCTGTTGTTCTCTGGAAGGTACCCGTGGTGAGCAAGCACATGCATGCTGTCACTTTAGTCTCCACTGACAGAGCATGGCTCTGTTGTGTGGGAGCCTGCATCATATCACCGCACAGCTCACAGAGCCGCCTCAGAATTGCCCGATTCAGGCGGTACTGGCCCACGATCTCAGTATCGCTGTACAGCTCGAAGCTGGTGTGGGCTCAGTACTGCCTGTTGGGAGCATACCATTGATGGGCCCTTCCACGGGCGTGCCCCCCCTGCTGCCTGCCTTCTCACCCCCCTCATTACTGCCTCCACCTGGATGGTGGCACTGGCCATGTCCCTGGCTTGTGTTCACCCCTCTGGCAGCTGTTTCTGTGTTCCCCCCGCTGTCCTGGCTGCTACTTCCCCTGCACCGGGAACACCTTCCTGTGGTGGCCTCTGTGCTGTGTGGCACTTCCCCCTTCTGCACTGGCTGTGGCTCCCCACACCTTCCCTGTGCCTCTATGTTCAGGGTGCCCTTTCCCTGGCCTGCCCTGTGTGTCCCTCCTGCCCATTTGTGTGGCTAGAGTTCAGCCTCATGTGCCTTTCCTGTAGTGTTCTTGAGCCTCTCCCTTGTTCCTTTTTATTTTGGCTCATTTCCGTTATTGTGCAACTTCCGCTTGCTCCCCTATTGCGCATGGCGCATGTTGTTGAATATTGCACTGCGCCATTTATGCATGGTTCCTCCCCCTTCAGTTGCACATGCATTCATTATCATTGCGCTATTGCACAGCATGATTTGGTGGGCACATCTGCCTCCCGCTGAATATCGCAGAATGGTGCATTTTCTGACTTGCGCTGGAGCAACCCTATTGCGCATGGCACAACCCTTTTGAATATCTGAGCCATGGTATATAATAATAGTGTATAGTGGAACGTCATTTTTCACTGAAATCTAGCATTCTCAAAATGTTGTTCTGCTGCACTAGTGACGTCCGCAGTGCAGCAGAACCAAAAAGTGATGTCCGCAGGACAGCAGAACATCTTTTCGTTCTGCTGCAGTGCGGACGTCACACATGGTGTCCTCGAGCAGCAATCTGACAGTTAGTCTTATTTTAAAAAGAAAGATGCAGTAGTTTTTTTTTTTTAGAGGCAACGACATTCCACTATACACTATACAGAACAGTGCAAGCGTACCATTTAATGGCAGGGCTGTTCTTTCACCTCGTTGGTACTATGACGATTGATTACCTCTCGAGTTGTGCTCTCGAGGTAATCTGTCGTCACAGTACCAACTCGGTGAAAGAATAGCCCTGTTGTTAACTGTTACTCATGCACTATCCTATGTATACATAATAAAGAAATTGTTTCCTCTAATGTGTTTTTAATACATTTTTCTGGCTTCATTTCCTTTTCATATCCACAGTACTATTTCAAAGCCAAAGAAGTGACCATACTTTTGTCTTGAGGAAAAAAATTATTTAAAACATTTAAAATGCCTGAATTCTGTTAGAGATGAAAATATTTACCAGCAAATGAAAGTGGAAGACAAATGGCTGTGTTGCTGTTATAAAAGGTGGGGGCAGCTTTGCTGCTAAGCCACTTTAATATGCAGTGGAAACATTAGGTTATGCTAATGGTGTTAATGGCCATATTTTACACCTCCCAGTTTGACTGCTTTCACAAAGAAAAGGCTATACTGACAACAGAACTTGTTTATAACCTGGCCATGTAGCTGAAACAATGAATGAGAAGACACAATCTGTTTCAAAAGTACGTGAGCACTCAAAATGGCTCAAAAACCTGACCAGCACAGAGCAAAACCGGATTACCTGATAGGGACCCTGAAAACCTGATCACCAGGTAAAAACCCTGACAGGTGGCAACCCTATTCACAAAATCTCTGCAACCGTCCGATGGTGGCAAGATTGGGATATGCGTCCCATCAATGCACCCTATTTTTCCAGGAATTTCAAACTTCTCAAACGACTCATACATCATTCTTGCCTCTGTTGCAGAAGGTGTCCTGATTAGAGATGGTAAAAGTACAGGTGAGAAACCACGACAGAACTGATGCAGGAATTTCTTAACTATGGTTTTGTGGACCCCAAACCGATTTCCAGCCTAACAATATCCAGTGTTGCATGGCCAGCTTATAAAGAACTATCACAACACAGCGATCAAGAGGAACCGCGGCTCTTACAGAGAATGCGGACGGTGACATAAACCCTTCGGACATGCCACATAACTTATTGAATGAGACTTGTGTCATGCGAAAGTTATCTTTCCATTCACAATTGGTGAAACACTTCAAGACTACATTTTGCCACCAGTCTCTACTTCGGTGGGGGGGGGGGTTACCAAACAAGACCTAGTTTAACAGTAGTAAATTCTAAAGGTCTCTGGCAGTGTCGGTTAATTTAAAATTATCTCCGCAATAAACTGGGAAGGCATGTCCATCTCCATTTACATTTCAGCACGGGCATTAGCAACACACATACAAATCAGAAAATATATAGGATAGTGCATGGGGAACAGTTGACAACAGGGCTATTCTTTCACCGAGTTGGCACTATGACGATGGATTAGAGGTAAGTCGTCATCATAGTGCCAACGAGTTGAAAGATTAGCCCTGTTGTCAACTGTTCCCCATGCACTTTTCTTTATAGTGTACGGTAGAACGTCATTTTTTTGGGGGGAAAAAAATCACTACGTCATGTTTCTGCTTCAAAACATTTTTACTTGGTTACTAGAAGGAAAAACAGAACTTTACATTTTGAACGTTTTCATGCTTGACATTTTAACTGTTTAAGAACTTTACATTTTAAACGTTTTAACGCTAAACATCTAAACTGTTCAAAAACTCACATACGGCAGCACCCGGAACAGCAAGTCACAATCTGCAGGGAAGAGCAGAGAAAAGGGGTCGGTGGTAAGGATCACATTTCATCAGATTTTTAATTTAGACCCTCCCACCCTAAACAACAAACCCTGTAAGACCAATTGCATTTTACCTTCTTCTGAGTCAGAGGATGTGTCATGAATTACTGCAACTCGCTTCCGTTTCAGTGGTGCTGCTGTATGTACTATCATAATTGTTGAATTTTTGAATGTGCAGCCGGTGCTGAAGATTTGCATGTTTGATGAGTCCATCAGCGGTTGTTTAGCCATTGGAACCGGAGTTTCCTGAGTTTGCAACATGGTAGGGGCAGGGCTGCTTGGGTCAGGTAGAAGTACTCTCTTCGTTACAGAACTAGAAAATATATATATTTTTTTACATTAAAATTTATTTGAGAACTTTTTTCCATAGAAATACATGTATTAACAGACAAATAGAAAGTCTGTTACTACTCACTTATACAGTATTACAACAAAGACAGGGGAAAGAAGAGGAAAAGGAATAAAGAAGAAAAGCAGGCGAGATAGGAAAGGGGGAGATACGATTAATAAGAGGGAGACTGCCTTCAGAAGTATAAGAAAAGAGAAGATGAGAAGGGAGAGAAACACTTCAACATTATAAGTGCTGACAACAACTTATTGCATCTAACAACTATTGAGGTTATCTCAGTTGTCGCTAATGGCCCAAACATGCAAAGTCACCCTAATGGTACACTTGTATAATAAGTACCTAATAAAAAGGACATATCCAGAAATTAATAATAATGCTAGCCTGATACACAAAAGTGAGGAGACCACCTGGCCTCATATCTCAGTCAGGACATCCAGACTGGACCAGGGGAGTCCTCTCAAACATATCTGGCAAGCAATTCTAATACAGGTTTCCCCTCCTGGGAGGCCATGAAATGCAAAAAAGGTAGCCATCTCCCTTTAAATGTATCTAAAGATAGCCTCAGTTTGGCCATCAGATACTCCATGTCTAGGATCCTGGTGCAGATTTCATACCAAGTAGAGGTAGTAGGCTTACCCGGAGTAAGCCATGACAAATTAATAGCCTTGAGGGCTGCTGCCACCAAGATTCCAAACAGAAGATGGGAGGATCTGGAGGCCAGAAGAGAGGGAGGCAATCCCAATAACCAGTACTGAGGGGACTCAGGCAATACCAACTCAAAAATCCTTTCAAAGATATATTTTACTTCCCTCCAGTACTCCTGTATGACTTTGCATTCCCAGAATACATGGAAATACATGCCAACCAACTGAGAGTTTCTCTAACAACGGTCAGAGTGATATAACCCGTAATGTTTTGTCACCACAGGGACTCTAAAAAATCTAGCAGCTAGCTTCCAACGAAATTCTCGCCAAAAAAGGGACGATGTGGTGTTTTGAATAGCCTTCCAAATGGAAGTCCAGTCAGATTCTGACAGGGCCACACCTAGGTCTCCATGCCACATGTTCTTAACCAGAATTAAGGAGTCACCCGCAGTGCAGTTCATCCCCTAAACTAATCTGGAGATCAGTTTTTTTTTGATTCGGAGACCTAATCAAGGAGGAAAGGATAGATTGCACTGGGTTATTTAAAGGTTCTATACCCAACTCAAGCTCCTTTTCATTTAAGTGGACATAATGTCTTAACTGGAAGTAACAGAAAAGTCTGTACGTTGGAGATTGAATTCAGCCTTTAACTGCTGGAATGGTTTTACTAGATTCTGATCGAAAAGCTGGGCCAGATTAAACAGCCCAGCACTCGCCCACCACTGAAAACCCATATCCCACCTGAGTGGGCCAAAATCTAAGCAGCTCAATATAGTCGTGTATTGGTTAAGCTTTAAGGTAATGCCTAATTTTGAGTTCATGTCCCTCCAAACCTGGGAAATCACCCTAGTGAAAGGATTCCTAAAGTCAAGCTGGTGCAGCCTGGGAGCGTCCAAGAAAATAAGATCTGAAACATTTCCCAGAGGGGAATCAGCCCCCTCAATCTGAACCCACTTTGGTGGGGACTCCTGGGCCATAGTCACCAAAGGTTGCAGCTGAGATGCCCAGAAATACTTCTGGACGTCAGGTACCCCAAAGCCCCCCCTATCTTTAGGGGCCACCATAGTCTTCCATCTCACACTGGGTCTCCTCCAAGACCAAAGAAATTTAGAGAGGGTAGAGTTCAGATCTCGCCAAAAATTCCTTGGGGGTCTGAAAGGAATGGCACCTATTATAAACAACAGGCGAGGGAGAATATTCATGCAGATGGATTCACCCCTACCCGAGATGGAAAGGGGGAGCTCTCTCCATCTGTTGCAGTCCTCCCTAATCTCCTGAAATACCCTTAAATGGTTTGTAGAGTATAGGGCCTTGAAATCCCCAGGGACCCATACCCCTAAGTATCTGAGCCCTGACTTACACCACTTAATTTGCTGCACCATTGGTAAGGGCTGATCCCAGAAAATCCCAGAGGGAATAGCTCAGATTTGTCCGGATTAACCTTATAGCCAGAAAGAGCTCCAAATTCAGAGAGAAAACTGAAAATCTTGGGAACTGCCTTTACTGAATCTGATATATATAACAGGGTGTCGTCCGCGTATAATGAAATCTTGACCTCCACCCCCCTAACCCGAAGACCCTGGAAAAAATCAGTTTGCCGAATATATGCTGCCAAGGGTTCCAAACTGAGGGCAAACAAGAGAGGGGGGAGAGAGGGCAGCCCTGCCTGGTGCCTCGCTCAATCCCAAATTGAGTGGAAATCATCCCATTCACCCGGATCTTTGCTCTAGGCTTAGAGTATAAATTAGATATCCAAGCCCGAAATTTCTCACCGAACCCAAAGCCCCCCAGGACCAAATCCAAATATTGCCAATTTAGATGATCAAATGCTTTCTCAGCATCTAAAGAGAGTATTGCTGAAAGTGGGGAATCTATAGGGAGCTGGGCTGTGGAAATAACATTTAACAGCAGTCTGATGTTGTCTTGGATGTGCCTCCTGGGTATAAACCCAGTTTGGTCTGGGTGAACTAAGACGGGGGCCACTTTCTGTAAACATTCGCTAATGATCTTAGCAAATATTTTTGCATCTTGGTTGAGCATCGAAATAGGATGGTACCCAGAACATGAAGTATGATCTTTCCCCGGTTTGGGCAATACCGAGATAAGGGCCTCCCCCCATGTATCCGGCAAGGCCCACGGCTCCTGCGCCACATCGCAAGCTCTAGTGAGCAGTGGGGTTAACACATCCTGGAACCCTTTGTAAAATTCCGAGGTGAACCCATCAGGGCCGGGAGCCTTGCCAGAGCCAAGAGTCTTGATAGCTGCCCCCACCTCTCCCTCAGTGAAGGGAGCCTCTAAGGAGTCCCTCTGAGTACCTGACAAGGCAGAGAGCTCTAGACCTTGTAAAAAATTAGAAATTTTTTCACCATGCTCTTGTGTTTCTTTCTTCGTATATAGTTGTCCATAGAATTCCGCGAACTCTTGTGCAATTTCACCAGGAAGAATCTTATAAGGGAGATTAGGCGGGTCTGAACTGACCTTAACCACATACCTATCAGCTGCCTGCCTACGGAGCCTTAGGGCAAGCAATTTGTCTGCCCTCTCTCTCCCCTCTCATAGTAACGCTGCCCAGTGTATCTAAGGGAATTCTCTACCCGTCTGTGTAATAATGAATTATAGGAATCCCTGGCCTCCCTTAATTTTTTGAGTGTAAGATTAGACCCCGTACGTTTGTGTGACACTTCCAGGTATGCAATAGATGCAAGAGCTTCCTGCATACGAGCCTAATGCAGCTCATGCTAATGGAAGGAAAATGCTATCGTGTGTCCTCTCATCACCGCCTTTAAGGCATCCCACAAATACTTGGGCCTGGAAAGCGCCTCTGTATTTTCTTTTAGGTAACACTGAATAACCTTTTTAATAGATTCTATGTTTTGTTTATCATTGAGTAGCCCCGGATCAAATCTCCAAAGACCGCCCCACTCCTCTGAGTCCCAACAAAGTTGTGCCTTGACCATAGCATGATCAGAGATCATGATCGGGAGGATAGAAATGTCCCTAAATGAATGCAAAGCATTTCTCTGAGTGTAAAATCTGTTTAATCTAGAATACTTGTTGGAAGCTGGAGAAAAAAAGGTGACATTTTTCACTGAGGGATTAAACTGCCTCCATGGGTCAATTAGTCCCGCTTCTACAAGCAAGTTACGAAGTAACCAGGAGCAGAACCTTGAACCAGGGATTTGGGTAGAGCTTCTATCCAAACTGGCGTCCTCAACACAGTTCCAGTCCCCCATTAAAATAACTTGTCCAGGAGGTAAACTGGCTACCGAATTAAAAAGGAAATGAAAAAACTCTCCAGAGGGTGGGGTTGGGGCATAAATTCCTATCAAATGTATCATCCGACCCTTGTAAATGCCAGAAACCATCAGTTGGTGTCCCGAACCTGATTTAATTACAGATTGAATCTGAAATGGAAGGCCCCTATGAAATAGGATAGCTACTCCCCCCTTTTTAGATTGTGGGTGCTCATCAGAGCATAACGTGTTCACCCAATCCCTGCGCAATTTCATATGCTCTCCCGGGGTCAGCCTAGTCTCCTGTAAACAGGCAATGTCACACCTTTCCCTTTTAAATTCAGCTAATATCTTAGCACATTTAACAACATTGTTAATTCCTTTAACATTAAGTGAACAGATTGTCAAATAGCCATGTTTTATATCCAAGAGAACTCCAAATGTAATTATACACCCTGTATCCAATTGTACAATCATAACACCTAATCATGCAAAAAGGCACTTTCCCCAAGGCAATAAAAGACAGAAAAGAGAGAAGGAATAGAGAGGAAACAGAGCAACAAGTAATACAACCACCGTAACACACACTAAGTCTAAAGAAGTTGCAAGCCCTGCACGAAGAGCGCTGGACCTGCCTCCCCAGAGGGAGCACAACGACAAGGGGTTGTTGCTCATACGTGGCTTAACAGCCAAAGCGTCCATCCATGTCGATGATACTCGGCTCGGCAGGCACTTCGATGTGAGATAGGGGGAGAAAAGACTTACACCCCCTTGAGGGAACAACACTCCACTAGGAGTGAAAAGGTTGGAGGGCTCCCTGGAAACCTGGAGCGTCACCAGCCTGTGCCCTGTGCTGGTTTTCTTAAGGAAAAGCTTCCGGGAAGGGCTGGGAAAAAAAAACCTTCGGGTCTCCAACGTTGACCCATTAACACACACACTTCCTTGATGGAGAATCCAGTGCAGCTCAGACTGCAAACAAAAAAAAAAAGGGGGGGGGCGGAAAAAACAACAAAGTTAATAACTGATTAGTCTTCATTCTAAAGTGGCGCAAAAAGGAAGCAGGCCAGCCTTCACCTGGATGGGAGGGGGAGCACACCAATTTGGGATCCTATTCGGGTAAAAAGAATGGGCTCTTAAATGGATTATATCACCTTTGGTCAGAAAAAACCCTGTGAGGCCTCGCCCTAGAGAAATCCAAATGAAAATAGAGAATTATGTACTCATTCCCCCTTAATGACACTGACCATCTAGCGGGGGCCTAGCGCGTCCTGCGACTAGGTATGCCTGTTATCTAAATTGCAAGGGAGTGACCCTCTTTCCCCTCTTTCCATGGAGGGAGAACAGCAAAGAAAAATCACAAGACAAAATCCACCCCCTTTTGCCCCCTTCTCCTGCCCCTGCCCCCCATCCCCAAAGCCAATAATGAACGGGACCGACTGTTACTATTCATATCGAGGTGATGGGTAATCAAAGAGCCCATAATCCACTAGAATTGGTGTATTTGTCTTACTTTAAGTTAGATGAGCTGCCCTTCTTGAGAGTGTCCAAGTTATGGCCATTGAGATATCCCACTCCACTGCAATAACTCCCCATATGATCAACATCCCTCGCGAAGAGGAGAAGGGAGAGGAACAGAAAAAGCCCCGTGAGGTCAGGGGGACCAAAACCAGAACCAGACTCCAGGAAGGTGCCACCCTGAAAAAAGGTCCCACCCACCATGAAATCCAAAACAAAGGGACTACCCTCCTACTCCTCTGTAGTGCAGGCACGAACCAGCCTCCCATCTGAAGGAGAAGAGGGACCCCTCCCATCTCCACACCACCCTGTATCAGGGAAAAGAAAACAAAAAAAAAGCAACCAGGTAAACCCCTAAGCCGCCATTTTTCTATACTCTAAAGGCGCTTTGTTTAAGTGGCAATTAAAACACTTCAAGGTTCTGATACTCAAAATATGTGCAGGTTTAACAATTGATCCCCTGGTAAAACAGAGGAAAACAATAAGCGATCAGTTACTACAGTTCAAGTAATCTTCTTGGGATGTTTCCCCTTGGCAATCCATTTAGATAAATCAGCATGTAGGGGCAAAACTGAGTCCACTGTGAAGTGGGGCCAATTAATATTCTTTGAGCCTGGAGCCACTGCCCAGAGAAGCTGCTCAATCTCCTTCTCTGCAATCTCTTCTTTTATATCAGGGACCTGAATATCCTTAAACCAGAAAATCATGAGCCATTAATAAGGAATTGTAGATTTTAGGACCTTCAGGCAATTCTATCCACAGTCTAGCAGGGTAATGCAGCTGGGCCTCAAGCCCTTCTCTCTTAGCTGTTTCACCACACTGAGCCCTTTCTCTGACACTGGACCAAGGCGGGGGACATCTTGATCCACAAACACCTTTGTTCCATCGAACTTCAGATCCTCTTAGCCCATGCCAAATGCAGGACCCTGTCCTTAGTAGGGTACCTCAGAAATGTAATTATAATGGCTCTGGGAGGGGCACCCTGCTTAGGCTTTGGGGCAGAGCCCTGTGTGCCCTTTCAATCTCAAGTGGAGTGTCTTCCTCATCTGCAGCTCCATTTTAACCAACAGTCCATAAAGGCCACCATATCAGCCTGCTCAGCCCCTCAGGTATTCCGACCATCTTTATATTGTTGCACCTGGAGCATGCCTCTGCATCTTCGGCTTTTGCTGTCAGAGCTTTCTCCCTGCCGTATAGGAATGCCAGCAATCTTCCATAGGCCATATGCTCAGCCTGCAGCCCCTCTAGATGTTGTTCCACTGTGGTAGTTCTAGACTCCAATTTTTTAAAGCCCCTCTGAATGTCTGATACCTTTGAGTCTATCTTGTGTAAAAGCTTAATAATTTTCCTCGATTCTGCCCTGGTGCTGGTTGAACCAGAATCGGAGCACGAGTCCTCGGTCCCCGACGCTGAAAGCACTGATGAGCGCGAGGGAGCTGGACTGAGGCCTGACATCTGTCTGCCTTGTGAGTTTACCGAAGCAATTTTGGCATTCAAAGAGCCTCTTTTCTTTGTGCGGACAATTGCGGGTCACTTCTTGTGCCTATAACACAGTGTAGAAACACAGGATGCCTCCACAAAGCATTGGATTCTCTTCTTTATTTTTTGTTGGAGAACCAGAGTGAAGAGTTAAGCAGCCATTCCACCTACTACGCCACCGGAAGTGAGAAAATAATTTTGAATGCCTTTTCTGTTTGGTCTGTGATAAAAATGAATAATTATTTATTGATTGGACATTGCGGTGCTCAGAGACTTGAGCCACTTCAGTGGGGTATTTTGTGATCCACTAACTTCTGTATTGAAGTTTTCCGGTAGAATGGTTTGTGATGTTTTTGTTTTCAGGCAGTCCTGCTGACATCTTCATGCTTTTCATCATGGAACAGACTTTGTTTTCTCCGACTGTCATTGACCTATACCAGTGGTAAATCCCAGGCTTGTGGTTCACATTTGGTGCGAAGTAGAAAGGGGCATCTGGGTCCAGCATTTTAGGGGGCCTCTGTTCTTTGTATTTTATGTAGGCTGCAAATGGGTCTCTGTCTAGGCAGTTGGATTGGCCTGGATTGGCGAGGTTTTACAGTACGCACATCTCTTGTATCCACTCCTGAGCAGGTCTTTGTCTGCCGTTCATTATACTCAAGATATGGGGTGCCTTCAGTGTCTATGTTGAACTCAAGATCTCCCCACCTCAGATTGTATTGCTCAGTGGTCCTCAGGGCAAAATAAAGGCCAATATCAAAAAAGATCAGGTTGAGCAGTGATGAAGGGTTCTGTAATCCGTGTATATCAGTACTGTACAACCTCTCTATGTCTGTGTCAGTTAGTGGGTCAGCACGACGGGTTTGTTCCTTTGCTTATTTTTTCAGGTACTTTGCTTGGCATGCAATGTCTTTACTGTTTGTGGGAATGATGTTTCTGCTGATTTGTAGATGGAGTCTTTTCTACCACACTTTTCTAAATATCGGTCCACACTACCCAGTATTCCTCTGAGAGTGGAGGGCTCATATTCACTGCCATCTAATCTTCGTATTTTATAGATAAAATCGGCTAACAGGGGGTCTAACTCTGTAGTGGGAATATCATGTATTGCCCTGTGCTCGTCGTCGTCTCTCAGGAAACTATGTAACTGCCGCATGTCATTTCTCATTATTTTTGCCGTTCTTTTATTTTCCTGATCGAGGATGAATCTATCCCACTCTGATAGTGGCTTTGATAGTACTGCTGCCGACATTGCTGCTTTCGCTATGTGTCCTGTCTGTGAAGTGCACCCTAACTGTCAAATAGTGCTCGAAGACATAGTGCGTGACGTGTGCAGTGCAGTAGAACAAAAAATTGTTCTGCTGCACTGCGAATGTCACTAGTGTAGGACAACAACATTTTGACAGCGATGGATTTCGGTGGAGAACGACGTTCCACCATACGCTATACCACTTTTCCTGTATTATAGAAAAAAATTCTATCAGCAAAGCAGCAGCTGCCATAATTGCAAGCTCTACGCAATCCTTGACTAATCCCGACCACAACAAAACCACCACCAGATGCCGCCCCTTACTCAAAACCCGCGCATGCCCAGACCAATATAGACACGGATGTCATCATTACGTGGACATGCACAGCAAGAATCCCACTACAGAGATAAACGTGTTATGTATACGAGGCTATAACATCAACCCGGTAAGTACATCTGCTACCAGATTACTTGTTCCTCGTTAACGCACCACACATGTAAACGCAGTGACAGAGTGATGCAGTAGAACTGCAAACCTTAGGTCTAAAGCATCAGTTCCCATGATGCATGGCATGAATCAAATCATGACCTTTGCAATACAGTCAAGCAGATTTTCATACCAGACTTAACTGACTTCACTGAAATCTAAAGCCTGATGTAATAAGCAGGATGCAACAGGGGTAATCTTTGTTCATTCCTGCAAACTACAGAGGTACTATATACAGAAAAAAAAGACTGAGGGACCTTCCCTTTAAGTTCAAGTAAACACAATAACTGAAGTGCCACTGTGCTCCACAATGTTGATGCACATCTCTACTCAAATACTGACGCCAGTATTACAGCAGAAGGAGTGTAATAACAGTAAGCAACAGTAAAAAGTCATGCTAAGTTAGAAGCCAGCCTGTCAAGAAAGATGATGATTTTAAAATGTAATCTTCTTGAGGTCACATTATGACCTTGATGTGAATGGATGCTTGCTTCCCTGCTCCATGCTCCGGGCTGAAAAAACAACTAGATCTTGCACATTAATCACATCTGATTTTTGTTTTGACTGTATTTAAAGTGCTTTCTTGACCATGGCATCTATTCCCAAGCTCAGGTCTACATATATGGAGACAGCTATGGCCTCAGAAAATGCAAGGTCTGCCCGAAACTATGTCACCCACCCAGGCCCAGCCTAAACCTCCAAGGAAGAGGCTACCGCTTCCCAGGACCTTGATCAGGAGCCCAACAAACTTGATCGTCTGCTAGGAGTCATGGCTGGAATCAAACTTACCCTAGCTAAAGTTGTAGAAGACCTCCAACTGCTCAAGCTGACGCTGGAATCTTCATCGGCTCTTGAGGGATGCCAATCATGCATCAGCTCCCTTAAAGATGTTCAGACCAGGGAGACTCAGGAGGTTGTTGAATTTCCGGCAGCTCACCAAATTGGTATTAAAATGGCTGACCTTGAAGCATGCAGCCATCATAACAACCTAGTTGTGGTGGGAATTCTAGAGCATTCAGAGGGTCCAACATGCTCCAGTTTCTTCAGGATTTTGAAAGAAATCAGCAGCCCCCGGCTCGACTACATTCTTGAGCGGGACACCACTCCCTGTGACTCCAGTCTCCTCTTAATGGTAGACCATGAGCGATTATTCTTAAATGTTTACATTTTCAAGATATAGAATACATTCTGACCCAGGCTCGTGCTAAGTGCCCCTTACTGTGGAAGGGTCACCTGGGGTCCGATTCCAAGATGTATGGTGCAACCCGCTGGCATATGCGAGGTGCGCCATATGCCACTATGCCGAGAATCCTGCACCAGATTCCAGAACAGGGAGGGTCCCCGGCAAATATGCCCTGTGGCTTGTGGCACCTCCAACTTTGTGCCACAGGTAGGGCACACCCACACCCGGTGCCGCAAGCTGCAGTACCACCCTCTGACAGGGTGCAGGACGCATGGCATGGCCCCCCCATCCTGCACCCCGACACCATGGAAATGCCATGCAGGTGGGCGGGGGTGGAGGGGCCACTTGACCTCCATGGTGGTGCACCGGCTGCAAACTGCCTGCGGGCACTGCCCAGGGATGTTGGTGTAGGTGCCAGCAGCCCGCAGAGGGCTGCCCTGCCAGTGGAGGATGGGTGGGTGTCTCAGAGAGACCAAGAGGGGGTGGCTGGTGGAACTCCGGACACAGAGATGCACCCATAATGGCCATAGCATACGGTTAGACCAGCTACTAGCTGGTCTAATTGTACTTTGACCACTGTCTACTGTGGCCATCTCAGAATTGCGATGTGCCATTCCATTGGCCGCCCTTCTGGAATCAGGCCATAATCGCTGCCAGAAACCCCCTTGCGACATGTCGCAGGGGGTTTCTGGCATAGCCCGCCTTTAGCACAGGCAGCCTGCACCATGTCGCAGGTCACCATTCGGAATAGCGAACGGCGTAACGCATGTCACAGGGTATGACTTTCGCCATTGGGTTTAGTGCAAATCACCTTGTGCCATGCATAACCCATTCTGGAATCAGGCCCCCGGTGTTTATTTTTGGAGATGTGACGCCACTGGTGCGGGAACGGCGACAAGCTTTTAAAGCCATAAAGCAGGTGTTATATTGGGCAGGTATTAAATTCAATATGCGTTACCCTGCCAGGCTATTTGTAACTACTAATGCGGGGGTAGTGGAATTTGCCTCAGCTGAGCAAATGAGGGTGAGTCTTCCCAAACATTTCCCGCATTTATCTTTTGAGGAGACCATGCACCCGAATACTTGAAATACTGCTGTTTCCACTGCCCTCTGAGATGGAAAACAGGCTGATGGATTGTTATCTCTGTGTCTGGATCTGCCACATGCTTTTTTGTGTGAGCTCTGGTTCTGGAGATTCACCTTTGTTTTTCTCCTATTTGTCTTTGAACATTTCTTTTTCCCGAGAACTGCTCCAGTACTAACCCTTCTAATCATTAACAAAGAGAAGCATTTTATATGGCAGCTCTTGCTTTCAACATAAGGCACTGATGTGGACTTTTCTGTTGGGGCAGTGTACTTTTACAACATGAATGTGGCTTAGCACCACTAATGCCTCTTGAGGCAAGCATGTTGAGACTTTTTTGTTAGTTTGTTCCTCTGTTGGACATCCGGCTTTGAAAGTCTTTCACTGCCATCTAGTAATTCTCAAAGCTACTCTCATCGGGATCACAGAAGTTGACCCTTTTAAGGGATGCTAAAAAGAGATATAAACAAAACTAATAATTAAAACATATTAGTAGACAAAAATTCAGGGTTTTATTTCCGGCTGTTCCATTTTACTGGATTATTGTTGATCAGTTGGAGGCATGGGCTGGGGTTTCCGACGGGTTCCCTAGCCATCACGGCCCATATCTATCATGGAGGTACGCACCCGATTTTGGGTGTGTCCCCTACCCACTCCACTTAAGATTAGATGGAGTATAAAGGGGAAATAGTTTCCTACAGTACTGCTATCATACTTTTTTCCAGTTTCTGGTTGTTGGTACCAGTTGGTGCCTTGCCCCCTGGGTACTTCCCAACACATGATTGTAGCCGCAGGAGCTGCTCCCAGCCCTCTACTTTGCCACACCAGTTGGTGCCTTGTCCCCTGGGCACTTCCCAACATGCGGTTGTAGCCAACAACAGAACAGGTCTTGGCACACCTTTTCAGGATAAAGAAAGGGCTCACCACAATATATTGGTTGAAAAACTCTTTACTATATCCAAAATATAGCGGCAGTTAACATAAAGTGCAAACAAGTGCAAACACGGACAAACTCCTCACGCGACGCTTCACCTGAACACAAGCTTTGTCAAAGGCAACAGCCACCTAGTGCTGAATTAGTTAAATAGCATATTTTACTAATCATGTGACATTTCTTAAAAACAATGCCCATTTTATTTCAATTTACTCTCAAAAATCTTATTTCAAAACACCAAGTGACACAATGTAGCCACAGGAGCTGCTCCAGCCTCTACTTTGCCACACCAGGTATGCCATGAACTTAATAATGAAGACAGCATCCATGAACCCTCTTTGTTTAAATTTGGCATCTTTCCATGGACTGGCCTAACTGCCTTGCATCTGGCCCAGAGCTCTCTGAATGTGATTTCATTAATTAATTTCTATCTACTGCCTCGAATAATTTTAGATAATTTTTGAACTGCCAGTCTCAACTCTAAATTATTTAGTTTTCTCACTTATTTAATTTCACTTTGATGCCTAAAGTTAATTGCACCCAAACACTGGCCCTCCATTCCAGCAATTGAATTCTCATCCCATTTAATGATTTGTTGCCACGGATTGCTACTGATCATTTTGGAACAAGTAGCAAGCAGTTTCTAGGAATTTATTTCCCGGTTGAGCTTCTTCTGAACATTAGAACCACCATCCTTGCTCAAATTCTGGCCTTAAGCTGAAGCGGGGCTCCCAGTGGTTAATCGAATCAGCTTCCTGGTTCAAAGTAGCTCCACTACTCCACTACAGAGTTCCTGCCTAGAATCGAACCAGCTTCCTGATTCGAAGTAGCCCCACTGCTGCTTTCCTGCTTAACCAGTTAAGGGTGAGGGGCTCAGGCAGAAGATAATCTAGCTCAAGTCCTGCATTAGGGTAATCGCTTGTTTGTGAGCCCATGGATAATCCAGTCTAAGTCTTGCAGTAGGGCAGCCTCTCATTTGTGAGCCCATGTTTGAGCACTAGCTGCTGCCAGAACCTGCCGAGACTGTTTAAAAATATTTTATTAACAGAATCCTCCCTAGTAAATGAACATAAGATTTACTGGGCAGATATAAGCAAACTACTAGAGGGGACATGCCAGTTAGGTGCTGATATGCAAAAATAGAATTTGTATTCCTGGTATTCATTTGTTTTATCAAGTGAAATCACCAGTTGCTCATGTCCCCCTGAATGAAATGAAATGAACTGTTTTTAGACAAAGCCTACTACTCATTTAAATGCTTAGAGTGTTGTTGATTCTCGGTTTACTTCTACTCCAAATGCTTAGACTGCTGTTAACCTCAGCCTAATACTGTTTGAATTTTGTCCTGACCTATAATTGCAACCCTATATTATTCCAAGCTGTTAATGATTTTCTCTTAATTTGTATTCTGCTCTAACTTTCCTGACTCTGTCTTTTCTTCAGCACCTACCTGATACTATAAAGCTCCCATGCAACCTGAATCTCACTGTTTCTCATTGTTCCTCTGTCTTCCTCCCCTCACTTGTACTGTTCCTGCCACCACTGTGCATTGGCTCCCCACCCTCTCCCCACCACTCCCACCCTTTCCCGGCATTACTTTTATAGTGGTAGGAACTATAGCGCATGCGTTCTTCTGTCTTGTGTATTTTTCTGTCTCCTAAGATTTCCATCTGCAAATTATACTCTTCTGCCACTGGTTGGCAGTCCTACTGCTCTAATCTTAGTGTATACATTGCTGTGTTGAGTGAATAGAATCACAACACAAAGACCTTATCTTATCCCTTTCCCCAAGTGTCCATACCTTGCCCAATAACACAGAGTTTATTGGTGCACCCCCTCTAGCCTTAATTCTTTAACTCACTTAGCTAGTAGAATGTTTCTACACTTCACTAAAGGTCTTCTTATTGTCTGCTCACTCTTGCTTTGTCTCCATCAGGATGAAACTGGCTTAGTCCAGACACCCACCTCATCCCTAACCTTTAGAGCCCACCTGCCACTACCAAATTACCACCTACCTTGCTCATTCAGAGTGCACTACCCTTACCTTGGACTCCTTGGTCTTACCCAGTATGGAAAAACCATAATGTCTTTATCACGAGCTAAAGTAAAATAAACATATGTCTTTTCTCCGCCCCCCCCAAATCAGGTCCCATCTGTGCCTGATTCTTCTATCTGGTGACATTGAGTTGAATCCTGGTCCTCCCAACAGAATTAAGCCCAGTTTCTTAACCTCATGTCCTGCCTGAGCTGACACAAAAGGGCTCTAGACAGTCCACATGAACATACAAAGTGTTAGGTGAAAAATGGAGGAACTTGAAGCGTGGACCTTGCACTATAAGCCAGACATCCTATGCATCGCTCAGTGGTGGCTCACTCCAAGCATCCAATCCCATGAGATAGCTCTCCCTGGTTTCTCCTCTTGTCGGTGAGACAGACCTAACGGGGGGGGCTCTAGTATATATCAGAGAAGGGTTGGCTGTCAGCATGCTCCCTGTCCCTGGCATCAACCCTGTTATTGAACAATTATTCATTACAGTCACCCTAGATCAAGTGAAGCATCTAGCCATAGGATGTGTCTACCTGCCCCCTAAACTAGCTTCCAACTCCTTCACGGAATTCTTCTAAAGTCTTGACACCCTCCCCCTTAGCAATACCATACTCTGCGGTGATTTCAGTCTTGATTGGAATGGGCCAAATAGATCTCAGTTCCAAGCAGCTCTGTCCAATGCAAAATTAGAACGATTACTTGACCACCCAGACAGACTTAACTTGAAATCAGGCAACCACAGCCTTTTGGACTGGATGCTCACCAATAACAGGTACTACATGAAGGCTGCAGTAATCCTCACTAACGCACTGTGTGATAACTCCCCCACATTCTGTATCTGGAAGAATAACAACCCCACCCCCCACCCAAAGCCATTAGATCCAGGGAGCTAACCAACTTTTAATACCGCAGCTTTCCTGCAAAGCCTGGCTTCCACTGATTCGACCCACATTACCTCTCTCCTTACACAGATTAGGCTGTAGAATATTTTATCTCCACCTTCACCTCTATCCTCGACTCACATTCTCCATTTAAGCTTCGCAGAGCCAAAGGACTCCATTCCCCATGGCTCTCCCATGAACTATGGCACCTAATGTGTTCTGATGACAAGGCCTGGAAAACCTTCAAAAGAACAGGGCTTCACTCAGATTGGTTTTCCTACTGCCAACTGCGAAACTTCTGTAAAGCCAAAACTAACAAAGCAAAGCGAGTCTACCTTCAATCCATGCAGGAAATTCATTTTACCAATCCCAAAACTTTCTGGGCACAGATTAACGCTCTACTTAAGGGAAAAGAGCAGACAATCCTCCAGAATATGATATTGAAAGGCTCCTTACTATCCACTCCCTCAGAAATAGCCTCAGGGATAAATCTCTGCTTCACTGACCGGCATGTACAAGACAGGTCTACCTGATGCCTGCCCTGCTACCCACACTAAATCTCCCTGAAGCCTCCCACCCTCTTCCATTTTAAAAGCCACTGCGGAAAGAGGTACTTAGCTTCCTGCAGGGTCTTAACCTGATAGCTTCCCAGGATTTGACTCTACCCCAAAATTCCTTACGTTAGGAGCACCATGTTGGTTCACCTGATTGCACAATTAATTAACAGATCCTTCCTTACCCAATACATTCCTGACAAATGGAAGACAGCAATTGTTGTCGCAGTGCACAAAAGTGGCCTGACCAATCTGGTTGAGAATTACAGACCCATATCCGTATTATGCCCTATTGTAAAAATTCAGGAAAGAATCTTATATAATCAGTTATACTCCTATCTTGAGCAAACCCATGCCCTCATCATCCATGAACATGGCTTTCGTAAGGCACACAGAACTGAGTCAGCCCTCTAAAGAGTCACGTCAGACATATTTCACGCTACGGATCAAGGCTGGGCCACGGGGCCATATTCATTGACCTCACTAAGGCCTTTGATCTAGTAAACCACTCACCTCATCTCCAAACTGACATGACTAGGCCTTGACACTAATTTTCTCATAGATCTCTAACTGCTTAACTAATCATTCTCAGTGTGTCAAATGGGCTGGTGCCTATTTTCCTTATCTCCCATCATGGATGGGGTCCCTCAGGCTCTATCCTTGGGCCTTTATTATTTTCTATCTTCATAAATGAACTGCCACAGAACTGTGGTGGGGCATCAGTACAGTTCTACACAGACAATGCCATACTTTACAGATCCTGTAAAGATGACTCCTCCACTAGGCCTAAACTGGAAAATGGCGTTCTGTTACTGGAAGCCTGGTTCATGGAGAATCACCTGGTATTGAACACTAAAAACAAAAACTATATTGTTTCACGACACCTACTATGATACATCCTCTCAGTCTCCCTTGATAATTAAGACCTCCTTGGGCATTCCTGTGGAAGGGTTGAGTGCCTTTAAATATCTGGGAATGACTCTGGACAAACATCTGTCATTTGAAACACATGCATATAATATAATCAAGGTTACTAATCAGAAATTAGGCCTCCTATACTGCACTGCCCCCTACTTAACACCTCTTGCACGCAAGACAATTGCCTTGGCCACCCTTCTCTCAGGCCTATTGTACAGGGCCCCCATAGTCCACTCTGCCAGGACCTCTGTCCTGATCAAACATAAGCAGGCCTATCATAGAGTCATGCGCTTCAATGCCTAGGCCCTTAAATGGTCCCACCACTGCGACATACTCAATACCCTAGGATGGCTGACCTTCAAGGCCAAATTGGACTTCCCTCTTCTATGCACAGTCTTCAAACTCCTGCACTTCCCCTCACCTCCCATCCTCTCCAATCTCCTCAAATTGAAACTCTCCACCAGGACCCTAAGATCTTCCCACCTCCTGCTCCTAACAACACCCAAAATCCAACTAGACATCGGGAGCAGATCCTTCTCCTCTGCAGCTGTGCATAAATGGAACAACCTTCCACACAGGCTTCTTTCATGCCTGTTTCTTCCCAGTTCAAAAGGTACTTCAAAGAAATCTTCTTTCCTCCTCCCACTTGTAATTGTACCTGACCCTCACCCATCAACCTGCGACTCCTTCCTCCTCCACCCGCTCCCTCTCTTAGTGCCCTTCATTACCTGATGCTATAACCCCACTCCTCCACCCTTCCCCATCTTCACCTTCTCTTTACTTCTATGCCTATATTCACCTACCCTGTGCTCGATCCTTACTCCTCCCCCCTCCCCGGTCTCATCTTCTCTCCGCTCCTCTGTCAATACTTTTGCAATATAGTGTATTATATGGTACTACTGCACTGTATTAAAGTGATTGTAAAAAATATGTAAGTAAATGTATGTACTGTCTCAAGTTTCAATGTTAGACACACTTGTGCACCACAATATGTATAGTTCTGGACCTGATGATATCCTGATTTTGATTCTGTGTCCACATAGGACTATCACTATTGTTTCCCTTCTGTTTCTGTTCAATGTCTGTAAAGTACTATGTTATAATGTATTGTTTGGAATACCTCTATTCCCTGGGTCACCCCTGAAAAAGGGACTCGAATGTCTCAGTGGGTCCACCCAGTCATCAAAATTCTAATAAATAAAAAATAAATAAATAAATAAAGCTACCAACTTTCCAATGCCTAAAACTAGGACAGTCCATCTTGACCATGACCCCCCCCCCACACCACACCACTGTATCACTCCCATGGGCACTGCCACAGACAACGCTGTGCACAGTCAGTTACATTTTGCTGTTTGCTCTGGCCATGCTGCCCTACAGTAACACCAGTAGCAAACATTCAGATTAAAAAAATACATCATTCTGCTGCAGCAAGTTCCAAATCATGATGTACAGAAAGTTCACTAGAAGCAAACCTGCATTAAATTGTGATCAGACATTCGAGCTGCATGTACAGTTCCTCATGACAGTCCCATCCAACCAACTCACACTCACCTCATTTGCTGAGCAAACTTCACTTCAGTGACTCCCACCACCACACCAAATTGTTTTCACACACTTCCCTACAGCTGATCAGGTTCAGGTACCTTAGTTCCCTGCTGCTGGTCTCTTCTCTGATTGGAGTCCCTCTCAGCTGCTGGCAGGTAGATGTCCACATGCACTTGTTTGCACTACTACCCAGTCTAATCTAACAGGAAGGAACATGCTTTACTGTGCTCCCACTGACATGCCTGCAGTGCAACACAGGCACAGGGTTTGAAGTTGCAAACTGCTGTCCAGCCCCTAGCAGTGTCACAGTGGTGCTGAAATAACTTTCACTCACGGATTAGCAGTCAGCAAAAAAAAAAAAGGACAAAACTGGGACAAGTCAGCAAAAAAAGGGACAAAAGTGACATTTTACTAAACTTGTGTGGACACTGGGACATGCTGCCTAAAATAGGGACTGTCCTGGGAAAATAGGGACTGTTGGTAGCTTTATAAATACATGATACCTGTTAATTGTAATTGTAATTTTTGCTTGTTATCCTGTTCAATCTTTTGGGCACAGGGTTTTCTTGCTGGCTGGGTGGGTGTATGGCTACTGGCCCTCTGGAATGTTCTATGTCTGTTAGGCCTTATTGCTGCTGGTGGAGCCTACTTTGGGTATCTTTGACCGTTGGCTTTCTTCCCTTCAGCAGAAGATGTTTCATACTTCCTACATATTATAGCTGTGTCCCACTTGAATTGTGTATCCTGGAACATTAAAGGAGGCAATTCCCCAATGAAGCACACTCAGCTCCTAAAGCAGTTGGTTACCTTTAAACCAGACCTGGCCTTCCTCCAGGAGACCTACCTGCTAGCCAGTAAGGCACATTTTTTTCTGTAGACTTTGGGTAGGGTCTTCATTCAGGGTAGGCAACAGCTCTCTTAGGGACGGGGTCATTATTTTGGCTCGTAAACAACTTCATCTGCAAGTTATTAAAGAGCATGTGGATCCAGAGGTCTGGTATATCCTGCTTCATGTTACTGTAGGCACATCAGAACTGTTATTTGGATATTTATGGTCCAAATGCTGACACCCTTCTTTTTTGTGATTCTTATGAACCTTATTTCTTCCTAAAACTCTCCCCAAACTATTGATAGGAGACTGGAATCTCATAATGGCCGATAAACTGGATAGGTCATGCTCGGTCAGAAAGGGTCTTACCCCAGCACAAAGAGCCTTGAGGGATTTGCTAGATAATTGTGGGTAGTTGATGTCTGGCATATTCTCCATCCTTCCGAGAAGGAGTTCACTTTTACTTCTTCAGTGCACAATAGCCATTCTTGAATTGATTTTGCCCATGTTAGTCCTGTCTTCATCCAATCTGTCCGACACTGTGAGATTCACAGCATATTATTTCAGATCACGTTGCAATAACGCTATCTGTGGGCCTGACACCTACTGTTGAGAGGAACAGATGGTGGAGACTTAAAGAGACAGTACGTGGAGGCTTAAATAGCACTCACTTGGAACCACATTTAAATAGCTCAGACGCCGAACACCTCCCAGACTTGGAGCATTCAGGCAAGCTCCTGGAAGACTTTTGGGAACCCCCATTTGCAGAGGAGTTACACCGGTATCTCTGGATTAGAACTGCATTCAATACTATTGTTTTTTTTTTTTATTTCCACAGTAGGGGATCTATAAAGAAGACATACAGGAGGGGACTTAAGGGGCACCCTTGCCTTACCCCCCCCGGCTTTATAGGGATTAATGGACCGAACCATCCATTCACTTCCGGAGTAACAGTGGCAGTTCTATATAATGATTTAAACCAGTCAATCAGGACCTCAGGGACTCTGTAGTGTTGTAAAGTGGTCCAAAGAAACTCATGACTGATACAGTCAAAGGCTTTCCTTTGATCAAGAGAGATTATATATATATAGGTAGAGTGTTGGTGCATTCTGTCGTTATGATTTCACGTAAGAGAATAAGGTGATCCTGGATGCTCCTGTGAGGTATCGAACAAGATTGTTCTGTTGAAATTACTAGTTCTGCTATTCTTAGTAGTCAAGTTGTTAAGATTTTAGTTAAGAGTTTAAAATCAGTATTTAATATGCAACCAGGTCTCCAATTATTTAAATTTGACTTCTCATCTTTTTTATGTAGATATAACAGAACACCTTTGTTAAAATGTAAAGGTATGTCTCCTGTTTCCAGTAGGGCATTGAACACATAAGTAAGTTCAGTACCAAGATGTTCAATTATTTTGTACAGTTCATTAGGAAGGCCATCAGGCCCAGGGCTAATCTCGGTTTTAAATGTTGAACTGTACTCTGAAGTTCTGAAAGGATATTGGTTGACACACTGTGGGACTAACTTGAAAGGAACTTGGAATATCTAAATATCAGAAAGAAAATCTCTAGATTTCTCTGTGTCAGATGAAATAGGGCAAAACAAATTAATAGAAAATGCAGATACCATTCTTAAAATATCTTGCTGGGTAGAGTGCTTAACTCCTGCTTGATCAATCAAAAAGGGCATTGTTTTATGTCCTACAATCCGATAGTTTTGATCAAAAGGACATATTTCCTGTGCAGTGCCTTGAGTGCCAAATGTATGTTGATTAAAAAGCTGTGCCGCTTTTTGTTTATGAAATAATAACAAATCCTTCTGAACCAAATGTATTTGTTGCACTAAATCTTGCCCGTTGTACAGGTAATGGTAAATACTGTAAGTTTTGTAAGTGGTGTCTTTTTTGTAAATAAGCCAGGTACTCTGCATTAGTTTTTTGTTTGCTGTATTGTTTTAGAAAGTGGGTTAAATCTAGTTTTGCATCCTCCCACCAAGAAATTGGAGAATCATAACAGACTAGTACCGACTTTCTTGCAGCCAAAAACTGGGTTAATGAGTCCATAAAACTATTGTCTTGCAGCAGATTGATATTAAATTTCCAGGTTCCGGGACCTTTTGATCCAAGGGGTCTATTAGCCAAAGTAACTGTTAATGGTTTGTGATCAGAGAATTCAAGAGGTATAACATTGGCATGATGGATATTAACAGATTGTGATAAAAAGATATAATTGATTCTTGTAGTTAAAGCACCTTTCTGAAAGGTGGGGGTGGTGTTGTTTTATTACATCCAGGTATGCATCTTTCAGTCTTGCTGCATGCAAGATCTTTGTTAGGGCTTGGGTATCACAAAACAGTTTCTTAGTCCTGGCATGTGCACCCTTATCTTTAAGACTAAGGCCACAATTAAAATCACTGGAAAAAATAACTTCTTTTGAGGTATGTAAGTACGGTTGGATAGTAAAAAATATATCTTTACAAGCAGTTTTGGCTGAGGTGCATAAAGGTTAACTATACGATAAACTTTATCTTTTATTAGGACATCTAGTACCAAGACCCTTCCAGGAACAAGATCTTATAATTTTAACTATTTAAAGTCTGGAAAACGAACTAGCACACCTACCCCAGAACATGCTTCCTGCCCTATGGACCAGAAGGAGGGTCCAGAAACCCAATTTCTTTGTGCTTGTCTTATCTCAGGGGAGGTGTGGAATCTGGTGTCTTGCGGACAACAAATACCAAAGTGTAGTGAGGCAAAAAAGGAAAATATGGCCTGATGTTTTCCTGAATGCTTAATACTATTAACATTTGTAGTATGAATATGTAAAGTGTCAGACATCAAGCTAGACAATTTAAGGCTTCCAATAATCATTTTTTCCTTCCACCTGGTACTCCCTTATCTTTAGATTTAGCCTTCCTGTTTTGTGACCCCCTTCCTTTTGAGTAAACCTCAGTGTCTGTTGTCTGCTCAGGATGGGAAGAGGAGATCACTGAGGAATCATTATCCTCACCAGAATCAGCCGAGGTCTCATGAAGAATCTCATACCGATTCTTTAACATAATCGGAGAGGCCCTAGTTGCTTTTGGGGGGGGGGGCAGCCCTTAGTTCTAGCAGAGCATCTGCAGCTTGCCTGGGCAGGTTCTTTGGGAGGGGGTATATCTTTATTAACTATGGGTTGCGTATTTCTCACTTCTGAGGAGTTTGAAGCACTCAGGGGTTCCTCAGGTACTGTCTCAGCAGGGGGTGGATCCACCCTAGGAGATGGGGACAGGCCCTGGTAGGACTATATTGCGGTGATACTGTAGGAGCTGGATTGGGCCTATTTCTGATTTTTGCCCTCAGGGCTTGTGAAATTAAAAAGTCCTGATCAGCTGCTTCTTCACGGTGCTCCTGATTAAATGCTGCCCAGGTGCAGTTCTAAAAGGTAGGGCCAACTTCATCACATAAATTGCATTTGCTTTCATTCAGACAGGCAGAACTTATATGCCCCAATTCCCCACATAAATTGCATTTCATTTTATCACAAGCACTGCTTATATGACCAGGATCCCCACACCTATAACAGGCCTTCGGTTGACCTGGATAAAACAGTACCCCCCAGTCACACCCAAGAAAAAAAGAATTAGGTAAATAAGAAACACCAGACTCTGTAATTTTTAACAAGATTTTGACCTTCCAGCCCCCAGTCCAGATATTTTCTGTGTCCAAAATGGCTTCTGGTTCTCCAAGTACTGTGCAGCACTGTTTTAACCAGTAAATAACATCAGTCACATCTACACCTTCATTTTGGAACAAAACAGTTATTGTCTTGTATGCAGGTTTTGTTAATGGTGTAATTAAAAAGGGAGCCCATAATGCAGAATTCTTCACAGTATGATATTTTGACCAGATTCTTTCCAAGCCATGAGTAGTTTTGAAACTGATATCAAATGAGGTCTCTCCAGAAACATGTATCAATGCATAAATTTCATGGGAAAAGAATTTTAGAGAATCTTTTAGTAAAGTTCTAGCTACAAAAATATGGTCTGGAGGATCCTACATGCCACCTAGATAGGTAAAACGGATGGCGTTATGCCATTTTGCTGGGTACACTGGGAGGCGAAATAATGAAGAGAAGGTTTTTTTCTGAGTATCAGGTTTTTTGTTTAATGGAACCACAGCTTGTGTTTGTGTATTGGAGGATGCACTAGTAGAAGGTTGCTGAGGCAAGTTTGCTGGTGGTAGATTCAAAACTAGGTTTTGTGTAAATTGCAATTCCTCAGGAATAACTAGAGGATCTGCAGCATCTGTTCCATTTCTTAAATGAGGGGTTGAGGTTAGAAATGGGCTTAACTCAGGAGAGTCTTCTGGAGTAGGCATCCATATGGGAGAATTTCCAGAGACCCACTCATTAGCGCTAGTCTGCTTCTCCCAGCCTGCTTCCTGTAATGCAGCAGCCACTGTCCACACTGGGACATTACCATTATTCTGCTTATTATGCTGAAGATGGGATTCGGCCTGAATAGGAGAGTATTTTGCAGGAAAAACAGAATTGCTACTCACATTTCCCTCAGTCACACAGTCCGAAGTAATTGCGGGTTCTTTAGTAAGATAATCACTGGCAGACAGTGGCTTTTGTAGGGTATTCCAAGCTATCAGCTGATCTGAGACAGCATCAACAGTGCTGTCAGCTTGTAGCCGACGGATTTTCTGCTGCAATGACAAGCTTCATAATCATAAACTTCCGCTCTTCAGATTCAAGTATGCGCTTTAGTTCCAGGGTCTCAGCTGAATCTTTGCTGTGGTCAGCTTGCATAGAGTCAGTCACGTCTGAAAACTGAGAGACATTATCAGAATCCATACAGTCATCTTGCAGTTGTACAGGATTTCCAGGTACATTTAAAGGTACATCTATAGGTATTTGTTTAAGTCCATCAGATTTATTGCTATTATGCTCAACCAGATCCAAACCTTCAGACGAGTTGGGACAGAGAGGGCCTGCTCTCCCAGCTCCACAACATCCATCCTCCTCCCAGGACTAACTACTGCCATCTCGTCAGCCAGAGGTTCCCCTGCTGGTGAGTAGGGATTTTTTATTCAAAACTCAAAAGAACATTCAAACAAAACGTTATTACTTCATACAAAATCATAATGAATGAAAAGAAAAAAACAGACACAATCAGTACAACATACCATAAATCCCCAACTGAAATGAAAAACATACCCCCTCCCCCTCCCTACCAAAAGAGTAGGGGAATTCTTATTAAAACTTGAAAACAAAACATATACATAATAGTGTTACTGCACACCAAATCATAAGACAAAAACAAAGAGAAACATAAATAAGTATGACATCATACATTCAACACAAAATTTCAGTTGTCGAATCCCAAAACTGAATAATAAATACTAACCCCTCCCCCCACTGAAAGAGTAGGGGAATTTTTTTTTAATTATAACTTCAAAAAAATATTGAAACAATACATGCTATAAATCACATGATAAAATGGTGAAACAAAAACATCAACAACAAAAATAAGTATTTCAATCATACAGAAAATCAAAAAAATAGAAATCATACAGTATTTGGTCCATACTATGAAAACAACAAAAGAAACCCCTTCACAGTAAATCAGAGCATATTATATAGATCATATACTGGTGAAAATGCACACCTTCTACCATTCCTATGTCCCAACCCCCCCCAAAAGGGAAGAATAGGGGAATTTATATCATAAACTGCAAAAATCAAATAAATACAGATAGTGTGAACTCACACGAAAAGAAAATACAAATCATAAAGAAACAGATAAGTATTATGGTCATACAGTGTCTGAAATAAATTAGTAAGGCCCAAAGCATATCCCAATACATGAAAAAGGCCCCCACACCTTCTCAAAAAAAGAGTAGGGGAGATTGTATGAGACAAACAACAGTGTTCAAACTGTATACAAAATAAAAACCAATCCTCAAACAAAATAACCTGAAAAATTCATACTGTAATACACTGTCAAGGTCCCTCCAGAGTAAACCACAAGGACCCAAAAACCAAATCAAGGAACTCAAAAAAAAAAATAATAAGAAGAAAGTATCTTAGATTCAAGTTCAGGCTCTGGAAATGCATGGCAATGCAAAGTCCACTTACCCCTGGTATCTCATCTCACTCACTGAATCCAGCGGATACTCTTATGTGCAGGAGAGCCTGTCCCATCACCAAGGTGGGGTAGACCAGGAAAAAAAAGAAAAAATTACAATGTGAGAAAGGAGAAATGTAACACCCAACACATCCCCTTAAAAGGAGGGAAAACATATACAACAAATGGTGGAGGAGAATAATCAAACCAAGCCACAACAAAAGTCACAAGACAAAATAAGACAGATTAGGGAATCCAATGAATGGGTCCCCATAGGGCATGAAAAACTTGAGGGGGTAAAGAATTCCGTTCAGAAGACTTGATTGTCAAGATGGCAGACTCAATCATATGAAATAACTGTAATTCTGTAAGGTTAAGTTGCTGAAGTGATAAACGACATCGGACATTCCAAATAAAATATTTAAAACATGCCAGAATTATCCATATAGTAGGAGCATCATAAACCAGCCAAGGGGAAGGTAGAATACCTAAACATAAAATGTCAAAGTTGATGTCTGTAAAAGGAGAAGAACTCCAGATGTGACCTACCAATATCCAAAAGAACTGAATAAGTGGACAAGTAATATATAAATGATTCACGGTTTCTATTTCAGTAGAACACGAGAGCCGAGGGCAAAATCTAGCTTTCAAACCTTTGTGTTTTAGGTTACCTTTAACATTCAATTTACCCAAGGCAGATAACCACATAACATCCCACATATGAGAGGGAATATGAGGGCAGATCAACATCTTACCTATTTGGGTTCTTTCCAAAATAGTATATGTAACAAAAGGGGAAGGTTCCAGAAAAAAATTTTCCAAAATCAATTGATAAAACTGTTTTCTGGGCAAAGAGATAAAATGATCCTGTGATAAAGACCAAAGCTTACTTTTACCAAAACAAGAAAAAAAAAACCAACCGGGAGAGATAGTAAGGATCTTTGTCTAGGAATAACACCAGGCCAGAACTGCAAAATAGGACTGAGACTGTCCATGACCCATGGGATCCATAACTTGTCCTTAGCCAATAAAACTGAACTTAAGTTCTTACAGGCAAACATGGAAAAGAAAAAAAGGATCGGATGGACCATGTGAAGGCCTCCATGTTTTTCTGTCCAAAAACAAAACACTTCTCTTTACAGGACTAAGCCTACTACCCCATATGCAGGAAAAAATACAAACCATTTATCTTAGTTTCAAGCTGCAGTGGTAAAGGATACACAGTGCTAATATGTGAAAAAAAAGAGAGTAAGTATGTTTCAGTCGTATAGATTCTCTTTGCCTTAGCCATTCTCCATTTATTCCAGACATCAACTTTGGCTTGTGCTTGTTGAATTTTGGTTTGCCAATTCAGAAGAGCCACGTCCCCTTTCCCAAAAAGCACTCCAAGGATACTACAGGGTCCAGAGTATATGGAAACACCAATAATTTCAGTCCAATCAAAGTGTGCAGTACCAATCAATAAACATTTGCTCTTTCGAAAATTTAGTTGAGCTGCCGTGTATTGGGAAAATAAAGATAATATGTGGCTGGCAGTAGAGCAGGATTTAATGTCTGCTAAAAGAAGAAATAAGTCATCTGCATAGGCAATGGATCAGATTTCAGGGTCTAAACTGGAAAAGGAAAGCCCGTAATCATTGTGTCCTGGTTTAATCTGTGAATTAAGGGGTCTAAGGAAAAAATGTACACTAGGGGGCAAAGGGGGCAACCCTGACATAAACCGTTTTGCACCTTAATAGGTTGACCAATCCAACCATTAACAATAATGTCTAATGATGCCTTCTTATAACCCATTTTCAGCCAATTGATGAATGTTGGAGGAATGCCATAATGTTGCAAACATTTCCAATGATACTCATGGAGAGCCCTATCAAAAGACCTTGCTTTGATCCAATGCAAAAAGGAACCCTGTGAGTTCACCAGATTGACCCCTACTCCAGATTTCATGAAGTAATATTAAATTATCAAAAATAGATCTGCCCGGGATACTACATGTCTGGGATGGATGTATCAGATCACTGGATACCAATGCCAATCTATTTGCCAACAGTTTGGAAAGAATCTTATAATCAGCATTCAACAGTGAAATCGGTCTCCAGTTAGACAACAGGGACCTATCACCAGTTTTGTATAATAAAATGACAAGGCCTTCCCACATGCTACGTGATAACTGTTCTGTAGTCAACATTGTATTGAACAATAATACTAATTCTGGGAGCAAAGCACTTAAAATATGCGTGTAAAGCTCGGATGGAATTCCATCTGGACCAGGTGTGGAGCATACTCTCATAGACTTAATGACTTCCTGAACCTCCAAAGCTGTAACAGGCTGAAGTAATGAAGCTGATAGTAAGGGAGACAAACAGGGCAGATCACAATTCTCCAACCATAGATCAATACCACTGTCAACACCAATAGGAGCCTGAAACATAGAAGAAAAATGCCGATCCATTTCTGCCAAAATATCAGAACATTTAGTAAACACGGTAACCGGTTCTGTAGTAATGAGAAACATAACTTTCTTATGGTGTTGGGAAAGGCCAAATTGAAAGGGATTAGAGAAAGCTTGAGACCCCTGAGTCCCAAACCTCTTTTCCGCAAATAAAGATTTATATCTATCGTACTGGATATCAGTCATCTTTTGTTTAACCAAAGAGATCTAAGCAGATAAATCCAAAGAAGATGTCGCCTGTTGGGAAAAAAAGGGTGTGTAATTCCATTTTGTATGAGAGATATTGGTCAGTTTTGTGTCTGCCAATACGTTGCCCTATCAGTTTAAAATAAGACTGAATGTCAGTTTTAGTATCCTCCCACCAAATTTGGATGTCATCATACAAAAAGTAGACAGACTTTCTGGCATGTAACAGCCACCGAAAGCTGTCATACACCAAAGGGGTATTCAATAACGTGAGATTCATTCTCCAATACCCCGGGCACCTCCCCATTTTCTCAAAGTTAGAAACTGTAAGGCTTAAAAACACATGATCAGAAGAGGGTACTGGTATAGTAGCAGACTGAATAATATCCAAAGTTTGAGAAAAAAAAACAGTAATCAGTTCTGGTAGAGAGAACCCCTCGGAAATATGTTTTTGAGGGAATACACCCAGACCTATCAAAAACATCCATCAGGCTACTATTGGTAAGAAGAGTATTTAGGCTGGAAATCTCACAAAAAACTTTGGAGGTTCGAGACCCTCTGTCAGTCTTATACTTGCTGCAATTGAAATCCCCACCCAAGAGAATATAACTGGAGGTAAACAAATAAGGTTGGATGGCTTGAAACAAATCAATCTGTGCCTTTTTCGTTTGGGGTGCGTAAACATTTATACAGCGAAAGGCCGCTGCATGCAATAAAACATCCAGCAGAAAAACCCTACCAGGGACTATATCTACCTGGCGTACAACAGTAATATCAGGGTTATTCAGGCAAATCCCAACACTGCTACACTCATCTTCTCTCGTAGACCAAAAGGAAGCACCAAATAGCCATGCTGAGGTAGCAGAAGACACATCCTCCAAGGAATGCAACAGAGTGTCTTGTAAATAAAAGATATCTGAGGAGCTAGAGGACAATTGTGCATATGTCACAGCCCATTTTCTCTTAGACTTGAAGCTGTTAGCATTCAAAGAAGCTACAGCAATGTTATATAATGAAGCAGAGGCAGGAAAAGCCTATCAGCATTTTTTCCGCACCCGAGTCCTGGGACCCAGTCTCTGAGCCTGGGGTTTGGGGTTATGATCTTCCTGTGGGAGTTCACCCTCAGAGCCCCCATCAATCTGGGAAGAATGAAAGGAGGCAGACTCTGACTCAGAGCCCATGTCACCATCCTCAGAGGGGAGACCATCACATTTATTTTGTGTGGAAGAGGGTCAGGATGAGACAATGACACCTCCCCACCTTTGCGTCTAACACTCCTACGTCTCCCAACTACTTGAAAGGGATCAGGAACCTGAAGAGGAGGGGGCATAGTCTGGGAAGAAGCACCAAGTAGGGACCTAGGGACACAGGCACAGGAGCAACAAGTAAAGGGTCATTGGGAACCGGTGTAACTTGTGGAACTATCAGAAGGGCAGGGGTGGGTGTAACCAGCACCGGAACCACAGGACCTGGAAAGGGTTCCCATGGGGGGGGAGCTGGGAAATAGATGGATGTCTGGCAGCCTGTTTCAAAGCAGAGTTAATATAATAATCTTGTATGGCATAATCATTATTGGAAGTATTATGAGAAGCCCAGGGGCAGTCAGTGAATTGAGTGATCGGTGTCACACAAGCTGCACTTTAAAGGGCCTCAACAATGGAACATGGAGTGACCAAAATCCCCACACTGGGCACATTTAACAATATCACATGTGCAACTCAAATGTCTAGAAGAACCACATTTATAACAGAGATAGGGCAGACCAGGATAAAAAAATAAACCCTTTGTCACGACCAATATAGAAACAGTTAGGAAGATGTTGTAAACCAGAGTCATCCTGATGCAGATTAATTTTGACCCTCCACCCCCAAGTCCAGAAACCTTCGTCATCAAGAATGGGGTCAGGGTTGCCCTGGATTTTACACTGTTTTTCCAACCAGTACAAAATTCCCATGATATTAACTCCCTCATTACAGAAAAGAACAGTAATGACTTTAAAAGTCTGCTTAGTGAGGGGTATGGCTTGAAACTTTTCCTAAAGGCATTTGTTTTCATAGTAGCATACTTTAACCAAAATCTATCCAAAGATATCAGAAGAGTGAAAACTAATATCAAAGGACTGTTCTCCAGATAAATGGATAAGTGCATATACTTCAGCAGGAGAAAATCCCATTTGTTGTTTTAAGAGGACTTTCCCCACATAAAATCTACTTGGAGTATCATCCACAGGCCTCGAAAAATGAAGGTGAACAGCATAATGCCACTCTGCCAAGTCAACTGGCTTTTTCAAAAGGCTAGCATAAGTGGGAGCCTCCGTCTGTACCGGAGCTGGTGTAGTAACATCATCAGGAAGAGGAGGATCCCCCCCTGTGTCCTCCCTTCGAGAAGGCAGTTTGATAGAAACTGCAGAAAAGTCAGTATTAGGACCCACATTATTAGATAGAAGCGGTGAAAAGGGAACAGTACCTGAATCAGTCGGGAGATCCAATGGAGGGAGCTCCATGGGTATAGGGTCCATTTCAGAGGGAATAGCGTGAGGTGCTAGGGCAGAAACCAAACCCATAACCACAGAGGCCTCAACAACCGCCGGTGACGTCAGAGTAGATCCAGGGAGCAGTACCACAGGGTCAGAAGACCATGTACCGGAGGCTTGCTGTGTCCAACTTGCTTCCTGCAAGGCCACATCAGCGGACCATGAGGAAGGATCTAGGAAATCCACAGGAGGCGAAGCTGTGCGATCTGCTGCAGGCACTGGTACATCGGGAGAACTAGTAGTAGAAACAAAAAGGTTTTTTATTTGGGGCAGGCATCTGTGAGGGTGAAGGTTGTTGGGAACACTTACGTTTTGCTGGTTCCTCCTCGGTTTTTCTACGAGCAGCAAAATATTCAATTCGGCAGCCTGAAGGTGGGCCACCAAGCGTAGCAATTCCTCTTCTGAGGAAGCATCAGGGGGCTGTATAGAAAGGCCCAATGCGGGCTGCTGGGGAGTAACAAAATCTGCATCCATTCCAGAATCTGGCAGATCCACATGCAGGGGGAGAGGCTTACCACTCGAGACCGATTGCTGGCCGCCTGGCAGGCACAATCCAGCTGTCTCAGGAGCCATCTCCTGCGATAAAACAGAGCTTCCTTTCCAATGGCAGCCATCACAGAATGCAGAACCCCGATGGACAGAGACATAGTGCCCTCTGCCCGCAGAGTAGGTGAATTTTCCCAGTGTCCTGGCCAAATTTCCCACCAGGACGAGGTTGAAAATAAGCAAAAATTGTCTAGTCCTCCTCCCCGGTCAACACAAACTAAATGAATAAAATAAATAAATGTTATCATGGGTATAAATAGTAAAAATATACTTTACCAATTTCTCTGCCACTATCATCTTCATCCTCAGTCCAAACACATGAGTCAGGGCATTTCCCTGACATGGACTCCATGTCATCATTTGTTGCTGATGTATCAACGCACATCTGCCCAACTGAGTCTAATGGTCGCTGACCCAGGATTTTGTCCAGTTCATTGATAAACTTCATTTTTTCACCTGATGCACCACTCTTTCCCTTCTTCTCACGTGACAGCTTATAAGTTTTTTTTAGGAATTTCCACCTGGTTCGAAGTTACTCAATTGACTGGACAAAACCCTTGGATGCCATTTCTGACTGTATTTTTTTAAAAATATCAGCATTTCTATGTGTCTTTCCATCAATTAATCTCATTATATCTAATTCAAGGAAACAGTCTCAGAAAATCCTGGTCTCCTCATCACACCAGTAATAACAATTACCACTACTGATGCTACCACTGTCTTCAATTTTTTTTCTTATCATTTAAAAAAAATAATTAAGTAAAATAAAATCTCTGTCAAACTAAATATATAAATAAAAATAAGTAGACAACCCTTATAAGGCTGCACTTTGAATTTGTGGAGTGGTCAAACAAAAAAAAGTTGCTTAATAAAACCTACAGATTATTTAAATAAGACTGTCAAATATTAGGCAATTTCTCCTGACGGGGTTGACAGCTGTAGTCACTACTAAATCATCTGTATGACAACCTTCAAAGGAGGGAGGGAAACAATTACTCCTCCCACTGACGACGACATTATTGTGTCATCTTTGTGCGTTCCAGGAAGAGGGGAAGGCAGGGCTGCTCGTTTACATGCTGAGTGTTACCTGCTACCGCCGGAGTTATCCAGTGAACATAATCTGGTAAGACTGTCCCCAAGTTGATAGTTTCTACCAGTATACATGTAGGTAGAGATAGCGGGTAACAATCGGAGATCTCCGAGAATATGCTAGTAACCTGCTAACACCACCTGCATGTATACGCACTGAGTGCTGTTGATGTCCTCTGCAGTCTTATTTTTGTCTCATGCTGGCCATCAACCTTGTTTGTTAGCCAACACAGAAAAAAAAAACCATTGAGGACAAAGTGACTGTATGCTCAGGCTGCAAAATAAGAACTTCTAACACAAAACTATTCAACAAAGCTTTACAAACACAAACCTTCTCAGAAAGCATTTTTTCCAACTCAGATACACCTTAAACTATGTAAAACAGCAGGGCACTTTCTGTACCTTAAAACGTTTGATGACCAGCACAAGACAAGAACATAGGGACTGCAGAGGACATGAGCAGCACTGACTGATACAGAAGAGCAGGCTTTACCTGTAAAGCATCATAAAATTCCAGGATGCATTACATGAGTCAGATCATGACCTTTGCAATACAACCACACAGGTTTTCACACCAGCCTTATGTAACTTCATTAAATTTAAATCCTGATGAAATTTGCAGTGTGCGACACGGGCAATCATTGTTCATGTTTGCACACTACACAGGTAAACAGAAAGAAGGCTGAGGGGACCCTCCCTATAAGTGCACCTTGCCTCTCGTAGGGGTGTTAGTTTTTTAAATGTGACATTCAACCTCAGTAACATTTTTCTTAACTCAGCAACATTTTTTGACCCTATGCACTTCTATTTAGTCATAGTTTCAGTATGACTGCATCACAGGGGCCGCCTTATGCAACTTTGTTTACAGCAAAATGGTAATGTATGAACATGGTTTTGTTGGAAAATGGACTGACAATTTAATCAATTGTTCTCTTTTTTTCAGACAATTTTTATGTATTTAAAATGAAAGAAGAACAACAAAATACATAGTTATTGACAAACGCTATGTAGCCCGCCCCCTCCCCACTAATTTGGGGCTTAAGTGTCCCCCAGGGCTCCAGTAATGCCCACTGCCAGGCAGATGTCCTGCAGGGATATTAAATCCATGTTTCTTTGTTGTTATCGTATTGATTTGCATGAGAGTGCCATGGTGTGCCTCCGTGCCTGTCCCTTTACGGTTATAGCAATGTGTATACAGTAAATAGTCTGGTCTGGGTCCGAGTGCTTTAAAGTTTGTGACTGGCCAGACACCAATTTAATTTGCTCCACTCTGAGGTTGATAGTAAAGCAGAAGGAGCTCTTCCTAGTCTGTAAATATTTACTTCTAATTTGTTGTTATATTTGAATTAGAATGTTTGCTTTAACCTGCCTTCTTGCAGCAAATTCATCTGAATGGGAGCCATCATGTTTGGTCCGGGACTTCCAGGTATTTGGCCCAATTAGGACACAAGGGACCTCGAGGGGTCCTTAGTTCAAGTGCCTTGTGGGAAGGAAAACTGTAGTTCTTGTGGTTTTACAGGTTGGCGCCTAAACTGTCTAATGGGAGCATCAGAACTGTGATTGACAGCTACCCTAGCCAACCAGATTGCTAGAAAACCAGACTAGTTCAAGAACTGTTTGAAAAAAGAGTCAGTTGCTGTTAGAGCTGAGAGAGTGAGCAGTTCGAGCCATCGAGAGGCAGCTCCAGGGAAGGAGCTGTGGAGATTTGGCAGGAAAGGCCTGACATGCCTTCTTGCCATTGTTTTCCAGTACTGAACTGCTTGATAGCAGTAATCGGATTAATCCAAAGTTAATCTTTGAATTGTGGCAGATTGCCCAAGACTCTGAGATGTGCAGCTTGAGATATTGGACCGAGAAGAGCTCCTGTGAAGCGTTCAGCCCAAGAGTTGTGTGAGAGACTGCTTTTGCGAATTGAGAGGTTTGCTCAGCGAATTGACTAAAACAGTGAACTGGCCTGAAACTGAATTAAGAGGTAGAGAAGTGAATGTTCTTCTCGATACATGTGCTGAATGTTTATTGTGGGTCACGGCTTACTGTTCAGGGACATTTGCTTGCCAGAAAGGAACCTTCTTTACCAGTGATCGAACTGTCTGTCAGCTGGAGGTTTTCACCAGCAAACGAATTGAACTTTACCAGAAGTGTTTATCTAGCCATGGGCCTATGCCAAACTCGGCTCAAGCAATCTATTTCTGCAGCAGTGACTGTTTTCTCAGCAAGACACCAGAGTGGGGATCCAGCTCCTGCATAGAAAGAAATCGCAGGTTGCAGCCACCTGGAGAGAAAGGCCATGAAGCAGAGGTGAGTCATTCAGGCCCAGTTTCCCCATGTTCTTCAGTTTCCAGCAGCAGGTCTTCATATCGCCAGATCTTTCTCAACCAACTGGTGTCGTGAGTAAACTCAGGGTAACTCCCTGCAACTTTTCTTTGAATCTTTCTGCGGTACCATCTGATTACTCCAGTGTGTTTCAGGGTTACAAAGGACTGGGCCAACCGGCTCCGGATACAAATAGCCAAAGCCTTGTTTATGCATATTTAACTGCTTTCTCTTTCCATCATCCATCACCACCCCATGTTTTATTTTCTATAATTGCTGGGGAGCATTTTCTCACCACAGTAATTATGAAAAATAAAACAGTAATGTGGTCGGAATGTGAAGTGTTGTCCGTGGTCTGCGGCTGAGCGGCTGCTGAAACCTTTTCTATTATTTTTAAAATATTTATCAAAGGATTAAATGTTTACTTGAGGACTCAAGTTTTTGGAGCAGCAACTGCTGAGAGTGGAGGCAAGTTTAGTTTTTGTAACTATCTGTTTATGCTCCCTCTGACACCACATCGACTTCCTATCATTAGGGTCCTCAAGTGCGCCCTGCTGACCGGGATGTGGAGGGTATTGTTCCCTGCCTGCCTTTGCCCCACAGACCATTTAACAGTCCAGATTGCCCCACTGGGTGGGGGAGGGTCTCCATAACCCCTCTCCTTACCTCAGATGAGGTGGACACAGTACCGGAGCAATCCAATCCTCTGGTCATTGGTGATGGGGCCCATCTCCAGGAGCCTGCGTAGGACTTTTCCTTGTTTTCTGGTCCCATCCTGCAGACATCGGCATGTGGAGAAAGTCAAGGAGACAAAGGCATGCTGAGACATACCTTCGCTCAGACCCTCGGCCAACGTCCAACCCTCCCTTCTGCTATTCCCAACTGCACCACCACCTGTGGTCACTCAGGTGGCGGTACGGCAGCAGGAACATATAGCCCTCCCCACCTGGAGAAGGAGAGCAGTCCTTCAGGTGCTCAATCCTTTTCTCCCCGGCCAGCACTCCAACAACCCAGGCTCGCTACCAAACCCGGGCCGCTGGCATCACAAGCAGTATCTCTACCACTGCGCCGGCAGGCTGCCTTTTTTTTATTCACTTACCCGTCAAGGAGTGAGAGTTGTGGCCAACTATCCAGTGCGTGCATAAGTGGAGAGTGGTGGCAAGCGCATGCATGGAACAAGGGAAACCCAGCGCATGTTCGCCATTATAACCCGCAGGCTTTATCGGCTAATTATAACCGTGTTTTCCTATGGGAGAAAACGCTCCCCGGTTATATTATTTATATAATGTCTTTGTAATCAAATGACTGATGCAGTCATTTAGAGCCAATTTAGATAAATACTTAGCCCATTAATCTTAACTGTGGGAATACTTGTCTCTCCAATGGCTCAGGATCAAACGTTTGAAACCTAATGCTGCTATCATAAGCCAATGCTTTTCTGTTAGATTCAAATTTATTAGCCTGCTTGTATCCCCTAGTATAAAAACTTCCAGCTTAAATGGCACATTGTCATTAAGAATTTGTTTGCAGGCTCTCCAAATGATTATCCAAGAGGACCTGATAAGTGAACAGTCCCACAGTATGTGGAGTGTGTGTGGGGTGGGATTGTTTAATCAGGAATGGCACACTATGCCAGAGCTTGTTTCCAGGTGTGACCTGGAAGCACAAGGAAGCTAAGTAACTTGCTCAGGGTCACACAGTGTACAAGTGGGGGCTGCTAGGATTTAAACCCAGGTCTCCAAGTTTGCAGCTCAGTGCCCTTAACCACTACACTATACTGCCTTTGCATTTCCAGCAGTTGCTATCTGGAGCAAGGCCAAGCTTATGTAATTTATCTGGGGTATAGTACCAATTGTGCAATATTTTGAACTGGATTAGGTGACCTTGCAAATCTTTCCTGGTCTTATAAGAGTTATGCCACATGAGGTACCATGATGCCTGTGATACTGCGTGCCCCAAGCTGTCCTCCCAAATTTACTTAGTTTTACAGGTGAGATCAGGGCCTGCGTTAATTGAGAGTTTGTATAATTTACCAGCACCTCCTTTGCTCCTGGTTACCATGTTCAAGTTCTCAAAATCTTTGGAAGTTTCTAGAATGCCTTTCAGCACCTCCCTTATTTGCAAATACAAGTGGAACTGTGTATATGGTACTGCAGTTTATACATCTTCAATTCTGCAAATGTTCTAAGAATACCGGTTCTGGGGTCCACTATATTATATAATAGTAAGATTCCTTTATTCTCCCATAATGGATTAACCATTATTCCCCCCCCCCACCAGCTCTGATCATGGGATTTCTCCATTTGGTGATATACTTGAGAGGTATTGAGGAAAGTGTTAAGTAATTGACCAAATGTTTGACAGATCTAGCAGAGATCTTTAAATATGGATGAGAACCTAAATGAGCTGGCTATATGCCCATTGTAATATGATATAAAGAGTAGAGTCTGACAATATATTCTTTGTATTTTATCCATAATGGTGTGTCATTACCAGACAAAAAACATTGACTGATCTGTTTATCTAGAAAGGACTGATGATAATACTTAAAATCCAGAAGGCCATACCCCCTTTTTGCATGCTTTCCTCAGTTTTCCTAAACTGAGTTTTGACCTTTTCCTTTCCCAAAAAAATAATTTAATGAGGGAGTCAATCTTGTTGAACCAGACAAGCTTGATATACATCGGTATGTTATTGAACAAGTATAGAATTTTGGGTGCCATCATCATTTTGAGTGTGTTGACTTTTTCCCATAACGACACATTAAGTTTACCCCATTTTTCTAAATTGATATTCACTTCTTTAGTCAAAGGCATCATGTTATTAGCAACTAGATTTCCTATCCTATGTGGAATTTGAATACCTAAATAAGTAATATGCTCTCCTGCCCAGTTTAAATTGTTCTTGGAACAAAACAGTCTAAGGTCTTCTCTGCTACCATTTAGTGGAAGGACTTCTGACTCGGACCAATTGATGGATAAACCAGAAACTAAATTGTTTCAGATCTGTGATAGACCCAAAAGATCTGTGTGGGTTTGAAAGAGAAAGCAGAAAATCGCCAGCATAGGCCATTCCTTTTTGTTCCAGTTTGTTAAATTTAATCCCAGAAATAAGGTCTTCTTGTCTAATGAGGCAATGAAGAAGCTCCAGGGCCAGTATGAATAGAAGCGGGAAAAAGACACCCTTATCTTGTTCCTCTCTCATGTGAAAATGTTTCAGATAGAATGTTATTAATACCTATTTTGGCAGTAGGGGCTTATTGGTACAACATAGCCACCTGTGAAATAAAACTGTCTCCTAGCCCGAAAGCATTTAACATTGTATACAGATAGTGCCATTCAATAGAGTCAAATGCCTTGTGGACATCTAAAGATAGTAGAATAGACTTATCCTGATGTTTGGAGGCACCCCATGTTGTTGACAACCTTCTGATGTTTTTGGAGTCAGACCTACTCTTGATGAAGCCCACTTGGTCCCTGTGTATGTAATGGTTAAGCATATTCTGTAATCTACTAGCTAGAATTTTCATCCAGATTTTGTAATCAACATTTAGCATAGAAATTGGGTGGTAGCTGGATGGATCTAGGGAGGTTTTGCTGTTTTAACAAGACTGTAATGATAGCTTCTGACATTGTTATGGGTATTTTTATTTTTATGTTTAGCAGCCAACATCTTCTTGATGATGCAGCTTTGGGCGCTATGCAGTTGAGTGGCGAATGCAGGGCACGCATCAGTAGGTCGTCCCTCATTCCCCAATCAGCCTGCATGCCAGCGCCACACCATGCTTACTAATGTGGTGAGCATCTAAGAAAAGGTATGCTGCAATGCAAGCAAAGCTCGTCACATGCAGTGGACCCTTCCTACGTGCTCGCCAGCTAGTAACATGGCGGTGCAGTGGCCGCTAAACTGCCGACTTCGGGGGTGCCCAATCCCCCGGTCAGCTTACCCTGCCCCTCAAAGTATGTGCTGACAGGGGAGCCCACTCCCCCTCGGCAGAATGTGTCCCCCCTCACCTTCGTTGTGTGCTGACAGGAGTGCCCAATCCCCATCGGCATCCGTCCCCCCCGTCCCGCTTTAATGTGCTGATGGGGGAGACCACTCCCCGTTAGCATGATGTCCCCTTCCTTCTTCTGTGCCAATGGGGGTGCCCAATCTCCCGTCGGCTACTGTACCCCCTCAAAAAAAGAATCCACCTGTAAAAAAGAAAACCATCTGCAATGTTGTTTTTTTTTGTACCTGTAAACCGAAAACGGTCCCTCGTAGTCTCCCTACCCACCACCTGCACCCATCCACTGCGCACCTTGCCTCCTCACACCCCCCACCCCATACTTACCTCCGGAGTTCGGCACGATGATCTTCGGTGGACCGGGAACACATCTGCACTCTTCAAAGCCAACCGTGAACTGAGGAAATGCCGTAAGCTGTATAATGGAATAAATAGGGTTTTTCAACTTTGATGCATATCTCGGGCATTTTGGAATTTTTGCAAATTTTCAACATGGGTTTTGGGACCCCTCCTCATAATTCTGTCACAGCTGTGGCGTCAATCAGTCCGAAAGGTGATTTTGCAGTCACTCGTGGAATCATCATTGGGACTGATTAACACAAGAACAGTGGCAGTGTTCATGAGGTGGGCTCTCAAAAGCCTATGTTGCAAATTTGGTGGTAAAAATCAAAAAGGGTTGTTTTACTTAGCGCGTGCATTGCGAGTTGCTATGCACGCCAGAATCTCGCAAATTACAATATTTTCATGCCAGATTTTCAATGTTGTCATTTTTCTACACCTCCTTGTGAAGAGTATACTGTCATTTTCACATCCTGGCTAGAAATGTGTTTCCACACTTCCGGCGCACAATACCGCGGTCGCTGTGGGAAATTAGTGTTCAGGGCAGATTACAAAAATAACAGTGACACTGTTCATGAGCAGAGGTCCTAAAATGCATGTTGAAAATTTGATGACGATAATCCATAAAATGACTGTGTTATGAGCGTGCGTTGTGCAGTTTGTACACACGCTCGTAACGTTGTGCATTTGTAATATTTTCACTCTGGATTTTCACCATTGGCATTTTTCCACACCTCTTGATGAACAGTACAGCTGTCATTTTACATATCCTGCCCGAAATGTGTTTTTGCACGTCCGTCGCAGAATAGCATGGTCGCTATGTGAAATCACTTTTTGGGACAGTTTGAGGAAATGACAGTGACACTGTACATGAGCAGAGGTGCTAAAATGCCTATGTTGAAAATTTGGTGCTGAAACTCTATAAAATGACTGTGTTACAAGTGTGCGTTGCGCATTTCCCATGCAACCTTGTAACTTCGCAAATTTGCAATACTTACATGCCACATTTTCACCACTGACATTTTTTTACACCTCCTTATGAACAGTACAGCTGACATTTTTCACATCTTGCCAAAAATGTGTTTCCACACTGCACTACCAAAGCCAATGCCAGCGCGACAACATTCGGCATTGACAAATGCTTGTTTTTATCTGTCTCTGTATATACTATTTGGAGTATTGGGTATACCTCCTCATTTAGAAATGAATAAAGCTCAGCTGACAGGCCATCTGATCCTGGGGCTTTGATCTTGGGCAGATCTTTGGTTGTCCATTTAATTTCATCCAACAAAATATCTTTATACAGAGCATTCTGTTCTGATTCAAAGATTTTGGGAAGTTTGGCCTTAGACAAAAAGTGCCTAATTGTGTCCACATTATTGTTATGCTTGTTTACATAAAAGTCTTTATAGAATTTAAAAAAAAAGTCTTAATATCTTTAGTGCTAGTGAAAATATTTTGAGATTTATCAGTTATACTATGTATATTGTTTCTAGTCTGAATTTGTTTAAGGCTGTAAGCCTAGAACCTGCCAGCCTTCTCCCTGGATTCCCAATAAATTTGTTGCATCCTAAACAAGGCAAATTGTGCCTTATCTGTATGAATTTTTATTTTATGTTTCTTAACTTGCCCGGGCCCACGGCTTTCTTCAGAGGGGCCCTAGTACCCCCCGACTCCTCCGCTGGGTCCCGATGTACCGAGATCCCGGTTTCATAGTGCTCAGTGTCCAGGGGTGTTTGTATTTTTTAACCCGTATTTGTTGCCATCCCCTGAGGGTGCTGGCAAGAAGGACATACATGCAGAGATATGACGTGCAGACATACGCCACAGTCAAGTGCCTGGCAGCACCCTCCCCGATTCCATAGAGCCATGCGTCCTACTGCCCATGCGTCCACTGGTGGTAGTGCTATGGGTGCATTTGCTACCCGGAAACCCACCCCACCCTGGAGGAGATCATCCATTGAGATGATCAGTCCTCCTCCTCCCCTCAGCCGAACCCCAATGACCCAGACCTGTTCCCTAACCAGGGTCGCTGGCATAGCATGAGGTGTGGTGTCCAGCACCTCAACCCTTAGCACCACCAGGCCAGCTCTTATCCATTTGAATTTTATTAATATCAGAATGTAGTTGGATCGTATTCCTAAGTAAACTGCTATTAGTCCCCTTATTCTGCTTATGCATTCTCTCTAATTCTTGTAGCGTATTCACCTTATCATTAAGGGATTTATCTCTCTCTTTCTTTTTAAAAGAAGAAAAGCTTAGTATCCTTACTCTAATGTATGCCTTAAAGGCTTCCCATAGCGTGGAGTATGGTGTCTCCCCATTATCATTAATTTCAAAATATTGTCTTGCCTCTTTAAGGATCCAAAGCTTGAATTTAGTATCATTAAGCAATCTACAATTAAATCTCCAGCAAAATGGCTTTCCAGTGTTGGGATCCAGGTTCAATATAATAGACCTAGGAGCATGATCCACATTTACTGTTGTGCCAATATCTGTTTTGATCAAGCTATGAATCAGGCTGTTGGATATCAATACCATATCAGTTCTGCTCTATGTATTGTGCTTGCTGGAATAAAAAGAGAAATCTTTCTTGCCAGGGCACATCAGACGCCATGCATCAGTTAGACCGAAGTCACTCATTCTGTCACGCATTATTTTTCTGGCTTTAAGATTTGTTTCAGTGCTTGTTGGATTACTTCTGTCCATCAAATGGTTCAGTACAAGCTTAAAGTCAACCCTAGTATAATATTTTTGCTTGCTACTCTGCTAAGTTCATCAAAAAGCTCCAGAAAGAAAGAAAGTACTTGACTCCCCATTGGGAATATACTGTATATTACATGTGGCTATCTCAACACCATCTATTGTTCCCCCCAGAATTGTCATCTCCCACTGGAATCCATTCTGCAATAGGAAGAGGTGAAGTTAAGTTTTTTGCTAAAAAGAGCAGCTAGGCCTTTCCTTTTCTTACTAACTGAGTTATGATAAACCTCCCCAACCCATGATCTTTTCAATTTGACAGCCTCGTCAGTTAGTATATGAGTTTCTTGCACTAGGACAATATTCGCCTTTAGTTTATGAAGGTATGAAAGCACTTTTTTTCTTTTAATTGGCATGCCTAGCCCCTTTACATTCCAATAGACACATTTAACACTAGCTTTACTGCTATGCATTGTGAATAGTGAAATATGTGATATCTGTTGGAAAAATATTACTTCTAAGCATAGCAAAACACTGAGATGCTACAAATATGAACTCTGCCTGCTCACTGTATAAACCACTGCAGTCATGAGTAAGGTGTTTAGATAAAAAAGAGCATGTAAGTGAGTCATCAGTATTCTGTGAGTACATATAATCCTGTCCTGAAATATGATTGGACAGGACATAAGTGTAAAACTAAATGTGATAACATTTTAAAATCAACCTTAACCACAAAACGAAAAATACTGCATTGAGTAAAACACATTATAAGAAAAATCCATGACCTATAAAGCTTTCTATAGTTACAAACAACCTTATATTGAGTAATAATAAGGAAATGTCTAAAAAAGGCAAGAAAGGATAAGGAAAACAGTTTCTAAGAGTGTCAACATAAACAACTTTCTGTTATGAGCAGTCAGTCTAGACCTGCGATCCATATTGGCTAGGGGATATCTAATGCCACTGGCTCCCAGATCATTGTCTTGTAGCATGTAACTGTCAAATTCTCCAGCTGATGAACCATACGCAGCAGTTAATCAGGAGCAGTAACCCACAGAGGTACAGTATGTACAGAACCTTATATAAACAAGCATTTGTCAATGCCGAAAGTTTGCTTGCTAGTATTAGCATTGGAAATGCAGGAGTTATACAGATGCAGAATAGGAATGGCAGTGAAGTATTGAACTTCACACGAACTCCACCTCCATCCTGTAGAGACGGACAGGCATTGGGGTAAGTTTTTGGGTCGTCGCCCATGACAGTCATGCCATGTCACCTCACCCTATTTTGCAGACAGCGACATGTATTGAGGTGTGCCTTAGGGTGTTTGGATTTACAGTCACCCCATTCCATAATGACACACAGTGAAATGGGTGCAGCATAGGAGAATGGGGTGACATCTGGGGCCGAAGAGTCCAGGGTACACCTCGATGCCTGTCATTGGCTGGGGGATGGGGGTGGGATGGCATGAGCAGTACAGTCGGCAATCCAAAGGCACACCCTGATGCCTGCCAGTCTGTACAGGGTAGGATGTTATGGTTAGAGACCCTAATGCCTTGAGTGTTTGTTGGTATTTGCACTACAAATTTTCAACATGGCCTTTTTGTGACCCCACCTCATGAAAGCATTTGGGACTTCTTCTCATGAAGAGTGGCAGTGTGATTTTGTCAATGTGTCCCTAACATTGAGTTCCAACAGCGACAGTGCCATTCTGCTCCACATGTATGAAAACACAGATCAGGCAGGATGTGAAGAATGACTGCTGTACCATCTATAGGGAGGTGTGAAGAGATGGCAGTGTTGAAAATCTGTAGTGGGAATATTAAAAATGCTCGCACTCCTGAGCATACGTGGAAACTGTGCAACGCATGTGCGTAACACAGTCATTTTATGCATGTTCATCACTAAATTTTCAACATAGGCATTTTAGGACCTCTGCTAATGAACAGTGTCACTGTGATTTTCTTAATGTGTCCCGAACACTGATTTCCCACAGCAACCGTGCAATTCTGCGCCGGCAGTGCGAAAACACATTTCAGCCAGGATGTGAAAAATGACAACTGTACTGTTCATACGGGATGGCCAGAAAAATGGCAATGTTAAAAATCTGAAGAGAAAATATTGCAAATGTGCGAAGTTACAAGCGAGCGTGGAAACTGTGCAATGCACGCTCGTAACGCAATCATTTCATGGACTTTTGTCACCCAATTTTCAACACAGGCATTTTAGGACCTTTGCTAATGAACGGTGTCACTGTCATTTTCATAATTTGTCACAAACATGGATTTGCCACAGCGATCACGCTATTCTGCGCCGGAAGTGCGAAAACACATTTCGGCCAAGATGTTAAAAATGACAGCAGCTGTACTGTTCATAAGGAAGTGCAGAAAAATGGCAATGTTGAAAATCTGGAGTGAAAATATTGCAAACTTGTGAAGATTCTGAGCGTGCGTGGCAACGCGATAATGCACGCCGTAAAACAGTAATTTCGATTTTTTCCACCAAATTTGTAACATAGACTTTTGAGAGCCCACCTCATGAACACTGGCACTGTCATTTCATTAATTGGTCCCAAAAGGTGATTCTGCACAGTGACTGCAAAACCACCTTTCAGGACTGAATAATGCCATGACAGTGCCTGAATTCATGAGGAGGGTCCCAAAACCCCATGTTGAAAATGTGGTGCTTAAAATTCCAAAAATGCCTGAGATATCCATCAAAGTTAAAAACCCTATTTATGCCATTATATAGCTTACTGGCATTTCCTCAGTTCGCGGTCTGCTTTGAAGAGTGCAGACGTGTTCCCGGTCCACCAAAAATCATCGCGCTGGACTCCGCAGGTAAGTATGGGGAGAGGGGGTGTGTGGGGAGGCAGGGTACACAGAGGGTGGGCGCAGGTTGGGGAAGGGCCACCGGACTCAACGAGGGACCAGTTTTTGCTTTGGGGGGAAACAAACATTGCGGGACGTTTTTTATGTTTGCTTGCACGCAGCGCAAGAAACATTTTGCGGCATCTTGGTGCTGAAGCAGGTTCTGGAGGTGCGGCACTGTTGTGGCCAATACTGGCCTGGCATTTTGGGGCATGTGTGATGTCCACCAATAATGAGGGACACAGCTGGTGACAGTAGTTTCGGACGTTGCCACAAACTTGAAAGAAAATAGCCGATGTGCCCCCCCACACGCACACATGCATATTGCGTGCTAATGCACCCCCCACATACTGTATGGCTGACGGGGGTGCCCAATCCCCTGTTGGCTCAATGGTCCCCCTCCAACAGACAGCTGGTGCCACGCTAGAGCCCACCCCAGCATGGCAATAGTCGGTATGGCTGAGGGGTGCCCAATCTGCTTGGTTCCAGTGCCCCCCTGCCCCAAAACAGCTTCCAGCTGCCATGCTGGGAGTCCACCCAGCGTGGCAACGTCCCGCATTGTCCAAGAACAAAACAAGAAACCTGAAAGAGAAAACCTTCCCTCGCTGACTGTCCTGACCCGCCTCCCCCACCCACGCCCACCCTCTGTGCACCTTGCTCTCCCACACTACCCTCACCCCATGCTTACCTCCGAGTCTGGCGCAACGATCTTCGGTGGCCCAGGAACACGTCTGCACTCTTCAAAGCTGACTGTGAGCTGAGGAAATGCCAGTAAGCTGTATAATGTAATAAATAGTGTTTATTCAACTTTGATGCATATCTCAGGCATTTTTGGGAATTTTTTCATCAAATTTTTAACATGGAGTTTTTGGGCCCCCACCTCATGAATTCTGTCACTGTCATTTTGTTAATCGGCCCCGAAAGGTGATTTTGCGGTCACTGCATGGAACCACCTTTTGGAACTGATTTCTGAAATGACAGTGCCACAGTTCATGAGGTAGGCCCCCAAAAACACTAGGTTGAAAATTTGGTGAAAAAATTCCCCAAAATGACTGTTTTATGAGCATGCGTTGCGCAGTTCCTACGCACACTCGTAAGTTCGCAAATTTTCAATATTTGCATTCCAGATTTTCAACATTGCCATTTTACCACACCTCCTTATGAGCAGTACAGCTGTCATTTTTCACATTTTGCCAAAAATGTGTGTCCACGCATGTTGCGCACAATGGCGCAATCAGTGTGCAAAATCAATGTTCGGGACAGATTAAGAAAATCACAGTTACACTGCTCATGAGAAAAAGTATTACAATGGCTGTGTTAAAAATTTGGTGAAAAAATTCCCCAAAATGACTGTTTTACGAGCATGTATTGCGCAGTTCCTACGCACGCTCGTAAGTTCGTGAATTTTCACTATTTTCACTCCAGATTTTCAACATAGCCATTTTACCACGCCCCCTTATGAGCAGTACAGCTGTCTTTTTTCACATCTTGCCCAAAACATGTTTCCGTGCATGTAGCGCACAATGCCGCAATCGGTGTGTAAAATCAATGTTTGGGACAGTTTAAGAAAATCACAGTGACACTGTTCATGAGCAGAGGTGTTGCAATGGCTATGTTAAAAATTTGGTGACAAAAGTCCATAAAATGACTGTGTTACGAGCGACCATTGCGCAGTTTCCACGCACCCTCGTAAGTTCATGGATTTCTAATATTTTCAGTCCAGATTTTTACCACTGGCATTTTTCCACACTTCCTTATGAAGAGTACAGCTGTCATTTTTCACACCATTGCCGAAATGTGTTTTCACACTTCCAGTGCAGAAATGCGTGGTCACTGTGAGAAATCACTGTTCGGGACAGATTAAGAAAATCACAGTGACAGTGTTCATGAGCGGAGGTTCCAAAATGCCTGTGTTGACAATCTGCTGTAACAAATCCCCAAACTAATTGCATTATGGGTGTGCATTGCGCAGTTTCTACACAGGCTCGTGTCTTCACCAGTTTTTTTAATATTTTCACTACAGAATTTCAACATTGCCATTTTCTCCATCTCCCCATGAACAGTGCAGCTGTCATTTTTCACATCCCGTTTGAAATGTGTTTTCGCACCTGTGGTGCCAAAGTCACTGTGCAAAATCAACTTTCGGCTAACGAACTGAAATTGCCACTGTTCATAAGGTGGGGGTCACAAAAAACCCATGTTGAAAATTTGGAGTAAAAATGCCAATGAACACCTGAGATGTTAGGGTTTCGGTCCATAACGCCCCACCCTGTAGAGATTGACAGGCATCAGGGGTGTGACTTGGGATTCTCGCCTGTAATGCTCATACCATTCCACACCCTGCAGCCAGTGAGAGGCATAGAGGTGTGCCTTGCTCTTCAGCCCCAAAGTTCACCCCATTCTCCTATAAAGCACCATATTTCCTGATGGAATGGGGTGAGCATAAAGGCCAAAGACCCCAAGGCACACTGTGACACTTGTCAGTGTCTGCAGGGTAGGGTGTGGTGAAATGGCATGGCCGATATGCCTGACGACCCAAAGGCACACCCCAATGCCTGTCAGTCTCTGCAGGGTGGTGGCGGGGTTGGCTTCAGTTCAATACTTCACTGCCATTCCTATTATGCAGCTCTCCAACTCCTACACTACCAATGCCAATGCCAGGAAGCAAACATTTGGCATTGACAAATGCTTGTTATTTCAGTGACATTTCCACATGGACATTTTGGCATGCGCTGGGGTAGGCTCCCAGTGTGCCAACCTATGTATTTTGTTGGGGGTGGCTGTGGCGATGGGGATTAGGCACCTTGTCAGCATATATGGGGGGTGCAATAGCCGAGGGGATTGGGTACCCCTAGGCACAAACCTACTATTGTGGTGGGGGACATTAATGGGAGTGGGTTCCCCTCGGCAAATGAAACTCGGATGGGGACTGAAGTCGATGGGACTGGGGCTCATTACCGGCAAACAAAGACTGTTTGGGGACGATGCTGCCGAGGGGGATTAGGCACCCCCTCGGCACTGGGGGCTGCATAATACTGTTTGCGAATGCAGCGGCAAGCCGCCTGCCATGTTCACAAACAGTATTATGGTAGCTAACGTTCCACCCTGCAATGACGGGTCATTCCCTCATTGCAGCGGAATGACTGACGCTGCAATGATGAGGCAGCCCCTGATTGCTGCGGTGAAAATGTTAGAACTTGACGGCACTTTTGGAAGACAGTGTCATTGGTACGCTGTGACTCCATTGGTCCACCAGTGCCAAGCCCTCAAATGCAGTACCTCCCTTGGCTGCCACAGTGCCGCGCCTCCACAACCCGCTTGTCTCCTAAGCTGTCACATAATGTTTCTTGTGTATGCACGCAAGCAAACATAAAAATGACCAACTAGCAAATATAGAGATCAGCTGGGGATAAGGGTGGGAGAAAGAGAGGAAGAAAAATGAAAGGTTTATTTATTGTGAGGGAAGAGGTTCATGAGGAGCAGAGCACTTTATCATGCTCATGATTATGTCAAAAGGCTATGATGTAAGCAACCTGCTTTGGGAGGAATGCATGATGTGGTATAGCAGAGCCATAAAGGCTCCCCTCTGTTCTCTGAGATAACACGTGCAGTGCACTCCACCTCCGTTAATAGAAAGAGCACTGGTAGAGTAAACTACCTGCACCATGTTGCCTTTTCTTGCTAAAAGGAAAATTTCTTCCTCTTTGCCCTCTCTTACATTTAGCTTATAAGCCATGGCAATGGTCATAATTTGGTATTTTGTGTATACAAGGCTTCAATTAAACAGTGAACACACAAAATACACACACACACACACAAAAAAAAATCTTCCATGGGGGAAGGGGTTGTCCAGACAGTGAAATTATGAAATGCTCATATGTTTATAGCATGAGGAGCGTATATATTTCCTCATGACAGATAGTCATCTTTAAGTACAAACCTCCCACCCCAAAAAAAACAAACCCAACAACATGGGAGTGAGCATGGTCATAGAATCACAGAAACATAGAAATTTGTTGGCAGAAAAGGACCCACATGGCCCATCTAGTCTGCCCTTTCCTCCCCCACTCATCACCAATTTCATGGACCCCCCAACCAACCCCATATGTCTGTCCATACATTCTTGAATCTCTCCACCTTTTCAGCCCCACCACCTCCTCTGGTAGTTTGTTCCAGGCCTCCATCACCCTCTCTGTGAAGAATCTCCCCCTCACATTTCCTCTAAATCTTCCTCCCTTCAATCTTAGGCTATGCCCTCTAGTTTTAGCCACCTCCTTTCTTTTAAACAAGCTCCCCTCCCTCATCTTATTGATACCCTTTACATACTTACAATTTCAATCATGTCCCCTCCCCCCCTTCTGGTCTCTAATAGGTACAGAGCCAATACCTATACCTTTGCTTATAGGGCTTCCCCTGCATACCATGCACCATCTTGGTTGCTCTTCTCTGAACTCTCTCAATCCCATCTATGTCTCTTCATAGATGCAGTCTCCAGAACTGGACCCTGTACTCTATGTGTGGCCTCACCATAACTTTGTAAAGAGGCATCAGAACCTCCCTTCTTCTGCTTGTTATACCCCTCCCAATGCATGCCAACATTCCATTTGCCTGCCCCACAAAATACCTGTAAAACCAGGTTGTATAGCAGGCAGTTGAAATGTCTAATCCAATTGTGTCCATATGCTTGTTTGAATGTCATCTGGATGTGGACCTCAGAAGAAGGAAAAATGGGTAGCCATATATAAGCACCAATTTCCATTTTCGACAATTATAGTCTGATTCAGCATAGAACAACATCATCTATCAGCGCTATGTAGCTGGATGTGTGATGACCAATAAGTCAAAACTACCCTTGCAAACTAAAGTTAGCTAGCCAGAAAAAAATTGAGCTAATACAGAAACATAGGCAATACTATTAACTAACAAAGTGAAATGGTGAATAAGGTCTTCGGCCTATTGGTCCGTGATAAGTTCCTGAATCATTATGTCATACTCAAGGTAATCTGGGTCACATAGTGTAATGCACTTATCTAATTGGCTCCCATTACTGTCTCCACTGATTGACTGACTTCTTACTTCCCCTTCTGAAAGGAAGTCTGCATTGATAGCCATTAAGGAAAAACATGCACCACGGGCTGCAGCTCCATGAGAAACTTTTTTGCTCTGGACTCCTTTTAAAGTGAACATCATGGTTTTTGACCAACCTCTGGTAAGGCCCTTACATTTCTGACTGATAGTTTACCATTCCTTATGCTGTGCCAAGTCAGGGAGCTAGTTCTAAGTTTAGGTCTTTGAATGGAAGGGCTAGAATTCTGTGAGAATCTAAGTTCTGTGGCAGTAGTCAAGGAGGTAGCTCGTGCTTGAGTGTCAGTAGAATGTTGTAGAGAGTCAAAGGAGTGGCAGTTGTAAGCTTTTTTAAGTTTCTTCTTTATAAACTCCCAGAGCACAATTCTGAGATGAATGTTGCAACTCACAGGCATATGCGAGTTGCGACATTTGCTGCTATGCCGGGGACCCTGCGTTCTATTCCAGAACAGGCAAGGTCCCTGGCACTTATGCCCTGCGACTTGTGACAGCTGCAGGGCTGCACCACGGGAAGGGTGCACCCAACACGGATGCCGCAAGCTGCAATCCGCAGGGTGCACATGGCGCAAGGCAAGGCCCCCCCGACAGCCCCACATCCCTACACCATGGCACTGCCCCACAGGGCTGGGGAGGGGCTGGGAGGGCCACAGGACCACCCTGGGGTGCCTAGCATGCAGGAGACAGGAACTTCCCCATGGGAGCACTGCAGGGGCTGGGGCGAGGGGTGCCAGTGGGCCACAGTTGGCAGGCCTGCAGGGGGGTGGGCAGCTATGGGGGACCGTGGGGGGTTGGCTGGAGGGCGGCAGGCTTGGTGGTGCGTTTCCAGTGGATGTAGGCACAGTTAGACTAGCTAGTAGCTGGTACCTGTGCCACACCATAGTCCACAGGGTCCCCTTGGAATCACGATTTGTAATTCTGCAAGCCGCCCTCTTGGAGTACCGGAGTAATCATTGCTGGAATCTCCCTAGTGCCATGTCACAGGGGGTTGCAGGTGTAGTGAGTGGCATAACCCACATTTGGTGCAGGTGACATGCACCATGTTGCAGGCTACCTCTTGGAATTGCGTTGGGCGTAACTCATGTTGCAAGGCGCGATTTGAGCCATAGGGTTTGGCGCAAGTCACCTTGCGACATGCGTAATCTGCTTTAGAATCAGGTCCTCAGGCTAAACCTGTGTCTTTAAAGGCACGTGTACCCCAATTTTTAAGTGTGATTATCAGAGTCACTGGATATTTAATCCTGTATGGGACTCCCAACTGTTGCAGCACCCCTCTGATTTCTGTATAAGTCCCTTCTCTATGCGACTATTTCTGCTGAGTAATCTTGAAAAATTGAAATGTGATTTCCATTCCAAAATAAAGATTTATTTCCTCTAGCTGTCTTTGAGATCTCTTTGCTAACTGAAAATCTTAGGAAATAGGCAATGATGGGTCTGGGGTGGGGGGACCTTGCATGTGCTTGGGAGACAGAGCTGTGTGTGCTCTTTCTGTCTCCAAAGGCCAGCTCTAACTGTATTGTAACAACTGGGGTGGGTTTTTTCTCATAGGAGAAGCTGGTTATAATTCACTGTTATAACTTGCGGGTTATAACGACGAACACGGGCCAGCTTGTCCTCAGACCTGCTCACACCAACTCACTCACTGCAGTGCGACACTTGCCATCAAACGGCAGTCCCAGAAACAGTACTCGGAAACATCATAACGACTGAAAAGTAACTCAGAGAAGTAAATATACAAATCTGACCCTCACTAACCTTTGGGAGGACTATTGGGCACCTTAGAATCTAATGCACTCTGTTTTTTTCATCTCCATACAAAAACTGTAAACTCTGATCTCTTCTCCTAATTAGGATATTGCCATGACAACTGCGCTTGGGACTAAATAAAAATAATTGTAATTCAAAACTGATATAACAAAGTACAACTTTTTTTAAAATGTTTCCTACCATATAACATTATTTTCCTACTGAAAATGTATTCTTTACCGCTAATTTAAGAAGCTGCCGTTTTCAGAGTAGGAAGGAAGCTGTTGCCATTCTCAAACTCTTTTAACTTAATGCAACCTCATCATGCCTATGTTAAAAAAGTTACTTGTGCAAACAAATGCACACTTTGAAACACTATGACACTATTTATTCAGTTTCTTCTTTCCAATTTTCATAAATAAAAACAAGACAAAAGACTGTTTTAAATGACAATGCTTTATTCAGTGAAATCTGGCTGGAGAAAAAATGTCCCCCAGCAATTACATAAAACAACACATGGGGGAAAGTGCAGAACTCAGATTTAATGCACACCTTCAGTGTGGGATGCTTTGATAAACCCGGGCTTCACCTGAGGGTTTATGTAACATCACACTGAAGTATGCGTAAATCTTGTTATGCACTCCCACTATGTATCATTCTATATATGTAAAATATTGGGTTGGAAATCCTGCAGGAAATGGATCACGCTTGGTCATTCAACCCCTTCTGGGACACCCACTATTCTTAAAATATTGCAACGACCCCTATTTTCTAGACTGTCAATTTTTTGCCATAAATAATTTTATTTTGTTGTGATACAAGCCTGAATACTCCTCTAATTCACTGACTGTCTCTTCTACAACTGCCACCCTAGACTGCTTCAGGGAAACATTCATTAAATTTCTCAGAATAACTTTTACCCAAATCAGCAGCACTTTTTAAGCCACTTATCTCATTTTTAATGCCATCCTGTCTCAGAGTGATAGCCTGGAGCATGTTGTTAATGGTACAAATGTTTGATTTTTGTGTGAAGCTGTTGGTGATAATGCTCCCACTCCCATTCATAGCATCCAACAGCCCAGCTGATTGTGCTGTCATTGGCACTGTAGCAGCATTACAGAGGGGAAAAACACTCACTGTGGAATAACTTTTCTACCAGTTGCTTGTCGAGGAGCAAACTTGTCCAGCTGATCCAGAAAGTGAGTCAGTATCATGTGGTCTGATTTATGGTGTTGTCAGTGGGTTCAACAGGGTTTTAAAAAGGATTTAAAGCTGAAGTTGTGTTCCTAACCATAACTAAGCCACCATCTTACTCGGCAGTGAACATGTGACCCCAATCGTTTTCTACAGAGCTGAAAAACAGCCCTAACTACTATGAAGACATGGCTTTGCATAATGTATAAGTATACAATTAAGCATGAGGTTTAATGTTTAGTTGCTGCCACTTTAACCCTCTCTGTGCTGTGGACTGATATATCAGTCCGGAATTCCAATACAGAACACTCAGAAAGGACAGTTATTGTAAATAAGAACTTACTGCAACAATAGGTTCTCAAGAGAATCTCATTCATTGGGCCACACCTTTGGAACTGTAAGTCATCAGTGTCAGGACCACTCAAAAACCTTTGCTAGGCAGGGTCACACACAATGACATACAGCATTACTGCCTTTATAATGGGGGAGCCCCAACACTCCTCAGCTCCCCACCGGAGATAAGCCTCAGAGGGCTTCTTATCAAGAGGAATCAGGAGACCAAACTAGTACCAGACAAACAAGGAGAGGCATGGGACTGGAAACAGAATGCATGGAGTAAGGAATTAGGCACATCATCTGGATTATCCCTCAGAACAAAAAGGGGGAAGGAGGGAGGGTATGCTATGGCTCAATGGAGGAGATTCTCTCAAAGATCTGCTGTTATGGTAAGTTCTTAAATAATTGTTCTGTTTTCATGGAGGGTATCTCCTCCATTGGGCCACACCTTTGGAATGATTATCAAGCAGTACAAAGAACCCAGGGAGGATGGCATAGCATGGTATATGATCAGGACAGAAGGCATGGCAGTACAGCATAACCAACACCAGCATGTCTGCGAGAGACAACGTCTAGACTGTAGTGCTTAGTGAAAGTATGCCCAGTGCTCCATGTGGCTGCAGCACACATGTCAGCAGCAGGGACATTCTGGCAGTAAGCAACAGTGCTCCATGTGGCTGCAGCACATATGTCAGCAGCAGGGACATTCTGGCAGTAAGCAACAGTGCTCCATGTGGTTGCAGCACATATGTCAGCGTGACATTCTGGAAGTAAGCAACAGAAGTGGCCATACCCCTTGTGCAGTGACCACGAACCAAGAAGTTCCTTACCATACAATTATAACAAAAAATTGTACAGCTAGCCATCCATTTAGATAGGCACTGTTTATATACAGGTGTGCCCTCTTTATCGTGGCAAATGAAATAAAAAGCTGAGAAGTCTTTCTGCAGCTGTTAGTGTGAATAACTTAGTATCTCATTGTTCTGTGAACATCCAGAGTATGGAGCAATGCCTCACACTTATTGGCATGCTCAGGGTGATAAACAGCAAGGTGTATCATTTGGTTCAGTTTAAATTCTGATACCACCTCCAGTAAGAACTGAGGATTGTTAAGTAAAGAGACTCTGTTTGAGAGAAAAATCAAATTAGGAGGCTCATTCATTAGAGCCTGGAGGTCAGAAATTCTCCAAGCAAAGGTCATGGCAACCAAAAATAAAAATTTTCCATGAAAGATAATGTAGGCCCCAATTTGCAGCAGGCTCAAAAGGAGCCAAGGACAATTTTTCAAGTATGAAATTCAAGTCGGGGGTGACTGGATTACGGACTGGAGGTTTTATATGCTGGGTACCTCTCAGGAAAGTAAGGGGGCACTTCTAGTTGTGCAGTCATATGGCCATCAGTAGGGACATAAAATGCCGATATAGCAGCCAAATGTACTTCAGTAGAGAAATATTGCAGACTTGAATCAGATAATGAAAGCAAGTATTTCAGAACAGAATTCACAGGACATGTAAGAGGGGCCATATTCAAGGAAGCAGACTGCAAAGTGAAATGCTTCCACTTTATGGAATAATGATATCTGGTAGAACGCTTTCCAGCAGCAAGTAAGACACCAGCAACCTTCGGTGACACCTTCAAATGGGAGGTGGCTATGTTTTCAAGAGCCATGCATGCACAGTTGAATAGAAACATAGAAAAATAGAATCTGGTGGCAGATAAGGACCACTTGGCCGACCTAGTCTGCCCATTTTCCCTACCTGTTTCATATACCACCAATCCTAAATAGTCTGTGGCTTACCCTCTCTTTCCTATTGCTAGAGTTCCTTTATGTCTGTCCCATGCGTTTTTGAATTACCCTACCATTTTTGCGCCTACAACCTCTGCAGGAAGGCTGTTCCATGGAACCACTACCCTTCCATGAAAAAATACTTTCTCACATTACCCCCAAGTCTACTCCCCCCTATCTTCATATCATGGCCCCTTGTTCTTGAACATAATTTTTTTTGAAATATGCTACTCTCTTGTACCTTATTTACATCCTTGAGGTATTTAAAAGTCATTATTATATCCCCATCTCTCTCCTCTCCTCCAGGAAATACATATTGAGATCCTCCTATCTCCCCTTATATGACTTTCGGTGCAGCCCCTGCTCCATTTTTGTCACCCTTCTCTGAACCGCTTCTACTCTGTCTGTGTCTTTCTGGAGATGTGGCCTCCAGAACTGAACTCAGTACTCTAGATGAGGTCTCACCATTGTTCTATACAGTGGCATCACCACCTCCTTTCTTCTGCTGGAGATACGTCTCCCTATGCATCCCAGCATACCACTGGCTCTCCTCACAGCCTTCTCACATTGTTTGGTTACCTTTAGATCATCAGATATGATTACTTCCAGGTCCCTTTCCTGTTTGGTGGCCATCAGTAACCCCCCATCATGTACTTCTCCCCTACATTGAACCACACCATACTGTGATTACTTGATCCCAGACGGCTCCCCACTTTTACGTCTGTAATTCTGCTCCCATTGGTGAGTGCCAGGTCCAAAGTTGCTCCCTCTCGGGTGGGTTCCATCATTAGCTGTCTTAGGCACACCCCCTGCAGGGCTTCCAGGATGTCTCGATTTCTGGCTGAGGCTACAGCCTGGTTGTTCCAATCTGCATCCAGCAGATTGAAGTCTCCTACCAGCAGCACCTCCCCTTTAGCTGTCATTCTGTGGATGGCTTCTACAAGTATCCTGTCCCACTCGTCCCCTTGTGTGGGAGGTCTGTAGATCACACCAGTGCATATGGCAGTGCCATTTGCCATCTCCAGGGTGATCCACAGTGCCTCTGCCTCTCCCTGCATTTCCAGTACCTCAATTGCCTTAATTCCTTCCCTGACCTAGATAGCCACTCCTCCTCCCTTTTTACCAGCCCTATCCCTCCTGAATAGAATGTAACCTAGTATTGTCATATTCCAGTCATGGTTCCTCATGAACCAGGTCTTGATAACAGTGACCATGTCCAGGTCTGCCTCAGCCATCACGGCCACTAGATCCGGGATTTGTTTCTCAGACTGCGGGCATTTGTGCACACGGCCTTATAAATTTTATTGTCTCCACTCCTAATAACTCCCCTCCTATCCCCATGTCTTTTCTCCATACTCCTCTTGTCCTTACTCCCATGCTGCCTTTTCTCAGCATTTTTACCTATTTTGGTTTTAGTTATCTTTGGTGATTTCTCAACCTTAGGGTCCTCTCTGCCATCTGTATCATTTTTTTTTTTGGGGGGCTGTTTGCTTCACCCAGCTTACTTCCACCACCCCCCTTGGCTAGTTTAAATGCTAGCTGATGAAACATTTAAACCTCTCACTGAGGATCCTAGCTCCCTTCTTGGATAGATGCAGGTCATCACCCCTGTATAGGCCGGCATCCCTCCAGGTGGAACCCCAGTCCCTAATGAAGTCAAATTCCTCTGCTCTGCACTAGTCCTTCAGCTATGTGCTGAATCTCTTGGTGTGGAGTATCTTGTTCTCCTCCTTGCCCTCGATGGGTAACACCTCTGAAAAAGTTACAGAGTGGGCCACCTAAGACCCCTCCCCAACTCCCTGAACTGCTCCTGCACTACCCTAGCCTCACCACTTGCCAGGTCATCCATCCTCAGGTGGATAATGATGTCTAGCTCATTCTCCCATCATGCTGCTTCAGCGATCCTTGGGATGTGCTGTCCATCCCTTCAAGAGTTGGCACTGAGAGTAGGCACTTGACCTCCCTCACCCACTCCCTCCCCTCCTGGCCCCAAGTCTACCCCCCTGATGACAGAGTCCCCCACCTGTTGTTGCTTCCTCCTCCCCCCTCCCTGGGGCCTCTGCTATGTAGGACCCCCACATCCTCCTTGGTTACCACTGCAGGTGCCTCTCTGGGACAGCCCATCCTTGCCAGAGCAGCATAGGAGTTATGGAGTGAAACCATAGGAGTGATGTGTCTCTTCCCCACTGCTGTCACCCTCCCTAAGCCCACTATCATCCAGCCACTCCTCTTTCTTGGCAGTCATTGAGGCAGCAGGGTGGTCCCTGGGCAGGGGAGAAGGTCCCCCGAATCCTGGCCAGCTCTGTCTGGAGACAAGCAAACTTCACTCTCAGCCCAGAGAGGTGCTTGCAGATGGGACAGCACTGTAGTCTTCAGAAAGTCTCCCCGAAGACTGTGCACTGCACTGCACTGCTCCACTCCCATCATGTTTATAAGTGTCCTTCCTGCTTTAGGGTATTTTTCTCTCTCTCTTTCTCTCTTCCTCTTTCTCTCCTGCCTTCTCTACTTTCCGTCAGTAGAGAAACACCCTTGCTTAGTTGCCTTTGTACCCTGTAGCTATTTCTATGTGTTCCAGTGAACCCTTCCTTCCTACCTCCACAGGAAGTATCTGTCTGCTGTCAATCACCCTCTACAGCCTATAAAAACTGAGCTAGCCCTGGGTGGGTGGGGGAGAGGGAAGTATTTTTTTTTGTGTGTGTGTGTGTGCATGTGCGTGCGTGCATGAGTGTGTGTGTGTGTGTGTGTGTTATGTCCCTTTGCTGCTGCTAGCAAAACACTCTGTAGTAATTAAGTTTTAGAAGGCTCTAAGCCTCTCTTAGCTCCACCCCCCAATTAAATACCTGGGGCAGGATTCTCAAAGCTCTCAGAAGGTGCAAAACCTTTCCTAAGTCCCCAAAACTCCCTCAGCTATGGGAAAAAAGGGGAATTTGCTCCAAGTGCTATTCACAAAAACCCCCGCAGCTGTGGGAAAAACCACTATGGGCTATGGAAAAAAGTGCAGCTGCAGAAGTCTCTCAGGGCAAAAAGGTGTGAGATCAGTGGATCACAGCCCCTGAAAGGCTATTCACAGCCAGGTTTTTCCCGCAGCTGAGGAAAAAATGTTACACACAGTGGACAGAGGCAAAACTCTCCCTCAGCACACTGCAGTACAGCCCCAGCAATTGGAATCAATTAAGGTGGAGGTGTACCACAAGTAACAGCATCTCAGACAGTATAGCAGTGGCTGATGTTACAGCACTGAAAGCACACATTGCCATGCTATGGCAACAGGCATCAACCACTAGACCCAGTGCAGCCCATGACAGAGCCCCACAAGCAGTAGAGCCTGACCAGCCAGCAGTGAGTGCTACCCCCCCCCGCAGGCTACAGGAACACCCCAGGGAGGGACAATCAGCAGGAACAGTCAGCCACTGTGGTGCCAGGGTTTCACAGGTACCTGTGGTGCTGCTGTGGTCCCAGTTGAGGACTGGTTGCTGGTCTCTGTGTGTGCTGTCAGCTTCATATTATAGCAGCACTGTTACAGTCTGCTGCTTCAGCTACTGTGGTTCCCTATTGCTGTGCCTTCACAGCCTCCGCAGCTGAGGATTCGCAGCACTTATGCAAGTCCTGTTGCAGCTAAATTGCCGCACCTGTGACACTTTTTATGGAAATCTACAGCTGCACTGGTTTTCTTTGAGAATACAGCGCAGCTGCGTTTCCGCACTGCAGCAAGCCTTTTTCCCGTAGCTGCAGGAATTTCGGCTTTCTTTGAGAATCCTGCCCCTGATTCACAGAGCTTCCTGAATTTATACATCCCAAGATTAAGATCCTGACCTAATTTCTCCCACACCACCTGTTACAATTTAAAACCCAGGTTTCAAGGCAACCCAGTCACTGCCTACCAAGTTTCAAAGTGCCCCAACCACTGCTTACAGATTTTTTCTCCCCACTTACCCTGCTACTTTCAAAAGGAAGAGAAGTAGAAATAAATATTAATATTTCTTTAAGGTAAAGCTAGGTGCTGTCACTCTACTCTTTCAGCAACTCTGGTATTCCACCTGCAGATGCTGGGGCATAGATCCAGATGGACCAAAGACCCCAGTTCTGAGACCCCGATATGGGGCAGAAGAAAAGGATTGTCTATTGCCAGGTGTTGAAGGAGTGGAAACCATAACTGGTGAGACCATAAAGGAGCTATGAGAATGAAAGTAGCACCATCGCACAGTGGATGGAGGCATGTCCTATCAAACTGATAGGCTGGAGGGGCTCTATCCTGGATATGCTCTGCTGTTCCTACTTAAACCTCAGTTGTTTTGCCTCAGTGGGATAGCAGATATCCCAAGTAAGGTCTTTGTCAGTCAGGGCAAAGAATTTGTTGTGATTTTTTAAGCTGGTATTAGAATGTAACACAGAATGATTAGTTAGACAGTGACAGAACAGGCAGCAAAGTTTGTTGTGCAAAGAAGGATTGAGCTGCCAGCACAAACAGACTGGACTTATCAGGGATGCAGCATCGCTGACCTCATGAGTGAGGAGTTCCGTGGTCCACAGTAATGCACTGCAGTTTACCTCCCTTCATAATCAGCCCACCACTACCGACCAGCTCTTTGTTGGAATCCCACAGTCATCTGCTTCTGTCACACCAGGGATAGGAGCTTCTTATTCATCTGTTGCAGCTGCTTCACACTCTAGGTTAGACTGAGAGTGCTGGCAGCATTATTAGATGATAGGTCGGCAAAGCTGCATGGCCGCAAGTGTCCGAACGCTGGAGAGCCAATGAAAACCTACTTCATCTGATCTTTCTGGGAATGTCAAGCCTAATTGGGAGTGACCATGAGGTATTTGTTTTTTCTGTGTCAGCCAGAGCAGCCACGAAGAGTCTACAGTTAGTAGCCAGGAGGGGAAGTCTGAATCTGGTGTGAGAAGAAACATGCCACGCCTTTTTTTTGTGCCAAGGGTTGTTGAATTTATCAATTAAGCCTTGTAGTAGGCCTAGGCTGGCTAATGGCATGGGAACATGAACACGGACAGTAAGAATGGTCTCTTTCCCTAAAGGTTAGAGGTTAATTCCCTTAAGAGGAGGGGGAACTCAGGGCACAAGAAACACAGATGCAGGCCATCTCTTGAGGTCCCCTTAGAGTCTTCGCTCTCTTCCTCCTCTAGCCAGCATACGTCAGCTTAAAAAGGCTTGTGTGGCAAGATGAAAATCCCCCTCAATCTACAGATCATCTTCATCCTCATGGAACCAGCAGTCCTCAGACTCAGAAGAAGATCTGGTCTGGGAGTGCAGCGTCAACACAGCAGACACTCCTAAGTCTCATTAAATGTGTCTACCCTTCTCTACCAGTATAAGCAAGGTCTCCAAGTGTACAAACAGGGCATGCTTTTTTCCTTCAGGTGACTTGCAGGGTTGGGTGTTTGTGGTCCACCAAGACCTGGTATAGCTGATCAGAAAGATGTGGTTGTCACTTAAGAAGACACCTGAGGAGCCCAGTTTATTTATGAAAATGCATAAGTTCATACAAGGTGACCTTAATGCTTTCTTCAGGGCTAGCTCAGATTTGGCCCTGGTGTCTCTGGCACACAAATTGGTCCTCCCAGTCAAAAAGAACACTTGCTCCATACAGCGGGGGGGTTGGGGTGGTAGGAGGAAATAGGCTGTTGTTTAACTAGAATCTGTAGCTTATCTAATAGGTAGGGAAATGGGCACACTGGTGGGCCAAGCAGTCCTTATCTGATATCAAAGTCTATGTTTCTATCTTTCCAAGGACCCACATGACAAACAAATAGATGTACTACTCCACAGAGTGCACAATATGGTCACTATGTTAATGCAGGTTAGCGTTTTCTTGGCATTTGTGGCCAAGGTGGTAGAATTATATGCCCAGTCCTCTATCCAGCCCTGGATCTACTATGGAATATTGACAGTCACTCGCCTGATGTACAATAGCCTAATACCATTTGCCTGACAATCACTTGTCTGGCCGTGGAGGTGATTTTATATTTGGGGGGGGGGGCTCTTTTTACTTATTTATTTAAAAGTTTTACCAGGAAGGCATGCTGAGCAGACTACTGCTCGATCCCAGATGCGTCATGGGGGAAGGAGGTAGAGGAGAGTACAATAGAAACAGTGTACAATAGTAGCAAAACAAGCATGCAGAATATTGCATTACAGTAGGATTGACACAATAAGATAGTACAAAAGGGCATCTTTTAGTATACAACTGAACAGGAGGCAACTATACAGAACATTGGCTTGCAGTTGATGCTTAGACACAGCGGTAAGAGCAGAAGTGCATCACTTAATATACATGCTAATAGGAGGGCTAGTTACCTCTGCCATGGGCAAATTTCTACTGTCAGGCAAATGATTTTCAGGCAAATGGTGTCAAGCTATTGTACATCAGGCAAGTGACTGTCAGTATTTCATAGGACTCCCTACAGCCCTAGATAAGAGAAAAACAAAAGAGGATCACATCAGGCATACTCAGAAAAACATGAAAAGGGTCACCTCTTTCCTAGCTGATGCAGCCCTAAATAGCTTTCCCTAACCAGCAATAACAGTAGCCATTAACCTCATTGCTAGAAGGCCAGCTGGTTTAAGCCATCTGCCATCTGTCAGACATTGAAGGCCTTCCTCATTTTGTTACCCTTGATGGGTTTAATCTCTGCAGAGATGCAATAGATAAATGCATCAAGAACCTGGGAGGTTTGGAGAAGATACATGAAAACCTGACTCTAGAGTTCTGCAAAGTCCATGATACCTATAAAAGAAATAGTTTAGTCAAGGGCAGCCCTTTTGTGTTGGCAAGTTTGGAAAAAGCAGAAATGGATTCTCCTGAGGTTTTCATGGAAAAAAGGCAGGAGCTCTGACTCCTCCCTTGGGGAAGGCCAGCAGGGCAGGCAATGCACTAAAGAACAAAAAAGGGTGCACACACCACACTGGTTAGAAGACAAACTTAATTTAGTAAGAAATCTTCTTCAGAACTCTAGACACTCCTACATGTAAGTGGGCTTATTGTCTGTGTACCAGATTCTAGGGTATTGTTGGGCTGTTTGTGAGGAAGACAGCCAAACATGCTTCCTTAGTTTTTCTCTGCTTATGCAATCGTCTGAAAAAAAAAAAGAAAGGCTTACTTTTTACATTTAACCTTTAAAAGAATGTGAAAGGATTTGTAGAGATTGAGGTTTTACTCTCAACATCAAAGTGTTGTTTTCCAGGTGATATTGTGAGCCTATTTTATATTCTGCTTTCTTTCTTTTCTAACGTATGTAGTATTTTTTTTTTTTCCGTTAAAGCCCATATGTGGAGTTTTATATTTTCAAAACCTGTGGCTTTGTAGAGAGCGGAAGTTCTTTCTTTTTCTTTTTTTGCACACAATGAAATATATTTTGGATCCCATTTCCTAATTTAAGTTAATCCGGTATGAGTACTTGGGCCATGTCCTTTGTCAGACTCCACCCAGAACAGATGACATAATTTATATACCGATACATACACGGTAAACAAATATACACCGTTTAAAAGCATTTCTACACCATTCACATTACCAATGGTCCAGTGAAAGTTATGACTAGAGGGCTCATTGTAAATGTGGTTCGACCACCATAATTTCTAATGTTCTTTTCACTTCGGTGTACTCTTCTTACCGTACAATTTTGTTCTGATAACCTTTACTTGTATTTTCTTTATTTCGGGTATGAAATTGTTTTTGGTTTAAAAGAAATGGGTTTGGTTTTCAAATGACAATGCAACTAAATATTCTAGTGAGCCCATTTTAAAATGAAAATTCAATTTCCATCACAGTTTCAACCTTCTGTGAGGCTTCTTCTTTTCATATTTTTGTAAATTTGGGTAACAGTATTTGTTTTGCTGATAGAAGTATGACTCTGAAGCAGGGGCGTAGCTACAGTGGTGCAGTGGCACCCAGGCCCATGAGGTTTGAGGGGCCCAAATCATAATTTTGATGTTTATTTAAAACTGGGGAGAGGCCCTGTAACATCGCCTTGCACCCAGGCCCTCTGGGAATTTGCTACGTTATTGCTCTGAAGAATAGTCATTTTTTGGTGACCTTGGAGAAGCGATACAGATTTGTTTTGCTTTAAGACCTCTCTTTGTAGGAGGTAGTATAGTGTAGTGGTTTAAGGCTCTGAGCTGCAAACCTGGAGACCTGGGTTTGAATCCCACAGCCCCCACTTGCATACTGCATACTGTGTGACCCTGAGCAAGTCACTTAACTTCCTTGTGCTCCCAGGTTGCACCTGGAAACAAGCTTCAGCTTAGTGTGTCTTTCCTGGTTAAACAATTTCCCCTTTCCCTTTTGCATTTATTTTTCTTTTAGTCCCTCTGTGGATTTCCTATACTCCTTGATTGTATACAATAATGAAAACAAAACCAACAAATTTTCTGATATGAACTTGATTCAGTTTCAAAAACCATGTTTGAATGTGCCAATCAGTTTTTGCATAGGTCACCAAAATGTTAGCCGAACTCCAATTAGAATGCCCTTTGACTGGCTGAAAGCTCATTCCATAACCTGTTTAGCTTCCTGATGAAAGCAAAGTGAACTGAAACTGACACGAGTCACACACATTAATTGGACTGTCTCTGTGAAATAAAAGCATTACAGGTCCTGGCCAGGACATGAAATGGGCCTATGGCTGGACTGAGGGAAACACCATTACTCCGGAGCAGCTGTTCCTCGCACTTCCAAAGCCATGGGAACAGACTGTGTTGCTAGGATCAGGCTGATTGGGGTGGGTGCGGGGGAAGGGTGCTGCTTTTGTTTGCCACCTCTGTTTGCAATAAGATAACCCACTGTGGTAGGCAGCCAGGGGTGGTGATCTTACCTCTTACTAAACTGTACTTATAGTGGGTGTGGTGGTAGTGGGGGATGGGTGCAGTTTACACACTTATCCCCTCAGAAAGGAATTGCTGGTTAACCAGTTATGAAATGTGCTAGTGGTGATCCATTTCTTTCATTAATAAACAGTTGAGATTTACACCATTCTCTCTCCTGTCTATTCAGTCTTCACAACATCAGACATACATAGTAAGGAAACTTTAGGAGCACTATAAACTGTCACATCTGCCACAAAATGGCCTCAATGACCACATATTTAAAGGGGCTGTGTCGTGGCGATTATTTGGATTAGGGGACCGAAAGTGCTTGTCTTTCCTAATTCTGAGGATTACGGTAAACTGACACCAGCTACATACACATCTGCCATCTGACTAGTGGCTGCAAAACCTAATTTTGCATCATAAATAAAGCAGGCACCATACTAAATGCAGTCAATTTGTTTATCTCAGGATGGTGAAATCATTCTGACTCGGACTGTTTAATATTCACAGGTTATTGTGTCAAATATTCAGTTGTAGTTTCTTCTGTGGCGGCGCTGCGCCCCCCCACACCCGCCAGGTCCTACATGATTGTTTCAATGTACGTGTCTCCTACTATTATTCTGACTCAGACTGTTTGAATATTTAAACGAGTACTTATCTATTAATATTATTCTGTTCAGGAGTGAAGGCTGTCGGCAGGCACAGGGATGCGCATGCCTCGACGCGACGGCCATATTTCTCTTGAGCGCACTTGAATTGGGAAGCAGGTCCCCTAATGTAAATAAATGCCACACTGTCGACCTTTTTGTATCATACTACTATTTCTAGTTGAAAACCCAAGTTTCATAAATGCTTACCTTCTCTAAAACTCCTTGATGGAGCTGGTTGCTTAATCTGCCTCCTTTCGTAGTGGAACTGAAATGCACGCTAATGGTGTAATTATGACCAACCTTGTTTTTTTTTTTTTGTGTTTTTCTTCAATTCCTTCATTTTACCTTTTATTGCATACTCCTTGAACATCAGGAACACCCTCAAACAGTGAAATAACCGGGGATGCAATAGTCTTCTCTCTTCCCACTACATCTTGAGTGGCTAGACTGTGTTGGGGGTGTTCCGAAGCCCGGGATAGATGCAGTGGGAGTTGATTGATAATGTCAACAAACACATTTAGGTGTAGTAATACCAGTATGATGAGCAGTCTGTTTTTTCACTTTTAAAAAGGAAAAAGGAATCTGAATCAAACTACCCAGCTACATGGGGGTATGTAATCTGTAAAAGATTGAATTGCAGTATTTTATTTATTTAAAATATTGGTGACCGGGATAGGCACAGTGAGCCAAGGCTTGTTTCCAGGTGCAACCCGATGGGTGAAATCCTGAACTGGACTGGACCAAAACAATAAAAAATGGCCTAGTTGTTCTGGTCTGACCATCTGGGCCAGGTGCAACTTGCATGGTCCAACTATTCCAGCTGGACCAGATGGGCTGGTTTTCGCTGGTTTTATTCCTTCCATTCTGACTGGTCTGCTTTTTCATCTAGGATGATTGAAATGGGTGAAATCTGGGCTGCCTTTTACTGTCTTGGTCCGATCTGCATCTGGTAGTCTGGAGTTCACCCATACCTTCACCAAGATGAAATCCAGACCTGTTGGAATGAACACTGGCATCAATAGGTGGCAAAACTTGATATGCAAACAAGAAATTACATTTGAAAAAGTCACTCCATTCAAGTGGCTGGAGCGTGCCCCCAAGCTAGACCTATAACTGTCTCAAAACGACAGAGTGTTGGGGCAGATCGGCAAGTCAGGAAGTGGAGCGGGATTGTGTGGCCATGCCCTCGGAGGCACATTACGATCCCTTCCCTTCCTTTTGGGGATGGATTTAAAAACGCACAAATAGCCTGGAGGAGTCCCCCATGAGGTAAGGGAGCCCCCTGTTTAATCTTTATGTACTTGAGAAAGGTGCTCTTTAAGGAACTGCAGTATAGCATTTTCCCCCTTGTGGCAGTATTATTCGAAGTACTACATTAGCTGAAGTGTTACCTTATAGTGCTGACATAACGTAACAGTTAAAGCTTATAGTATACGGTGAGCCCTTATTGTGAATGGATTTCAGTACAGCACCAAAAGCTGTTGTACCACAGTTCAACGGTCAAAATAGTTGTTGTAACCTAGTAATAGCGCTGTCGTTACTATAGTATTTTTCATTCTACAATGTTGAGCTCTGTGCTGCTTGTGCACCAGACTCGACATTGCTTCATTCCTACCAACTTTCTTCACTCCTGGTGCTGGTAGCACAGTGCTCCAAAATGACAGCAAAAAGGTAACCGTTCCTGTGTCTTTTATGGTTATGAAGGCATTCTGAAGCGCTTTGTACGCCAGAACTGCTGAGCTGCACTTCACAGTTCTCTCACCCAAAGAACAAGTGAATTATAGAATAATACAGGGATGGTGTGTTAAACGAGAATTTTATACACACTCGAGTTATTGGATGCTGCATGAATCCCAAGAGCAAAGCTCGAGGGGCTTATTTAAGCATTCAACACCTCGCATGCAAAGTTTGAGTTTTACACACCACCCAAAGTTTTATTTTATATATTTGCTGGGGAGTGTGGTTTTGTTTTTTCCCATCACAACTATTATAATATAAAATAAAAAAGCATCACTGTGCAGCTGCAGTTGGGTTCAAGGGAAGCATGGTAGAAACCAAACACATCTACAGCGACACGACCACAAAGCTGGCAGCAAACCCGATTGCAGGCAGAGCGCACAGGCACTGAAGTGACACCCCCCCCCCACCACAGCATCAGCAGGTGTGCGCGGCATCTGCAAAGCACACTGGCGCACCTGCACCGCTGGTCATGGACCGACTATAGAATGTCTGCGGAATACATGGATAGTACCAAGGGCCACAAGCTCTTGCTGGCAGGAGGGAACACGTTCCAGAGGAGTGCACAAGAGGGACAGTACATACTGGAAATGCTGCGAGGCGCAGCTGGAGGGTGCTGTGGCTGTGTCAAGAGTGGCAGGAGGCACACCGTCATTGACTGGCACATACAACCATGTGCCAGACACCACTGCCATGGGTGTATGCCGGGTGCAAGCAGCTGTGCAGCAGAGGGCATGGGAATCAGTTGAGAGTAGCCAGCAGATAGTAGTGGCATGCTGCTCGGGGGTCAGTGAGACAGTGGGGAGTAGCGTACCTCCAGTACCTCTACTGAAGTGTTCAGCACAGCAGGTCAGGAGAAACCGCAGGAGAGCACCTGTTGACCCCAGGACACTCACCAACCTGTCCATCCCGGAGGAGTACCGATGAACCCTTGGAGGTGAGCCCTTCCTACTGCATGACTCTGGGGTGGTGGGGGGGGACTGCTGCATACAGGTTCCTGCTCTTTAGTACTAGTAGGAACCTGGAATTCCTGGCCTGCAGCCCTGCCTGGCTCAGGGATGGCACATTTAAGTGCTGCCCAAGACTGTTCATCCAGCTCTACACGCTGCATGGGGTGGATTGGGCCACAGTGTTGCCAGCCACGTAGGTCCTGATGACTAAGAGACTGTAGCTGCATACATGGCAGTCTTTGAGAAGGTGGCCGAGCTGTGCCCAGTGGGAGGCCCCTGTCGCATGCTCCTCAACTATGAACTGACAGCACACAGGGCTGTCAAGGCAGTGCTACCCCAGATGGAAGTGCAGGGGGGTTTCTTCCACCTCTGCCAGTGCATGTGGCAGCAGATACAACAGCATGGAGAGCTGGCGGAGAGGTACAGCACTGATGTGTGCACCTTGCATCTCAGAATGCTGCCTGCATTCGCCTTTGTGCCCCTGGGTAATGTGTGCACTGTGTATGAGGAGCTCTGCAGGTGGGAGTATTTCAGGGAGCATGAAGAAGAACTGGCCCCTGTCCTCGACTGTTTGAGGATACCTGGCTAGGCAGGCCAGTGTGCAGTGGCCACTGCCCCCTATCCCTGTGTGGAACTGCCATGCTGCAGTCCTGGAGGGGATGCCGTGCACCAACAGTGCCATAGAGGGTTGGCACAGGGCATTCAGCGCCCTGTTGGGAGCAGCACACCCATCCATATGGTGGTTCCTGGATGTCTTGCATGGGGAACAGAGGCTGACAGCGGTGAAACTGCAGCAGGCATTGTCTGGCCAGGTCGTGGGCGCTCCCATCACCGGTGGAGGGAGAGTGCACGGTGGATCATGGACCTCGTCTCCCACTATGGCACCCGAGCCGCAGGGTCTACCTGATGGGGCTTGCTGTAAACATTTGCCTCCAGGTATGAGTCCAGGTGTGCGGGGGCCAGGTATGAGTCCAGGTGTGCGGGGCGCGTTGCTTTGCCTACCATCGGCTGCACTATGTGTCCTGTTTTCCATTCTGTTGGGGCCGCTTCCTGTTGCTTGCCAGCATCTTCTCCCCCAACCATTGCCATGCATGGCGCCTCACAGGTCGACTGCTCCATTCTGTCCCACCACCCTGTTGTGTGGTGCTGTTGCCTCAGTCCCTTCCCTGTGACATCTGGTGGCTCAACTCCCCCCCATCATGATGCCCTGCAGCTGCTCATCAGGGTGTCCGTGGTTTTGGTGACTCGCAATGCTGTCCGGTGGTGCCGGGTCGTGCTGCGGCCGTTCATGGGTCTTGCCGTTGGGGTGCGTGCTGTGGCAGCAGTGGCAGTGCTCCGGGATCCTGGGCATCGTGCTCCTTTGTGTCGTTTCCCTGGTGTTGCTGTGGGGGATGTCGGCAGGATGGCTGCCACTGCCCTATGGTGCTTCCAGTTCAAGCACCTTCTGCGGTCAGGTTGGAGCGGATGTTTAAACGTTTTTTTTTTTTTAACTGTAGTTTGCAGAGTCCGAGTGAAAATTTGGATGAATTATTCAGCGGGACAGTGGCTGACGCATGTGTGGAGCAAGGGAAACCCGTTGTATGTTCACCGTTATAACTAGCTGGTGATAACAGCGAATTATAACTGGGTTCCCCTATAGGGGAAAACTGCTCCCCAGTTATTATTGCACTCTTATAACCATGAGAAACACAGTAACTATACATGTAAACATAGTGTAGCTAAGCAGGGTTTGGGCCTGTAGTAAGATTGAAGACTAAACAGAAACATAGAATTTATTGGCAGAAAAGGACTGCTTGGCCAGCCCAGTTTGCCCAGATGTTCCTGCTCAGTCTGTCTCCATAGACCCTACCTGGTCTTGTCTCTCCCTGCCTGTTTACCAATATTTGCCTATCTCTTGCATGCTTGAAGCTCCCCACTGTTTTCGCCCCCAATACCTTTGCTGGCAGACTGTTGCGAGTGTCCACCACTCTTTCAGTGAAGAAATACTTCCTCACATCCTCTTAAACTTCCCCCCCTTCCAGCTTCATTGCAAGCCCTCTTGTCGTAGTGCAATTTCTCAACTGAAATGACCCCAATCATGTACGCTGTTCATCCTCAGGAGGAACTTGTAGGTCTCAAAATGTCCCCCCGGCTGTACATATTGAGATCCCGCAGTCTCCTCCTCCTGGGGCTTTTTGCAGCCTCTGCACCATTTTAGTTGCCTCCTCTGGATTGTCTCCACTCTGTCCTTTTCTGAGATATGACCCTAGAACTGGACACAGGGTCTCACTTATGGCAACAACATTTCTCCTGTTGCTGGTGATGCCTTTCACTATGCACCACAGCATCCCACTGGCCTTGCCCACTGCTTTGTCACACTGTCCCATCACTTTGAGGTCCCTCAGATATTATAACCCCAAGGTCTCTTTCTTGCTTAGTGACCATCAATAGCGCCCCCCCCCACCCAAACACACACTCTTTATACTCCACTCCTGGATTTCTATGCCCTGGTTGCATGATTGTTCGCTTTTTGGCATTGAACCCCAGCTGCCATACCCTTGACCACTCCCAAGTTTTCAAAGGCTCCTGCACATTCTCACCACCCCCTCCTCAGTATCCACCCTACTACATATTTTGGTATCATCTGCAAAAATGCATACCTTCCCTTCCAGCTCTTCTGCAATGTCCCTAATGAAGACAGTGAATGGGACCAGTCCCAGTATTGAGTCCTGCGGCACACAGCTGATCACTCTCCTTTCATTAAAATGGTGCCATTTCTGCCCCTGTGTTGTCTAGCCATTAACCAGTTTTTACCTGTTTTACCACTTGGGATCTCACCCTACACTGTTCAGTTTCTTTACCAGTTTCCTATGTGGCACAGTGTCAAAGGACTTGCCACAGAGTGTCAAACCTTTCTGGGCACATTGATGAAATTCTAAAAACTGTAACTCAGCATAAGCTAGGCACCCTATAAATGAACCACAATAGCATCCCTCTTATGGCCAGGTATGTGATTGTCCAGAAGATGATTCTCCCTAACTTTGACTCCTTGCGATGTAGTCTACAGTGCTGCTCCCAAATCTACCCTATGCAGATTGGAGCCCTTTTTCAACTCCTTCTGTCGCTTTGCACTAGACTCCCCCTTAAGTACGCACTGCTGTGTTCTCTGTCACTCTCTAGCTTACCTTCTCTTACTGCAGTCTCTCCCACTGTGCCAAACTTATTTCAAAATACTGGCTTGGCATTCTTCCATCCTATTTGTCCTCTTCTTGCTCCACTCCTGCTCGCTCCCTCTGATCCTTGAACTCCTGCATCTTCGTGATCCTCATTGTTCTACGTCTGCAGGACAAGCCACTTGCACTCATCGCTTTCTCAAAGTCTGGAACTCCCTCACCAAATCCGCCATTCCTCCTCCTTTCACACCCTCTCCTCTGCCCTCCACAACTTCCTTTCATCTAATTGTACCTGCTTCCTCCAATCCTAACAACCCCTTCCTTCCTCTCCTCCTCCTCTAGCTAGGACTACTGTCACTAGTAGTTGCTACTAATTTTATAGCTCTTGCCTCCTTTTGTTGCATCATTACCTGCAATACTACCCCATGTAACTCTTCCAGTTGTATGGCACTCTGTTTCCATTTTATTGTATTTTTTCACAGATGCCTCTTGTATGTTGCAATATGTTATTGTTATCTTGCTACTCAGTACAGATACTTTCATGTATTGCTACTGTATAGTTACCATCTTGTATTTCTACCGTACTAGTGTTTCCACTTATTTGTGCCTGTATTATCATTTGCACTACCTGTTTCCCCCTTCCCCCAGGTCACACCAGGAAATGAGCAACTTGTTGTTCAGTGTGCCTTCCTGGTGAAACATTTCATAAATAAAACTAAATTAAATAAAAAAAAATACACGTAGGCTATGTCCACTGCCATTCTCTGGTCTCTTTTCCTAGTCCCCCATGAACCCATGCTGCCTTTGGTCTTGAAACCCACTGGATTCACAATATTCCACTGGCCTTTCTTTTAGCTGGGTTTCCATTAATTTTCTACCACTGATGTGAGACCGACTGGTCTGTAATTCCTAACTCTGTACTGCCACGCCTGTAGAGCGGGGCTGTATCTGCTCTCCTCCAGTCCTCTGGTACCACTCCTGTTTCCAGTGAGTTACTGACTAAGGCTATCATGGATACAGCAAGCCCTTCCCTGAGTTCCCCTAGCACCTTGGGCGATCCCATCCAGTCCTGTGGCCTCTACTTTTAGATTTGCAAGTCCTTTCAGGACTGTTTCCTCAGAAATGGACTTGCCCACCCCCCGCTGTTCCTGCTGCTCCTTTGTGGCCCCAACCATCACCCATTGTGAAGACTGAGCAGAAGTACCTGTTCAGGATGTCTGCTTTTCCTGATTCTCTCTCTGCCATCCTCCTTATCCTCACTATCCCACCCATGCCTTCCTCCTCTCACTTACGTGAGAGAATCTGCTCCCTTTGTTACCCCTTTAGCTATCCTTTTCTCTGTTTGCACCTTTACTCCCTCACTGCCTTACTGCTTCCCTCTGGAGCACTCTCTATTCTCTTCCCTCTGTGTTTCTGTACCTCCTGTGCCATCCTTTTTTCCCTGAGTACTATAATAGTGTTTTTTTTTTTTTTTTCTGTGTTTGCTCACTTCCTTCATACAGAGGCTGGTTGCCTTTACTTCCCTTAATTTTCTACACTGTTCCTCTACCCCTCCCTGACAATCCTCCCCTACTAGGTTACTTCTAACACAGTCTCTCATGTCTTTACAATCTGCTCTCTTAAAGTCCAGGACCCTCGTCCTTGTGTGGTTTGCCACTGCACCTGTCTTAACACTGAACCTCACTGCATGGTGATCACTCGTCCACAGGAGACAGCCCACTGTGAGGTCTGCAGTACTGTCTCTGTTAGTAAGCACTAGGTCCAGTATTGACCCATCCCTAGTGGGTTTGCTGACCAGCTGCCTGAGAAACGCCCCTGCAGGTAGTAAAGAATGGCCCTTCTAGCTGAAGCTGGATGGCTCAGATCCACGTCAGGCAGATTGAAGGCCCTAGCCAGCAGCATCCCCCCTTATCACCATTCTGGTGATGGTTTCGCCTAGTGCCTTATCAGACTGCTCCCCTTGTGCTGGAGTTCGTTCATCAGCGGTACAAATAGTGGCCCCAGCTCTTGTCTCAGTGCTGACCCACAGCACTGCCAGCCCTTCTTTTACCTCTAGGTTCCCTTGCACTTCCATAGTGCTGATGCCTTCCCTCACATACAGAACAACCTCTCCTCCCCCCACTATCTCTTCTCAACTGAGAGGAGCCTGGTATGGCCATTACCATTCCCCAGTTATGATTTTCATACTAACATACTAAAATGCCAGCAGAATAGGCTTAACAGTCTTTCGTGTCTGCTCATTTGTTCAGCCCCCAACCTGGGAGCTGACCTTGCTGCCCCTCTCCTCTGGCTTCTCCCTTCCCAGTCCCGGATATTTTCACTGTATTGGATTTTGCTTCCAGAACCCTTCCCCTGTACCTATCCCACCCCTTCTTGAACCTCTCCACTGTGTCTACTTCCACCTGCCCCCTGGGCAGTGCATTCCATGGCTCCACCACCTTCTCAGTGAAGTAGCATCTCCTCCTTTCTCCCCTGAATCTCCCCCCCCAGCTTCCACCCATGCTGTCTAGTTGCCCCCCCTTCCTTCAGAGCACCCTGACTGCTCCTCCCCTATTTATACCCTTCATGTACCTGAAGACCGCTCATGTTTCCCCCTTCCCCGGTCCCTTCTCTCTTCCAGTGTGTACATATTTAGCTCTTCGGGCCCCTCCCCATAGGTCCTGTTCCCCAAGCCCCAAATAATTTTGGTTGCCCTCCTCTGGACTCCTCTCCAGGAGTTCAATGTCCCTCTTAAAATGTGGCCTCCAAAACTGCATGCAGTACTTGAGGTGCAGCTCACCATAGTTATACAGTGGGAGTATCACTTCCCTCCTTCTGGAGGTGATCACCCTAGCGATACATCCCAGCATCCTGTTGGCCTTTGCCACTGCCCTCCTACAAGTCTCCAAGTTGTTCGTCTTGACATCCACCAGCACCCCCAGGTCCCTTTCAGCTGTCGAGACTTGTAGCATCCCCCCCCCCCGGGTGTACACCTGGCTTGGGTTTCTGGCTTCCAGGTGCAGTACCTTGCATTTCCCTGCATTGAACCTCAACTTCCACTTTCTAGACCACCTTTCCAGAGCCTCCAGGTCCCCCTGTAGGGCCACCCTCCCCTCCATCCCATCCACCACCACCCCCAGTTTTGAGTCATCCGCAAAGAGACTCGTCTCACTCCTGATACTCTTCCTTATGTCAGAGACGTAGGTGTTGAACAGGAGGGCCCAAGGACCGATCTCTGAGGAACCCTGCTAATGACCCGCCTTGGGGATGAGACTATCTCGCCAACCACAATCCTCTGGGTCCGGCCCTGCAGCCAATTTCCTATCCATCTGATCATCTGGTTCCCCACCCCCTTTTCTCCCAGCTTATCCAACAGGTCTCGTGTGAGGAACAGAGTCAAATGCCTTGCTGAAGTCAAGAAAGAGGATGTCCACTGGTCTACCCAGGTCCAAGGCACTCATCACCCAGTCATAGAACTCCACAAGGTTTGTCTGACACTATTTCTCCAGGACAAATCCATGCTGTCTATCGTCCAGGCACCCCAGCTTTTCCAGGTTCCCCCAGTCTCTCCTTGACAATGCCCTCCATCACCTTGCCCACCACTGATGTCAGGCTGATGGGCCTGTAGTTCCCTGCCACCTCCCTTGTTCCCCCTTGCTTTTTGGTGAACCATGACTCTGTTACGGACACCAGATTCGGGTCCACCTCCACCATGATAGCAATTGGAAGAATAGACAGGATAGAACAAACCTCCTTCTGTCCTGACCCAATGTAACTTATTTGACCCAGGCCACCTTTCAGCCAAACTTGTCAACTGCTGGGTAATGTGGATTCCTGTCTCCAAAGGTTTGACACCACAAAATCTTTTGCCCATGTGGCCAAGGCCTCTGATGATGGGCTAGTACCCTGGCCACTAAGGCCACCCAGAAAGTGTCTGAGAATGTGGCTTATAATGCGACTGCCCACTGCAGCTGCCGGATGTCACGTGACTGCCCACTGCAGCTGCCGGATGTCACGCGACTGCCCACTGCAGCTAGGGAATATCGTACACGTTCCCATCAAATGAATGAAACAACTGTGTAACCTTCAAATACAGTGGTGGTTAGTTGTGGGAGTGGAGTGTTTAGACTGACAGGAGGATGCAGAATTTTCTTTTTCTTTTTGAGCTATAAGGTAACTGAAGGGGTTGGATAATAGACTTTCATACTTGGACACGTGTGTGTGTGTGTGTGTGTGTGTGTTTACAAAGCAAAGCTTACAGTTAAATAATGAATTTGATTAACAAATATTCAAGGGTCTGAATCTAGATATTTGAATTTTCACCTTGTATTTGAAATTCACTCACCCCTGCTATGCAAGCATGTCTGTGCAGGAGTCTGCTCGTGGTACAGTGCCAACCAACTACCTACTCTCGCCAGTTTCCATTTTCTCTTGGAGAGTCCTCATGGTTCTTTTGTCTTGGTCTCCATCACTTTTCCTCCTTCCCCTCTTTATTTATTATTTATTTATTTATTTATTTTGTTTTGTCTTCCCAGGAGGTGGCTGTTATATATAGACCCATTTTCAGCCAACAATGGTGGACAGAGTGCAATACATTTATATACGACCACTAAAGTAAAGTGCGCTTTATGCTGTTGCTGTACAGTGCGAGGACTATGACTCTTGAGTCTGACCTGACGGGAAATGGTTTTGACATGTTGAAAAATCCAAAGAACCCTCGTTCCTCCAAATCACTGCAGGAGACCCTGGGAAAGCACAAATGCCCCTCCCCATACAACCTGGAAAAACATGTTGCGGTCCCTCCAATGGGACGAAACACGTGGATGCAGTTTGTTGCTCCTCTCTGCCTTAACTAAAATGGACGTAAAAGCCTGTATAGAAGGAGTCATTTGTTTTGGCAAAGCCCTAATTATCAGCCTTCCTCCTTCCCAAAGATTTGTGTACCCATGATGCTTTGCACTGGTTTGAGGTGGATTTGTGTGCCCATAATGCTTTGCTCTGATTTGACGCTTTTGAGTATGTGTCTAGTACAAACCTAGTTGAATGAAGTTTGATGTCTGTGGCTAGGTCTGTCCTTTGTGCCAACCGGGGAGTTCTATAACACAACAATACTATGACCGCAGTGTTGGTTTTCTCGTACTGTGAATGGTGTAACACTGACACCCATGCATCACAGCCACCAGCTCAATGTGTGGTCCTGAGCATGTCACTTCACTCCCTGTGTAGGATTTGAGTGCTTTTTTGTTGTGTGTGTGTATTTTTTTTTTTTTGGAGTGGGTAGAAGGACAAATTAATTTATTTCTCTGGGGTCACTTACTCTACAAGGTATTCTATTTGTTAGCTTACCTGACGAACAAAAAACGAGATTGCTGTAGCCTGCACTTAAGCATGAACACCCAAACAAGCAGGCATTTCCTGGAAATTACAGGCTGACTAGAAGGCGTTTTCCCCCAGCTAGGTTCTAATCCCCTGCAAATCCATGTGGTAAGGGTGTTATTGTAATTTATAACTGTAAGTGGTTAGAGCACTGGCTTGGTAACCTAAAGATCACCGGTTCAAACCCTGTTGGAGGGAAATACGCAGTGCGTGTGATCCTAGAGCAACAGGGATCACCTCCAGGCAAGGAGAGGTCATCCTGCCACTGTACAGATCGCTGGTGAGGCCCCACCTGGAGTACTGCATGCAGCACTGGTGCCCCTACTTGAAGAAAAAGATCAAATTGCTGTAAGGGGTTCAATGCAGAACAACCAAGATGATCCACGGGCTGGAGGAAAAGCCATACGAGGAAAGACTGGGTGTACTTGGCATGTATTCCCTGGAGGAGCGAAGGGATAGGGGGGACATGATGGAAACCTTCAAATATATGAGGGGTATGGGTAAGGTTGACACGGGTAGCATTCTTAAGCGTGGGGAGGCAAGGGACACTGGCGGGCATCATCTGAAGCTGGAGGGAGGTAGATTCAGGAGGAAAATGAGAAGCCATTACTTTACAGAAAGAGTGAAAGGGTGGAACGCCCTGCCAGGTGAGGCGGTGTCCTCAATATCAGTGGGAGGTTGTAAGAGGGTTGGACAGGGTTAAGGGGATGTTAACAAGGAGGGGGTGGGGTCAGCAAGCAGGGTATGACCTCTAAGGAGGGGCTGGGGTCAGCAAGCAGGGCATGACCTTGAAGGAAGGGTGGGCAGCTGCAGTATAATGTTCTGCTAGCTGCAGTTGATAGACCATATGGCCTGTATCTGCTGGTGGTTTCATATGTTCATATCCTGGGAAGGTAAAAGTGGGACCCACTAGAAATGAGATGTTGCATCTCAGCAGGGCCATCCTGGATTAAAAAAAAAAAAAAAAAAAGCACTAATTGCTTGTGTGTTTTTTGGGAGTGGACATTATAATAAAAAAAAAAAAAAGACTCTGCACAGCATGATGGTCCATGTGCCTGTAATCTGTACAGTGCAATGGTGTTTTTTTTTTTTTTTGTTTGTTTGTTTAACACCTGGTACAGCAGCCAATTACAGAGTACCCAGGCTTTGTGAATAAATAGACCAACCATAGTCCACACTTGCTGGTCTTATTTGCTCTTTGCCCTGCTGTCCACCTGGATAATAGGGGCCTCTACAGTTCCTTTGGCCGAGTGACAGGGGGTACATGAAGGACTTGCTGCTGGGGGTGGTGCTGCTCGCCTCCACAAAATGACTGGAGCTCTGTTCACGTTCGCTTATTACTGTACCGACATGCAGCAAGAACAACAGCTGGAACACTGGAGTTCCTAGATTCCTGCCCACGGCAAAGTGAGCCACAGTTGGCAGATGAGCTGCATTTGAGCTCCAGGACAGTGAAGGGCAGCACTTTGGTATGATTTCTGTATTCTGGTACCACAAACAACTATGAGGTTGACTGCACTAGTCAGTGGCAACTTGATCAATACCCTTGAGGAGTACATTTTTAATCGACCCTTGTTGTGTTTCACTCCTCTTTGCTATACAGCTGGATAGAAGCAGGGCACTACAGTTTATTTTTATTTACTTGTTGTTACAAGGGGTTAGTTTGTTGCAATAAAAAGAAATCTAGTACATCACTACATCACTGTTTGCCTGCTTGGGAGTAGGGAAATTTCAAAAGACCAATGCCTCATCCTCATACTATCTGAAATCACTTCCTCATTGCAAAATAGTTTCTGTTTACCTACAGATTTGTATCGGTAGAAAACGCTGATTCTGTCAGAAGTTGTTGGTTTTGCTTTTGCCTTCCTTTGGGTAGCAATAGAAGAATTAGCACTTGTATAGTGCTTTTCATACACACTGTATCCCAAAGCACTTTACAAGCAATGCTAGACTGGTAGTGAAGTGACTGAATGTGTAGTGTCAAGTGTTTTGCACATCAGCCACACACAGCCTTGGACAGCCTTGGACAACAGGAAGGAATGTTAGCCAGGACACTAATGAAAATCCCTACTTGTGAAAAGTGCCTTGGGTTGGTCCTGTTACATTCACCAGGACAGTTCCAGAGAAGGACACACAGGGTCTTGGTTTAATGTCTCACCTGAAAGATTTCCCACCCCGATGGTAGAGCATCCCCCTAGTACTGTACATAGCTGCAGGTGTTATGGTATAAGCCCCATCCTGGAGTGGAACTAGAACCCACAACCTTCTGGCCCAGAGGAGGATGTGCTACCAACTAAGCCACACCGACAACTGCGTAGGAGTGGCTCACCTTAGAGAGCATCCTTTTATGTGGTTTTGTGCAGACTTTACCCAGTTTGTTTGCTATGCATGTTCCAAATAGCCAGTTCAGCGTGGGGGGAATGTTCACTTTAATCAATGAGGCTTCACATCACTGAGTGTCATGGTGCTGGGACTTCAGCTTGGAGCCCTTGTAACAGCACACTGTGGAATACTAGTGTGGTGGTGAGTTAGTGTGTTGGGGTTCATACTTGGGGGAGGGGGGGCATTGTAGTAACAGAGGGTCTCCACACTAGTGTGGGGAGTTCCTCACTAAAATGCATATGGGGGGATATTATCAGTGTATCGCACACTAGTTTGGTGACTTTCCATGCTAGGAATCGAACCCTGGGTCGTTGTAACAGAGGGTCTCCATCAGTGCACTAGTGCAGTGAGTGACACTGCTGGGATTCAAACTCGGGACCTGGGGGTAATCATATCAGATGACCTAAAGGTGGACAAGCAATGTGAGAGGGCTGCAAGGAGGGCTGGGGGGATACTGGGATGCATAGGGAGAGGCATCACCAATAGAAAACAAGAAGTTATTTCCCTCTGTACAGACAGTTGGTGAGACCCCATCTGGAGTACTGTGTGCAGTTCTGGAGACCCAATCTCTGCAAAGACATAGACAGGATGGAGGCTGTCCAGAGGAGAGCAACTAAAATGGTGCAGGGTCTGCGCTGGAAGACATATGAAGAGAGACTTAAGGAACTGAATATGTATAGCCTCGAGGAAAGGAGGGAGAGAGGGGACATGATAGAAACTTTCAAGTACCTCAAGGGAATCAACAAAATCCAAGAGGGTAGCATCTTTCAAAAAAAGAGATGTGCAAGAACAAGGGGGCACAATTTGAAGACAGAAGGGGGGGCGGCTGAGAGGTAATGTAAGGAAGTATTTCTTTCACAGAGAGGGTTGTGGATGCATGGAATGGCCTTCTGGAGGAGGTTGTGGAGTCAAAAACAGTGATTGAATTCAAGCATGCATGGGACAGCCATAAGGCAATTCTAGGGGGGGGGTAGAAAGAAGTAGGCTGCTGGTTAACTAGGATCTGCAGCTTATCCATTAGGTAGGGAAATGTGCAGACTGGGTGGGCCAAGCGGTCCTTATCTGCCGTCAAAATCTATGTTTCTATGTTTCTATCTATGGGACCCTTGTAGCAATAGAGGGTCTCCACACCAATGTGATGAGTCACAGCACTGGTATTCAGGCGTGCCCCTTCAGTAGCATGGGTTCTCCACATCAGTGTGCTATAGTAAGTCAAAACACACACACATGGACTTAAACGGGGGGGCGGGGGTAGCTGGACTTTTGTCTGCTACCTTGCTCCAGTAGCCCCCATTCAGATATTCCTTAACTGGCAACATCTCAATCCTGTTACCACTACACCACTTCCATGGCCATCAGTTGGTCTGAGCAGGGGAGATGATGTTTTTTTTTTTTCACCCTCTGGTTTTTCTCCTTCCAGCTACCTCTTACAGTGGCACCACTAAGCAGCCTCGTCAGCATGTAGCTTCCTCCTACGGCTGTAGAGTAACCCACCAGGCCCTACTGCAGAGGTTACTCATGCTGAGGAAGTGTGATGACTCGTCCCTAATCAAGGTCACGCTGCTGCCTACAGCACCCTTCAATCACAGCTGCCCATTTATCAACATCCGGAGCTTGCATGCGAACCCAGGTTGTCGGGTCATGCAGTGGCCCGGGGTGGTGGTGGGGGGGCCTTTCAAGTAGCAGAAAGACTGCTCACTCACTGGTTAGTGGGCTTGAATGTGAACCTCTGGGATGTGGTAAACTGCTAACTAGTAACATTTCCGGTTGTGAAACTTCCTGGTGTCTGCACTCAATGAAACCTCACAGCCTGTCCCCAGGAACAAGAGAAGGCTCTTATCAGCTAGAGCATGTGCCTTTTATATAATGTTCCGTCAGTTTCACCCTGTGAGTTTCAAGTGATTGTAGTTGCCTTTTTAGGAAGGATTCAAATAAGGGTGCACATTTGTATCAATTCAGTCAGACCAAGCATGCAGCATTTATACCAGTCCAGTCAACTCAAGCACACAGCAGTCTATACTGCAGTCATCTAAAGTATCTGATTTCTTTAGGGTGGATGGATAGATGCTGTACATAGAGAGAGAGACACTGTCGATGGATAGATAGATAGATAGATAGATGCTGTAGATGGAGGGATAGACGGACAGATTCTGTAGATTGTTCCTGTGTGTAGCTATGGAAGAGGGATAGATAAAGCTGTAGAGGGATAGGTGGAGGGAGGGATGGATGAATGCTGTCTGTAGATAGAGGGATAGATAAATAGATGGGTATAGGGATAGAGGACTAGATAGAATAGATACTGTCGATGGTACCAGGCAGAAATAACTTCTGTCCATCCACCCTTGAAAATTGATATTTGTGTAGGATGTACAGGAACATAGAAATGTTAGGTCCAGATTTTTGTTAGGTTTAGATAATTATATATGCGGTCATTAGTGGAGCAATGTTATCGGTTCTGTGTGTCTGCCCCCTGTAGGGGATTTGAACTCCCCACAGATAGCAATGCAGAGTATTTTAAAGCACTATCCAAAAGATCCCTATCCAAGGTACTAACTCGAAGGGATTAACGGGGCAGCAGCTGGCCCCTGCAGTAGCTGTATCTTGAGTTCTTATGGATATTTAGATCCAGGCGTTTACACACAATGACCTTACAGTTGATATATATTCTCAGTTTCTGTTCCTTTGGCCCTGTCCACACTGCAGCCCGAAAACCCTTCTGTAACGTTACAGAGGGTGTAAACCGCATCTGCAATGGCGTGCGTTTACACTGGTAACGTTACAGCAAGCATTTTCACAACCATTATAGAAATCTGTCAGGAGGTGGTTTCTACAACGGTTACAAAAACGGTCGCAGGGCTGTATCGTTATGGCCGCCTGTCTAAACTCAAGACCATGTAGCTCCCAGTCAGTCGCTATACCATCAGGCAGTGCACCACAGAGGGGCACATGAGAGGCAGAAGAACAAGGAAGCGCCCGGAAGGCAGAGGGGCATGCGAGGACTGGAACCACTGCAGTGAGGTGAAAATGGTGCAGGGCAGCGCCTGCACAATGTCAGAGGCATGGAGCCCAGATCTGCTGGGTGCACACATCTGAGAGAGGTGCAGCCTGGAGGCACAGAGTGCCAATAGGGGGTGCTGCCTGCAGCAGCAGTACATGAACTGCGAGAAGGGAAGAGCGCTGGTGCCCAGGGCAAACAGTGGGCACATGCCATAGGGAGGCAGCAACAAATGCCAGCACTGTGTGCCAGAGGTGTGAAGGGGGCCCCAACAGCTGCCACAACACACGACCAGCCCCCAGAGGACAGCAATGCCAGAGCACACCACCCCAGCACCACTGCAGAGCGACCCCATCCCCCAAGCACTGCCTGTGACTGGTGGAGAGTAGACAGGCCTGTGCCAGGCAGCGACCCCAGCCGCATGCCACCCTGACCACCAGCAGGACCATGTCAGATCGTGGCGCCATCTGGTCAGCTGAGGCCACAAAACTCCTGGTGGAGTTCTGGACCCAGGAGAAGGTGCAGGCAGAGCTAGCCAGTGCAAGGCACAACACAAAGGTCTATCAAAAGATAGCGGACTACCTGTTTGGGAATGGGGTGTAGCGGATGGCAAAGCAATACCATGACAAGATAAAGCAACTGAAGGTGCGGTACCATAAAACCAGGAACAGCAACAGATGCTCTGGGGGGGGGGGCGCATGTGGCGCGCCCCTTCTATGACACATTAGATGCCATACTTGGAACCGCGGCCTACCACCGAACCAGCGTTCATCCTGGAGAGCTTACAGGTGGCCAGCCTGAACTGGCCACAGAGGATGATGGGGACACCACTGAGGATGCGTGCCCACACCTGGGGAATGAAGATGACGACAGTGTGCAGTGGGAGTGCCCCGACACAGATACGTGCATTGAGCAATGTGTATGCTGGGATATGGCATGCCGGTGGAAGTGTAGCCTGGGCACGTGGCACATGCTGATAGGCATGGTATGGGTGGTGGCACAGGTGCACTCGAGGGAGTTTGCATGTGGCACCTGTGGTGTGCGTAGGCACACAGGTGCGTGGGGAACAGGGGCATGGGGCTGGGGTTGGCCGTGGGGGGTGGGGTACCCACATGTGTGTAATGGTGACAGGTGTGTGCTGCCATTCCAGGGCAAGACCCCGGTGAGGGGACATCGGTGGACACCAACACAGCAGAGGCCTCCCCAGTGTCCTCTTCCCTCGGGACGAGATGCCAGGAACCTCCAGTGACTGCTCCACTGCGGGAGGAAGCAGCCTTGCCGAAGCGAGGGTGACCAGTTACCCTGGTGAACCTCAGGAAGAGAAAGTCAAGACAGCACGGATGGCAGACGACTTGGGGCGGTGCTGGAGCCAACACGTAGAATGATGCAGGAGCACCACAGGGAGCTGATGGACCTGGAGAGGAGCGGGCATGGGAGGAGGGCATTGGAGGAGTGTTTACGGAGACAGGAGGCGGAGCAGACACAGCTGGTACTTCATACAGATGTTCCAGTTACTGGCCATGCAATGTCAGCAGCCACCCCCTGTAGCCGCACCGCAATGGCCGGGTGCCACCCCCATGGCACACACCACTGCAGCCCCAATCCCCTGTGCCCTGTTCCCCTGTGGTTGTATCACCATGTCAATGGCCACGGAGAACCTCCATGGCATGGCCGACCCTGCCATCGTCCACCCGTCCACCGCTGGCAGACAGGCTGCGTGGCACAGCCAGGATGCATCCCCCGGCTATGCCAGCACCCCGCAGGTGTGACACCCCACTACAGGGTGCTGTGTACATGGGTGGCATCACTGCCCCCACCACCCTGCCGCCCATGTTCCAGGCATGCCAGCATGGCACAGCAGTACCCCACAGGTGTCATGCCAGCCACCACTGGCCTGCACATAGCACCTGAACCCTCGATGCATGGTGCCGCTGCTCTGCACAGTGCTACACCCTTGGATCCCGCAGCAGGCATGCCCAGCTTCACACAGGATCGGTTCAGTGACCGGTGCATCCTGCCGGTTGCCACCCTGTTTGATTTCCCTCCTACGTTGGGGACGCCACTGGGGTCCACCCAGTGACACAGTGCCTGGTTCATGTTGGCACAGAGGTATGTGCCGACTGTGGCACTCGGTTGCATAGTGCAATTCCTGGGTCACACGCAGTGTTGCGTGACGTCTCTGCAACATGCTGTCAGGGGTTTCGATACAGTATGGGCACATGGGTGCCTGGGTTAGGGCACCACCTGTGCATGGTTCTGTATTTCTTTGGTTCGGGTAACAGTACAGTGACCCACACATAGGTTCCATTATATGTTGGTGTACACCGCCGCCGATATGGTGGCCTGGCATTGTGTATTGCATTGTTCATTCACATGACAGTGTCCGTTTTAGTTGGGGATTTGTGGTGTTACGCAGCAATGCACATGGTCCACTGCATGGCCATGCTGCCGCTGCACATTGTTTACTTGTGTTATTGCCACCAGAAGCCATGGCGGTGTTGGATTAAAGGCTGTCTTGTGTCACCATACTGTGTTGCTGGTTTGATTGGGTGGTGTGCATGCATGCGCACATTGCTTTCTGGGGCACAGTGGGGCTTCCGATTCCATGGGTTGCTGGTGTGGGGGTGCTGGGTGTGTGGCCTAGCTGCACAGTGTTTGCTAGGGCACGCAGCTTGCATCCGGTGGCAGCGGGGCGTGGTATGCCATTTCCTGGTGGTGCCCTGCATGCCTGCCTGTGCGACGCAGCGGGGTCCCTCTTCCCGGCATGTGTTGGTGCATCACTGCACGCCTTCATGCCATGTGTAGGGGCCTTCCCTCATTTCGGTTCCACACCTTCACCTGCTGCACACCTTTGGTCCCCCACGGGTGCCACTGGGCACACATTGCTGTAGGACACTGTGCCATGTTCTGCTACACTCAGTGTGCCCTGTGTACACTGGCAGCCGGGTGTTCATTTGGGTGGGTTTCTGTCTTCGCAGCCGTCTTCCCCAGGTGCACCATGGGATGCACTCCACATTACAGGGGTTGGGTGCACACACTGTTCACATCTCAATGTGGACAGGCTGTGCCGGTTCCAGACCGTTTTCACACCTGTTCCCTGGCAGTGTGGACACGCTGTAGCGTTTTCAGCCTGTAATGGTTTGGAACCATTTTAGCCTTGTTGGGTGTAGTGTGGACGGGGCCTTTGTTTCATAGTTGTGCAGTTGTTGATGAAACTGATTTTCTTTTTCTTGATTTCACTTCCTCTTTGCTGGGCACTTGTCTGCACCCGGGCAGCCACAGACCTCTTGCTTCCTTTTACATACAACAGCTGTTGCAATAGGGAAAATTGTTTTTTTTTTTTTTTTTGCAGTCTTTGGATGTTCAGGTTCTGCATGCAGAGTTTTCACAGTTCTTATTTTAAATCTGTTTGGGAATTGTAAGTAATGAGAGGGTTTAGGTATGTTTCTCTGTAAAGCCTTGGTGGTTGGGGGTGCGTCTCTGGAAGTGATAAGATCTGACAGGGTGTGGGGTGTGGGAATACTCGCATTCCCAGGGTGTAATGAAGCACAATGCTGCAGGCAGAGGGCCGTGCAGTCCTTGGAAATGCAGGTATCTCTCAACACCCCGAAGGGTCTTATTTGCATTTAGAAGATAGGCTTTTGCAGAAATGTAGTGTTTTTTTTTTTTTTTTAATCAAATAAAAAAAAAAAAAAAAAATTTTTAAAGAACCACTTAAATAGTCCTTATGCTGGAACAGTGCTAGCCTTTTTTTTTTTTTTTTTTTTTTTTTTGGGGGGTGAGCACTGTTGCCAAATAAACTTATGCTCTGTGATTGCTGTCAGCCAATCAGGTTACAGGATTTTTGTAACTCATTTTCTATAGGTATGTTCCTGTAAATATGGTAATTTTGTGCATTGGAAAGATGTACAGTAGCTAGGTTTCATGCTCATTGCCCACACATCTCTCAACCTGATGATAGATTTGATATACTTTTCCTTCCGGGACCTTACCTCTGAAGGACCACTGTGCTTGGGCTCCAAGACTGTGAGACTAGCAGGCACTGTCAGGGGTGAAATGTCCTTTATCTGTTGACCCCCTTCCCTTTGCCCAGTTGTGTTTCATGCATACAGTTTCACAGTGGTAATAAATCACCTGTCAGACCAGTGATGCCCTCTTAATTGAAGCACAGTTCCTTCGTTCTGTGTGGGATCCTGAAACACTGAGGAAAGGGTGCCTCTTTAAACCACCTCCAGGTTTCCCACAACAGATCAACATGCCTCTCCCTTCTTGAACAGACAGGGGCACCAAGGAGACTCCTCTCTTGGGAGAGATCCTGCCTACTTCCTCCCAAGTGACTTAGTCCATTACTTCTGACTGACTGCTCCGCAACTCATCCTAAAGTGGGCATCCACTGGCTGTCCCAAAAACGTGCTTGAATCTGGTGAGTGAGTGCTCTCTGTGGCATCCATGACCATATGGAACTCTCTCCCTTCATCTAAGGAGATGCCTTTACTGAGAGGCATTTAAAAGGGGGCCTTAATCTCTTTGACCTGGCATATGGTGTTGACTTCTGAGTCATTCTATGTGTACCCTTCTGACTGTATTTGAGTGTTGCTGTTATTTTATCAGCTTAGTGATATATTTATATAATACGTGGATGGGGAACTTTTCCCCGTAGAAAAGGCCATCATTTATTTCCCTGTATACCTGTGACTAATCTATCAGGTTAAACCTATATACCTGCACTAATTTAATTACAGCCATATACCTGCACTAATCAAACAATTAATGGGACAATACTGATAACAATTGACACATCATTGGGAGCTAGCCAAACTAACTTATAAACTGCAAAAGAACCTGATTTGGGGAAGACGCACAAAACCCTCCCAAACCCACCTCCTACCTGCACTTAATACAGACCATTTCCTCCTTGCTATAAGAGACCTTTGGGTGCCATAACTTGACCGCAAATGCAGTCTCCATAACAATAACCATCCTAGTGTATTATAGTCAACAAGCAATGGGTAAGGATGGAACACTGGGAAGTATACTCATCTTGGGGGGGGGGGCTAATTAGGGCAATAAACTGGCTTGTGGCCCTAATTAACCCCCAATGGGTATACAGCCTTGTATACCACCCTTACCCATTATTTATTCTGTATACATAAAGTGCCCTGAGCCTTCTATATAGGACTCTCCGTAAATAAATCTGATCAGTTCTAAGCCATTTCACCCGAGCATCTAACACTCACAGAAACAGGCGGGAGCTAACCTGTGACGCATCTGAGAGTTTCTCCAGAGGAGTGCCCTGCCAGGATTGGTTAAGGTTTCAGTACCTGAACCCCTTCCCTGTATCCAGTGATATTCAAGGATATATCCCTCCTTTGAGCCACATCACAGAACTGTAAACCATCTGTGTCGGGACCACCCAGAACATTTTGTTAGCTGTGGCTACCCATGTCGTTGTACATCACCGCTTATATAATTGTAGGCACCATCATGCCTAATTTCTTTCTTCCGCAACCACTTGTATGCCCATCGCTGCTCTAGAACACCATCAAAATTTGTAAGTACTGTTGACGCTTTTACTTCTCAGTTTATTTTAATACTTACTTGTTTATGGTACCATTGAAAGAAGAGGAACCATTGTTCTGTTGTCTACGCAGTAAAGTTATAATTTACAAAGACTATGACCACTCCATGTGCATTCACTGCTTGAGACTCGCTCATGATGTGAAAGCCTGCAGCACTTGCTGGGACTTTAACTAGATCACTCAGCGATGTCACAAGAAGATATTGAAACATTATTTAAAAATTAAGGTGATCTGAGAGAACCAGAGTGTGCTGAAGGTGGCTTTCCTCTAGTTTCCCACTCAGTCTCTCCTGGGCTCGCTGTCTACCTGCCATTCTCTGCAATAGATAGCATCCGCCACTGACTCTACAAAGGAGGACAAGTCTTCTAAATCAGTGGATAAGCACTGCCACACAGACAAGAAGAGGCACAAGGGAAAGGATGCCTCTCCGGAATGGTCCTGCTCTTCTCTTAAGATAGGTAAGTCTATGGACAAAGACAGCACCCGGGCCAAGGCCTTGGGTCC